>CM042155.1:73822353-73847353 GCA_023376005.1 Doryteuthis pealeii
ATTAACGACAAAGTATATATATATATATATATATATATATATATATATATATATATATAGTTGAATGAAGTGACAACTAAAAGTTTTAGCTTTTATTCATTTATTTGGGAACGATATTACTACCAATGGTTTCCTGCTGAAAGCATTCATCAGGTAAACGAAATAGTTTTTTTTTTTTTTAAGTATACAAGCGTCTTTTTGACAACTGATACCAGTGGTTCACAACCTGGAGTCATATGCCCCCCCCCCGGGTACAATATAACAATTCTTTCTATATATATATATATATATATAAAATGTTGTTCTGGTTCCAACGGGAGAAAATTTAATATTTTATAAAAAAGAAGAATGTCCGCAAAATGTATTATGTTCTCAGAAAATTTTTAAAAAATTCTTTTTATCTTACATACGCGACACGTGTTTCTGATCTGTTGTCTTATTCAGGCATTGGGTTATTATTTTGGCAGAATATGTCCGATATTTGATAGGTTGTGTCTGTTTCTGCAACTTTTCCATTATAATGGCCGTTTATATATATATATAATGTGAGGGTCCTCACATCAGTGAGGTAGGGTCGGTGTTACTTTTTAAAACCGTAGAGAGGAAGGCCCCGAAACGGTTTGCACATTCTCTCCTGATGAGCCCATGCATTTGTAAACATTCTTTGTTTTTTCAATATATCATATTCACACTATCGGATTAATTTCCATTTTATTTCATATATATATATATATATATATATATATATATATAAGGAAGTTTTGTATGTACGTGTCGACGTATAACTCCAAAACGAGAGGTCACTCAGATTCGAAATCATGCATAAACGTTGATATCCTTCTAACTAAGAAACACGCAAATTTTGGTTATTGATTTTTTACTAATTAAGGGTATAATTAATTAATTAAATCAAAATCACCCAATTTGCAGAACTGTCCGTATACCAGCTCCTGCTGATAGTAAAATATTGTTCACTGCCTGCTTTTTGTTACAGCGATACCAGCCGTGAAGTTTAATTTTAGGGAATAAACTTCGCAGTCTAAGCCGTTTCGCTCGGAATTTATCGCCTATTTATCGTCCAATCTTTAAAATATTTATATGGTATGGAAGAACTCGGGTTGTAACAAACCTTGTCACTTTTTTAAAGAAATCTATAAAACAATTTCTACCAGTATTAGCACTAATTCAAATGCAATTACTACATCCAGGATTTGAACTCGGGACGACGAGTCCATTTCCCATGACTTTAACCATTACACCACGCGCATTTAGTATAAGAGATATATATATGAATGTACCAATCATTATGGGACAAAATAGTGTCATTCATTGTTCCTTTCTTGTAAATAAGGCTTCAGACCCGATACATTTTTTGAAACACACCTCGTATGTTAACATAAAAAATATCCAGGATGATATTTTACCGATAAATTCCAAGATATATATATACATGAAATTAAGTTAGAAGCGTAAAGACATGGATGGGGAAAAAACCACAAACTTTATATTTCCCGAATTATATCTGAATATATTGCATGTCGGATGTTTTTTTTTATTATTTAATGCAAATAGTTTCATCCTTGTCTGTCTCCCAGTAGATTGTGTTGTCACACCTGTCTTCATAAAAAAATATATATATTTTAAAAAAAAAAGATGGTGGAAAAAAATGTCGAAACAAGATAGTCCGTTAGATAATTTATTGGATATGCGCATGCGTGTATGTTGAGTGTTGAGAAAGAAGGGGAAGATGGCGCGTGTCGGAGCGTAACGTGCTTAGGTTGGCGTCACGTTTCACTGCGTTCATCTTCACACGCTAGTGAAGCGGTACCTTTGATTCGCACTGACCTCTGATTACCGTCGCTAGTCGCCTGGAAGAAGCACTTATAGCGTTAATGGCGCTGAGCAGGGGTAAAGCGAACGAGAGGATTCTGGGATTGATTTTGCGTTCCCACTGCGTTCCCTGCTTTCAACTTTCCAGCTATCTTATTTCTTTTCTACCTCCCCTCCCCCCGCCAACCGCTAAGTCTTATAATTTCCCTCCTTATTTAACGCCCCCTTTTTTTTACTTTCTACCCATCCCCCATTCTTATAATCAATTTTATATCTTCCTCTACTTTTTATCTAACACCTACAACGTCTTCGCGCTTTTTTACTGCCCTGTCGGCAGGGCTTAGAATATGTTGATAGTATCCCCTACAGAGAAGTAAGGTCCCTACAAAGGGTTCTCCTGTGTTTGCATCTGATAGTGAGATCTAAACAGTGTGGAGAACCCTTCATTGTCATTCATCCTAGGTCTACACTAACCCGAAGTGGTAGTATCTGTTAGGGTACCGTCTATGGGTCAACTAATTTATATTATATAGAAATACTTGATACCATATAACTGTAAATTATTTGCTTTTGTTTCTTTGTTTAATGGCATATCAACCTTTGTGGGTTATTTAATGCCAAAATCGTACCTTGTAGAAGAACAGTTGTGGTACCATTTAACCCTTACTTGGAGGTGAAGGATTTTATATTTCCCGATGGTATTAGTCCGAAAGTAAACGTAATAGCATGACTGGAGTTTGAACTCGCTTACTACGATATCGCTGTCCAGCACGTTAGCCTCAACGTCACGATGATTCCCAGGTAATTTATTTGCATTAAGAGTAGTTACTTGAAGCTATAATTGTTTACTAAGGATTATTATTAGTTACTAGAACCAATATAACTGTGCAAACAAATGATCATTATCAATTAGTAATAATTACTTGAAACCATATAATTATTTGTATTAGATAGGAATACTTGAAACTATAACTGTGTGCTAATTACCTTATAGAACACACTTTTTTTCCAAAATTTTGGTTCAAAAAATTACCCTGCGTCTTATACATCGTAGGTGAAGTTTGAGACCGCCAGTAGGCCTAGCTATTATCATTATTATTTCTTGCTATTGAGATGTCTTGTGTATGCTTATTGCTTGCCTGTACTGCCAAATTGCTTTTATACAGCTATGTTTCTGCTTGTGTAATGCACAGCTAGACTGTTTTCAACAATATATGCTTGAATACACTAAAAACCTTTTCTCTTGAATCTGACCTACTGAAATGGGGGTGCGTCTTATATGCCAGTGCGTGCTTATATGCCGTCAAATACGGTATTTGTATGGGATAGGAATACTTGATATTATATAACCGTATGCAAAAACAGTTAAGAAACAGCTATTCAGTATAAGTACAAATTTACAATAAAAACAATTCTCTAACCTCTATGCATAAAATAATCCTAGACGGGTTGATATGCCAATAAAATCCATCCATCAATCAATCAATCAATCTGTTGTATACCCTTTTCATTACTTCTTTCTTACTTCTATTTTTCTATGCTTCTTCTGACGTCTTTTCTATCTTACGTCTTCTTCTAACATCTCTTCTAGCGTCTGGACTTCGTCTTGGTGGTCGGCCGCACTTAACTCATTTCTTCTTCTTCTAGATCAGTCTTGTTACCAAGACATTCACCAATCACAAAACTGTGTTTATTTTCTTAAGCTTTTATTTACTTAACTATACATTTCATGTAACTAAATATCTGACTAACAGCGCACGTATGCAGTATGAGTTCCAGTTAAGGCAGGACATCCTCTCTGCCTGATGTCCAACTAAAAACTGAGGACCCGACCAGGTCCCACGTGACTTCACGTATTTCGCGGGCTTTCTGTACTATTCCATGGAAAGTCCCGCCCGTGATATGAAAAGGGCCATCCCTTTAGAAAATACAGGGGATTGACAATAATCTTATGCAACCGCATAATTCTGTAACAAATCAATCAATCAATCGTCTCTACCCACCCCCTACCCACACCCTACGATACGATGTTACCTGTGTTTCAGTTTGATAGGTGTGCTTTCTTTATTTAATGTCATAGCAACCTTATTCAATACCATAACTATCCTTGCAGAAGAACAGTAGTGGTACTATTTAACCTATAGCTGAAGGGATTAGTTGGTTCATGCCTTTTCAAAGGGTATTAGTCCGAAAGTGAACGTATTAGCGCCACTGGAGTACGAACTCGCTTACTTATGTTGTTTGCGCTTCGCTTCGCGTGAACGCCCTTTGCAAAGTCATGAATACACCCCCAGCTATGGATAAATAGTAGGACAGGATTATTTAACCTCGGTTAGGCAACCTATCTATGAAAATGAAAACTCTAAATTCAAACCAGATTTTCACCGTTTAAAATTAGCCTTGTGTTACATCCTGCTCAGAACATACAGGTTTTTAAATACATATTAATAATAATCAGCAATCAATTAGTAATTAATTAAAACGAGGAAGTGAATCCGACAGTATATCAGAGAAGAAATTTGAAAAACACACATATGTTATTAATTAATGTTGTATTTATTGGTTTATATTGCAATATTTCAATCTGTATAAGATCATCATCCAGTATGAGTTATTTCCCTTACAACTGGTCATATTTTTCAAAAAAATGTTGTTTTTTCATTTCATAATTGACAGGCTTAATGATGATCTTATACAGATTGTGTTATAGGTGATATACTCTATAGACTAATGGAATGCCCGACGGTTAATATAAGTAACAGGGACAATTATGGCTTGAGAGTAAGTCAATGCGAGTCAGCTCATAACTCTATTTGTCGGACGTAATTCCCACTTCTCTGTACTGTAATTGTCTACTCTTTTGTTAATACATTTTCGTACATTTGTTACCCATCGTTTTGTTCCTATTTGACTCCTTAAAACCCCACAACAGATTGAAATATTGCAATATAAGCCAATAAAAACAACAGTAATTAATAAATCTGTGAGTCTTTCAAATTTATTCTCTAATTAGAAATTAATAATTAAAATGATTATCTATTAAGTAACTATTCTTACTACAAATAATTACTAATGCTAACAATTTTCCAACAGACCTATTTCACCCACGGATGGGACCCTAACAAGTAGTACCACTCTGGGACAGGGTAGACTTGGGAGTAATGACAATGAAAATATAACTGCACACTTTCCAGAGCCACAGAAATGGAACCTCGCCACTATAAGCTGAATGTCATACCCCTTATGATTTCATTTAATGAATAACATCGGGAAAATGTAATTAAAATATGAAACGATAATTATTTTATTTTGAAGGTTTTTTTTCCCCGCAACATTTTCTCTGATTTGACTTGAGCGAGGTTTCTCTTGCACGCAAATCGTTTTCAGCGGAGGGGAAATATCGACTCTTGCTTGATTTAGGGATAAAAGTTTTCTGAAAAAGAATTCCTCAATTTCATATGACGATTTTTGAGGAATTGTTTTGTTTCATTTTGGGGGGTGGGGTGGGGGTATTTTTGTGTGTCCTTGAAAAGTGCGTCCTATACACCGTCATGTACTGCACTAACTTTTTAAAACGCCCTTGCTGGTGTGTCTTCGCTACACACACATATATATATATATATATATATATATATATAGTATGAACAAAAAGTAATAAGACAAGCAGGAATATTTCTTATATGTTGTTTATTCTCAACTAGTTTCGACCTTAGGTCATCGTCAGGAGAAAATTTCTTATTTGAAGAAATTGTTTATAGATTTTTTCAAAGGGAGCAGTATGGAAGAACTATAAAAATTAAAGTGTTTTTGAGGGTTTGACATGTTATTAAAATCCGGGTAGACGAGTTTGTTAGTAGAAGCATGCCCATTTGTTCCGTGAAGAACCTCTATGAGGTGGGTTATTTTTTGAATGCTCATATATATGTGAGGGAGGGTTCTGTGTGTAATGACTATATGTGTATCCTTGTCTTCGCTGAAAGAGCCCAATAAAAAATATCTGTACTTGCAAACTTCACAACCACTTGGAGTTTTTTTTACCTTGTGCCAAACTAAGACAAGATTTGTAAACGTCTACTATTTTACCCATAGCCAGGGGGAGAAAAGATGAATTCATGCCATGCACAAGGATATTAGTATGAAGTGAACTTCAGCCACGGTCAGAATTTGAACTCGGGTCGCTGATTCCATTTTCCACATCGCTAACAATTACGCCAGAAGCACTTTCTTTTTTTATGTATTTGAGTCAAGGGTGCCTCACACATTATAGTGTTCAGCGTGCTAGGCAAAGAGATGATTACTTTTTAGTGTTGCGTACTTTCTTATTCTTCTGGTCGGATCTGCTTCTTCTATCTTCTAATGGTCTCGTCTGGTCTTTCTTATCTGGGGATTCCGTGTCTGGTTCTGCTGGGGACCATTTCTTATCAGAAGCCTTGTGTCATTGTTAGCTTTTAGTAATAACAACAAGACTTCGATTTACCTTTGATGTTATTTTATTCTGGAACCCCAGAACCAGACAACTGCGCGCTGAGAGTCACATCTTGCTAGCTTCTAACTCTGCAACTAACTACTGCAACTGACTAACTGCAACTGACTAACTCTAACTGTCTCTGCAACTGACTAAGTTGCTTACACCTTAAACCGGAAGGGGCTTTCTATCGCTTCCGATTCTCACGATCATCCCAGAACGCAAGGTGAGAGTGAGGTCAAGCATTGTCATTCACTCTCAAGGCCATCAGCTGTACTGATCGCCATAAGGATTTCTATACTACCTTAAAAAGTAATTGGGATCCAATTAATATGTAACATTAGGTACTCCTACATACACTCCCTACATACACTCCTACACACACACTTAAACATAGCTTAATAGATAAATGTCACTTCAAATGGTATAATGGTCAGCGTGCTAGAAGATAAGACAATTACTAGTAATTTGATCCTCATTGGGTACTCCATACTTCTGGCCTTGTGTCACACTTAAAATAACTTAATTAATAAAAGGCGTCTCATGTGGTTTGGTTTGGTTTTGTTTTGTTTTACGGTATATCAACCTCAGTGGGTCATTTAATGCCGATAAAGTTTTGAAATAAATCAATTCTTAATGCATAATACAATTTTGTTTATCAACTCATGTTTTTCTATTTAACTCATAGATGGGACCCTAACAGGTACTACCATTCTGGGCCAGAGTGGACCAGGGAGCAATGGTGATGAAGGGGTGCTTCACATTCCCCAAACCTCCAAAACTGGAACCTCACCATCAGATAGAGTTTAACGTCATTCCCAGGACATGTAGACCCTCAGCCACCGCCTTCTAGCACCCATATGATAAAAAGGGGTTGGGGCTTGCCATAAGGGCAATAGTATTGGGAACATCATATAGGTACTAGGGCTTGACGTGACCAGCCGATTGATCGGTATGGACCTCTCCGACCGACCGTCTAGCCCAAGATAGGGCCAAAGTGGAGTATTGGAAGTCATGAACTGCTCACCCACCTGGGTTCTATCCTTAAGCATCACGGGTCGCCACCTAGGGCCAATAGGTGGCCCCATTGGGGGAGTCTTACCCTTCTGCAGAGGTGCAGTCGGTGCATTCTAACGCCTCACCGACAGGGCGGGCGTCTATGTAGTGCAATGGTTAGTGTGCTAGACGAGCAGGCTATTATTAGTGAGTTCGATCCTCATTGAGAGCTCCGTGCTTCTGGCCATGTGAAACATCTAAAGTTAGCTTGGTAACAAAAAAAGGTGTCTCACGCAGTATAATGTTTAGCGTGGTATGCGAGCAGAACATGCCAGGTAAATACTCTTTGGGTGCTCTTTACTTCTATCCTTGTGTCACACCTAAAGTTAGCTTAATTAAAGCTTTTTTGGACCATTTTTTCATTCATTCTGTCCTGTACCCCCCTCCTTATAAAAAATAAAAACAAAACAAAATAAATAAAAAATAACAGGCAATATCAATAATTTATATATTTATTGCTTGTGTCTCTATTTTCACCGATGGGACACATTTACAGAAATCACTAGTTCCACTCAATAATCAGCCGCACATGTCTTTCTTTCTTTCTTTCTTTTTCTTCTTTTTTAATTATCTCATAATTATGTATTCGGCTTTACATAAAAGACCTCCCCTGGGGCATGTCGTAATTCTTGTGTAGCAAATCACACGCTTAATTTTAAAAAAAGAGTTCGAACCTTATTGAGTACTCCAGATATGTGATAATGTGCCAGACTAGCAGGGCTTACGGCCAAGCACCTGTTCCCGCTAGATAACTGAAGTTAAGCATCGATTAGTATGTTCAATACTTAGATGGGTGATCATTTAAGCAGCAGCAGATAGTGTGAGATTATTTTAAAAGTTTCTTGATTCGGCATTAAATGACCCGAAAGGGGTTGGTATGGCGTAAAACGAACGAACCAACCAACCAACCAATCAACCAACCAGACTAGCTGATTGAAAATTCACTCGAAGAAAATATTCTTCCATTTTTAATTAAAAAAAAAAGATTAAAACTATCTAATTTTTGTGCCATCACCCATGAGCTTCGGCTTGTGGGTGGGACCACATAAAATGTCCTTTTGTCACGCCCTCATAAGTGGGATGAGAGGCAAATACGGTTAGCCTGCTTCAGAGTGCTTCGGCCTCGGAGCGGCTAAGAAAAATTAACAGCGTTGATCCCAGGGAGCTACCCCCCAGGCAATACCTGCCCCCTTGATTTAAAGGGATAGGACTGGGTTTATTGTCCAGTGCTTGAGGCGCCGCCCCCTTGGGGGAATGCCGACGGGATCAACGCATTTTTTGTCCATACCACCAATGAGTTTCGGCTTGTGGGGGGCCCACATAAAATATCCTTCTGTAACGCCCTCATAAGTAGGATGAGAGGCAAATACCCTGGGAGTGCGAAGATTATGGAACAATTATGGAACCGTCTACCTCGATGTTTTAGAACACTGTTGCGAGTTAATTTATGTCTGGCACAAACTGTAGTTGGATATACTAGTATACTGAATATTGTATGATCCAGTATTTGGATGTACTAGTATAACTGAATATTGTATGATCCAGTATTTGGATGTACTAGTATAACTGAATATTGTATGATCCAGTATTTGGATGTACTAGTATAACTGAATATTGTATGATCCAGTATTTGGATGTACTAGTATAACTGAATATTGTATGATCCAGTATTTGGATGTACTAGTATTATGTATCCTGTATTTGGATGTACTAGTATAACTGAATATTGTATGATCCAGTATTTGGATGTACTAGTATAACTGAATATTGTATGATCCAGTATTTGGATGTACTAGTATACTGAATATTGTATGATCCAGTATTTGGATGTACTAGTATAACTGAATATTGTATGATCCAGTATTTGGATGTACTAGTATACTGAATATTGTATGATCCAGTATTTGGATGTACTAGTATTATATGTACTAGTATACTGAATATTGTATGATCCAGTATTTGGATGTACTAGTATACTGAATATTGTATGATCCAGTATATGTACTAGTATAACTGAATATTGTATGATCCAGTATTTGATGTACTAGTATACTGAATATTGTATGATCCAGTATTTGGATGTACTAGTATGTATGATCCAGTATTTGGATGTACTAGTATACTGAATATTGTATGATCCAGTATTTGGATGTACTAGTATAACTGAATATTGTATGATCCAGTATTTGGATGTACTAGTATACTGAATATTGTATGATCCAGTATTTGGATGTACTAGTATACTGAATATTGGATCCAGTATACAACAATTGTGCTATTTGATTATATGTTTCTCTTCATTGTTATGAAAAATTCTGATTTGATAGTATTTAATTTTAAAATAAGGTTATTATGCAATAAGTAATTAAAATCCCAAACGGCACATAATAAGACAAATAATATTCAGCCTGGTAAACCTCCATGTCCAGACCCACTCTGTCCAGATTGCACCTCTGTAGAGGGGTAAGTATCCCCCTCCAATGGAGCAACATTTTAGCCATGAGTCGTGGCCCGTGATGCTTAAGGACGCAATCCTCATGTGTGAGCAGTCAATGAGATACAACAGTCCACTTTGGTTTTTACTTAGAATTTAAAAGTGCGGTCGGGGAGGCGCCCTCCGCTCATTTAGTTAGTCACGTCAAGCCCTAGCACCTATATGATTGTCTCGACCCTATTACCCTTACGGTAACCCCCCCAACACATTTATTAATATGTTCTACCAGGCTGTGGCTGGGGGTATTGTGTCCTGGATATGGTGTTAGACTGCTTCTAATGGTGAATTCCCAGTTCTGGAGCTCTGGAGAGTGGGAAGTACCCCTTCATTGCCATTACTCGCAGGTCCACCCCGAGTGTGGTAGTACCTGTTAGGGTCCCATCTATAGGTCAAATAGAAAAATGAGTTTAAAAATGTGTCTAAAAATGTTCAATACTTATGGGATTTGTTGGGCCAATATATATTTACCAACCCCTCCGCACGAGCAGGATGTGACACAAGGTCAATTTCTTAAGCAGAGTTCAACAGGTTTGAATTCAGAGTTTTCCTTCTCCTAGACCGGTTGCCTAACCAAGGTTAAAGAGCCCAGTCTACCCTACTATTTATTCATAACTGGAGGAGGAATATGATTCATACGTTTCCCAAGGGTATTAGCGCTAAGTGAAATGCAATTACCACATCTAGGATTTGAACTCGGGGCGACGAGACCACTTCCCATGACTTTAACCATTACACTACACGCTTCCATCATTTGTTGGGCCAATAAGTTCACTCGGAACCATCTACGTCACGTGACCGAAAGCATTTAAATGATTTGGTGTTAATATCCTCGAAACTGGGGTTCATGCCTTTCCCAAGGGTATTAGTCCGAAAGTGAACGTAATACCCCGACTGGAGTTCGAAATTGCTTACTGCGATGTCGTAGTCCAGCACATTAGCCACTACTCCACGGAGGTTTTACCCTGTCACAGAATATTCAAGCTTAACAGTGTATATGCAACGAAATTTTGTCTCATCTAATGTAACAGACCTTATCACTTTTTAAAAAAGAAAAATCTATAAAACAATTTCTACCATTCTAAACAATTTGGTGTCATTTTCCTACGATACGTAACAAGATATCAATTCAATTTAATAGCTGTAAAAACCGATAAATCATTATACTCCTATTTATATTCATAATGCATCAAGTATTTATTCAAAATAAGCGGGAAAAAATATGCACTAACTGTCAGCGAATAAATATCCCAATATTGCCGCAGAACTAATTTGCCATTTTTTTAACCTTATAATAAACATTTAATTTTGCAAGTTTTGTAACTGATGGGACGAACAAAGCAATTTTAACGAAACCCATCGCTATTTCTATCAGTGGTGCGCATGCGTACAATCCGTACGCATGAGCGCCATTTTGAAGAAAAGTGGACGTCTTTGATTTGAGCCAGGCTATCAATCGAGTCACCAGAGTTCACTTGTAGAAAATGCTCACCATTGGTAAAAAAAAGAAAAAGAAAAGAAAAAAGGCAATGATGAAAATTTAGAATCTGGTTAAATGGCAAAAGTCGGCAATATTTTCATTTGCAAATGGCTCGTAAAAATTAACGAACATTTCTTTATTAATTTTTATCGTCTTTGTTTTTACATTTACTACAAATATTAAATAATTATTTATTTATCTTTTCTTTTTTTTTTTTGTTGATAGAATTTTTTTTAGCAATTAAAGATCTCAACAATATTTATGACGCTTTGAAACATAGTAATTGAATTCAGGTATAAATATTATTCACCTTTAGCTACAAATTGAATTACTTTAAATATATATATATATATATATATATATATATATATATATATATATATATATAATTATTACATTCTATTTTATTATATTTTTATACGATGCAGTGCTACTTTTCTTATAAAAAAAAAACGTTTTACGAGCGGAACGAAATAAACTCGTAAGTCAAGGTACCACTATATATATATATATATATATATATATATATATATATATATATATATATATATATATGTGTGTGTGTGTGTGTGTGTGTCGAAACTAGTTGAGAATAATAAACATAAAATAATTATTCCTGTTCGTCTTCTCATTTATATATATACATTGTGCGTGCGTGAATGTTTTTTATGCCATCAAGTGTGAAATAACGCATCTATTCACATTTTTGGTTTCACTATTTGTGTAGTTCTGTGACTAATGCCAGTGTTTGTCTAGTTTTTGCTTGATGAAGTAAGGTCATTGAAACCATACACCTTCCCAACTAATACTAGCTGAACTACCCATCTATATCAGTTAATAGACCAATACTTTGATAACAAACAGAGTAACAAATATTTTAAAAACTCCCTTCGATTTTTTCTCTGAAGTCTTTTTTTTTAGATGAGACTTGATAATTTGGCTTATTGAAATTATTCGGACTATTGTCCTCATCTTTACTGTTATCTACACAACGTTTCGGTCGATGTGCCCCACGACCTTCTTCAGGTGTTTCTTGTCAAACTAGGGAATCTTCTCAGACTCAGGTACCTTCTCTTCGAATTCAGGAACCTTCTTGTCGATCTTGACAGCCTTCAAGTCGTAATCGTGAATTTTGCTGTAACTTCGAACCGAACCCTTTATTCAATCCACGGACGTTGACTGTTCTCATTCCGTTAACAGGTTACACGTGTTAAGCTGTGTTAAGTATTATGTTATTATCGCCTTGGTCAGTATTGAACCATCAACCTAGAGATGATTGTCGCTTAGAACTATATTAACTCAACCCTTATATCTGTTGCACCATGAGTTCAAATGGACTTATTTAACTTTTCTCGTCATCAGGTCGTGCTGATAGCACGGATTCCCTTAATTCTCTCTCACTATCCATCCCCATTGGAAATTGCCATCATTATTTCCTCTAGTTGCATCCAGTGTCCACGCATATAATTCCTTGTTGATCGCCTAACACTGGTGTGTCCATGCGTAGGAGTCCACAGGAGAACGTCACATTTACAATATTCTTGTCAAATAAATTTAAACCGAACGCTGGTAAACGTTGTTACTATATCAAAGCAGATTTCAAAAACTAAGTCTATTAAACAAATTTCTCAGCCCCTCATTTTTACATTTCCAGAAAGATCTAATCCCGAAGAAAATATTTAAAAAAATAAAAGAATAGAATTAAAAATGCAATATCAGAAAAAGTTATTTGAAAATTCAAAAGTTATTTTCTTAAAACGCAAAAAAATAATTTTTGTAGCGTGATTTTTTTCTTAGTTTTAAAAAACAATATTTTCTTTGAATTGATGCAAAAAAAGTATTTTCCCTGATTTAATTGGCCTATTTTTATTTTATTCACTTAAGAATTTGATTGTGAATTTAAACGTCAGGAAGGTGGCATGTTGAAGTCAATATTTTTACCATAAAAAGGCGCTATTTGATCTATCTAAAAATCTAAGTTTAAAAAATGCGCAATTTTGTGCAACATATTTTTCAAGTATTCTATATATTTAAAGAATTATTACAAAGGATTGTTCGTTTCCCTTACGGAAGGTCTGGGCCAGTGTTCAGTGTGCGTATCCTTGTGTTGTTATTTTTTCTTACGAGTTTTTGGCTACGTAGTGTAACTCTGCTGTAGGAAAGCTTTACGTATATATGCTTCCATAACTCTGCCTAAATCGTAAATTAATATTTTCAGTTACTTTGATGTTAAATACTATCTTTTTTCATGAGTTATTTCCCTTGTACACATACCTATATATATATATATATATATATATATATATATATATATGAGGTGAGATATAAGGCAAAGGGAACAAAATAATGAGTCAAACATAGGAGATAAATATTTCTTCCTTCTCAGCGAAGAACATCTTCAGTCTGAAGATGTTCTTTGCGTGAGAAGGAAGAAATATTTATCTCCTACTTGTTTGAGTCATTATTTTTGTCCACTTTTCCTTATACCTCACCTCATACTGTCGGATTTTTCTGACCCTCCTATCTTCATATATATATATATATATATATATATATATATATATTATAAAGATAAAGGTTGCTTACCGGTGAAAATGGGCACGATCATTGAAGGTGTAAAATTCAGAGGTTAAGTCAGCAATATAACAAATACAAAGTGCTCAATACGGAGTAGAGCAAATTTATTATAAAAAATGGATATAAAAGAAACCTACTCGAGTTTCACCATAAGGATCTTCAGGGTTAAATCCACTGAATTAATCGAGGTACCGATAAATTGCAGCCGATTGCATGTGTGTTCACTGAATGGAATTTTCAGGGATGCTGCTACTTTGATATAAATGAAACTCGGTTCCTTTTACTTGTACCAGTTAAGAAATCAGGGCTTATGGTCAAGTCACGTTGAAAGTACCGTTTCATGCTAGATAACCGAAGTTAAGCAGCGATGAGCTTGTCCAATAATTAGACGGGGACCATTGAAGCAACTACATGTACTGTAAGGAAACCTAATATCAAAATGTCTTGATTCGGCATTAAATGACCCGAAAGGGGTTGATACACCGTAAAACAAAAGAACCAACAGAGAACTCAGCTCCTTCTAAATCAAAAACCTGAAAGGATTTTTGACTGTTAGAGACAAAGATAATGATAATATTTTGACACTAACCCACAAAACAAAGTGATTGCTCTATTTTAGTTCTTAAAAAAAACAAAAGACAGTCGGTCGATAAAGGGTGAAATTGCGGAAGTGTTACAGTCTGCTAAAAAAGAAAAAAAAAGAAAAAAAGGAAAGAAAAAGCAGAAAAAACGGAAAGAAAAAGCAAAAAAACAAAGCGAAAAAAAGAAAAATGTAAACGTTTATCTTGAAAAGACGAGCAAAGAGAAATTGATTTGTGAGTGGAGATCAAAGGAACCGCCGACGAAATAATCAGGTGAAAGTCGTTTACTCAGTCACTTAATGGCGGTCTATTGATATCAACACCGACGCCCCCCCCCTGACATCCCCCCACATTTTTCCTTAAAGGAAATGAGAGGGTTAAACCTGCGCGAAAGAGAAAAAGATTAAATTGGAGTGGAGGATGCACAAACAGGAGAAAGACACATGAAACAATGAAGTAAGAAAATAAAAGAATTTAGGTCAAACGCTGAAAATAATTAACAAAAAAATAAAAATAAGAGAGAGAGAGAGAGAGAGAGAGAGAGAGAGAGAGAGAGAGGAGAGAGGGGGGAGGCGGTTGTATTTATCTAACGGTATATCAACTTGCGATGGGTCATTTAATGCCGAAATTTGATTAATTTATAAATATTTGATCACAATCGTAACTATATTATCCACGTTCTATTAAATTCTTAAACTTTGAATAACAAACATAGTACCATAAGTGATAACGTTTAATTCATATATATATATATATATATATATATAGTATATTTTTCAATTAAATATGATGGTCATTTTAAAAATTGTACAATATATATATATATTTGGGAGAATATGTGCTTAATTGAAGTCGTACCTAATTTTAAAAGTTAATTAATTAATAAATAATTAATTAATTAGGCGGGAATACCTATTCAAATGTAAAGCTAAACAAATCGGGAAAAATAGCCTTACATTTGAATAGGTATTCGCGCCTAATTAATTAATTATTAATTAATTAACTGTCAAAATTAGGTACGACTTCAATTAAGCACATATTCTCCCAAAATTGTCGGCTAAAAAAAGCCATATCAAAACACATCGTTTGTGTATTTACTTCTCATATATATATATATATATATATATATATATATATATATATATATATATAGTGTGTATTATATTTATAAGTAAATAGTACTCAATATCGTTGATAAAGCGTGAATATCTAAGTTAGAATAGCGTGGACATGAAGTTATCGGCGCTTGGTTACTGACAGTTTCTCGCTTATGCGATTTTCAAACTAGTTTGGACAATAGTTGCTATAATTATTGGTCAAATTCCACCCTTGATCTTTAGTAAGTGCCAGAGAACAAACCCAAGCCGATCTTCTTAACAGTGAAAAACTTTCTCTGTATGAATTAACGGTAATTGTGTATTCACTTTACGCCATTTCAAATCACGAAAAAAAAACTTTCCAATGTAAATTAACTGTAACTATTTCCTCGCTTTACGCTATTACGAAAAGTTTCATGGGACTTGCTTTACTTTTTGGATAGTGTCGAGGGTGGATTGAGAGAAGCGTGTATCTGAAATCATTAATATCTTATCTTACAAAAAAAAAAAAAAAAGAAGAAATATACTATTCTATTTGGCCCGGAATAATTCTATTCTCCTGCCAATACCATAAAGGATAAATCGAGAGAAAATCACAAGTTGAAATTAAGTAAATGCCGAATGCGACTGTTCCGACTCGAGGCGATGGATTGGATTAACAAAAAAAAAAAAAAAAAAAGAAGCCAAAGAAGAAATCACATTTGATTCACTTGTTGCGCTTTATGTGATGACAATCAAATAGATTTTTTTTCTTCTTAACGAATGTCACTTACATAAATGGGCTGACTGTTGGAGCGGCAACGTAGGGGGGTGGGGACAGGTGAATAGCAACACAAAGAAAGTAGTGACATTTTTGTGATTAAATCTAATATATTCCCAGTTGGAGATCACGGGACAAAAATCGAAAATATATACCAGTCCATATATTATATATAAATATATATAATTTATATATATTATATATATATATACACACACATACACACACACACACACACACACACATATATATATATATATATATATATATATATATATATATATATATATATAGTCATCCAGAGACACCGTGTTTCGGCGTATTATGTCTCTTCAGTGTGGTTAGACATTATATATATATATATATGTATATAAAGGCAACCCTCTTCTATATATATGTACATGTAAAACATCAAGAACTTATACCAATTCATATATATATATATATATATATATATATATATATGTATATATATAAGTCGGGGCGGCCTAATGTCGGTATCAGCCAATCAACGAGGTAGTCTGCCCCCTTTTCAATAGCGCTAGACCAAGGAGAGAGTTTTTGCATCTGAGGTGGAGCGCCACACCTACCATCAGCTCCTTACTTTACCGCACAGATCCCTGTGCTACTCATAACGCCGGGTTGGCGAGGACCAGTATCGAACTAGGGACCTTGTGATTTCTAGCCGAACGCTCTACCTACTGAGCTAATCCGGTCATATAAAAAAGGCAACACTTTCCTATAAAGCGGATGGAACACTCTCTGGTGGTCTTTACATATATACATAGGTATGTATTGATCAGTTAAAATCCTCGCCAGACTGTAGGTGTTGATGATGGCCGAGTGGTTAAAAAGCCTGACTGATGATAAGTCGATCAGATTTCCATCCAGGCTGGAGGTAGCCTGCCAATATCTAGTCACACTGAAGAGAAGTGATACACCGAAACACGGTGGCTGTGGATGACTATATATATATATATATATATATATATATATATATATATATATATATATATATATATATATATATATATATGAAATGAGCATGAAAAGCTCGCAATTACTGATTCACCATTCTTAAAAAAAACGTTTCAACAGCAAATACACGTTTTTCACTGGTTCAACTTGTGATCGTAACTGATCTTATCTTTTTTGCACAGTTTCTAGCAAATTATAATAATAATCCTTAGTAAATAATTATAGCTTCCAAATTACTATTCATAAACAAATAAGTTTCACACACAGTAATGGTTTCACGTATTCCTGTCTGCGTCAAATAGATATGTTTGAAAATTATTAGTATTTAATATGTTTAAGAATGTTATAAGAATGGAATACTGATGGTAAGGGTCCTGTTCTGGGGCTCTAATTACTGTGGAGTACCGCTTCATTGCCATTACTCCCAGGTACACTCTGACCCGGAGTGATAGTAGTTGTTCGGGTCCCATCTATGTGTCAAATAAATTTCTTTGAAAATCATTAATATTAGATCGGAATTTTTGATACCATATAACTGTGTTTAGGTGCGTGGTGTAATGGTTAGATTTGTAGGAAATAGACTCGTCGACCCGAGTTCAATTCCTGGACGTAACTGTTTACGTTTTACATGGCGCTAATACCCTTGGGAAAAGTATGAATCCAATTCTGTATATAGCAGGTCAGATTAGGTTCTATAACTATGACTAGGTAACCAGTCTAGGAACAGGAAAACTCTGAATTCAAACCTGTTAAACTCAGCATAAGAAATTAACCCTGTGTCGCATCCTGGTCGGGCGGAGGGGTTGGTACATATATATATATATATTTTGTTTGAAGGCAATTACAATGCGTATATCGCATAAAATTCGATAATCATATCAGAAGATAATAATGACAAGTGAATTTCGGTAAAGAATTATTTGTGTGTAGAACATCGTACAGACTGTTTCAACTTTATTAAGTCTCATCAGCGATGTATACTAACGATTTCCCTCCGACAGAAATCGAAACCTTTTATATATATATATATATATATATATATATATATATATATATATATATAATATATATATAACTGTGTTTGAATTATTCATATCAAATATTACTTGAAGATATAATTGTTTAATAAGGAGTGTTATTATTAGTTACTTGAGACAATATAACTGTGAACAAACAAATGATTATTATTAATAGAAATGATTGCTTGAAAACATATAATTATGAATAAATGGTTAACTTTAGATTGGAATACTTGAATCCATACAACAGTATGCACATAATTTTTCTTGAAACAACCTCACAAAAATAAAGATATTAACGTATGATGAATCCGATTCCCTAACCTTTTGGCATAAGATAACGCCAGACGATTTAACATGCCGTTAAAATCAATCAAGCAATGGTGTGCAAGAAACCATTATACAACTAAGGTTAAATGTATAATAAACGCGATTCTCTAACCTATAGGCATAAAATAACCCTAGACAGATTGACATGTCGTTAAAATCAATCAATCAACTGTGGGAAAAACCTCTTAGAAAACCACTATACAAAAATATAAATATCAACATAAATGTATGTGATTTTCAAAACTTTAAGCATAAAATAACCCCAGATGGTTTGACATGCCGTTAAAATCAATCATCTTATTATAATGGAGATTGTGTGTTTTTCTGTCTGTAACTGAAACTATATCACTACTCAAGTCACAATTCCCTTAGTTATTTACGTCACATTCTCCATGGTTTTATCTTTATTTAAACCTCGATTATTAATAAAATTATTTTACATTATTAATACTGTTGACCAAATCTACATACCAAGAACATGCAATTGTATTTATATATACACAACAAAATAGCGGTTTACAGTGTGAACGGGAAATCTAATTTGCATATTGATAGTAAAAATTTGATTTTAATAAATATGTACTTAGTATTATTGATTTCTAATTGTCTGGTTTTATCTTAATTAATATGAGAAAAATCTCTGGGATAAATCTTAAAAGAAATCCATGAACAAGAAGAAATAACTGTAATTTTATTCTTTACTTCCTATTTTGACTAAATAGTTAAATTAGGAAAATTTAGCAATGAAAGACATGAGTGATGGAAGAGTAGTTTCAGTTGTTCTATTTTTCCATTATACCCCCCCTCAGTTTCAAATCTTTTTATCTGCATTCTTATTTAGTTTCATTAGTCTTTGTAATTTAATATCATATTTGATAACATTAAAACTTAGAGGGTGCATATATTTGCTAGTTAGACTAAAGTCGTATTAGTTTGTCGACTGCTTGTCTTTCCTCCTCCAGTTTTAAATTTAGACTAGAAATTAACACAAGTTATTCCCCGTTAAAGGCAAAGTGCCGAGGACTTAATTTTTAACGCTAATTCTTCACATAACACCGTTTGCAGAAGAGATAGGTTAAAGGTATCTGTGTACAAGTTTGTCATAGACACCGATGTTGTCTTATCATTTGGACTGTATTTCGTAGATCCAGCTTTCGTCGTAATCAAGTATGGAGTTTAAGATACGATGACAGGCTAAGCCGCAGGTGTATACACCGAAATAAAACCCCGTGGCGAACCTTTACCAATCGATATATCATACACCGGAGAGTTTGTAATGTGAGAAGGCAGAATTAGTTTTGAGGGCGGTGCCTCTCTTGATTAAGTGATCGCAATCAATGAGTCCTTCAAGTTCTCGGCTCACCAAAAGCCGCGTCCTGACACCATTATCGATTCTTGCATCTCCCTAACGGTTGTGGGCGATGGTAGGGTTTCTTCGGGACAGTTTTGAGTGTGCGTGTTCGTCCGGCCACGAGTAGAAGTCGAACTGAGAAATTATCTCATCGTTTTTCGTCATCGGGACAATAATGTCGGGCGTTGAGCGGGAAACAACTGGTTTCGTCCGAGATATTTTAACGCGATCCGCTTGGTAAATAATGTTTGATTGTTGTCGCCACACCGATGAAATCTTAGAAGTTGATCAGCCATTTGTCGGGGGTTGGAGCAGGGGGGTATTTCCCTCCACAATCGAAAGTCGTTTATTTATCGACCCCCGCACCGCACGAAGAATAAGACCAAGACCCTGTTATTTCTGTTTTATATGAATGAAAATAAACCCTACCCCTTATCAACAATTGATATATTTTATTAATGTTTTATGCTTTTATAAAATGCAACTATATATATATATATATATATATATAATATATATATATATATATATATATACAAAGGTCCAGATAAGAAATCTTCCTTACGACACAAGAGTTTATTTAAAAAACCTTTCGCAGTTTGAGAGCTCAATGTGTGCTCTTAATGTTAGAGTCACAGAGCAAATATATAAGTAAAGAAATAACAAAAGACTTAGAGATTTAGCATTATAGTCTTTAATGTAATAAAAAATTTCATCATTCGCATCTGATGAGTCGGGAGAGTAAGACTATTTGTCTAAGTTCCCTGAAATAGACTATAACGCTAAATCTTAAGTCTTTTGTTATTTCTTTACTTATATATATAT
Source organism: Doryteuthis pealeii (assembly GCA_023376005.1). NCBI lineage: Eukaryota > Metazoa > Mollusca > Cephalopoda > Myopsida > Loliginidae > Doryteuthis > Doryteuthis pealeii. The sequence continues at coordinate 73,843,194 of CM042155.1, forward strand.
ATATATATATATATATATATATATATATATATATATATATATATATATATATATATATATATATATATATATATATATATATATATATATATATATATATATATATATATATATATATATATATATATATATATATATATATATATATATATATATATATATATATATATAGAAATTGCTAACTCAAAGATCCAACAGCTCAATTTCCTTACTCTCAAAATTTTCAAAGCTTTCTCGTTACGAATTTCGTCTCTTCTGATTTCTTCACATCTCACTCATCACTTTCATCCTTCACTTCTTGCATCTTGCTTTTTAATCTATTTTTATATTTTGTCTCTAAAAACAACTTTCTTAACTTCTTTCTCGTACTTAACGTACACACACACACACACACACACACACACACACACATACATATATATATATATATATATATATATATATATATATATATAACCTAATGATTCAGAAACTACCTACCTAGGTTTGTCCAAACAGATCATCAGAATTATTCTGATGATCTGTTTGGACAAACCTAGTAGTTTCTGACTCATTAGACTATTATTATTTTCTATAATTCTATATCAAGGTTTCTCAAATTTTTGACACACCCGTTGTAACCAAATTCAATTTCCATTCACCCAAAAATAAATTAATTCAATATCAAATTACAAAAGGTAACAATGGAGATGAGGACAACAGTCCGAAAAATCGAAGTAAGCCATATTATCAAGCCTCATCTAAAAAAACAAAAAAAAGACAAATATCCTCATCATAGCTGCATTCTTGTTTGTTTGTTTTAATCGGACTTTTTATTTATTTATTTATTTTTCTTTCATTTTTTGTTTTCTTCAACCGAATCAGCAAGCAGCGAGAGTGGTTAAGTTTTTTTAAACAAGTTTTAATAAATACATACCTGGTATTATCTATCTATCTATCTATCTATCTATATATATATATATATATATATATATATATATATATATATATATATATATAGTTTGTTTTATTTTAATATATATTTAAAGTTATCAGAACTAAGTTTCCATTTCAATTTTTTTATTTTTTACTCCTTTAATAAATTTGATGATTTTACTTTACTTATGATACAAACTCTCTGATATTAAATTTTCAACTCCCATCCCCTCAGGCAATATTTATTTTACGTCGCCCAGAGGGCGTTTTTTTATTTTGCTAGTTATAATAATAATAATAATAATAATAATAATAATAATAATCTCATAATGAATATTCGGTGTCTGTCTGTAACCGAAACTATGCCACTGCTTACATCACAATACCCTCAGGAGTTACGTAAGTTTATCAAGGAATACATTTATTTATAGTAAAAAATCATTAATACATAGAATCATTAAAATAGAATAAATCTTATTTATTAACGATGTCTATGAGAATCTAAGATTCTCTCCAAAACAGTCCATATTTTTAGTGCGTTTAAAATTCTGCAATGAACGAGCGAAGTACATAAGATGAAGGAGAGAATTGGAAACGGAGATGAAAAGACATGAAAGAAAATGAACATGAAAGAAGACAAAAATAACGACGGGAATTCGAAATGAGCAAACAAAAAAAAAATGCAGGAACAAAAATGAAACAACACCGAAACAACATGAAGAAATGCAACAAGCCTCGTACACACCGACAACAGTTACTCAAGACGAAAGATGTCATGCCTTAAACTTTCATCTTCAATAAATAAACATATCAAAGACACCGAGGGGGGAAGGTGCGCCTACAAACACGCTCCCATACACCCATAAGTAAAAAATGCAATCACACATGCATATTTGTGTGTGTGTGTGTGTGTGTGTGTGTGTGTGTGCCTTTAAAGGATGACAGTAACCCTCCAGAAACATGCCTGCGAGTAGTAATCAATACTGGGTTCTATGAAACTAGTGGCGGATTAATTTTTTGGTTGATATTTCGAAGTTTATTTACATCATCGTCAGAACATTAGTACGCAGCAGGTGATTTTTAAAAGCGGGTGGCTTGACTCGTATCTATTAATACGTTATCAGTTGAATTATAATCTAAAAGTTTTACTTAAGATATACATACACATGCACAGGTCCACCAAACAGAAACAAGTACACACAAATACATACACGCCCCTCTCTCCCTCCCTCTCCCTCCCTCCCTCTCTCTCTCTCTCTCATATATTATATATATATATATATATATATATATATATATATATATATGTAGTATATTAAGAAAATTGAAAAAACACAGGTTTAAATAAGTTGAGTGGTAAGTTTATTGGCCGACGCTGCAGTGTTTCGATCTATTAATTAGATCATCTTCAGGGCATTTGTTGGTATGTGGAAGGTGATAAAAAGTTTTTATCACAGAATAACGAGAAAAGCAAGTGATAGTCCTTGTTAGTTATTATCAAATGCCCTGAAGATGATCTAATTAATAGATCGAAACACTGCAGCGTCGGACAATAAACTTACCACTCAACTTATTTAAACCTGTGTTTTTTCATTTTTCAACTCACATGTATATATGTGTATGTACACGTGCCTGTGTGTTTGTATGTGTGTATGTGTGTTTTGACTGTCGCTAAAAATTATTAATCGAATAAATCGGAGTTATGAATGAATATAAAAGTACTCAATACGTTTGTAGAGGTGGTATATATATTATTATCAAATGCCCTGAAGATGATCTAATTAATAGATCGAAACACTGCAGCGTCGGACAATAAACTTACCACTCAACTTATTTAAACCTGTGTTTTTTCATTTTTCAACTCACATGTATATATGTGTATGTACACGTGCCTGTGTGTTTGTATGTGTGTATGTGTGTTTTGACTGTCGCTAAAAATTATTAATCGAATAAATCGGAGTTATGAATGAATATAAAAATACTCAATACGTTTGTAGAGGTGGTATATATATATATATATATATATATATATATATAAGGACGCGTAAAAGCATATGCATTTTACGCGTCCTTATTAAATTCTGTACTGTAAATAAACTTTTCATATATATATATATATATATATATATATATATATATATATATCAAAACACTTTCCTTGGTCTAGCGCTAGCAAAAAGGAAATTTACACCCTCGCGTTTTTGTTCACTCCGCATATATATATAATATATATATATATATATATATATATATATATATATATATGCATACCTAATTTTTGAAAATTAATTAGTTAATAATTAATGAATTTAGGCGGGCATATATGTTCAAATGTAAGGCTAAACAAATCGAGAAAATGTCAATCCCTGAATGTACAATTCGACCTATTAGGTCTCATCAGCAAGATTATAGACATGGGAAACTGGTCCGTGTGTGACTCAGCTTGGCAGTCAAGGTGTCGAGTGTGTGTGTGTGTGTGTGTGTGTGTGTGTGTGTAAGTGGAAGGTGTCTGTGATCCAGACATTGAGCGGTTAACGTAATTAGCTCAACTGACTATCGAAACCGTGAAACTCAAAGTTGTGAGTTGGTTTTATTTATTGATATGTTTTAATTGATAGAATTAAGATATTTATGTTAGTCTTAAATTTTACCATTTTCAGTGCCCGGACATTGAAATTATGCATATCTTAGAAGGTTTGGAAGATCCAGCTAGCTTTTAGCGTCACCATATGCTTTTCGGAGTTACTTTCATCCTTTTAGGCTTTAGAAAAATTGTTTTTTTTTATGTGTCTCTATAGGGATAGATAACGAAAGACACACATGCATTCGTACAGATGAACACACGTGTGTCTGGATGAGTTGCGACTCACAACGGCAAACTAGCTACACAGTGAAAGAATCTAAAAGACAAACCTCGGGAGAGGAAACTATTCAATGAAGACAAGGAACTCTGAAGCCAGGCTTGGAGTAGCAGGAGGAGTAGTATTGGCAGTATCCGGGGCGAAACCCACCAAACAACCGGTCAGCCGACAAGGTGAGAGAATTCCCTTTTCAGCCGGCGGGGTGTTTGGCTGGAGCCTCCCTTGCATCACAATCGGGGTGAATTGGTTATTAGCTGCACACCAGGAACGGATGGGGCTAGGGTAGATTCCGACAACGGTAGCTGTGGAGGAAACTTCAGTGATGGTGCTGATAGTAGCGTCTGTTTTAAGACTCTCTTTAGAATACATGAGTTCATGCCCTAG
>CM042155.1:73857353-73881587 GCA_023376005.1 Doryteuthis pealeii
GTGTGTGTGTGTGTGTGTGTGTGTGTGTTTAAATCATTTCATATGTACGTATTTGTCTACATATCTCATTTTTCATATCTATCTACCTACAGATATACTTGTTTTTACTAGGCGACCTATTGTTAATACGGACTTTCTCGATTAGTATTCAATGGAGGGTCCCACACCACACAATAGATCAATGTCCGAAGAATAAAACGAACTTTTTTTTCGTACCAGCGCCTAACACATGTTAAAGAATTACATCTGGACCGTATAATATAATCTAAATTAAGAAAACAAAATAAGAATGAAAGATTTTTTTTTAAAGATCACACGTCAAAGATAATACTTAAAAAAGAAGTGAAAGAGTTACAACACTTCTGATGAGTCAGCAACAAAAAAAAAACTGTCACAAAGCGAATGAAAAGATAAACAAATAAATAAAAGAGAGAAAAAAAAAAACATCTCTTTTGCATAAACAGATTCTTTTTAAAACCATAAGTGGAGAAAAGATTTTTTTTCTCTCTCTCTCTCTCTCTCCTCTTTTGGCGGAAAGGTAAAAAAAATAACCCAAAGAAAGAAATAAAAAAAAAAGAAAGAAAAAAATAAACGACAGTTCATTTTGAAGAAAATCAAGTTTAACTGCTATTCAACAGCGGGCATGAAGATTCCATCAGTGGTTGATTGTGTGAAAATCGTCTTCTGTAGTGATTCGACGGAGCGTTAATAATGTTGAAGTCTCTCCGACTCGCGAGATCGTGCCCGGAATCTGTATGCGGTCATAGAGACGATGCGTTGACGATTGTCTGAGAAAAGGGAACGTGCCACAGACGATATCAAAAGTCAATTACTTATCATAAAATTGGGCTTTTATTAGCCGCTGCCAATCATCAAAATTGTCCCGGGCTATGAGCGAATTTCTTTAATCTGAATGGAAGCATTCCTTCCGGAAGTCCATTCCGGACGAGCCGACTTGTAATGAATGGCTCTGAATAAAGCGAATAAAAGTGAAAGGGAACGAAAAAAGGGAGGGTGGCTAATTTGTCTCGTATCTGTTGATACGGTCGTATAATTTAGAACGCAGAGGCACGCAATGAAACTAACACTATCTAAATGGTATCCCGTACACACAAATACACTGCTTTTTCCGTGACAGTGTGTTTCACGGGGATCCACACTTCTACAATGTGATTTAAACGGGCGTACTGTATTGTACAAGACACAGAACAATTGTTACTTGATATTACGTATTCGGCAACGCAGAGACAGACGTTCTTCTAGACGTAAGAACTACAGATATGTACCTGTGCAAGTATTCACATGAATCAGCCTGAGAAATGAGTCTGCACAACTTCCATTACCGGAAGTAGTAACGGCGACCATATTGAAATGTCCGATTGCTGCCTGGAGCCAAGGCAACAAATAACTGCCCTCGGCTAGCCGACCGGACATCTTTCTTTTCTAATACTTCCACATTAATTTCTTTTCAGTAAACGAAAAGTTTAATTAAGACCATATTATATATATATATATATATATATATATGTCTTAATTAAAACTTTTTTTATAATAAACTTAATTAAACTTTTTTTATGATATATATATATATATAATATATATATATATATATATATATATATATAGAGAGAGAGAGAGAGAGAGGAGAGAGAGAGAGAGAGAGAGAGAGATAAGCGATATGTGATAGAGATATGTATTTTTTTTGTAATTTAAGAGATAATTCAGCTGCTTTAACAATTAGATGAGCTCCTACTTACGAAGAGAATGCAAGGAGTTGCTGAAGAGTTGCTGGCATAACTAAGATGTTAATGAGGTTATAATATATATATATATATATATATATATATATATATATATATATATATATATATAATGAAGGACTGGCCGGCAGAGTCACTTGCGCAGATGCAGATAAAAAAATATTTTTTATTTTGGACAATACGGAAAAAATTCAATAATAATAACTTTTTTTATAAATGGTCTGATTTATTTATTCCGTATCATAATCGTATTTTTATAATAACTTTGCTTAATTAAAGAATAAACATCATAATTCATAAAATAACAATTAAGCACTATAATAAACAGTATATATTCATAATGGTAATTTTCACCTTTAGTTGTCAAAATTCCTAGCAAATAAGGCAATTAGAGTAACCTTCCTTGACTTTCATTTTGAACTAAGCCGGTAGTTATTTTGAAAGTCTCCGTGCGAAATAAACAAATCTTAGAAACTTTTTCGAAAACAATACAACTGTATACTTTAACAAAAAAATATCATAAAATGTGTTCTTAATAACAATTAAATTCATTTCGGATAGTTTTATGCTAGGAATTTAGCCAACTGACTTTCACTTTGAAACAAGACGGTAGCCATTTTTAAAGTGTCCGTGCGAAACTTACAAATCTTAGAATCGTTTCGAAAACAATACAACTGCATGCTTTAACACAAACATATCATAAAATGTGTTCTGATAACAATTAAGTTCATTTCAGATAATGCGCACGCACAAGTTTATGCTAGGAATTTTTAACAAGTAAAAGGTGAAAATTACCTTCATAATATATTTATTTTTATCTTTACAGTAAATTGATTTTTTTAATTGTATCCGTAAGCGAATTTCTATCGTACATTGCTTAAAACATTTGCTGATAAATGTCGTTTGTATTTTTAATGTTTTCTTACATATGTATTTCATTTTACAAATATCCCCCGTATTTACAACGAGAATTATCTTATCATACTTCGCTGGCTGATATTCATTTAGGAAATATTTTTATTTTTGGTACTTATGTGTCATAGTCTTTTTTAGTTACAAACAGACACTACAGGTCCACAGATGTATCACACACACACACACACACACAATACACACACTTAATTTTATTCAATTGGAGGAGATTATTTGAAAGAAAAATTAATGAACTGAAAACTTTTTTTTTTTTTTTTTCTAAAACTTTAAAATGTAAAAAAAAAATCTTTTAAACGTTATTTGATTTGGTCAGGAAATTATTTGAAAGAAAAAAAATTAATGGGTCTCAAAATTTGTATTTTTATTGTTTTTTTTTTTTAAAACACTGAAATGATCATTTAAATATATTAAACGTTTATCGTTCTCTCTCTCTCTCTCTCTCTCTCTCTCTCTCTTTCTCTCTCTTCTTTATTATATATATATATATATATATAATATATATATATATATGTGTGTGTGTGTGTGTGTGTGTTTGTGTGTATGTGTGTGTGTTTGTGCGTGTGTGCAGTGTGTATTTGCGTTCATTAACTATCTATTTATCTGACCTTCTGTCTGTCTGTATGTCTGTATCTATCTGACTTTCTGTTTATCTGTCTCTCTCGTCTGTCTGTCTGTCTGTCTGTCTCTGTCTCTCTCTCTCTCTGTCTCCCCCTCTCCCCCTCTCTCTCTCTATATATATATATATGACCTTCTGTTTGTCTGTCTGACCTTCAGTCTACCTGTCTGTCTATATATCCATCCTATTCTATCTATCTATCTATCTATCTATCTGTCTATCATGTCCGTGTCTATCTCTCATCCTATCTGACTCTAACTGCATTTGTCCTTTAGGAAACAAAAATAAATAAATAAATAAAGTAAAGATTAAGCGTTTTAATCTTTTTTTTCTTTTTTTTATCGAAGAAGCATTTGCATATCACTGGGACTAAACACGAGATCACGTGACATTCGCTTGTAAGTATATCCATTTTAACAATTCAAAATAGTTCACTTGTTTCTTTTGGTTTTTTTAGTTTTTTTTTGTAATGTTCTTTAACATGTGATAAATGACGATAAAGTCTGGAAGAATTGAACGGCCGATCTTTAGTGCTATACGTTTCCTCTGTCAAAACCATACGGCATTATTCTTTGGGTATTTTCGTCCAGAAAGATGACAGTGTTCTTAGTCTTATTTCAAACAAATTTATTTATGCAGATGGAACGCTATTCACCCGTCACATCTGCTAATAATTTGCTTTACTCAGTTTTACGATTGCCGCCATATTTATTCTCCTTCTTTCAAATCGGCTTTATTTTTATTCTATTTTATTTTATTTCATGTTTATTTTCTGGTTTTCTGTTTTTGGTGGGCGATGGAAGCGGTTAATTTTCTAGTTATGTTCATCTTTAAAGTAAAAGAATTTATCTTGATTGGCACGACAGTCAAAGAATTAGCATTTTTCTTTCGCATCATCAGGAACATTAACGACTTGGAATTGGTCATTGTGAATATTGAAATGCGGAAGGCTAGTTTAATAAGCGCTATTCAAAATATCTATTTATCTATCTGAACGTAAGTCTGTGTATATATCTATCTCATTCTTTTCTTTATATAAAAATCTATCTAAGCACGTCTATTTTCATCTATCTATCTATATACTTATCCTATTTTTCTGTCTCTGCCAATCTCATGCTGTTCATATCTATCTATCTATCCCTCCTATTTTTCTGTCTATCTACCAGACCCATTCTGTTCATATATATCCATCTATCTATGAATCTATCACACGCTGTTCATATCTATCTATCTATCCCATGCTATTCATATCTATCTATCTATCTATCTATCTATCTATCTATCTATCTATCCCATGCTGTTCATATCTATCTATCTATCTATCTATCTATCTATCCCTGCTGTTCATATCTATCTATCAACCTATCTATCTATCTATCCCATGCTGTTCATATCTATCTATCTATCTATCTACCTATCTATCTATCCCATGTTGTTATATCTATCTATCTATCTATTATCTATCCCACACTGTTCATATCTATCTATCTATCTATCTATCTATCTACCTATCAATCTATCCATGCTGTTCATATCTATCTATCATATCTATATCTATCTATCTATCTATCTATATCTATCTATCTATCTATCTGTCTGTCTATCCCTATTTTTTGTCTATCTATTCATATATATCCATCTATCTATGAATATATCCCATGCTGTTCCTATCTATCTATCTATCTACTCAACTAAACCATTTTTTCTGTCTCTATCAATCACATCATGTCCATATATATCTATCTATTCCATGCTATTTATATCATCCATCTATCTATGTCTGTTGTCAGTCTGTCTATGCGAAAGAATAAGAGAGAGAGAGAGAGAGAGAGAGAGAGAGAGAGAGAGAGAGAGGGGGGGGAGAAAGATACTTTGACACTATTTTTATCTATACATATATAAAGGGCAGTTGTGTGTACGTATGTAAATGTGTGTGTATGTCCGGAGGAAACTACGAAACTAAAACAATAACGACAAAGTGAATATAACAATATACAAATTGCCTATCACAAAGGTTTGCTTTTTGTGCAAAAATAATGAAGATTTAATTCCTATCTGGGAATATATTCAAAAATTAAGATTTGAATATTAACAGAGGGTAAAGTCATTGGTTGGGTTTCGTGAGCAAAACATAAATCAATTATGTAAGACCAAAATAATCAATGGATCTACGAGACTAACTTTTTTATTATTACTAGCAAATATATGCACCCTCCGGGTGCAAGTATTTAAGTTTTAATGTAATAAAATATTGTATTAAATTAGAAAGGCTAATGAAACTAAATAAGAATACAGATAAAAAGATTTGAAACAGAGGGAGTATAATAAAAGATTTGAAACAGGGAGTATAATAAAAAATTGAACAACTGAAACTTACTCTTCCATCACTCCCGTCTTTCATTGTTATTTTTTCTAATTTAAGTATTTAGTTAAAAGAGGAAGTAAAGAATAAAATGACACTTATTTTTTCTTGTTAATGGATTTCATTTAAGATTTATTGAAGAGATTTTTGCTTATATTCATTGAAATAAAACCAAACAGTTAGAAATCAATAATACTTAGCACATATTTATTAAATTCGATTTTTTTATATCAATATGCAAATTAGCCTTTCCCTTCACACTGTAAACCGCCATTTTGTTGTATATATAAACATAATTGTATGTTGTTGGTATGTAGATATGGTTAACAGTATTAATAATGTAAAACAATTTTATTTATAATAGAGGTTAAAATTAAAATAAAATCATGGAGAATGTGATGTCAATAACTAAGGGAATTGTAACTTGAGTAGTGATATAGTTTCGGTTACAGACAAAAACGCACACAATCTCCATTATAATAAGATACTCCTCTACCCAGGCAACGCCGGGTAACCAACTTTATTTTCTATTTATTTTTTATTAAATTTCGTATCCGTACAAAAATATATTCGGACTGTTCTTATTTATTTATTTTATTTTTTACATCACGTATCAATCTGGAGTTAAAGTTCAACAGGCATTGTTTTGTACTCACTGACCCTTAGAAGGAAAGCAAATAGTAAAAAAAAAAAAAAACATTTTTGAATAATGTTTTAATATACTCATGAAGAAATCAAAGGTGAGTCTATAAATGTCAAAAATCAGGTAAATCGACTTACCAAGTATCTATCTCATCCTGTTGATAATCAATCCTTGGAATCGGCGCATTACTGAAAAGAGAGGGAGAGAGAAAGGTGTAAAAAATGGAGGTAACACATTTTGAAGTTATCAACAATTCAAAACATCTACTATATACTGTAATAGACTTATTTTTATTTTACAGCTTGCAAGTTTTTCACACAATTCGAACTGATGGTTTTTCACTAGAGTCTAAGTGACAACATGTCTCTTCAAATTCCAAAAAAAAATTTCCAAGTGAACAAACTGATTATAATTGTGCTCTTATTATTATATGGCCATATTCTTCTTCTTCTTCTCCTTCTTCTTCTTCTTCTTCGTTTTTCACACCAACGATAGCTGATAGTTTTTCACTAGAGTTTAACCACCCTGTCGGCTGGGGAGTTAGAATGCACCGACTGCACCTCTGCAGAGGGGTAAGACTCCCCCAATGGGGCCACCTGTTGGCCGTGGGTGGCGACCCGTGATGCTTAATGATAGAGCCCAGGTGGATGAGCAGTTCATGACATGCAATACTCCACTTTGGCCCTATCTTGGACTAGACGGGCGGTCGGAGAGGCCCCCTCCGATCAATCGGCTGGTCACGTCAAGCCCTAGCACCTATATGATTTTCCCAACCATATTGTCTTTATGGCAAGCCCCAACCCCTTTTTATCATATGGGTGCTAGAAGGCGGTGGCTGCGGGTCTACATGTCCTGGGAATGACGTTAAACTCTATCTGATGGTGAGGTTCCAGTTTTGGAGGTTTGGGAAATGTGGAGCACCCCTTCATCACCATTGCTTTCTGGTCCACTCTGACCAGGAGTGGTAGTACCTGTTAGGGTCCCATCTATGGGTTAAATAGAAAAATGTATTTATAAAAAAATGTATTATCCATTAAGAATTGATTTATTTCAAAACTTTATCGGCATTAAATGACCCACTGAGGTTGATATGCCGTAAAACAAAACAAACCAAACCAAACTAGAGTTTAAGTGACAGCATGTCTCCTCAAACCGCAAAAAAGTGCCTAAACTGATTACAATAGTGCTCTGATTGTTATATAGTCTTCTTCTTCTTCTTCTTCTTCTTCTTCTTTGTTTTTTACACCAACGTTAGCTGATGATCTTTCACTGGAGTCTGAGTGACAGCAAGTCTATTGAGGTCTCAAGGACTTTTCTGAGTCTGTATCTCCGCATCCCTTAATTGTTCTTATCAATAAACGCGAACACTTATTTTGATTTTGACGTCTTTTATTTTCACAGACCCAACATTTCATGCGTGCGGAGAAGGACTAACAGGACGTCAATATTTAGCGTCTGGCTCCTCGGAGTACCTAAGTCCAACTCAATAAACTATACTTTTCCCACATAGTTTGCTATCACGTAGCACTCTTAACCAATGAGAATGCAATGCTATAGGTCAACTAGGGATCATAAGTAGTCAATAAAATCTATGGTACTTTCCATGACTCTTCAAACAAATTACGATTTACCTTTTAAATATTACAAAATGATTAGGCTACATTATTCATTGTATAACTGTTATGTTTTTAACATACAGATAAAATATGAAGGATTGAAATGATAATGCAAGACCAGGTTGTTATAAAATTAACAAGGTTTTATTTAACACAGGATAGAAACTGCTTCTACTCTCAAGCGACTTAACCAGTATCTGAAACGCTGCGTTCAAAACATGAACAAACGTAAACAAAGCGTAAACAAACGCCATCTACACGTAAGATGGCGGAAAACCCACTTCCGGCTTTGTCAAAGTAAAAGGGAGCAACTCTATTTTTGTTTAAGTCCATTTTTGTTAGGAGTACCTAACAGTAACATTAGATGGGTGATCTTGATTCTTCCTCTGATTTTCTGTTTATCAAAGTCTCATTTCCAGTTTATGTTTGTTTGTTTGTTTTGTGTTACGGCATATCAACTGCTGTGGGTAATTTAATGCCGGCAAAGTTTTGAAAGATTTGTAACGATAGTTTGGAACTCAATTCTTTTTGTAAACAAATTTTCTATTTAATCCATAGATGGGACCCTAACAGGTACTACTACTCAAGGTCAGAGTGGACCTAGGAGCAATGGGGATAAAGGGGTACTCCATGTTCCCCAGATCTCCAGAACTGGAACCTCACCATCAGTTAGAGTTTAACGTCATACCCAGGACATGAAGACGCTTAGCCACCGCCTTCTAGCACCCATATGATAAAAATGGTTAGGGCTTGTCATAAAAGCAATAGGGTCGAGACACTCATATAGGTACTAGGGCTTGACGTGACCAGTTGATTGGTTGGAGGGGACCACACTGACCGTCCGCCTAGCATAAGTATGGGCCAAAGTGGGGTGTTGCAAATCAATAACTGTTTATCCACCAGTTAAAAAGAGCCCTACTACGATAGGTATCACCGCCACCTTCATGTTCTCCAATTTTTGCAACTCTTTGGCAAGGTCCGGGTATTTTTCGAGCTTTCATTTACTTTTATCTTAACTCTGTTTTCCGCTAGAACGGAAATATCTACCAGATGAAAAGTTTTTTCTTCTTGTCAATTAAAACTAGGTCTAGTCTTTTAGCCAGGTCTGAGCAATCCATTTGTATCTTAAATTGCCAGAGATTTTTTTATATTCTTGAACAGATTCTGGTTTGTGGATATAATATTTGTCAGTATGGTAAAATTTAATCTCTTCCACATGTTGCTAGTGGATCACCTTTCTCACCCAGTCGTGCCTAGTCTTGTATTCATTTTGTGCCAGATTGCTGCATCCACTTTGTATGTTATTGACTGTTTCATCTTTAGTACCACATTTGCTATTCTCCTGCGTATCATCAATCTTTGTTTTTATTTGTTCATGGCTGCATTGTTTACATAATATTCTCCGTTAAGGAGGCTGTAATCTCGAAATGGCGTTGAAAAATATTTACATAGGTTCTGTGTATGCATTGATGTTTAAATACTTTCAATAGAAAGTATTTAAACATCTTTTTCTAAGTTAATATCGGCGTTTTTGTGTAAGGAAACAGCAAATATATTGCAATGAAGGTTTCTTGACTGTCATATTAAAAAAAAAAAAAAGATTTGAAAATCCCATAGGCGAGAAACTGACAACTATCAAGCGCCATAGAATTCATGTCCACGCTACCCTAACTTAGACATACATGCTCAATTAGTGATTTTGAGTATTCTTTACTTATAAATATAGTATACTATATTATCAATATATATATATATATATATATATATATATATATATGGGGGTTAGACAGGTAATTTAATGTAAATTGTAAAATATAAAAGCAAATTATTTGTTGTTCCTCCATGATACAGTGCTCAATATCAAAATATCAAATGTTACTGACAGAATAGGGCAGTTATATGTATAATAGACAAACATTTACTATAGAAATGCATTGCAAATGAGGAAGAAATGGATTGTCAGTGGTTAGGAATTAATGCAAGTGTTACTAAGAGAATAGGTAAACGTTTACTATAGAAATGCATTGTAAATAAGGAAGAAAGGGGTTGTCAGTGGTCAAGAATTAATGCAAGTGTTACTGACTGAATAGGATTATTATATGTATAATAGATAAACATTTACAATAGAAATACATTGCAAATGAGGAAAAAGGGTATTGTCAGTGGTCAGGAATTAATGGAAGTGCTATTAACAAAATAGTGATATTATATATATAATAGATAAACATTTACTATAGAAATGCATTGTAAATGAGGAAGAAAGGGATTGTCAGTGGTCAGGAATTAATGCATGTGTTACTGACAGAATAGATAAACATTTACTATAGAAATGCATTGTAAATGAACAAGAATGGGATTTTCAGTAGTCAGGAATTAATGCAAGTGTTACTAACAGAATAGAGTGATATATATATATATATATATATATATATATATATATATATATATATGTGTGTGTGTGTGTATGTGTGAGAAGTAAACAAACAAACAATGTGTTTTGATATGGCTTTTTAGCCGACAATTTTTGGGAAAATATGTGCTTAATTGAAGTCGTACCTAATTTTGAAAATTAATTAATTAATAATGAATGAATTAGGCGGGCATACCTATTCAAATGTAAGGCTAAACAAATCGAAAAATCAATCTGTATATATATATATATATATATAATAGATAAACATTTATATAGAAATCCATCGTAAGAGAAAAAGAAAAGGATCATCAGTGGTCTGGATTTAGTGTACGTTTTCCTTGCAATCTAAGACCATTATCTGTATAATGTAATAAATCGTAATTAAATTTATCATTCCCATAAAACTTTTCTTTTCTTTGAATCATCAATTAACGTGGGTTTTCGTCTGGAAATATAAGTTGTGATTTTACTTTGGATGATGGGGATTATTTTTTTTTGTCTATTTTTTTCTTCATTAAAAACAAAAAAAAATCTTATTTAATTTCTAAGATTAATTCAGCCTCAGTTTTGTGAAAATGTCGATTCAGTGAAGCATGCAAGTTGGCAGCGATCTATTAGCTTCTCATTTCCTTGCGTTGATGACGAAATTAAACCGTACACGAATATCGCTGGCTTAAGAATGATGGAAAGTAAAAAAAATAAGATGAAAATAAACAGTACAAATATTAAACACCATTTCTAAATGTATTTTTAATTCCCTGCTCGGGAACTGTGAGTTTCTTTCTTTCTCGTCTTTAAAGTTTGGTTGCTCAGTTGCTTGTTTTTAAAGGCATTTCAACACTTCTTACAGTGAAAGGGCCGGGTTAGCTCAGTCGGTAGAGCGTTCGGCTAGAAACCACAAGGTTCGATACTGGCCCTCGCCAACTCAGCGTATGAGTTACGCTACTATTTACCCATATTCAGAGGGAAAATAGTTGGATACAAAATGTCAACTATACAGACATATTTTAATATACCTTCCATTGTTGTTTATGTTGTATTTGCACGTTTTACAAAGAAACCACAAGGTTCCTAGATCGATACCGGTCCTCGCCAACTCAGCGTATGAGTAGCACGGGGATCTGTGCGGTAAAGTGGGGAGCTGATGGTAGGTGTGGAGCACCACCTCAGACGCCAAAAAACAATCTCCTTGGTCTAGCGCTATTGAAAAGGGGATAGACTCCCTCGCTGACTGGCTGATACCGACTTTAGGCCGCCCCGACAACTTTACTTACAGTGAATATCGTCTTTTATTTAACAAAGAATTGTGTTGGGTTAGCTCAGTCGGTAGAGCGTTTGGCTAGAAACCACAAGGTTCCTAGTTCGATACTGGCCCTCGCCAACTCAGCGTATGAGTAGCACAGGGATCTGTGCGGTAAAGTGAGGAGCTGATGGCAGTTGTGGCGCTTCACCTCAGATGCTAAAATAATCTCCTTGGTCTAGTGCAAGGGAAAAGGGGATAGACTACCTCGCTGTTTGGCTGATATCGACATTAAACCGCCCCGACGACTTACTTACTTACTTATTGCAGCTAGTAACTATTACTACTAGCAGAAGATCAATTTCTTATGTGGAGTTTAATTGGTTTGAATTCAGTTTTCCTTTTCCCAGACTGGTTGCCTAACCAAAGTTAAAGAGCCCAGTCTGCCCTACTATTTATCTATTTATCCATAGCTAAAAGGAGAATGGTCGGATTTATACTTTTCCCATTTTAGTCAACCGGTCTAGGAGAAGGAAAACTCTGAATTCAAACCTGTTGAACTCCGCTTAAGAAATGGCCTTGTGTCACATCCTGCTCGTGCGGAGGGGTTGGTATATATATATATAATCAACTCTAATAAAATTCTTTCTTTCTTTTTCTCTTCTTTTTTCCCTTCTTTTTTCTAATTTTCTTTTTCTTTCTTTCTTTTATGTTTTTTTTTATATTTCATTGAAATAGAAGATTATTGCTATTGATTCTTATCTCTCAACTTTATCTATTTATTTGCTTTCTTTCTTTGAATCTGACATATAGCACGTTCTTTTTTTTCTCTCTTTCTTTCTTCACAATTACCACGATATGATCCATTATTTATCTGAGGTGATCACACGCCATAACATTTGAAAATGCCTTCATATTTTAAGAATCAAAACGGAATGGTCCATTATTTATTTGAGGTTATTACAGGGAGTGACACACGTAGGTAGGTACTAGCGTATTAATATATAGAATACTATTGTGACACTGTAAGCTCTTCTATTCCTAGGTGCATATATTTAGGTGCATTAATGCATATAGGTGCGAGTGTGTCTATATGAGTTGGTAATGGAGGCGCGTGGTCTAATGGTTAGAGTCATAAGAAATAGACTCGTCGACGCGAGTTCAATTCCTGGACGAAGTTGTTTGCATTTCCCATAGCGCTAATACCGTTGGGAAAAGTATGAATCCAATTCTTCTTCCAGCTATGGATAAATAGCAGGTCAGACTGGGCTCTTTAACCATAGCTAGGTAACCAGTCGAAGGAGAAGGAAAACTCTGAATTCAAACTCCGCTTAAGAAATTGACCTTGTATAGCATCCTGCTCGTGCGGAGGGGTTGGTATATATATATATATATATATATATATATAATGAGTAGGTATGCGTGTAAGTGTAGCACATATATATTTATCAACTCCTACATACGACCAGAATGGAGCACAAGATCAATTTTATTATGCGGAGTTTAATTGGTTTGAATTCAGAGTTTTCCTCTTCCCAGACTGGTTGCCTAAACAAAGTTTTAAAAAACTCAGTCTGCCCTACTATTTATCTATTTATCCATAGCTAAAAGGAGAATGGTCAGATTTATATTTTTCCCAAGGGTATTAGCGCTATGTGAATTGCAAACATATTGTTTACCGTACATGAAGGTACTGACCCCACCCGTTCGCCATGTGTAGGATGCGACACAAAGCCGCAAGTATGAAGTATACAATGTGTATCGAAATCGCTATTCAGTAGTAATGGATCTGCGAGACGAGCTTGCTAACCATTACACCACGATGAGACGCCCCGTATTTACCCAACTCGTTCGTCATGTTCAATATAGGACAATAAGGGATATATATATATATATATACTTACTGTCTGTAATCAAAAGCCAGATCTGCGATCATCTTTCTCCGGCCTCGGTAGACTTTGTCGCAAAATCCCTGTAAAAAAACGACAATAAAACAATGAAATGGATTAAACACAAACTAAAATTCCCGTTATTTTTTTAACAATATTCTTAACTGGAGTTCAAAACCTTTAAAGCTTCTCACAGAAGTCGGAAAGGAGAAAGAAATGAGACAATATCTGACCGTATTGCCCTTAACTAGTTTAAATAATTATTTTAGTTGGAAACAGAACAAAAATGTGCCTTACTCTCTAAGCAGCATTTTTAAAGTCTATTGCACTAATAAAATTCATGCTATGATATGCTATATATATATATATATATATATATATATATATATATATATATATATATGGAGAAAGGTAAACAAATACGGAATGTTGTACAAAATGGATGTTTATTGTATTCCCACCTCCATTTACCATTTGTATATGACTCACTAAACCCAGCGCATATGACCCCTTAGGACATCTAACACCGGGAGTGGTTGTACCTTTTAGGGTCTCACTTATATCTATTTAAAAATTATTCGTATTGGTTTAGTTTCTTTGTTTAATGCCATATCAACCTGTATGTGCTATTTAATGCTATTTAATGCCAAATCTATCATTCTAAAAACAGTAATGGTACTACTAAACACATACCGGGGTTCTACCTTTTCCAAGGGTTTTAGTCCGAAAATGAACGTAATACCACGACCGAAGTTCGGACCCGCTTACAGCAATGAGGCTGTGGGACATGTTCACCACTACAGCTCGACGACTCCTCCATATTCGTATTGGGTACTGTTTACAAGATATTATTATCATCATTAAAAAGGAATAGTTACTTGAATTGATATGTTACGATTCGTGCGGCCATTTTAGGGCTGTAGTTGAAAGTAGTTTTACAGTGGAGAATCCTTGTGGCATAGAGTTTGATCCTTTCTTGAAGTAGAAAGATGTAGTATCAGTTTTAATCCTTGTCCGCTGATCCGTCCTTAGAGAGTTCTATAATCCTCGTCTGTTGGTCTGTCCTTCTCTAGCGAGCAATTCTAAGACAATTTATCAATGCCTTTAAATAGTAAATTAAATACATGTTTGGGCGTTTTTGATTCAGCCACTGCTGTCTTAGAATAGTTTATAAATATAAGTTGTGATCTGCAGCACACCTTATACCAAAAATACACCAGCACGATATAATTGCTTGAATTATCAGTATTAGATGAAAGTACTTGATAACATATAACTGTGTGAAAATTATTTGTATTAGATAGGAATACTTGAAACCATACAACTTTGTGCAAATATTTTTATTTGATAGGAATACTTGAAATCATCGTACTAACAGCACGGATTTACTTGACTCTATATCACCATCCGTCCCTATTATACACCGACCCTGATTTGTCCCCTAGATGGCATCCAGTATCCCCACGGAGCCGATGAATATTAGTTTTTGCTGGTCGACCAAAAACTGGCGTGAGATGGGGGGACGTAAGTAGCCATACAACTGCTGTTTTGTGGGTTGATGCTTCCTGGAATTGTTCAAAACAGTACGCTGCAGTTTTGTGTAGCTCACGTCTAGCTTTTTTTTCTTTTTAAACGTGAAAATAGCCTTTTAGGATTTGATATGGCATTAAACTTTAGGGGAAGTAAAATCGTCCACCTACCGGATGATCGGTGTCCAGTTCCGGTTCAAATTTGGTGATTAAATGTGTGCATTTGTCCAAGTCAGTTATGTGCCGGGGAAACCAAATATCTACAAATAAAAGAGTAAACATGAGAATAAACAATCGTTTTTTTTAATTTGATAAAACAAAAAGTATATATTATATATATATATATATATATATGTGTGTGTGTGTGTGTGTGTGTGTGTGTGTGTGTGTGAAGAAAAGGAAGTGAATCAGACAGCATGTAGTATATTAAGAATGAAAAAACACAGGTTTAAATGAGTTAAGTGGTGAGTTTATTGGTCGATGCTGCAGTGTTTCGATCTATTAATTAGATCATCTTCAGGGCATTTGTTGCTATATGGAAGGTAATAAGAAATTTTTATCACAGAATAACGAGAAAAGCTAGTGGCAGTCCTTGTTATATAAGAGAGAGAGAGAGAGAGAGAGAGAGAGAGAGAGAGAGAGAGAGAGTAAACATGAGAATAAATAATCGTTTTTTTAAGTTTGATGAAACAAAAAGTATATATATATATATATAATATATATATATATATATATGTGTGTGTTGTGTGTGTGTGTGTGTGTGTGTGTGTATGTGTGTGTGTGAACTATTATTATAAGTAAACAAGTATTTATATCTAAGCTAAGATAGCGTGGAAATGGAGTTAACAGCGCCTGGCTACTGGTCTAAAGATCACATAGGCGAGAAACTGTAAAAAACCATGTGCTGTTGACTCCATTTCCACGCTACCCCTCTCTCTCTCTCTCTCTCTCTCTCTCTCTCTATATATATATATATTATATATATATATATATATATATATATATATATATATATATATATACTAGTAACAGAAAGCACCCTCCGGGCGTCGTAAAAATTAATTTTTGAAAGACATTGCCTTAGAGGGCGGGAGTTAAAAATTCAATGTCAGAGGGTTTGTATCATAAGTAAGACAAATCCTCATATTTATTAAAGGAGTAAAAAAAAATAAATAAATAAAACAATTTGAAATGAAAACTAAGCCCCGTCCCTCTCAAATAAAATGTTGCGTGCATGTAATAATCAAACAATTATTCTGAATATTTTTCACATCAATTTTACACAAAATCGTAGGTATTTATTTATTTGTAAACTTTTTAGTAAACTTCTTGTTACTGTAAAAAAAGAACGAGAGTAAAAATTAAAAAAAAAAATTTCTTACTCAAATTTTGGGTGTATATAGCATAAGAATATTGTGACGTAATCTGTGACGTAGAGCTATGACGTAGTTTTTGTTACAGACAGAAATACAGACAATCTCCATTATTAATAAAAGATATATATATATATATATATATATATATATATAAAATCCAAAAGTCCAGATAAGAAATCTTCCTTACGACACAAGAGTTTTATTTTAAAAAACCTGTTGCAGTTTGAGAGCTCAATGTGTGCTCTTAATGTTAGAGTCACAGAGCAAATATATAAGTAAAGAAATAACAAAAGACTTAGAGATTTAACATTATAGTCTAAGCTCCCTGAAATAGACTATAATGCTAAATCTCTAAGTCTTTTGTTATTTCTTTACTTATATATATATATATATATATATATATATATATATATATAATTGAAACAAAAAAGTATCATAATTCTTTACCTTTCTTTTCGACAGACATGTCACTAACAATTGTCAGATTTTGAACTTTGGCGTTCTGTCTAAGAACATCGGCACAGTGCAGTAGATTTCCCTTGATTCCAACACAGTGAAGAAGAATTTCATATTTTGATTCTGGAGCTTGAGAGACACGGGATTCCACGTGTTCTATATTTACCTTGGACGACTGAAAAAGAAGAAAATAAAAAGGCCAAATTATTATAAAGCGGATAATGGTTTCACATATTTTGAAATTAAAACACTCAAACAGATTAGCATAACAACAATTTGAAGACTTCACGCGGAGCAATGGTTAGAAAGCTAGATTTAAAGACCCTTGTTAATGGGTTAGAATCTTACTAGGTACCCCATATTTCTGCCCTTGTGCCATAACTAAGCTAAGCTTAATAAATAGCTAAGCTATTTCTCTGAATGTTTGAGATGAGGCTTGAAGATTAGTATTATCTGCGTTATTCGGACTATTGTCCCCATCTTCATTGTTATTTTTACAACGTTTCGGCCGATATGCCCTCCGGCCTTCTTCAGGTATTTCTTGTATTTTCTTGGACTCGGGAACCTTCTCGGACTCGGGAACCTTCTTATCGAACTCGGGAACTTTCTTGTCGTATTGTCTGACAAGAAATACCTGAAGAAGGCCGGAGGGTATATCGGCCGAAACGTTGTACAAATAACAATGAAGATGGGGACAATAGTCCGAATAACGCAGATAACACTAAATAGCTAAGCGTAATAAAGTTTTGTTTACTTTTAACAGTTCTTTTTACAGGCCGCGACACCATTGAGACAGTTTTATTTAAACCTAATGCTTTGATGTTATTGTGAGATAGATATGGATTTGACGAGTGGAGGAGGATAAGCATCTTTGACTAACCGCATCAGCGTGGATATGGCAATCCTCCAATGTGACATCAAACCGACAAAATCTACTGGTATCATGAGATACTGCTGGGGCGCTCTGGGTTAGTGGTAATGATGCGTCGGCCCCGAAATGATGCCTGAACCCAGAGTCATCATCTGATGAAGGCTTTGTTGGTTGCAATGCTACTGTGTAAATAGCAGTCATTGTATGAAGATCATTTTTTAGATACATGCTCTCATTCGAAAGTGTAACGTGGCTATTGAGAGAAATGGTGATTATGTGGAGAAGTAGGGATGTGATCCACAGAGGACCAGCTTTCATTTTGATGTATGATACATGTTCCTGTCCTAAACAAAATGGCATTACTTTTTAACTCACTTATGTAGAGAATTAGGGATGTGATCCACAGAGGACCAGCTTCATTTTGATGTATGATACATGTTCCTGTTTGGTAGTTATACCTGTCCTAAACAAAATGGCATTACTTTTTAACTCACTTATGTAGAGAATTAGGGATGTGATCCACAGAGGACCAGCTTCATTTGATGTATGATACATGTTCCTGTCCTAAACAAAATGGCATTACTTTTTAACTCACTTATGTAGAGAATTAGGGATGTGATCCACAGAGGACCAGCTTCATTTTGATGTATGATACATGTTCCTGTGTTGGTAGTTATACCTGTCCTAAATAAAATGGCATTACATTTTGACTCACTCTCGTATTTATTTGTTTATAAACCTGAATGTGCAATTAGTACGTTTACAATTCCCTGCCAAACATCAGTGTATATTTTGCCTACGTTGGTATTTTTTGTTGAATGAATTAATCACGTGATTAGTTATTTGTTTCGATGCGGGCAGACGGTACGTTTTCATCAACAAGACATACAACTCGCTAAGCGAGTTAAAGTGAGTTAAAAAGAAATACACTCAAGTGTGTCTGTATGTGTTTACGTACTCGTTCAGATTTGTATCAAATAGACGAAGCAAAAAAAATAAAATAAAGATCTTTATTGGATATCAATGCAATCAGCAAGAAGGCATTTTAAGAAACAACAAAAAAAGAACAATCATTTTTTTTTCTTTCTTGAAGAATTAATCACGGACTTTAAGGAGGGAATTCTTTTTTCTTCTAAAAAATACTAGACTAATTTGTATATATATATATATATATATATATATATATATATATATATATATATATATATATGTGTGTGTGTGTGTGTGTGTGTGTGTGTGAAAAGTATATGAGGATTCCAACATATATATATATATATATATATATATATATATATATATATATATATATATATATATATTAAGAAATTTGAATAAACAAAGTGTTCCAAAAATAGGATGAAATTTATTTATCCACGCTTAAACGTTTCGGTTTCTTTAAACCTTCATCAGGATGTATCATTGAGTGAAGAAATTGATGGATGTTTTATAGATGACAGGAGATAAAAAAATCCTTATAAAAATGTTGTTGTTGAGTAACTGTATTTGTTCAGCGTTATATTTTTGAAAGACGAAATATAACGCTGAACAAATACAGTTATACAACAACAAAATTTTTATAAAGATTTTTTTTAATCTCCTGTCATCTATAAAACATCCATCAATTTCTTCACCCCATGATACATCCTGATGAAGGTTTAAAGAAACCGAAACGTTTAAGCGTCGATAAATAAATTCATCCTATTTTTGGAACACTAATTTTAAATTAGAAAGGATCGGACAAAAACTCGTCCGACAAGAATCGTCAGTACAGTTTAACGAAACATATATATATATATATATATATATATATATATATATATTATATATGTCGTAGAAGAAGTTATTTCCCGACCGCGGTTTCGGTGTTACTCTAACACCTTCACCAGGGGGATTGAGTGGATATTTTTGGTTGCTTTATATTGCTAGACTGATATTTCTTTAGTTCTTCCTGAAATTTAATTTTAGTGGGCTGCTAATTTGTAGTTGAGGTAAAGCTCCTCCTATCTTGACCTACGTGGGTAGTAGTGCGCTGTAACATTATACTTTTATTATCCCTTACCATTATCTTCAACTTACTCTATTGACCTTTATGGGGTCAGTTTGTCTTCTACGACAATTAATGCTCTATATCACAATATATTGAGCCCTATTGGATTAACTACTTACGCTATGTTCACATAGAAGTACCATAAATGAATATATATATATATATATAATATATATAATATTATATATATATATATATGGGGGGGGGGTAATTATATAAGAAGAACCTCGGTGAAAGCTTGACCTCAAAATTTAATTCTTCAAAAGATCAATTACGTATATATCAATCGGGGTGGGGAGATGACATATACACAAGATCGACGTGTACATGAATATATTCGAGTGTTTTATCTTGAAACTATTTAATCATTTAGCGCTAATACCATTGGGAAAGGTATGAATCCTACTCTCCCTCCAGCTATGGCTAAATAGTAGGGCAGACTGGGCTCTTTAACCTTGGTTAGACCACCGGTCTAGGAGAAGGAAAACTCTGAATTCAAACCTGCTGAACTCCGCTTAAGAAATTGACCTTGTGTCGCATCCTGCTCGTGCGGAGGGGTTGGTAAATATATATATTTACTCATGACATCAACGTGGAACTAATCGAGAACTCTATACAGAAACCAGAAATCAATCTATTTATTTTTTTCCATCTATTCGTTTGGTTTTAGTTACTGTAAATAAGGAACGTCTTTGAATTGATACAAAAATAACAACAACAACAATTGCTCAACTGTATTGGTTCATCATGTATCGAATTGATTACCGTGTAATTTAGCGACGTTGAAAACGCTACGTTTTTTGTTGTTGTTTTTTTTTACCGAAACAAAAAAACAACAACAAAAAAACAAATAATACAAAAAACAAGACAACAAAAAACTTTTGGCCGAAAATTGCAATTGCTTAAACTGAAGTTCGAATTCTATTAAAAACAAAAACAGACCCCCCCCCCAAAAAAAAAAATCATGTGTAGAGCAACTAGGTTAAATTATCAATATACTTTCAACAACAGGTTTCTGAGTATTTATTAATCTAAGTTGTATAACGAAACGGTTGGTTGGTTGGTTTGGTTGAATTTTACGGCATGTCAACCCCTTGGGTTATTTTATGCCAAAGACGTTTTGTTTTATTCATTCTTATTGGATATTCAATTGTTTTTTTAATCATCTTTTAAACACATTTTTAAAACTAATTTCTTAATCTATCTTATGACTTCTGCGTCAGACCATTACAACTAGGTTGGTTGGTTGTCTGGATTTTACGGCATGTCAACCTTGGGTTATTTTATGCCAAAGAAGTTTTTTGTTTATTCATTCTTATTGGTTATTCAATTATTTTTTTTAATCATCTTTTTAGACCCATTTTTTAATCTATCGTATGACTTCTGTGTCAGACCATTACAATTAGGTTGGTTGGTTGGTTGGATTTTACGGCATGTCAAACCTTGGGTTATTTTATGCCGAAGATGTTTTTGTTTTATTCATTCTTTGTTGGGTATTCAATTGTTTTTTTAATCATCTTTTTATACCCATTTTTAAAACTCATTTTTTATCTGTCTTATGACTTCTGTGTCAGACCATTACAACTAGGTTGGTTGGTTGGTTGGATTTTACGGCATGTCAAACCTTGGGTTATTATATACCGAAAGACGATTTTGTCTTATTGCTTTTATTGAGTTTCGCTTGGATGTCATGAATGTCGACTATCAGGCAAGATCAGGTAGGCTTTAAACCGTGGTTTCCGAGACCTTACTCCAAATCATGGAGACAAATCCGGAGAACAGCACTCAGAGAGTATCAGGCGAGCTCGGCATTTTACAGTCTAGTTTAGTTCATCACAAACTCGGCAAAAGCAAAAAAGAGCTGCCGAATTGACTCACGTTACAAAACTTTTGACTCACCCTAGTGTTAAAAAGAAATAACTGAGGTCATATAACCATATGCAAAAACCTTAAGAAACTACACAAAAATGTTTTCCTTCTCCTATACTGAGAGTAACCTCCCCTTGTTTGTTTCACTTTGAGGAAGCCGTATGTTTAGGTCGGCCATTTTCATTTCACCATAAATCTACATTGAAAATACGAATTTGTTCGAATCAATACAACTGCATGTTTTAACAGTTTAATACTTTCTTTATGAGTTATTTATATATATACAAATAAATGGAGGTGCATGGTGTAATGGTTACCGTTATAGAAAATGGACATGGCAAGACGGGTTCAATCCTGGATGAGGCTGTGTATTTCACATAATGCTAATACCCTAGGGAACAGTATGAATTTAATTATTCTTCCTCCAATTATGGGTAAATAGTAGGGCAGACTGGGCTCTTTAACGTTGGTTAGGACAACCAGTCTAGGAGAAGGAAAAGCTCTTCACATAACTCTCTGGATAAAAATCCCACACGGGTTGACATGCCGTTAAAATCAATCTAAGTAAAGTAAAGTAAAGTCGTCGGGGCGGCCTAAGTCGGTATCAGCCAATCAGCGAGGGAGTCTATCCCCCTTCAATAGCGCTAGACCAAGGAGATTGTTTTTGCATCTGAGGTGGAGCGCCACACCTACCATCAGCTCCTGACTTTACCGCACAGATCCCTGTGCTACTCATACGCTGAGTTGGGCGAGGACCGGGATCGAACTAGGAACCTCGTGGTTTCTAGCCGAACGCTCTACCGACTGAGCTCAATCTATAACCCATAATTTCTTCTGAAACCGTTAGCGCCAAATAAATTATATCATTTACCTCTACGAGTTTCCATGGTAACAATCTAGAAGAAAAATATGGCAAAATAATGGAATATAAGCAAAATAATGAGAACTTAGTATGAAATTCGACTATAGTTCGCCCACGCGGCACTGCACGGCATATTTTTCCGGAGAAAATGTGTTTAATCTGTTTATCGATGTGTAGGTGACAGTGCGTTAATGTGTTTTAGCAGCGTGTGTAAAATGATAATAATGACTACACAATTGCCCTGTCGTTAACCTATTTAGTTATTTTTTTATTTTCCTTTTTCTGTTTCACAACCGAAGGAAAAAGTTGACAAGCAACGGAAACGCGCGAATTGCTGTATTCTCTCTGTTCTTTTTCTTTATCTTTTTTCTTATCATTTTTAACATTATTATATTATTATTATTATTATTATTATTATTACTCTATTATTATTATTTAGAGTAGTAGTAGTAGTAGTAGTAATACGTTTTGTTTTTTTTGTTGTTTTTTGCTAATGACGCCGTTTAGTCCTGGTATCCGATGACTTTGCTTATTATTTCAGACCGAAGCGAGACGAACTTTTAAATTGACCATTCCGGGTGCGAGGGGATGGGTGGGGTGGGGTGGAGACTGGAGGGACACGCTGTTGACTAATGCGCTTATGAATTTGATGACCGGAAGCAACGTGTGTTACAAACGTCGCTGCAAAATTTGATGCGCATCTAATCGGCCTCTTCGTCGAAAGGCGGAATCCAACATGGCCGATTCCTAATCAGAAAATGCACAATTTAGTTTTCTGGCACGGTACAGTTTCAGTGTATCAGTTCAACGTGTTGGGAAAGGGTGCTGAGGGGTCATGCGGTTTGAGGGGTGAGAACTAATGCCTTTAGACTTTTTCATAAAGAACTCACTTGGCCACTGCTGGTTTGTTTTTGTTTAATTTTACTGTTGGCGTGTACGGTTGTCCCGGAATTTTTCGTTGACTAATTATGCCGTTGCAACAAGATATTAAATTCGGGGAAAATTACCTTATTATTGATTGGTATCATTGTTATTTTCGCACAGGTTTTTGTAGATCGTATAGCACTAGATATAAAAATAAGACAAATCAATATATATATATATTTATATATATATATTATATTCTATCCACACAGGCATAATAGTATATAATATATATATATATATATATATACATACCACCCACACACACACACCACACCATATATATATATATATATATTACTACATTACATACACACATATTAATACATACAAACACCACATACCACACATATATACATACAAAACATATATATAATAATAATATATCATACATATATATATATATACATCTATACATGCATACACGCACACATATATACATACAATACATACACACACATATATATATACATGCATACATCACACACACATATATATCAATCATACAAATACACACATATATACTACAGCATACTACATCACACCACATATATATCGCACATCACACACAGTATACTATACACACATATATATATATAAGCACACACACTCACACACATATATACACATACACACACATATTACAACACACACACACTCACACACATCATATATCACAACACACATATATACATCCCACACAACACACACACGACACACACATCAGTATACATCACACAATATACAACACACAACACACACATATATTACAGACACACACACATACACACACAGCACAACACACACACACAAACATAATCTACACAC
>CM042155.1:73881687-73889187 GCA_023376005.1 Doryteuthis pealeii
CCAGCCACGCCGGGTAACCAACTTTATTTTCAATTTATTCTTTATTAAATTTCGTATCCATACAAAAATATATTCGGACTGTTCTTATTTATTTATTTTATTTTTTACATCACGTATCAATCTGGAGTTAAAGTTCAACAGGCATTGTTTTGTACTCACTGACCCTTAGAAGGAAAGCAAATAGTAAAAAAACAAACATTTTAGAATAATGTTTTAATATACTCATGAAGAAATCAAAGGTGAGTCTATAAATGTCAAAAATCAGGTAAATCGACTTACCAAGTATCTATCTCATCCTGTTGATAATCAATCCTTGGAATCGGCGCATTACTGAAAAGAGAGGGAGAGAGAAAGGTGTAAAAAAATGGAGGTAACACATTTTGAAGTTATCAACAATTCAAAACATCTACTATATACTGTAATAGACTTATTTTTATTTTACAGCTTGCAAGTTTTTCACACAATTCGAACTGATGGTTTTTTACGAGAGTCTAAGTGACAACATATCTCTTCAAATTCCCCCCCCCAAAAAAAATTTCCAAGTGAACAAACTGATTATAATTGTGCTCTTATTATTATATGGCCATATTCTTCTTCTTCTTCTCCTTCTTCTTCTTCTTCTTCGTTTTTCACACCAACGATAGCTGATAGTTTTTCACTAGAGTTTAACCGCCCTGTCGGCTGGGGTGTTAGAATGCACCGACTGCACCTCTGCAGAGTGATAAGACTCCCCCAATGGGGCCACCTGTTGGCGGTTAGTGGCGACCTGTGATGCTTAAGGATAGAGCCCAGGTGGATGAGCAGTTCATGACATGCAATACTCCACTTTGGCCCTATCTTGGGCTAGACGGGCGGTCGGAGAGGCCCCCTCCGATCAATCGGCTGGTCACGTCAAGCCCTAGCGCCTATATGATTTTCCCAACCCTATTGCCCTTATGGCAAGCCCCAACCCCTTTTTATCATATGGGTGCTAAAGGCGGTGGCTGCGGGTCTACATGTCCTGGGAATGACGTTAAACTCTATCTGATGGTGAGGTTCCAGTTTTGGAGGTTTGGGGAATGTGGAGCACCCCTTCATCACCATTGCTTTCTGGTCCACTCTGACCCGGGGTGGTAGTACCTGTTAGGGTCCCATCTATGGGTTAAATAGAAAAATGTATTTATAAAAAAATGTATTATCCATTAAGAATTGATTTATTTCAAAACTTTATCGGCATTAAATGACCCACTGAGGTTGATATGCCGTAAAACAAAACAAACCAAACCAAACTAGAGTTTAAGTGACAGCATGTCTCCTCAAACCACAAAAAAGTGCCTAAACTGATTACAATAGTGCTCTGATTGTTATATAGTCTTCTTCTTCTTCTTCGTTTTTTACACCAACGTTAGCTGATGATCTTTCACTGGTGTCTGAGTGACAGCAAGTCTCTTGAGGTCTCAAGGACTTTTCCGAGTCTGTATCTCCGCATCCCTTAATTGTTCTTATCAATAAACGCGAACACTCATTTTGAATTTGACGTCTTTTATTTTCACAGACCCAACATTTCATGTGTGCGGAGAAGGACTCACAGGACGCCAACATTTAGCGTCTGGCTCCTCGGAGTACCTAAGTCCAACTCAATAAACTATAATTTTCCCCACATATTTTGCTATCACGTAGCACTCTTAACCAATGAGAATGCAACGCTATAGGTCAACTAGGGGTCATAAGCAGTCAATAAAATCTATGGTACTTTCCATGACTCTTTCTACCGAATTACCTTTTAAATTTGAATATTACAAAATGATTAGGCTACATTATTCATTGTATAACTGTTATGTTTTTAACATACAGATAAAATATAAAGGATTGAAATGATAATGCAAGACCAGGTTGTTATAAAATTAACAAGGTTTTATTTAACACAGGGTAGAAACTGCTTCTACTCCCAAGCGACTTAACCAGTATCTGAAACACTGCGTTCAAAACATGAACGAACGCAAACAAAGCATAAACAAACACTATCCACACGTAAGATGGCGGAAAACCCACTTCCGGCGTTGTCAAAATAAAAGGGAGCAACTCTATTTCTGTTTAAGTCCATTTTTGTTAGGTGTACCTAACAGTAACATTAGATGGGTGATCTTGATTCTCTCTCTGATTTTCTGTTTATCAAAGTCTCATTTCCAGTTTATGTTTGTTTGTTTGTTTTGTGTTACGGCATATCAACTACTGTGGGTAATTTAATGCTGGCAAATTTTTAAAAGATTTGTAGCGATAGTTTGGAACTCAATTCTTTTTGTAAACAAATTTTCTATTTAATCCATAGATGGGACCCTAACAGGTACTACCACTCAAGGTCAGAGTGGACCTGGGAGCAATGGGGATGAAGGGGTACTCCATGTTCCCCAGACCTCCAGAACTGGAACCACACCATCAGTTAGAGTTTAACGTCATACCCAGGACATGAAGACGCTTAGTCACCGCCTTCTAGCACCCATATGATAAAAAGGGTTAGGGCTTGCCATAAGAGCAATAGGGTTGGGACACTCATATAGGTACTAGGGCTTGACGAGACCAGTTGATTGATTGAAGGGGACCACACTGACTGTCCGTCTAGCATAAGTATGGGCCAAAGTGGGGTGTTGCATATCAATAACTGCTTATCCACCAGTTAAAAAGAGCCCTACTACGATAGGTATCACCTCCACCTTCATGTTCTCCACTTTTTCAACTCTTTGGCAAGGTCCGGGTATTTTTCGAGCTTTCATTTACTTTTATCTTAACCCTGTTTTCCGCTAGAACGGAAAGGTCTACCAGATGACAAGTTTTTTCTTCTTGTCAATTCAAACTAGGTCTAGTCTTTTAGCCGGGTTTGAGTAATCCATTTGTATCTTAAATTGCCAGAGATTTTTTTTTTTTTGCAACTCATATTCATGAACAGATTCTGGTTTGTGGATATAATATTTGTCAGTATGGTCAAATTTAATCTCTTCCACATGTTGCTAGTGGATTACCTTTCTCACCCAGTCGTGCCTAGTCTTGTATTCATTTTGTGCCAGCTTGCTGCATCCGCTTTGTATGTTATTGACTGTTTCATCTTTAGTACCACATTTGCTATTCTACTGCGTATTATCAATCTTTGTTTTTATTTGTTCATGGCTGCATTGTTTACATAATATTCTCCGTTAAGGAGGCTGTAATCTCGAGATGGCGTTGAAAAATATTTACATAGGTTCTGTGTATGCATTGATGTTTAAATACTTTCAATAGAAAGTATTTAAACATCTTTTTCCAAGTTAATATCGGCGTTTTTGTGTAAGGAAACAGCAAATATATTGCAATGAAGGTTTCTTGACTGTCTTATTAAAAAACAAAAGATTTGAAAATCCCATAGGCGAGAAACTGACAACTATCAAGCGCCATAGAATTCATGTCCACGCTACCCTAACTTAGACATACATGCTCAATTAGTGATTTTGAGTATTCTTTACTTATAAATATAGTATACTATATTATCAATATATATATATATATATATATATATATATATATATATATATATATATATATATGGGGGGGTTAGACAGGTAATTTAATGTAAATTGTAAAATATAAAAGCAAATTATTTGTTGTTCCTCCATGATACAATGCTCAATATCAAAATATCAAATGTTAATTGACAGAATAGGGCTGTTATATGTATAATAGATAAACATTTACTATAGAAATGCATTGCAAATCAGGAAGAAAGGGATTGTCAGTGGTCAGGAATTAAGGCAAGTGTTACTGACAGAATAGGGCTATTATATGTATAATAGATAAACATTTACTATAGAAATGCATTGCAAATCAGGAAGAAAGGGATTGTCAGTGGTCAGGAATTAATGCAAGGGTTACTGACAGAATAGTGATATTATATGTATAATAGATAAACATTTACTATAGAAATGCATTGCAAATGAGGAAGAAAGGGATTGTCAGTGGTCAGGAGTTAATGCAAGTGTTACTGACAGAATAGGGCTATTATATGTATAATAGATAAACATTTACTATAGAAATGCATTGCAAATAGGGAAGAAAGGGATTGTCAGTGGTCAAGAGTTAATGCAAGTGTTACTAACAGAATAGGGATATTATATGTATAATAGATAAACATTTACTATAGAAATGCATTGCAAATGAGGAAGAAAGGGATTGTCAGTGGTCGGGAGTTAATGCAAGTGTTACTGACAGAATAGGTAAACGTTTACTATAGAAATTCATTGTAAATGAGGAAGAAAGGGATTGTCAGTGGTCAGGAATTAATGAAAGTGTTACTAACAGAATAGGGCTATTATATGTATAATAGATAAACATTTACTATAGAAATGCATTGCAAATGAGGAAGAAAGGGATTGTCAGTGGTCAGGAATTAATGCAAGTGTTACTAACAGAATAGAGTGATATATATATATATATATATAATAGATAAACATTTATATAGAAATGCATCGTAAGAGAAAAAGAAAAGGATCATCAGTGGTCTGGATTTAGTGTACGTTTTCCTGGTAATCTAAGACCATTATCTGTATAATGTAATAAATCGTAATTAAATTTATCATTCCCATAAAACTTTTCTTTTCTTTGAATCATCAATTAACGTGGGTTTTCGTCTGGAAATATAAGTTGTGAATTTAGTTTTGACGAGGGGGATTATTTTTTTTTGTCTATTTTTTTCTTCATTAAAAACAAAAAAAAAATCTTATTTAATTTCTAAGATTAATTCAGCCTCAGTTTTGTGAAAATGTCGATTCAGTGAAGCATGCAAGTTGGCAGCGATCTATTAGCTTCTCATTTCCTTGCGTTGATGACGAAATTAAACCGTACACGAATATCGCTGGCTTAAGAATGATGGAAAGTAAAAAAAATAAGATGAAAATAAACAGTACAAATATTAAACACCATTTCTTAATGTATTTTTAATTCCCTGCTCGGGAACTGTGAGTTTCTTTCTTTCTCGTCTTTAAAGTTTGGTTGCTCAGTTGCTTGTTTTTAAAGGCATTTCAACACTTCTTACAGTGAAAGGGCCGGGTTAGCTCAGTCGGTAGAGCGTTCGGCTAGAAACCACAAGGTTCCTAGTTCGATACTGGCCCTCGCCAACTCAGCGTATGAGTAGCACAGGGATCTGTGCGATAAAGTGAGGAGCTGATGGCAGTTGTGGCGCTTCACCTCAGATGCTAAAATAATCTCCTTGGTCTAGTGCAAGGGAAAAGGGGATAGACTACCTCGCTGTTTGGCTGATATCGACATTAAACCGCCCCGACGAATTACTTACTTACTTATTGCAGCTAGTAACTATTACTACTAGCAGAAGATCAATTTCTTATGTGGAGTTTAATTGGTTTGAATTCAGTTTTCCTTTTCCCAGACTGGTTGCCTAACCAAAGTTAAAGAGCCCAGTCTGCCCTACTATTTATCTATTTATCCATAGCTAAAAGGAGAATAGTCGGATTAATACTTTTCCCATTTTAGTCAACCGGTCCAGGAGAAGGAAAACTCTGAATTCAAACCTATTGAACTCCGCTTAAGAAATGGCCTTGTGTCACATCCTGCTCGTGCGGAGGGGTTGGTATATATATATATAATAAACTCTAATAAAATTCTTTCTTTCTTTTTCTCTTCTTTTTTCCCTTCTTTTTTCTAATTTTCTTTTTCTTTCTTTCTTTTATGTTTTTTTTTATATTTCATTGAAATAGAAGATTATTGCTATTGATTCCTATCTCTCAACTTTATCTATTTATTTGCTTTCTTTCTTTGAATCTGACATATTGCACGTTCTTTTTCTTCTCTTTCTTTCTTCACAATTACCACGATATGATCCATTATTTATCTGAGGTGATCACACGACATAACATTTGAAAATGTCTTCATATTTTAAGAATCAAAACGGAATAGTCCATTATTTATTTGAGGTTATTGCAGGGAATGACACACGTAGGTAGGTACTAGCGTATTAATATATAGAATACTATTGTGACACTGTAAGCTCTTCTATCCTTAGGTGCATATATTTAGGTGCATTAATGCATATAGGTGCGAGTGTGTCTATATGAATTGGTAATGGAGGCGCATGGTCAAATTGTGAGAGTCATAAGAAATAGACTCGTCGACCCGAGTTCAATTCCTGGGCGAAGCTGTTTGCATTTCACATAGCGCTAATACCCTTGGGAAAGGTATGAATCCAGTTTTCCTTCCAGCTTTAACCATGGCTAGGTAACCAGTCTCGGAGAAGGAAAACTCGGAATTCAAACCTGTTAAACTCCGCTTAAGAAATTGACCTTGTATCACATCCTGTTCGTGTGGAGAGGTTGGTAAATATATATATATATATATATATATATATGTGTGTGTGTGTGTGTGTGTGTGAGTAGGTATGCGTGTAAGTGTAGCGCATATATATTTATCAACTCCTCCGCATGACCAGAAGGAAGCACAAGATCAATTTCTTATGTGGAGTTTAATTGGTTTGAATTCAGTTTTCCTTTTCCCGGACTGGTTGCCTAACCAAAGTTAAAGAGCCCAGTCTGCCCTACTATTTATCTATTTATCCATAGCTGAAAGGAGAATGGTCAGATTCATACTTTTCCCATTTTAGTGATATGAGAATGACAAACACGATGTTTACGGTACATGAAGGTACTGACCCCACCTGTTAGCCATGGGTAGGATGCGACACAAAGCCGCAAGTATGAAGTATGCAATGAGTATCGAGCTCGCTATTCAGTAGTAATGGATCTGCGAGACGAGCTTGCTAACCATTACACCATGATGGGACGCCCTGTATTTACCCAATTCATTCGTCACGTTCAGGATGGGACACATGGTCGCTATAGTTGATAGAATTGATCCATGGCTTATACGGTTCCAACCAAAACCTGCGGTCGACTAATCAGGCCTTAATAAATAAGCACAACGCGGTGGTGAGCCACAGATGATACTGTCACAATATCTAATGATAATGACCATTTCGAGATATGCAGTGAAGAGCTTCGATGAATTTGTATCTCCTTATATGAGGAACAATGTTATGCACAAACGAAACGTGGGTTACCACAAAGAAAGAAGAACAGAGACTGGTCACAACACAGAGGGGCTATAGAAAGATCCACAGTGGCGATATCGTTGCGTAAGCACGTTCGAAGCGAATCACGTGATCGTGGAGTAGCGAAAGCAGAAGTTCCGCTGGACCAAAAAACACTCGCAAGGTTCACAAACAGGTGAACCGATGCAGTCGTCGAGTGGTATCCGGGAGACCGGGAACGACTACTTGGAATACCTCCACAATAATGAAATGATGAAATTGTCAAGCGATTCGGGTCAGTATAGAGAATAAGGATTAGATCAAGAACAAAATGGAAGCGCACAGCGGAAGACATCAGAAAATATGGCCAATAAGGGATATATATATATATATATACTTACTGTCTGTAATCAAAAGCCAGATCTGCGATCATCTTTCTCCGGCCTCGGTAGACTTTG
>CM042155.1:73894187-73899187 GCA_023376005.1 Doryteuthis pealeii
TATTCATTAAAATAAAACCAAACAGTTAGAAACCAATAATACTAAGCATATATTTATTAAAATTACATTTTTAATATCAATATGTAAATTAGCCTTCCCGTTCACACTGTAAACCGCTATTTTGTTGTATATATAAATACAATTGCATGTTAATAGTATGTAGTTATAGTCAACATTATAAGTATTGTAAAACAATTTTATTAATAATTGAGGTATAAATTAAAATAAAATCATGGTAAATGTGATGTAAATAACAAAGGGAATTGTGACTTGTATAGTAATATAGTTTCGGTTACAGACAAACAAACCCACAATCTCCATTATAATAAGATATATATATATATATATATATATATATATGTGTGTGTGTGTGTGTGTGTGTAATATATAATGAATAGAGAATAAATGAGAAAAGTATTGGCATGAAAAGGTGATCAATGCTAATAAAGCAAAGCAGATTTATGATCAATAGTAATTATATTATGGATTTGGACTCATAACTTAAAGTTTCATGGTTATGCAATC
This sequence comes from Doryteuthis pealeii, assembly GCA_023376005.1. NCBI lineage: Eukaryota > Metazoa > Mollusca > Cephalopoda > Myopsida > Loliginidae > Doryteuthis > Doryteuthis pealeii. The sequence goes on from CM042155.1 coordinate 73,894,713, forward strand.
CTCAGATGAGTCAAATGGTTGAGATCTTAAAAAAACTCACTTATGTAGAGAATTAGGGATGTGATCCACAGATGAGTGAAATGGTTGAGCTCTTAAAAAACTCACTTATGTAGAGAATTAGGGATGTGATCCACAGATGAGTGAAATGGTTGAGCTCTTAAAAAACTCACTTATGTAGAGAATTAGGGATGTGATCCACAGAGGAACAGCTTTCATTTTCATGTATGATACATGTTCCTGTCCTAAACAAAATGGCATTACATTTCGACTCACTCTCGTATTTATTTGTTTATAAACCTGAATGTGCAATTAGTACGTTTACAATTCCCTGCCAAACATCAGTGTATATTTTGCCTACGTTGGTATTCTTTGTTGAATGAATTAATCACGTGATTATTTATTTGTTTCGATGCGGGCAGACGGTACGTTTTCATCAACAAGACATACAACTCGCTAAGCGAGTTAAAGTGAGTTTAAAAGAAATATACTCAAGTGTGTCTGTATGTGTTTACGTACTCGTTCAGATTTGTATCAAATAGACGAAGCAAAAAAATAAATAAAGATCTTTATTGGATATCAATGCAATCAGCAAGAAGGCATTTTAAGAAACAACAAAAAAGAGAAATCATTTTTTTTTCTTTCTTGAAGAATTAATCACGGACTTTAAGGAGGAATTCTTTTTTCTTCTAAAAAAATACTAGACTAATTTATATATATATATATATATATATATATATATATATATATATATGTGTGTGTGTGTGTGTGTGTGTGTGTGTGTGTGTGTGAAAAGTATATGAGGATTCCAACAATATATATATATATATAAGAAATTTGAATAAACAAGTGTTCCAAAAATAGGATGAATTTATTTATCGACGCTTAAACGTTTCGGTTTCTTTAAACCTTCATCAGGATGTATTATGGGGTGTAGAAATTGATGGATGTTTTATAGATGACAGGAGATAAAAAAATCTTTATAAAAATTTTGTTGTTGTGTAACTGTATTTGTTCAGCGTTATATTTCGTCTTTCAAAAATATAACGCTGAACAAATACAGTTGCACAACAAAAAAAATTTATGAAGATTTTTTTTATCTCCTGTCATCTATAAAACATCCATCAATTTCTTCACCCCTTAATACATCCTGATGAAGGTTTAAAGAAACCGAAACGTTTAAGCGTCGATAAATAAATTCATCCTGTTTTTGGAACACTTGTTTTTTCAAATTTCTTAGTATTGTCGGATTTATTTCCATATTTACTCCCATATATATATATATATATATATATATATATATATATATATATATAAACAAGTGTATTTTGGCAGCATTCTTTCTTTTAAACATGTTTCGTTAAACTGTACTGACGATTCTTGTCGGACGAGTTTTTGTTCGATCCTTTTTGATTTTAAATTAGAAAGGATCGGACAAAAACTCGTCCGACACGAATCGTCCGTACAGTTTAACGAAACATATATATATATATATATATATATAGTCGTAGAAGAAGTTATTTCCCGACCGCGGTTTCGGTGTTACTCTAACACCTTCATCAGGGTGATTGAGTGGATATTTTCGGTTACTTTATATAGCTAGACTGATATTTCTTTAGTTCTTCCTGAAATTTAATCTTAGAGGGCTGCTAGTTTGTAGTTGACGTTAAGCACCTCCTATTTTGATCTACGTAGGTAGTAGTGCACTGTAACATTATACTTTTATTACCCCTTACCACTACCTTCAACTTACTCTATTGACCTTTATGGGGTCAGTTTGTCTTCTACGACTATTAATGCTCTATATTCACAATATATTGAGCCCTATTGGATTAACTACTTACGCTATGTTCACATAGAAGTACCCATAAATGAATATATATATATATATATATATATATATATATATATATATATATATATGTGTGTGTGTGGGGGGGGTAATTATATAAGAAGAACCTCGGTGAAAGCTTGACCTCAAAAATTAATTCTTCAAAAGATCAATTCCGTATATATCAATCGGGGTGGGGAGATGACATATACACAAGATCGACGTGTACATGAATATATTCGAGTGTTTTATCTTGAAACTATTTAATCATTTAGCGCTAATACCATTGGGAAAGGTATGAATCCTACTCTCCCTCCTGCTATGGCTAAATAGTAGGGCAGACTGGGCTCTTTAACCTTGGTTAGGCCACCGGTCTAGGAGAAGGAAAACTCTGAATTCAAACTTGCTGAACTCCGCTTAAGAAATTGACCTTGTGTCGCATCCTGCTCGTGCGGAGGGGTTGGTAAATATATATATTTACTCATGACATCAACGTGGAACTAATCGAGAACTCTATACAGAAACCAGAAATCAATCTATTTATTTTTTTCCATCTATTCGTTTGGTTTTAGTTACTGTAAATAAGGAACGTCTTTGAATTGATACAAAAATAACAACAACAACAATTGCTCAACTGTATTGGTTCATCATGTATCGAATTGATTACCGTGTAATTTAGCGACGTTGAAAACGCTACGTTTTTTGTTGTTGTTTTTTTACCGAAACAAAAAACAACAACAAAAAAACAAATAATACAAAAAACAAGACAACAAAAAACTTTTTGGACCGAAAATTGCAATTGCTTAAACTGAAGTTCGAATTCTATTAAAAACAAAAACAGAACCCCCCCCCCAAAAAAAAAAAATCATGTGTAGAGCAACTAGGTTAAATTATCAATATACTTTCAACAACAGGTTTCTGAGTATTTATTAATCTAAGTTGTATAACGAAACGGTTGGTTGGTTGGTTGGTTGAATTTTACGGCATGTCAACCCTTGGGTTATTTTATGCCAAAGACGTTTTTGTTTTATTCATTCTTATTGGATATTCAATTGTTTTTTTAATCATCTTTTTAAACACATTTTTAAAACTAATTTCTTAATCTATCTTATGACTTCTGCGTCAGACCATTACAACTAGGTTGGTTGGTTGTCTGGATTTTACGGCATGTCAACCCTTGGGTTATTTTATGCCAAAGAAGTTTTTGTTTTATTCATTCTTATTGGTTATTCAATTATTTTTTTAATCATCTTTTTAGACCCATTTTTAAAACCCATTTTTTCTGTCTTATGACTTCTGTGTCAGACCATTACAATTAGGTTGGTTGGTTGTTTGGATTTTACGGCATGTCAACTCTTGGGTTATTATATACCGAAAGACGATTTTGCTTTATTGCTTGAGTTTCTGTCGGATGTCATGAATGTCCCACTATCAGACAAGATCAGGTAGGCTTTACACCGTGGTTTCCGAGACCTTACTCCAAATCATGGAGACACATACGGAGAATAGCACTCAGAGAGTATCAGGCGAGCTCGGCATTTTACAGTCTAGTTTAGTTCATCACAAACTCGGCAAACGCAAAAAAAGAGCTACCGAATTATACCTCACGTTACAAAACTTTTGACTCACCCTAGTGTTAAAAAAGAAATAACTGAGGTCATATAACCATGTACAAAAAACTTAAGAAAGTACACAAAAATGTTTTTCCTTCTCCTAGACTGAGAGTAACCTCCCCTTGTTTGTTTCGCTTTGAGGAAGCCGTATGTTTAGGTCGGCCATTTTCATTTCACCATAAATCTACATTGAAAATACGAATTTGTTCGAATCAATACAACTGCATGTTTTAACAGTTTAATACTTTCTTTATGAGTTATTTATATATATATATACAATAAATGGAGGTGCATGGTGTAACGGTTACCGTTGTAGAAAATGGACATGGCAAGACGGGTTCAAATCCTGGATGAGGCTGTTGTATTTCACATAATGCTAATACCCTAGGGAACAGTATGAATTTAATTATTCTTCCTCCAATTATGGGTAAATAGTAGGGCAGACAGGGCTCTTTAACATTTGTTAGACAACCAGTCTAGGAGAAGGAAAAACTCTTCACGTAACCTCTCTGAATAAAAAAATCCCACACGGGTTGACATGCCGTTAAAATCTAAGTAAAGTAAAGTCGTCGGGGCGGCCTAAAGTCGGTATCAGCCAATCAGCGAGGGAGTCTATCCCCTTTTCAATAGCGCTAGACCAAGGAGATTGTTTTTGCATCTGAGGTGGAGCGCCACACCTACCATCAGCTCCTGACTTTACCGCACAGATCCCTGTGCTACTCATACGCTGAGTTGGCGAGGACCGGGATCGAACTAGGAACCTCGTGGTTTCTAGCCGAACGCTCTACCGACTGAGCTCAATCTAAATAACCCATAATTTCTTCTGAAACCGGTTAAGCGCCAAATAAATTATATCATTTACCTCTACGAGTTTCCATGGTAACAATCTAGAAGAAAAATATGGCAAAATAATGGAATATAAGCAAAATGATCAGAACTTAGTATGAAATTCGACTATAGTCGCCCACGGCACTGAACGGTATATTTTCCGGAGAAATGTGTATAATCTGTTTATTGATGTGTAGGTGACAGTG
>CM042155.1:73904187-73914187 GCA_023376005.1 Doryteuthis pealeii
ACCTGCGCAGCACGAGCTTCCGTCTTGGTTTTCATTCCGTCAAACCATCGTGGCGTCTCCCTCGCCACCAGATGGAAAAAATAACGCCACACCATCGAAATCGTCCGTTGGGCATAATTCGAAGTGATGAAGAAGCAGTGGCCGCCAGGGCGGATCTCAAGGCCATCGCAAGGGAAGTTATTGGATACGAGAGAAGAATGGCAGGGACAGATGGCATGGGCTTGGTTACTGTAGTGACTCGGTCAAAGCTGGTGACGTCATCCGGTAATTGAAAATAAAGGCTAAAGATTTAGCGGGAATGAAAAGAGTGCAATTTGGCTGTTGTTACTTGTGTCATTGAGAAGCGACGGCAAAAGTCGGCGGACGCTATCGCGAAGAATACAGAGGCAGCGCAACGCAAATTGTAATTTTACTTCATCTTTCCTTTCTATGCTGTCGCTCTGAATATTGCTTCGTGCGCATGCGTAATCGGGCCTAATTTCCTTTCCGCTCACCAGCCTTTATTGGGACGAACATAAACGGCTGGCTATTGATATATTCAAAGAATAAAAATGGGTATGAAAAAAAAAAAAAAAGAAAAAAAAAATAGAAAAGAAAAGAAAAGAAAAAAAAGAAGCCTGGTAATAAAATAAAATAAAATAATCTATGGGTAAAATTACTTGTAAAAATCAGTAAAAATTATCTTTGAAGCCGACTTCATCTTGAGGCGCTCACAAATAAAAGAAGAGAAATTATGAACTGACTAACAACCCATATACCTGTGGGTCAGGATATAGGAATATTTGGCACAAAAGGTAATCATGAATTTGAATGCTTTTCTGCCATTGAAGATAAGAACTCCGCCCCGTCACCACAGGTGGGCTTTAAATACCACCCAGCCAATATTAAATCAAGAACGACATTTTTGATTGACTGATTTTAATGGCATGTCAACCCGTCTTGGTTTATTTCATACCTATGGAATCACATTTATTGTACGTTCATATATGCATTTTTCATCTAGTTGTTTCTTTATTTTTTTTTTAAAATCTTATTTTATGAATAATCTTTAAACAGATCTGTTCGGTAAAGAAGAACAGTTTTCTCGTTTATTCCTACCATAAAATAACCTCATTTTATGTCCGTGTTTTTGCAATAAATGTTTTATTTTTCTTGCACCCGTTATTTTACAATACTAAATATATTCTATTATTTATTTTTATCCACTTATGTGTATATTTACATACCATGATATACGTTTTGGTTTGATTAGAGAAACAATTAACTTATTTATTTTTTCATCACTTTCTTCAGTATCTGTACCTTACCACCGGTCGAGATGTTATGTTTGACCATAGACTTAAAGAAGAGATAAAATCTAATGATTAAAATTTGATTTTATTTTTCATTTTTTTTTCACTTTAATTCTTATGTCCCTATCATGTCCCATTTTGCTTTTTCCTCCAAATGGTGACTAAAGTAGAATAATACACCGACTGCACCTCTGCAGAAGGGTAGAATCCTCCCAAAAGGACCACCTGCTGGCCGTGGGAAGCGACCCATGATTTCAGAATCCCGGTGACACTCCACTTTGGCACTTACCTAGGCTGGACGGGCAGTTGGAGAGGCACCACTTCCGATCAATCGGCTTGTCACGTCAAGCCCTAGTACCTATATGATTGTCCCAATCTCATTGCTCTTATGAATAACCCCAACGCTTTTTATCATAAATGTGCTAGAAATCGGTGGATGAGGGTTTCAGTGTCCTGGGTATTAGTTAAACTTTCATCTAGTGTTGAGGTTCCAATTCTGGAGCTCTGGAGAGTGTGGAGTACCCCTTCATTTCCATTACTCCCAGGTCTACTCTGACTGAGTAGTACCTGTTAGGGTCCCTTCTATGGGTTAAGTATATAAAAATGAGTTTAAAAAATGTGTTTAAAAAAATTGAGTCTGAAAAACAAAATTGAATACCTAACAAGAATGAATAAAACAAAAAGGTCTTCGATATAAAATAACCCAACAAGGATTGACATGCCGTAAAATACAACCAACCAGCCAACCAACTAAATGGTGACAATGCTTGCTCTGAGTCAGAACAGTTTATTGTATCTAGATCAAGCATGAATAAATAGATAAATTATTTCTCTGAATTTTTTAGATTAGGCTTGATAATTAGTATTATTTGACACATAGCATAGTGGTTAAAGGCGTTGGTTAAGACAGTTCCAAGTGACAGTGATCTCTAGGCTGTAGGTTCAATCCTAGTTAGGGATAGCAGTAACAGAATAGTAATTAACACGGCTTAACACCTGTACCCCATCTATTGCTAGCAGAATGAGAACCGTGGATTGAATAAAGGGTTGGGTTCAAAATTCCTCATGGCTCCGATTACTACAGAAGGTTCCAGAGTTCGAAAAGAAGGTTCCAGAGTTCGAAAAGAGGTTCTCGGTTCAAAAAGAAGGTTCTCAAAAAGAAGGTTCTCGAGTTCGAAAAGAAGGTTCTCAAGTCCGAAAAGAAGGTTCCGCCTGCCTGTCCCTCTTTCTCTTAAATGTAATCACAAACACCATATTTTAATTGAGAATAAAAATATATAAACTACTATTTTTTCAGAAAGAATAACAAGAAAAAAATCTAAAGTCTCTTAAAGAAGATGGCGGCCGATGAAGTGAGTAAGCAAAACAGAAGTCAGACCCAATCCATCATTCCCTTATAAGAGGTTCACGAAGTATAAACTCCGGTTCTTATAAAGCATTAAGTTACTTAAAGGAAAAGTACCCCAACGCAGAATATGTCCCGATAAGAAATACCTGAAGAAGGCCGGAGGGCGCATCGGCCGAAACATTGTACAGATAACAATAAAGATGAGGATAATAGTCCCAATCATCCAAATAATACTAAATAAATAAATAAATAAATAAGTACTTTTCCTCATAGAAGAAGAAGAAGAAGAAGAAGAAGAAGAAGAAGAAGGGATAAATTCCATACACTAAATGTACCAACTATTATGGGACAGAGATTTGATATCTCTTTTGTCCATAATAATTGTTACATTGCATATAAATTCCATACACTAAATGTACCAACCAATGATTTATTGATTATTGACTACTTATTTTGAATGGAATATTTGCAATGGATTGCATAATAAACATTTTCCATACACTAAATGTACCAACCAACATTTGTCCATTATGGGACATTCTCTTTTTTGTCCCATAATAATTGTTACATTCCATTATGGACAGAGATGTTATTCTCTTTTTGTCCAAATAATTTTGCATATAAATTCCATTACACTAAATGTACCCAACCATTATGGGACAGAGATTGATTTATTCTCTTTTTGTCCATAATAATTGTTACATTGCAATAAATTCCATACATTAATGTACAACATTATGGGACAGAGATTGGTTATCTCTTTCTGTCCCACAATAATACTAAATAAATAAATGAATACTTTCCTCATAGAAAAAGATAAAGAAAAAGAAGAAGAAGAAATCACTTGACTGAATGATGCCATGAACCTGAAGTGACAGGGAATCTAGTCGTCAGATGGAAATTGATTTAATTAAAGTGAAATATTATTCCGGGGGTTGGAGTGGAGGGGTGGTGTAACGGTTCTATTTGTCCAATATTAAACACTAACATTTTCAGCCTTGAAGCAACTGTTCGGTTGAAATCAATAAATAAAAATTGAACAGCAGACATTTACATCAATTTTCCTTCAATATTCAAAGATTTTGATTTAAAAAAAAAAGAGAACAAAAATGTTAGTTGTTTTATGTAATATTTGTTACTATTTTTGGTCTACGACGAAGTAGATATTGAAAAAAAATAGTACGTTGAAATAAATACAAGGCTCGTTCAATAAATAAGGAGAATCTATCATCTATCTATCTATCTAATTATATAATATTATATATAAATATATATAAGATAAATCTAATGAGTAAGACAAACTACTAAAAGTTCGCTTAATGCTCTTCAGGGCTAATAAGAGTCGATATAACCCTGAAGAGCATAAGCGAACATTTAGTTAGTCTGTCTGACTCATTAATTTATTTTTATATTTGCTCTACTTAGGTATTGAGCACTTTTTACTTTATTAGCTTTAGTTTCCTGGCGTTTGTATGAATATATATATCTTATAATATATATATATATATATATATATATATATATATATATATATATATATCAATTGTTTTTTCTTTGGCCAAAATTGTACCAATAGATTATTGGTGTTGGTACGATTATCTTGGTCTTTTCTTTTTTCCAAAAATTTTTTTCTCCCCGGTAATGTTTGATAGTATATTTTTACAATCAAACTATTGCTGTTTTTTTTTCTCAAGCTCGAACAGAGGCTGTTATCCAATTGTTGGTTGCTGAGAAGTGCAAACCATGTGAAATCTACAGAAGAATCTTTACAAATGTGCTAAACATAGGTTTGCCACTCCGAGGCTGAGTCGAAAAGATAATTCATGGTAAAGAACCAGTTCTGAGCACAGATGTCAGTAAATAAGGACATGTTGACAGTCTTCTTGGACACGAAAGGACCCATCACTGTTAATTTCCTAAAAAAGCTGCAACTGTAAATAGTGCGTTATACAACTAAATTCTTAGTCAAAATTGACCTTATTTATCGAATGATCCTAGTATGTAAGCATAATGACTAGTCTCACAAACAATACCCTCTCTCTCTCTTCTCTCTCTCTCTCTCTCTCTCTCTCTCTCTCTCTCTCTCTCTCTCTCCTCTCTCTCTCTCTCTCTCTCTCTTTCTGGGTGTGTGTATTATATATGATCATAAGATCTACAAGTTTTGAATTGAGAAAATTAGAATATACAAACTATACTAGTTTCTCATAAAAGTATTATTAGATCAGAATACTTGAAACCATACAGTTATTTACTAAGCTAAGCTTTTTAAATGTGGCACAAGACCAGAAATATGGGGCACCCAGTGAGAAATCGAACTCACTTACAATAGTCTGCGAATCTAGCTTGCTAATTATTACACCACGTGAGGTGCCCTACTTAAAACCATGTAACTGTGTGAAAATTATTAGTATTAGACAGGAATACGGGATACCATATAACTGTGTATATACAAATAATTATAGACAAATAAAAAATTCGATTTAATAAATTTCAGCACCAGTCTCGTTCAGGATTTGAACTCGTGTCGCTGAGTCCATTACCTTGGTCGATAACCATTACACCACGCGCCTCCTATATATAAACATATACAAGAGCAGAAAATAACTGTCCTTGGACTCAACACAACTTTGACTTCTTTGTGTCTTTGCCAATACCTGAAAGGTTATCTTTACACGAGGCAAAAATAAGTGATTCCAATTAGTATAGGTGAGATGGGAGTGTGCGTGTGTCCCATTGCTTGCATAATACTTATCTGTAGTAGATTGTATATTTGTAGGCGCACAAGAAGAAAAAAAACATCGAGAAAGTAGGAAGAGGAAGACGGCGTTTCCTTCACGCTTCAATGGCCCTCGACGACCAAAGTCACACAAAAAGCTATTTTAAGGAGTTTGCCGTCTGAAAATGGCGTCAGGTCTCCATTACAATTTTCTTACCGACCGGAAGCTGCAGTGTAGGAGTTAAGTGGGAAATATCACTGATCCTACTGTGACAAAAGACATCGAGCAGTATTTTTTCTAGCAATTGGAGCTTTGCCCTACCTCAGTCCAAAGACATAATAACGGTACTTAATTATTATACGATTTTTTTCTTTATACGATACGCTTCGAAATTAAAGCCCCCTTTTCATTTACATGGAAACTATATCATATAGAGGGAGCATGATAACACTGTTGGATAGAGCAAGTTTTCAGCAACAAAATACTATTTTCACACAGGGCCTCGCGACGTGTTACACGAGAGTCCTAGTCATTCTCTTTTGCCTCTGTTCTTTGCGCACGAGGGACGAGTCTCGGACCCTGCCATGGAACGGTAAAACTACAAGGTTATTTTACTTTCCCTTATCAAGTAAGGTTTTCTTTTTTTCTTTTTTGTACCCCTTTCACATACTGCTGGTCCATATAACAGTATGTGTATATTTCTGTTGGGACACGTTTGTGTATTCTTGTTTCTTAATACTAGAGTGAGCAAAAAATTTTTGAAATATTTTGGTACGTGCTATTCGGCCGAAAAAGTTCAAGCCAAAAAAGGGTACCTGTTGTGGTTTGTAGGACTGTAGTAGTTGTTGTGCATTGATGTATTTCGTGCGTCATTTGAAAGCCGCACAGATGAACTTGTATTGATTACGGTGAAACGAAAATCGCTGAGCAACACAGAGACGGCTTCCTCAAAGTGTAAGAAACAATGCAACCTAGTCTAATTCGGGAACTTATGCTTTTCGAGTTCGAACCGATCCACAACGTCACCAAAGCAACTAAAATAATTTCGTATGCTAAAAGTGAAGGCGCGGTTGATCACAATACAATAACCAGATATTTCAAGAAATAATGTCAGATCGACCGTCTAGCCTAAGTAAGGACCAAAGTGGAGTGTTGCATGTCATGGACTGCTCAGCCGCCATGATTCCGTCATTAAGCATCACGAGTTGCTCCCACGGCAAACAAGTGGCCCCCCTTTTTTCCCCCCCCTTGCAGATGTGCAGTCGGTGTATTCTAAAGCCCCAGCAGATAGGGCTGTCAGTGTTAATATATCCTCTCACCAGATCGACCCGTCCTGCACTTGAGCAAGTGACAGCGTTTTCACTATGTAGAAGGTGGACCATGCCAACATCCAATCAGGGTGTACCAGGTTGGTATTTAGAATTTTCTCCCTGTTTTTATGTATTTTTTCATCCTTTTAATTCAATTCTTATATTATATATATATATATATAATATATATATATATATAATATATATATATATATATATAAAGAAAATATTTTGAAAAAATATAACACAGGATGTTACGATCAGAGGAAACAATTTTATGTATCTATACTTAAGTATTTCGGTATTAAACCATCATCAGGACATTGTTACAGAAATTTTTGTGAGGGAGAAAAATGAAAAATGTTAAGTGTATAGTGAATGTGTGAATATAATGTTATTAACTGTTAATTTTTATATGTGCATTTGATATACTAATGCTAATATTGGTCTTTGTTGAGTTGTGACTCAAGCAATCACCAAGTATACGGTAATCTGAACATTAGCTACATAAATAAGAGTAACCTCCCCTTGTTTCTTTCACTTTGAGGAAGCCGTCTGTTTTGGTTGGCCATTTTCATTTCACCATAAATCTACAGTGAAAATACGAATTTGTTCGAATCAATACAACTGAATGTAGTATTTATTGATATACTAATGCTAATATTGGTTTTTCGTTGAGTTGTGACTCAACAATCACCAAGTATACGGTAATCTGAACATTAGCTACATAAATGAGAGTAACCTCCCCTTGTTTCTTTCACTTTGAGGAATCCGTCTGTTTTGCTCAGCTATTTTCATTTCACCGTAATCAATACAACTGCATGTTTTAACATGAAAATATCATAAAATGTGTTCTTAATAACAATGAAGTTCATTTCAAATAATGCACAAGCACAATTAAGAACACATTTTATGATATTTTCGTGTTAAAACATTCAGTTGTATTGATTCGAACAAATTCGTATTTTCACTGTAGATTTATGGTGAAATGAAAATGGCCAACCAAAACAGACGGCTTCTTCAAAATGAAAGAAACAAGGGGAGGTTACTCTCATTTATGTAGTTAATGTTCAGATTACCAAGTTTACCAATAATGTATATGTCAACAACCAATCGGAAACAGCGGTATTGAGTAGCTTTTATCTGTTAGTCATTGTTTACATTTATTTTATGATCATTAAGCTTATTCAAAGAAAGTTGAGAATCATAATAAACTTTTTTTTTTCAAATGTAGTCTGTTGCGAGATCAAGGAATTCTAAAAGTGGTGATTTTATCTTTCATCTGAGTCCACTTTCCACTTCCTGTCTCTTGATTAAACTTCTTATTCGCATTTTTCTGTCTGTTAAAATTGCTCATTTATTCCAAGAAAAAAATGAAATCAGACCACCACCTCCACGTTTTTTCTTCTCTGTCGTCTTAGCGACTCTGCGACGATGACGCCTGATTAAAATCGTCACATCGGGCATCTGATGCGCAACCCAGAGGCTACAAACCACACACAAACAGTTTGTTTTGGATTATAAAGGGTAGTGAAAAAAAACTCTCTTGGTTAGTTTTCTCTGTTTGATTCCATAACAACCTTCTTGGGCTATTTAATTCCAAAGCTATTATTCTTTATTGAAAGTGGTTTACTATAGGAATGGAAAGAGTTTTATTATAAAAATGCAGTGGAAAGGGGTTTGCTATAGAAATGCATTGGAAAGATTTTTTACTATAGGAATGCATTGAAAAGGAGTTTGAGTTTGAGTTTTGTTTAACGGCATATCAACCTCTGTGGGTCATTTAATACCAAAAAGGTTATTTTGGATTTCAGTCCTTAAAGTAGTAGTTCTATGGAGATAATTGGTTATGTTCTGTTATATTTTGTTGAAAAGGTTGCTTTTTTTTATAAAATTTAAAATGTTTTCAGGGTTTATATTCTTAAAGATGTCTCTCAGGTTTCTTGCCATTGAAAAGGATTTAATTTAGGAATACACCGAGAAGGGTTTGACAATATATATTTACCAACCCCTCCGCAGGAGCAGGATGTGACACAAGTTCAATTTCTTAAGCAGAGTTTAATAGGTTTGAATTCAGATTTTTAATTCTGCTAGACTGGATACCTAATCATAGTTAAAGAGCTCAATTTGCCCTACACTTTGCCCATAGCTGGAGGTAGAATTGGAATCATACCTTTTCCAATGTAATTAGCGCCATGTGAATTGCAAACAGCTTCGTCCAGGAATTGAACTCGGGTCGACGAGTACCATTTCCTACGAATCTAACCATTTGACCACGCGCCTTCATAAGAAGGGTTTGACTATAATAATGCATTGAAGAGGTTTATTTAGCACAGAATGCATTGGAAGGGGAATTTACTATCTCATAGAAGAATAGTCGTTTTTTTTTGTTGGTTGTTTTTATTTACGGCATATCGAAACTTTTCGAGTCATTTAATACCGAATCAAGTCATTTTTGATTCAGGTTGCTTACTGTAGCTGCAGTTGCTTAAGAGGTCTCCCAACTAAATATTGAACTCCGCCCTGTCGGTGGGGGCGTTGAATGCACCGACCGCACCTCTGCAGAGGGGTAAGACTCCCCCAATGAGGCCACCTGTTGGCCGTGGGTGGCAACCCGTGATGCTTAAGGATAGAGCCCAGGTGGATGAGCAGTTCATGACATGCAATACACCACTTTGGCCCTATCTTGGGCTAGACGGGCGGTCGGAGAGGCCCCCTCCGATCAATCGGCTGGTCACGTCAAGCCCTAGCACCTATATGATTTTCCCAACCCTATTGCCCTTATGGCAAGCCTCAATCCTTTTTATCATATGGGTGCTAGAAGGTGGTGGATGCGGGTCTACATGTCCTGGGAATGACGTTAAACTCTATCTGATGGTGAGGTTCCAGTTTTGGAGGTTTGGGGAATGTGGAGCACCCCTTCATCACCATTGCTCCCTGGTCCACTCTGACCCGGAGTGGTAGTACCTGTTAGGGTCCCAGTGGGTCATTTAATGCCGATAAAGTTTTGAAATAAATCAATTCTTAATGGATAATACAATTTTTTTATAAATACATTTTTCTATTTAACCCATAGATGGGACCTAACAGGTACTACCACTCCGGATCAGAGTGGACCAGGGAGCAATGGTGATGAAGAGGGTGCTCCACATTCCCCAAATCTCCAAAACTGGAACCTCACCATCAGATAGAGTTTAACGTCATTCCCAGGACATGTAGACCCGCAGCCACCGCCTTCTAGCACCCAGATGATAAAAAGGATTGAGGCTTGCCATAAGGGTAATAGGGTTGGGAAAATCATATAGGTGCTAGGGCTTGACGTGACCAGCCGAT
>CM042155.1:73919187-73959187 GCA_023376005.1 Doryteuthis pealeii
ATACATACATACATATATACTAGTACAAAATAAAAAACGTGCCCGGGCGATGTAAAAATAGATTTTTGAAACATATTGCCTGAGAGGTGGGAGTAAAAAATTCAATGTCAGCGAGTCTGTACCCTAAGTTTGTACCCTAATAGAGAGGATTATTTAATACAGGAATGCGTTGGAAGGGGAATTTACAATCATCATCAAATTGTGCTGACACTACGGACTTCCCTCCCTCCCCCCTCTCTCTCTCACGCGCGCGCACATACACACACACACTCCACCCGTCTCTCTCAGTCATCGTCCCTATCAAGTCCTTAACTCAGCATCCATCCACTGTCCACACGTAGCTGTTGTATGTAAGTCTTTGCTGGTCAGCCAGCATTGGCATACCCATGTGTAGTAGTCTACTGGAGAACGTATGAGTTTTCCGTACTTCTTCAGCAGTATTCTGCATGTCTTTTTGGTCTTGTATGTTTTGTGTAATAGGAATTAACCGACCATACAGTTACTGTTTTGTGAAATGCTGTTTTCAGGGTTTGTTTAAAACAGTACAGAGCATCATTGTGTAGTTCACATGTAGCTTTTTTTCTAAGCGTTGTGTCAAAGCCCAAGTGCAGCCATACAATAGTATTGATACGGCTACAGTTTGTAAGAATTATTACTTTAATGGTGAGAAATCATACTTCCATATATTCTTATAAATTCTTAATAGCCGTCCATGCATTTCTTCTACGTATATTGACATCGATTTCTGTAGAAGAGATATTGCTACCTAGATATGTGGACTGGTCTACTAATTTCAGAGGCTTGCCATTTAATGTGGAGATGGTTCTATCTTGTTTAAAACACATACATTCTGTTCTAAGTTCTTTAGGTTACACAGCAGAGATTCGGCTTTGACCAATGTATTTGTGAGAAGCGCCAGATAATCTGCGTAGTCTAGATCCATGATATTTTTTATGATGGCTATAATTTTAATGGTTCTTAATTTTAATGATAGCTTTTAATCGTTTAAGAATATTTGACAATTAAGTTGCTCTGTTATCGTTAAAACAACGCGAATTTTGTTTTAATATTACTAATAATATATATATATATATATATATATATATATATATCACTTTACCGCACAGATCCCTGTGCTACTCATACGCTGAGTTGGAAAGGGTCTTATTGAACCAAGAATCTTGCGATTCCTAGTCAACTACGCTACCGACTGAGCTAAACCGGCACAATGTTTATATATATATATATATATATATATATATATATATATGAGGTAGGTAGAAGGATGGTGAACAAGAAATAAAAACTCAAAACAAAACTAAGAGTTGAAACGTTTCGTCCGAATTCATTTGGACAACCTCAGTCAAATGATTTTTATTGAAAGCAAAATTTTCTGCGCCTAACCTCCCTCTCCTCATTTCCGCTACTAACCCCCCCCCCTCACCAATTTCACTTATACTTGCACGAAATTTTGCTTTCAATAAAAATCATTTGACTGAGGGTGTCTGTATGAATTCGGACGAAACGTTTCAACTCTTAGTTTTGTTTTGAGTTATCATTTCTTGTTCACCATCCTTCTACCTACCTCATACTGTCGGATTCTACTACATCCATCCTATCTCCACACACACACACACACACACACACACAAATATATATATATATATATATATATATATATATATATATATATATAAGATTTTTGGATGTTTATTTTTAGAAGCAATGTTGAATAAATTATTATTTATATTTTTGCTTGAAGGCAATTATAAATGCATGTATCGTATAAAATTCGATAATTATAGAAAATAAACTTGACAAGTAAATCCCGCAAAGGATGGCTCGCCATGTAGAACACCGTACAGACTGTTTCGACTTTATTAAGTCTCTTCAGCGATGTATACTAACGACTCCCCTCCGACAGGAATCGAAACCGGGACTTCACAGGCATAGTCAGAGACCATATCCCGAAACAGTCTGTACGGTGTTCTACATGGCGAGCCATCCTTTGCGGGATTTACTTGTCAAGTTTATTTTCTATAATTATCGAATTTTATACGATACATGCATTTATAATTGCCTTCAAGCAAAAATATAAATAATAATATATATATATATATATGGGGGGTGATTGGTTGATTATTTTCTTCTATATCCTACATCATTTGAGTATTAATTTACTGAAGACAAGTGATATGTTGTATAAACCTGGCCGTATATTGATGTTAGTAGTTTCATAGATGAGCGCCCTTTCTATACATCATGGGCGAGACAAATTGCGTTCTTTTTTATTAGTCAATGTTGTGATCATTGGTGTTCCGGTGGTGTACTGTGACATTAAGCGTGTTGTTCATTTTCAGATCTTTTCTATGTTCGCCTCTTCTTTTTCTTTTCTTTGAGTTTCTGTATCATGTATAACAGAAAGAGACTGAAAGAGCGTGTACTATCGTATTAAAATGCTTATATGTGTTTTTGAATTCATTTGCTTGCTGCAATTGGCTCTGCAAATGTAGGTGTACGTTGATATACGGGTTCACAAAACGTAACTTTTTTTCTTTTTTTTTTACATGCACGGAAACTAATTCTAGCTTTTTCATCGGCATTGCGTGAGGTGTTAAGGTTGCGTGATTGTCCCTATCAAAGTCTTATTCAGTCTACGAGGGAGATTGTCCTTTAGGCTAGGTCCTGATACAAAGTTGACAAAAGATTAGAAGATTAAATGGTGAATGATTCCACAACGAGGCTAATAAAAAATACTGAATCACGCACACAAAGATGGCCACCACGATTGCTTCACTGACCACATTGTATGGAAATTTCTAGACTTGTCTTTGAAGACCTCCTTTGTGATACTCTTGGAAAGAAAGACACTGTCACACATTGCTAGATTTAGTTAGCACTAAAAACCACATTATATAATTTCCCTCAATCAATCTCGGAGAGAGAGAGGGAGGGCCTCCGATCAATCGGCTGGTCACGTCAAGCCCTAGCATCTATATGATTGCCCCAACCCTATTGCCTTTATGGCAAGCCCCAATCCCTTTTTATCATATGGGTGCTATAAGGCTTTGGCTGAGGGTCTTAATATCCTGGGAATCACGTTAATCCTTTAAACGACATCCTGTGTTCGCACTGAGCTGATGAATATAAGAATTTACCCAACCCGTTCGCAACGGGTGGGATGTGACATAGAGCTACAATTGTGGGGCATCCAACAAGGATCGCACCTCCGATCAATTAGCAGGCCGTGTCAAGCCCTAGCACTTATATGATTGCCCCAACCCTATTGCCCTTATAGCAAGCCCCAACCCTTTTTATTATATGGGTGCTATAAGGCGGTGTCTGAGGGCCTTAATGTCCTGGGAATCACGTTAAACTATCTGATCGAAGGTTCCAGTTCTGGAAGCTTGGAGAATGTGAGGCACACCTTCATCATCATTGCTCCTTGGTCCACTCTGACCCGGAGTGGTAGTACCTGTTAGAGTCCAATCTATCGGTTAAATAGAAAAATGTGTTTATAAAAAATTGAGTATCCATTAAGAATGGATTTATTTCAAAACTGTATCGGCATTAAATGACCCACCGAGGTTGATATGCCGTAAAACAAAACAAAACAAACCAAACCTAAGCCCCAATCAATTTAAACATAGCTCTTAACCAATCAGATTAATATATTCTAAAACAATCGTTTTATTAATTTTCGGGGCATCGATACCAGGGACTCGTCGTGCAATTGTTATCACCGTAGGAAATGGACACGGTGACCCGAGTTCAAATCTTGGCTGAGGCTGTTTGCATTTCACATAGCCAGTTGGTTGATTGGTTGGAATTTAGATGATATCATTTGTCGGGTTAATAAACGATAAAAACAATTTTAGCTTTAAGTAACTATTCTTGATATAAATAATTTACAGACAATTTTATATATATATATATATATATATATATATATATATATATATATATATATATAGTGTGTGGGATGGTCATTGTTTCAGCTTTTGCTTGTGATTCCTAGCCGAACGCTCTACCGACTGAGCTAAACCGGCCCTATCCTAGTAAAAATACCAATGTTTGCCATTTCCACTGTGGCATTTGTACTTTGTTAGATCTATAAAGACTAACCCGATCTCATCGTGCGAGATAAATGACCTTTTATTTTCCAATTTTTTTGTGTAGCATATTATAATTCGATTATTCTTACCACTTGCAGCATAAGTACACTTACATTATGAAGATTTGCCTCACACAGTGGTGTAATGGTTAAAGTCTTGGGAAATGGACTCGTCGCCCTGAGTTCAAATCCCGGACGTGGTAATTGCATTTCACTTAGCGCTAATACCCTTGGGAAAGGTATGAATCCTACTCTCCCTCCATCTATGGGTAAATAGTAGGGCAGACTGGGCTCTTTAACCATGGTTAGGCAACCTGTCTTGGAGAAGGAAAACTCTGAATGCAAACCTGTTAAACTCCGCTTAAGAAATTGAGCTTGTGTCACATCCTACTTTCACTTAGCGTTAATACCATTGGGAAAGGTATGAATCCTACTCTCCCTCCAGCTATGGGTAAATAGTAGGACAGACTGGGCTCTTTAACCATGGTTAGGCAACCGGTCTAGGAGAAGGAAAACTCTGAATTCAAATGTGATAAACTCCGCTAAAGAAATTGACCTTGTGCCACATCCTGCTCGTGCAGAGGAGTTGGTAAATATATATATATATATATATATATATATATTATTTTTTTGAGTGGCACCAACTATGCCATTAAAGCGCGATATCCTGCGTTTGTAACTGAAACTTCTAGGTGGCTCATATCACGATGTGGTGATATCCCATGGTGAACTCGCTCACGATATCTGGGAATAGTTTAAGGCCCATGTCTTTACATGTAGGCCGTAGGTCTATCTTTTATGATTACTTTCTTTGTTATTAAACATAGACTGTAGATCCATCCCATTTGACTACTTCGCGGATACTTGAAGGCTCATATCTTTAGACGTAGGCGACATATATATCCTTTGTGGTTACTTTCTCTTAGGATACCTGAAGGTTCAAGCCTTCAAAAGTAGGCCGGAGATCTATCCCCTTGTAATTAGTTCCGCTAGGAATGCTTGAAGGCTTAAGCCATTAAACGTAAGCCGTAGGCCTAGACTTAGGGATTAGTTTCTCTATGAATACTTAGAGAGTCAAATATTAAACGTAGGCTGTAGATCTATGTCCTCATTATTGTTTTTTTTAGGGGGGTACTTAAAGACAAGGTTATTAAACGTAGGCCGTTGATCTATCCCCTTGGGATTAGTTCCTCTGGAAATGCTTCAAGGCTTAAACCATTAAACGTAAGCCGTAGTGATTAGTTTCTCTATGAATACTTACAGAGTCAAGTCATTAAACGTTGGTTGTTGATCTATCTCTTAATGATTGCTTTTTTTTTGGGGGGGAAGGGGGAATACTTGAAGGCTCAAGTAATTAAAAGTAGGTTGTAGATCTATTCCTTTTGATGGCATTCTCTGAGAATGCTTGAAGAATCAAGTTATTAAACGTGGGCCGTACATCTTTCCTTTGTGATTACGTTCTTTGTGAATACTTAAAGGCTCAAGTTATTAAACGTAGGCCGTTGATCTATTCCCTTGGAGTTAGTTCTTCTGGAAACGCTTCAAGGCTTGCCATTCAATGTAAGCCGTATGCCTATCCTCAGGGATTAGTTTCTCTATGAATACTTACACCATCAAGTCATTAAACGTAGGCTGTAGATATATATCCTTGTGATTGTTTTTTTTTTCGTGTGGGGGTGAGAAATACTTGAAGGCTCAAGTCATTGAATGTAGGCAGTAGATCTATCCATTGTGATTACTTTCTCTAGAGAGAGTTGAAGGCTCAAATCTTTAAACATACCCCATAATATTTATCCTCTTGTGATTCCATCCTCTGGGAATACTTGATGGCTTAAGTCTTTAAAAAATATGCCGTAGGTCTATTCCCCTGTGATTACTTCCGCTGGGAATGCTTGAGGACTTAAACCATTAAACGTAAGCCGTAGGCTTTTTCTTTAGGGTCAGTTTCTCTATGTTATATGTTATATACCCTATAGACTAATGGAATGCGCCGACGGTTACTATAAGTAACAGGGACAATTATGGCTTGTAAAGTAAGCCAATGCGAGTCAGCTCATAACTCTATTGTCGGACGTAGTTCCCACTTCTCTGTACTGTAATTGTCTACTCTTTTGTTAATACATTTCCTACATTTGTTACCCGTCGTTTTGTTCTTATTTGACCCCTTAAAACCCCACAACACTCTATGAACTCTTACATCCTCTTGGAATACTTGAGACTCAAGTCTTTAAAAGTAGGCCGTAGAACTATCCCGTTGGGATTACTTCCCCCTGAGAGCCTCAAATATAATGTGTGATTACCTTCTCTGAGGATATATGAATGCTCAAGTCATTAAATATAGGCCGTTGATCTATCCCTCCCCCTAGTGATTATTTTCTCTGGGAATACTTATAATATATACATATATATATAGTAAAAAAGTAAAGTCGTCGGGGCAGCCTAAAGTCGGTATCAGCCAGTCAGCGAGGGAGTTTATCCCCTTTTTACTAGCGCTAGACCAAGGAGATTGTTTTGGCATCTGAGGTGGAGCGCCACACATACCATCAACTCCTTACTTTACCGCACAGATCCCGGTGCTACTCATACGCTGGGTTGGCGAGGACCGGAATCGAACTAGGAACCTTGTGGTTTGTAGCCGAACGCTCTACCAATTGAGCTAACCCGATATATTTGTATGTGTTTATAATGATCAAAAGTAATGTATATACATACATATATATATATATATATATATATATATATATATATTTGTATGTGTGTATAATGAACAAAAAGTAATTGGACAGAGAAATATTCGTTTTATGTAATCTATTTAGTTTAGGAGAAAGATTCAGCGGAACAAAAATACAAAAAAAAATAAAGAAATAAAAATAAAAGAGAAAAGACAAAGAAACAGAAAAAGAAAGAAAAAAAAGAAAATACCGATTAATTTAGACAGAAAAAGAAGAAAAAGAAAAAAGCCACCAAAAGTCAGGATAATGAAAAGATAAAAAGTGCTCAATACTTGTAGAGACAGATTAGGAAACCAAATCACTGACAGAAGTTAACTGCTCAGGTTTCAATATAATTCTGACAGAATGATCCAGAAGATCCTTCTCGGTCAATATATATATATATATATATATATATATATATATATATATATATTTGGGAGAATATGTGCTTAATTAAAGTCGTACCTAATTTTGGAAGTTGATTAATTAATAATTTGTGAATTACGCGGGCATACTTATTCAAATGTAAGGCTAAACAAATCGAGAAAAATCAATCTCTGTATGTACATTTCAGCCTATTAGGCCTCATCAGCAGAGCTATAGACATGAAGACTGCTTTGTGTGTGATTCGAACCCTGACTATCAAGCTGACAGGCGGGCATTCTAACCCTTACACCAGCTGATATTTACCTTGATTTTCCGTTTGTTTTGAAGTAGGTTATATTCTACTTATGGTGACTTTACTACACGACAGTATGAGAAGTAAACAAACAAACAATGTGTCTATAGCTCTGCTGATGAGGCCTAATAGGCTGAAATATACAGACAGAGATTGATTTTTCTCGATTTGTTTAGCCTTACATTGAATAGGTATGCCCGTCTAATTCACTAATTATCAATTAATTTTCAAAATTAGGTATGACTTCAATTAAGCACATATTCTCCCAAAAATTGTCGGCTGTTTGTTTGTTTATATATATATATATATATATATATATATATATATATATATATATATGCGTGTGTATATATAAAGTGTTTATTCTACTTAATGCAGTAGTGAATATTACCCGAGACTATTACGGAGAAAATTTTACATCAAAATTCAGCTATGGACTTTTTGTGTCGAGTTACAGACTTTTTGATCGATACCCGTGTGCGATCCCTCGTGTACATCTTATTCCATGATGAAACTAAGCATTATATTTATTTGCTAAGTCTACTTTAGTTGTTGTACAAGGCCGGAAGCCAAGCATATATATATATATATAATATTATATATATATATATATATATATATATTTGTGTGTGTGTGTGTGTGTGTGTGTGTGTGTGTGTGTGTGTTCGAGTACTCGTCAAGAAAGGTCGAATATTTTTCTAGGGTATATGTGGGGAATCCAACGTGAGGCGTATGTGTGGAACATTATCGACCTTTAGGATTTCATTAACATATCTCAGTAAACGTGAATTGATATTTGCCATATTGTGAAAGAAAAACTTCTGATATGAATGGAAAGAAACAGAAAAAATAATACAGAGAGAGGGGGTGAGAGAGAGAGAGAGAGGGAGAGATGGGGAGAAAAGAAATGGAGATAGAGAGAGAGAGAGAAAGAGAGAGGGGTGAGGAGAAAGAGAGAGTTGGATGCAAATAGAATCAATATTCCTTATAATTTATGGGATCAATAAGCTGTGTACATTCGGAGCGGTTACACACCAGCCGCCCCCTTCTAAATTGCAAGATCGTCTTACATGCTTTTCCTATTATTTATTCCCGTAAAAAAAAAAAAAAAAAAAAAAAAAAAAACGCTGGATGGGAGTCAAGTGACAACAATGCTAAAGAAAAGGCATGCAACGCTTTCGTAAATAATGATCTTACTTTTTTTAAACGTATCCAACGTTAATATCATTTATTTTTTTCGTAATCGACTTAGGCTCAAGTCACACTGAGAGTAAAGGTTCCCGTCAGATAACTGAAGTTAAGCAATGATAAGCCTGTTCAGTACTTGCATGGGCGACCGATATAATTAACCCAATAACTGAACGAATTAAAAGAAAAAAGAAAAAAGAAAAAGAAAAAAAAAAAAAAGGAAAAAAAAAAAAAAAAAAGAAAAAAAAAGAAAAAAAGAAAAAAAAAAAAGAAAAAGAAAAAAATTTTAAGAAAAGAAAAAATGAAAAAAAAAAAAAGAAAAAGAAAAAAAGAAAAAAGGAAAAAAAGAAAAAGAAAAAGAAAAAAAAAAGAAAAAATGAAAAAAAATGAAAAAAAAGAAAAAAAAAAAAAAAAAAAAAAAAAAAAAAAAGAAAAAAAAAGAGAAAAAAGAAAGGTAACTATAGTTACCTGTTGGTTACTCTATTTGACATGGAATAATTAATTTCAAACTTTTGATTCATTCATAAATCATTTTATAGAGGAATACATATTAGTATACAAATATCTCTTTAAGAATTTTATTTTGAATATAATTACCAAATAACGATTTAGGAAATTCTCTTCCTCTGGGTGTTGCATACCCTTCTCATTACTTACTTCTTACTTCTATTCTTCTTCTGTTCTTCTGACATCTTCTAGGTCTCTTCTAACGTCTGACTTCCCTTGGGGACTTCGTGTCTGGTCTTCCATTGGGGATTTCTCTTTATCAGAAGCCCTGTGTCATTGTTAGTTTTTAGATAATAACACAAGACTTCGATTTACTTTGATCATATTTTTTTCTCGAAATCCCCCACCAGACTACCTGCGCAGATTGAGTCGGAGCGTGTATAACACGACTCACCACCGTCGTGGTTTCTCGCCGACTGACTAAAATCTATTTCTAATCTAAACCGGAAGAGGGTCTCCTCCACCGATTCTCACGGTATCCACCGGAAGGAAGGAATGACCAAGACAGGTCAAGCCTTGTCATTCAAATCCTTCAAGGCCGTGGGCTGCAGCTTATAACGGCCATTTTGATTTCTACACTATTTCACATAATATTAGGTATCTAATAATTATGTAACATGGGACCGGCAACCACTCCACATGGTTTAGACGCTTTGTCCCCCAACCAGATATCAGTAAGTGACATTCCTGCAGAAGCTCTGTATCACTTCGTTAGGACTTAGTCCTACTTCCTTTATAATGTGTTTATGTATCTGTTCAGTACTTACATGGGCGAGCGATATAATTAACCCAATACCTGTGAATCAGACTAAGCCAAAAAAATAGGAAATAACAAAAGTAATGCATTTGCTATTAAAACATTTTTTAAGACAGGTGTATCTGTAATTACTGCACAGGGAGCTTTTCGTGCTCGTTTCATGTTACGACGGAATGATACCGTTCCAGATAGAAAATTGATATTGCTATATGGCTTGAAAATTCTTACGAACTACTTCCTCACATGACACAGCACAACACGGTAGCGTAGGAAGATCATGAACTGATAGCAGACGCTAAGGGATGGAACTACTTACAAACGCTATCCAGGCCTAGACTCACATAATACATATCACTGTACATTTGCAACATAAATAAAATATATATATTTCTATCTTATACGCCTCTGTTAAACTTTACATTATACGACATATCTCTTCCCATGGTGGCAGAGGTGGGATATGATAGAAATATATATATTTATTTATGTTGCAAATGTACAGTGATATGTATTATGTGAGTCTAGGCCTGGATAGCGTTTGTAAGTAGTTCCATCCCTAAGCGTCTGCTATCAGTTCATGATCTTCCTACGCTGCCGTGTTGTGCTGTGACATGTGAGGAAGTAGTTCGTAATACTATTACAAATTCTATCCAGAACAACATCATTCCGAAGTAACATGAAATGAGCGCGGAAACCTCTCTGTGGAGCAATTACAAATTCATCAGTCTTAAAGAAGAAGAAAAAAACTTTCAATAACAAATGCATTGTGTACGCCGGTCCGAGCCATGACCGTAATTGATCGTATTAAAAGAAATAATATTAATGGTGAGACATTAGCTACGTGGAGCTACCATTGCCACTTGCTTAAGTTCACTTGCACAACACAGTGACAGTTTAAATGTGGGAGGTATTTATACTCCATTTTGAACATCAAAGACTAATCTGCGTTTGTATAAATCTGTTTTATGAAAAACATTTCAACAGAAAATGCACGGTGTGTACCGGCTCAAACAATGATCGTAATTCATCATATCAAAAAGAAAAAAAAGTCAAGACATTAGCTAGATGGAGCTATCATTACCACTTGCCTAAGTTCACTGCACAACACAGGTGACAGGTTAATATGTGGAAGGTATTTCTGCAGCACCCTATAGCAGTCATTTCGACTAATAAAAAGTCGTCGGTTTCAGCCAGACAGGGAGGGAAACTATCCCCTTTTGCACAAGCGCTATACCAAGGAGATTGTTTTTTAACATCTGAGGTGGAGCGGTATACCTACCACCAGCTCCTCGCTTTACCACACAGAACCCTGTGCTATTCATACGCTTTGGCGAGGGCCGGTATCGACGCTCTACCAACTGAACTAAACCGGCCCTAAGGCTTTATTGCGTGTTTAGGCTTCCATAGTTTTCTTTATTAGTCTCTGTTCTATTTGTATTCTGTACTTTTATGTTTTGTGTGTAGATTGCTAATATCAATTTGCTAATAAATATTGAATTATTAGCTTTTATTCTATTGTTAAATGATTTGCGTATCTTGTTTTCTTTATTAACCGTTCGTTTCATAAAAAAACAACTTTTCATTCAACACAAATTAATCCATATCCAGCATTGTTATTAAATGTTTTTGTTGCTACCCATTAGGTTTAAAGTAGTCTGGCACAGGGTCATGTATGAGTAACCATTAACGTAGCTTGGCACAAGGTCATTAGTATGTGTGAGAAATGAACTTATTAGCAATGGTTTGCTAGCTTATATTGTTCAAGGAAGCGCGTGGTGTAATGGTTAAAGTCATGGGAAATTGACTCGTCGATCCGAGTTCAAATCCTAGACGAGGCTGTCTACATTTCACTTAGCGCTAATACCCTTGGGAAAGGTATGAATCCTACTCTCCCTCCAGCTATGGGTAAATAGTGGGCAGACTGGGCTCTTTAACCTTGGTTCAAGCAACCGGTCTAGGAGGAGGTAAAAAAATTCAGAATTCAAACCTGTTGTACTCCGCTTAAGAAATTGACCTTGTGTCGCAACCTGCTCGTGCGGAGGGGTTGGTAAATATATATATTGTTCAAACTACGTGAAGTGCCCTAGATTGATTAGCTTGGATTAGGTTGGCACAAGGCCATAAATATGGGGCATCCAAGGAGGGTTGAGCTTACTAACAATAATCGTTACACCACGCGAGATGCCATTGTATTTATTCAGATAAAGTTAGGATTACATTTTCCTCATCAGTGAAGTAAAACACTGATGGTGATTGTCTTATGGAGAGTAGGGAAACTGAAGACACAGATTCCCTTTTTAAACGTTTATCTATCACTTATTTCTCTTACGAGATCCGGTGGGACTAGGGCATAGTGACATTGTGTTTATCATTAAATAGTTATGTGTGTTGTGCTCGCTTTTCAAGACTCAACCCGAAAGGTATAATTAAACTATTCTCCCTCCAGCTATGGGTAAATGGTAAGACAGAATGAGCTCTTTAGCCTTCGTTGGCCAATTGGTCTAGGAGGAGGAAAATTCTGTTAAGCTCTGCTTAAAAACTGACCTTGTGCAATACCCTGCAAGTGCGAAGGGGTTGATAAAAAGAGTGATTTAAATAATCCATGTAATACTAGGAAACAACTCACTCCCCAGTCTTTAGGTTTCCCTTGCATACTCGTCCTTCGGGGCGGGGTCCAGTGTGCTTCGGCCACTGGATCAGGGTAAAGTACAAATAACAGCGTCGATCCCTGAGGGCTATCCCCCAGGCAATACCTGCCCCCTTGATTTAAAGGGGCAGGGCTGGGTTTATTGCCCAACGCCTGAGGCGCCCCCTTGAGGGGGAATGCCGAGGGGATCGGCGAATTTTTGTTCTTTTCCACCCATGAGCTTCGGCTTGTGGGTGGGCCCACATTAAAACGAGGCCTTGTGCCCAGTCCATACAAGTGGGTTATGAGTCAAATATTCCCAGTCTTTAGGTTTTGATTAGAAGTTAGTATCTGTTCATTTCCCTCAACCATATTCTGGTCTTTATGCAGCATGAAGAAAAGAAAAGAAAGAAAAAAACGCAGATCCAGTCCTGGGGATCCAAACTTTTGATCAGCACCCTATCTCCCCACCCCCCATTGCAGTAAAGTGAAGCTTGGAGTAGTCTGACACCTCAGTGATTCTGGTTTGGTTTGGTTTGTTTTGTTTTACGGCATATCAACCTCGGTGGGTCATTTAATGCCGACAAAGTTGTGAATAAATTCATTCTTAATGCATAATACAATTTTGTTTATAAACTCATGTTTTTCTATTTAACCCATCGATGGGACCAGTGATTCTGGTCGTGGAGATTGGACAATTATCATTATTATTATTATTATTATTATTATTATTATTCATAACGCGCAGGCTCCCACGGAAAATTAACTATACGTCGTAAACTGCCCTGTGAGGAGGCAATTAAATATCAATTCTTGGAAAGCAAGATTACCAGTTTAACTCGTCTCTCCTGAATAGTCCTCTAGCAGAGACTCGGGGTTCTTTCATTGACCTTCCCAAACTTTAGCTGTCTAAGCTGTGATAAGAAGCGGATATACGTTGAGACGAGAAAGAAAAAGAATAATGTCTTATGTGATTTTAAAAGACCACTGCATGCAATATGAACTTGATGAACTCTCAAAGAATATCCGAGCTGAAACTGTGTTAAAATGACTTGTTAGATAGAAATATATGAATAGACTAAGATAGATAATTATATAAATATATAGATAGATAATGACTAGATTGCAATAACTAGATATATAGATAGATAATTACTAGATTGATATATATATATATATATATATAAGGTTCCTAGTTCGATACCCGCCCTCGCCAACTCAGCGTATGAGTAGCACAGGGATATGTGCGGTAAAGTAAGGAGCTGATGGTAGGTGTGGCGCTCCACCGCAGACGCTAAAATAATCTCCTTGGTCTAGCGCTAGTGAAAAGGGGATAGACTCCCTCGCTGCATGGCTGATACCGACAGTAGGCCCCCAAGGACTTTACTTTTTACTATATATATATATATATATATATATATATATATATATGAGAGAGAGAGAGAGAGAGAGAGAGGGGGAGAAGATATATATATATAGATAGATAATATCTAGATTGAAATAGATAGATAGATAGAAAATGTGATTTTTCAAGTTCACTACATACAACGTGTACCTGATGAAGTCTTAGAAATGTTCAAGTCGAAATGTCGGAGTAAAATAATAAGTTTTTCAGTTGTGGTCAAAAGGCGGACATTTTAACAACAAAGATGAAGATATTCAGGACAAAACTTCATCTGAGAAATCCAGACGACACAATAATTGTCCGAGAACGCAGACGCGAAAATGTCATGATAGAAACAATAATGATGAAGATTCTCGTTTGAATAATAAACTAATTTGAAAAATTTAAGCCGGTTTTTATTCTTTTTCATTAGCTACTCGAAATAATTAATACCTTAACAGAGAAAAAAAATCAAATAAGTTAAATAAGAAATTTAAAAAAGTAGCAGGTATAATTTAGTTGATGGAACGGTTTTTAAATGTTCTATTCAATACGAATTCCTAAAAAATGGACGAGGAAGTTTCTTTCTTGAAATTCCGATGTCTTGGACAATTAGTTCGCAATGGAATGGGATATTTCAGTGGCACAGAAGTGGAAGCGACCATTCTTGCGGTCTTCGAGACTGTTCAGTTCACATCCTCCGGTATTCTGTCCGTTTTTCTCTTTCTTTTCCTGTTTCTGTAAATGATACAAGACGTCTTCATTTTTTCTTCTTCTTCATTTTTCTAAAGTCCATTTTCGCTTCAAAATACCGCTTTTAGTATCATTAATACTAGTTATATTTTTGTACTTTTTTTTCTTTTTTTTTTCTTTTCTTTTATTTCTTCATTTCTCTGTATTTTACTCGGACGCGAGCTATTGTTGGCACAGCGGAAGGCCTCTTGAATTGAAGTGTTAACACCATACAGGAAACATCTGCTCTACAGGACGGTCTAAGGCGACGTGAAAATGGTCGCCGACGCTGCTACGCCACCACTACTGCGTCCACCTCGTCTTTTTCTACCGACATCCACAATATTTCCGAAGATTTGAGCTTTTTCTTTGTTATTTTTTTTTTTAGGGATTTTGTTTTTGTATGTGTGTGTGTGTGTGTGTGTTTTTTGTTTTGTTTTTTTTTTGTCTGTTTGAAATCTCACAATCTGTTGATGGCTATTGTTCTCGTGAACATGCTTTCATTCTTTTGCAACTTCTAACAACGTAAACACGTGAATTTTCAACAAACACAAAATTCCGTACGATTATACCCCTTCCTCCTTCCCGTTGCGCATGCGCAGCTATCTATCTGCGTTCCAGCAATAAATCAGTGTTTTAGACTAAATCTTATAAACTACGCAGGTGGCAAATTTATTTCAATGACGAACTGGTTTTCATATTTTTTCTTTCTTTCTTTTTAAAAAAAATCTTTTTCTATGTTTATTTTTTTTTTCTCTTTATTCTCTCTCTCTCTCTCTCTCTCTCTCTCTCTCTCTCTCTCTCTCTCCGTTTTTGTTTTTATTGCTAATGAATTTTCATGAGTTTCAACACACTTTCCTCGGAATCACTTCTCACCAGTAAAATCATGATATTTCGATTTTACAAGGATTTTTCCTCGTGAATACAAAATTCCACTTATATAAACCAAAGTATCCCTTTTTGTTTTTTTTCCTTGTTTAAGTTTTCTTTTTTTCTTTCTTTTCCTTTCCATCCAGATAGGCATAAATAAATACACTGAGATAGATAAATAGATAAATAGATAGATAGATAGAGAATAAGAATGAATATAAATTGACAAAGATGGACAGATATGAACAGAAAGATACAAAATAGGCATAAATGAATACACTGATATATATATATATATATATATATATATATATATATATATATATATATATTTGGTTTGGTTTGGTTTGGTTTGATTTTGCTTGTTTTGTTTTACGTATATCAACCCATCTCGGGTCATTTAATGCCGAATCAAGTCATTTTCAAATCACTATCGAACAGGCTCATCATTGCTTAATTTCGGTGACCTAATGGGTACCGGTGCTTTTCAGTGTGACTTGACCGTAATGATAGATAGATAGATGCATAGATAGACAATGACTACACTGAGATAGATACATAGATAGATATACGAATAATATGATATAGATAGTTAGGTAGATAGATATACATACAAATAATTTTAGATATACATACGAATAAACTGAGATAGATAGATAGATAGATAGATAGATAAATAGAGATACATACAAATAACCTGAGATAGATATACATACAATAAACATCCAGTTTCCATAAAATTCCGTGTTTGTCTACCTTTCTCCACATATACATACAAATAAACTGGGATAGATATATGAATAAACTTATATAGATGGATAGATTGAGAGAGAGAGAGAGAGAGAGAGAGAGAGAGAGATACATACAAATAACCTGAGATAGATATACATACAATAAACATCCAGTTTCCATAACATCCCGTGTTTGTCTACCTTTCTCCACATATACATACAAATAAACTGGGATAGATATATGAATAAACTTATATAGATTGAGAGAGAGAGGGGGGAGAGGGAGAGAGAGAGAGATGAACGTCTTGAGATAAAAAGAAAGAAAGAAAGAAAGAAAGAAAGAAAGAATGAATGAAAAGGCAGACATGATTTGATTGAATCTTCTTTCTTTTTTGTTCTCTTAAAGAGACTTCCCTTTGAAGATGTTAGATGTGAGGATAATACAGACTTTTTATCTCGAATGCGCGAAAAACAATTTTGAAACTTTTTTTTGTTGTTACTTTCTTTTTCTTTTACTCTTTAGATTTCTTTGTTTTTCCTTCTTTTGTTTTTCTTTCATTTATTTATTTCTCTCCGTTTTTTCCTTAGTTCCTTTATTTCTATTTTTTCTTTTCGTTTTTTTTTCTTCCTTTCTTTCTTTTATGTATGGCCACCTTCTTTGTTCTATCTCTATATTTTCATTCCTTCATTTCTTTCTTTATTTATTCATGTCCATAATTTCTGTCTTTTTTTTCCTTCTACTTTTCTTTTACTTTTCTATATTTTCTATACTTTATATTTTCTATACTCTATATTGATCAGCTCTGTGCGGATACAGGATGCTGCACAGAGGACCTCCCGAGAATGATGAACGATAGGGACGGATGGAGAGAGACTGTCATGGATATCCGTGCTCACAGCGCGACATGATGATGAATGATGATGATATTTTCTATACTTTATATTTTCTACATTTTCTTTACTTTTCTATATTTTTCTTTCATGTATTTATTTATTCATTCATTTTTTTCTGTCTTTTTCTTTCTTTTTTTCTACTTTTCTTTTACTGGCCCGTTTATTTCTTCCCCTCTTTCTTTCTATATTTTTCTTTCTTTTATGTATTTATTTATTTATTTATTCATTTTTTTTCTTTTTTCTTTTTTTTTCTTTCTTTCTTTTCTTTTACTGACCAGTTTCTTTCTTCCTCTCTTTCTTTCTATATTTTTCTTTCTTTTATGTATTTATTTATTTATTCATTTTTTTCTTTCTTTCTTTCTTTTACTGGCCCGTTTCTTTCTTCCTCTCTTTCTTTCTATATTTTTCTTTCTTTTATGTATTTATTCATTTATTTATGCCTGTTCTTTTTTCCTTAGAGACTTTTCTTCTGGATTTGTTTGTTGCCCGTTTCTTTCTCTTTTTTTCTTCTTTCTTTCCTTCTTTTATTTATTTATTTGTGCTATTTGTTATTCTTAGTTTCTTTCTTTAAACCTTTTTTTTTACTGCTTTATTTCTTTCATTTTTTTCTTTCTCCTCTCCCACCCTCTTTCTTTCTCACTCCTACCTCCATTTAATCCTTATTTCTTCTCCTTATTTCTCTTTCTTTTCTTCACAACTTTCTTTTTTATTTTTATTTTGTTCTTTCTTTATAATTTTTCTTTTATGCATAATCATCATTTCTTCTTTTCATTCTTCCTTCATAATTTCCTTATTTTCTCTTTCTTTCATAATGTCTTTCTCTTTCCGTCATAATCTTTCTTTTTTTCTTTCCCTTTATTTCTTCTTCCTTCATCTTAAAGTACTGTCTTCTCTCTCCCCTCCTACCTATCTTTTTTTTCTTCGTCTCTTCTCTATTTATTCATTATTTTCTCTTTCGAACTTTCCTTCATAATCTTTCTGTTTTTACTTTTATTTCTCTTTCCTTCATTTTTAAGTTCTTTCTTTCTTTCATTTCTTTCTTCCTTCATTATTTCTTTCTTACATAATCTTTCTTTTTCTCTCCTTTTATTTCACTTCCTTCATCTTCAAGTACTTTCTTTCTTCTTTTCTTTTTTCTTCCCTCCTACCTATCTTTTCTTTCTTCGACCATCTTCTATTTATTTCTTATTCTCTTTTCTTCCTTTCCTTCATAATCTTTCTTTTTTAGCTTTATTTCTCCTTCTTTCATTTTTCAGTTCTTTCTTTCTTTCTTTCTTCTTTCATCATTTTCTTATTTTCTCTTTCCTTCCTAATTTCTTTCTTTTTCCTACAAAATATTTCTTTTTTCTTTCCCTTCATTTCTCCTTCCTTCATCTTTAAGTACTGTCTTTCTTTCTTCTTTTCTTTTCTTCTTCATCATTTTTTATTTTCTCTTTCCTTCCTAATTTCTTTCTTTTTCCTACATAATATTTCCTTTTTCTTTCCTTTCTTTCCCCTTCCTTCATTTTTAAGTACTATCATTCTTTCGTCTTTTCTTTTTTCCTCCTACCTATATTTCTTTCTTCATCTCTTCTCTATTTATTTCTTATTTTCTTTTTCTCCCTTTCCTTCATAATCTTTAGTTTTCTATTACCTTCATCTTTCTATTCTTTCTTTATTTTCATGAGAAGACAACGATTTCTTTATTCTATCCACCAAGCATTCTTTCGATGTGTTTAATTCAAAATAATATCTACATTTTTTTTCGCGGTGTTCTTCATTTCAAGCTCATCAAAAGCTCGGATTTTTTCAATGGCGACCAATCCAACTATTTCGCTGGCGTTTTTTTCCCTGCTTCTTTTTGTCTTTTATTTTATTCTAATCTTTCTTTCTTTTTCTGTTAGTAACCTCCAACCATTGATTTTCTTCTTCTTCTCTTCTTCTTCTTCACTTCCTATCTACCAAACTACAACACAAGCGACATCTGCCGTTTGCAGCTGATGTTGCTCTACTTCCCAAAGTCTCCAAACAGCCAGGCTAGCTCTTAACATGACTTATTCGCACATACAATGCCAACTGAATTCAGAAGTCAACTGTAACTTCACCGTTTTGTTCAGTCAACCCAAGGAACTGAAATTGTCTGGCACGGCCATTTATATCCCCCAACCCCCGTGTTCGTTGAGATCAATTTAATCCTAAAACAGAATCTATGATAGAAATTGACGTTCTCCTGTGGACACCGACACATGGACACACCAGTTTAGGCCGGCCATCAAAAACTTTACATCAATCAGTTCTGTGCGAATCCTGGATACTGTTCGGAGGACTTCCTAGAGGTAATAACCTATAGGAACGGTTGGAGAGAGAGAATTATGGATAGCCATGCCACTAGAACAACCTGATGATGATGATGATGTCCCATTAGAATAACGAGAATATTGTACATCATACGACGACGTTGTCATTTTCGACCATCCATATGTACGAGGCGCTCGTTGCGTAAAGGTTATCGTTGTAGAAAATGGAAACGGCGGGCCGAGTTCAAATCCTGGACGAGACTGATGGATGGCATATTACTGTGCGCAAATTATTTGCATTTGATGCGAATACTTAATACCATAACTGTGTGCAAATTATTTGTATTGGATAAGAATACTTGATACTATATTACTTGTATTAGATGGAAAACATGATACCATATTACTGTGTAAAACAAATGGTTTTGAGAACTGATCGTCCTAATGTTCTCGTGATTATGAAATTTTCAAACCGTTAAGAGTGACAGCACATTTCTCGAGTCAATTTTCATGACAAGAAGAAACCACCTCTACCTAACCTCTCCCCTTTTATTACTCCCTTTACTGCTTCTTTGGAGCATTATATATATATATATATATATATATATATATATATATATATATATATATATATTGTGTGTGTGTGTGTGTGTGTGTGTGTGTAAAAAAATCCACTGTACATCCATACTGTATGCTCATGTAGGTGCAAACTTATAGATTCATGCAAGGATTTTTATGGATCCCTAAGAGAGCTCAATGTATAATAACTGATAAATTAATTATATACAGAGAAATATTTAACTTTCAAAGAAAGAAAAACTTAACAAATCATCATTTGAATAAGATAAATTACCAAAAAAAAATGTCATTTCTATCTGATAATACTAGACTCACATTGAATATCTGGTCAAAATAAATTTATCATAGTCAAATGACGGTTTGTTAAGATTTCCTTTCTTTGAATTTATAATATATATATATATATATATAATATATATATATATATATATATATATATATATCAATTAAGTTAGCAGGGACAATGAGTAAATGGCACCTAGTTACTGACAGAGAATTAGGCGCCATTATTCAATTTATTGATCCCATTTTTTCTATTTTTATTACAACGTTTCAGTTGATCTTTCAACAACATACGGAATTGACATACATTGATATCAAGCCCATATTGAGAAAAGTTCATTACAACCTCTTCCTAAATATAATAACTGTTATACATTTATTTATAATTCAAATATTATGAACATTTTCTCCTCAAAACATTCTCTCCTCAAAACACATAACTAATACAAGTTTAAAAGAGACTGAAATACAAATCTGACGTATAAAAACATAAACATATACAGACGTATCTTGACTTACGAGTTTGATACGTTCCGCTCATAATTCAATTTCCTTTTATATCAAAACAAATTTACTCACTGAAATAAATTGAAATGCCATTAATCCATTCCAGCCCCCCCCTCAAAAAAAGTTTTTTTTAATAAGAAACATAGCACTGTATTGCATAAAAATTTAAGGAAATAGAATGTAAAGAATTATATTTTCTTTTTCTTTTTTTTTCTCTTTACTTTCACTTTTCTTCTACTTTTCATAAAATTCTGACAATACTTTTCTTCTCTTTTAATCAATGGTGTTTCTAAGAAATACGTAACATATATTGGGTGTCTCCATGTGTACCAATCACGTCTTGACTTTCGTCTTTGCTTGTACCAATCACGTCTTGACTTTCAAAATGAACGCTGGCCAAAATACGGTTATGGGCTTTTTTTTTCTGTGTACATTTCCCAACTCCTGTCATTAAAAAACATCCATCACTATTAAGATATTTTTCATTCCTATCGTATTGTCCTGGTGAATGTTTAAAATAAAGCAAAACGTTTAAACGTAACTTCACCATCAAGAATGAATTCATCATTTTTAGGAATACTCGTTTTTCTATTTTCTACATGCTGTAAAAAATAATTTTTTCTTTGGCGTAATAAATTTGGAAAACTATTTTTTTTAATGGACATACATTAATGCTAGACACAATTTGTAATAAGCGTATCTAAATCACGGTCATACCTAAAATTTTGGCTCTCAGCGCAAAGCAAACAATTGACCTAGTGACAAATCGTAACTCGGAAAACTCCTAAGCTGGGGCATTTGTTAGTCAAGGTTCAACTATCATGGACTCTCTCGTCGATTATTCATCCAGTGAACACCACACAGTGATTTGTTTATAGTGGTGAAGGCTTGTGTTGGACCATCCACACTTTTTGGCACAGTCGATAGGAAAGAATTGGTGCATCAAGGGTTGCCACAAACCCAATCAACGACCGACCTCAGGAATGTTGAATTCAGAGTTATCCCTCTCCTAGACTGGTTACCTACCCAAGGCTGAAGGGCCCAGTCTGCCCTACTATTTAATCCATAGCTGGAGGGAGAATATATGGATTCATACATTTCCCAAGGGTATTAGCGCTATATGAAATGCCAACAGCTTCGTCTAGGAATTGAACTAGAATCGACGAGTCCATTTTCCACGACTAACCACTAGCCCACGCAAGGTTCAACTATATATATCTTTATATATGCGTCGTCCGAGGTACTTTTTTTCCCCAACGTGTGTTTTGTGTGTCATTTCATTTGATAATATGTCATTTTCGATTCTATGTGTCATTTCATTTGTGTCATTTCATTTTCATTTTCTATGTTTTATAATATCTGTCATTTCATTTGATTCTATGTCCAGCCACAACAGCTGATCTAAGAAGCTTTATTACAAGCCAACCAGACGCTGGTCTTAGCCACAGGTATACCAACCTTCGTGTGCTATCTAATGCCAAAGTTATCTTTGTAAACAAAAAACTAGTGGTACTATTGTAGTAATTGTCTTCCCTTGTTAGAATGGGTTGAAACTGGAAAATAGTTATCTTCTCTTGCCACCGGAGTTTGCCACTAGAGGGCATTCCAACCTGGATATTTAAACCCAGCCCGGGAAAGCTCTCTATCTCTTTCTCATCTGAGATCTCCAGACATACACTAGTTGTGTGTTTGTCCGTTTGACTTAGGCTATAGGCTTATACGTGTGCTTTCAGCGGCCACTATTATAATCTATCCCCGTAGATGTGTCTGACTCATCGCCATTAAAGCTGTGAACACGCGTGCCTTCTAAACACTCCCATGTCTTCATGGAAAGACCCTTTATGGCGTGGCTCCTGTATGAAGTAAGAGATAACCTTTGGATGTATGACGTTCATCTCTTTCTTAGGACTTTTGTCTTAGCTGTTATGTATTTGTATTGTTGTTAAATGTTGATCAGACAATAAAGTCTGTATTTGGTTATGTACCTCTTTGTTGGAATTTGTGTATATTCACCTACACTCACAAGCTTTTCTGCGCCTCCTATCGTATTATAAGAAGTGCTCATAGCCATGGAAGTTAGAACCACATTTAATTCCTATACTATTTAACCCATAGCATTGAAGGTGTAGCGATGTGGCTTAAACATTAACCCCTTCCCTTTCACTTTTTTTTAATTACCCGTCCAAAACAAGGCAGGTTTTTTTATTAGCTTAATAATCGCTTTTATATTTGATTAAGCGAATTTGAGAATATTTCTTATAAAATTATCAATACTTTTGAAGATTTATGAGTTTAAAATTTATCCTGTTATTATCATTCCGAGTATTCACGGTATAGGCATTACACACACACACACACACACACACACACACACATATATATATATATATATTAAGGACTCTCTCGTCGATTTTCGACGCATGAGGGTTCATACAATGAACACCCACACAGTGATTTGTTTACAGTGGTGAAGGCTTGTGTTGGGCCATCCGCACTTTTTGGCACAGTCGATAAGAAAGAATTGGTGCATCAAGGGTTGCCACAAACCCAATCAACGACCGACCTCAGAAATTTTGAATTCAGAGTTATCCCTCTCCTA
Organism: Doryteuthis pealeii; assembly: GCA_023376005.1. Classification (NCBI taxonomy): domain Eukaryota; kingdom Metazoa; phylum Mollusca; class Cephalopoda; order Myopsida; family Loliginidae; genus Doryteuthis; species Doryteuthis pealeii. The sequence continues at coordinate 73,942,627 of CM042155.1, forward strand.
GACTGGTTACCTACCCAAGGCTGAAGGGCCCAGTCTGCCCTACTATCTAACCCATAGCTGGAGGGAGAATATATGGATTCATACCTTTCCCAAGGGTATTAGCGCTATGTGAAATGCCAACAGCTTCGTCTAGGAATTGAACTCGAATCTACGAGTCCATTTTCCACGACTCTAACCACTAGCCCTCGCGCCTCCACACACACATATATATATAAAATTGAAGGAAAAATTAAATAAGAATATAAGTTTTATTTGTAATTATGCCAAAAACCATTTCATTTACATTTCTCACAGCATTAGTTTTGTAAAGGGAAAATTTACTTTCAAATGAAATCATTTACATTCATTAGAAAAAAGTTATCCTTTTCTCAGTATCCGTTTCAATTTGGAATTTTTAACACAATACAGGATATATAGTGAAAAAAGTATTCTTTTGTATTTTGAAAATAGTAACTAAAACGCACCACAATTGCTAAAAAAATACACTCACAGGGTATTCGAGACTCATAGAAAACTGGAAATTATCGGCGAACGAAACGTCTCGGGCTGGTAAATTTAGTTTCAGTGATAGAACGCAAATATTTGGGATAGTAAAAAAAAAAAAAAGGGTTTAGAATGCCTATCCCGAGAATACTCGGGATAATCAGGGAAGACGTTAAACAAATAAACCCAACCATAAATAAAGCAGGCAAAATAGAAAGTTTTTTTTACTTACATCAAACATCTTAATGATGTCAGCCAGGGAGCTCATTTTCTCTTGAAGGGCAATGATCAACGTAAAGTTCCGCGTTGCATCCAAGCCCTCCGGGGGTGACTTGACATCGCCATTGGAAGCCTCCACCTCTTCCGAAATACAAAGTTCCCCTTGGCTAAGGCGTCGGCCTTCAACCCGCTCGAATTCGGCATTGGTGACAGTCTCAAACTTGGCGTCTTCAATGAGACTTTTTCTTCGCCAGCTTCCACCATGCTAAAAGAAAACAGAAGAAAAAAATAGTTCATTGAATTTTGCATGAAAACGAAAGAATAGCTAATAACACAAAAAGATTATAATACTACCAGCAAGACCTGTAGATACATAACAGTAAAAAAGTAAGTAAAGTCGTCGGGGCGGCCTAAAGGCGGCATCAGCCAGTCAGCGAGGGGGTCTATCTCCTTCTCAATAGCGCTAGACCAAGGAGATTGTTTTGGGCGTCTGAGGTGGAGCGCCACACCTACCATCAGCTCCTTACTTTACCGCACAGATCCCTGTGCTACTCATACGCTGAGTTGGCGAGGACCGGTATTGAACTAGGAACCTTGTGGTTTGTAGCCGAACGCTCTACCGACTGAGCGAACCCGGTCCATTAATAGGACCGGGTTATATAACAATAGTATAATCTAATTATTACAAGACTTGATACGTTTACTTAAGAGCTATTGAAAATAGTTCAATATGTAAAAGGTATAATAATCTTGATTTGACTCTCTTCCACTCTCCTTTTTCTTTCTTTCCTTCTTTTTTTCTTCTTTTCATTACGTTCGATTGAAGCAGATTAGCGTTATCGCTTCCGCGCTCACCCCTCTCTCTATATCTTTAACCTACTCACCTACTCTCGTTCTTTCTTATGTCTTTTCTGTGTACTATGTCCCTTTTTCCCTTTCTTTCTTTATAGTGAAAATGGAATGGTCCATTATTTAGCTGAGGTGACGAAACTCATAAGAAATAAGAATTCAGCCGATAAGTGACACCAGATAATCAGGATTTGCAATTTTGCATTTCTTCTAGGACGATTTGGACGGTCTAATTTTTAACTAGAGGGTTTTGCTGGATGATAACGGTCGTACAATTAAGGAACACGAGTATTGATATATAGATAGGCAGTTCCACAATATAGATAAATATAATATGAAACAAAAAGAAACATAAACGTATGTGGAAACAATTTGAAAACAAAATAACATATATATATATATATATATATATATATATAGGGGGGGGGCAGCATATTTGGTTAAATAGTGTAGACATTGTTTGTCTACATATTGTATTGTTTTTGCAATGACACGACCGAAAGTACTTGGGAACAAATTTGTTATGGCAAATTCAATAGCCGATTTCCGATTCGATACCGGTCCCCGCCTACTTAACACATGATTTACACAGTTTGGGTAATCTCATCTGTGCGGTAGAGTGGGGAGGTGATCGTAGGTGTGGTGTTGGTAAGATGATTTAATCATAAATAGCATAAAAGAAATATTTCTGTTCGATCACGCGTATATACCAAACTTGTTGGTAAATGAGAAAAAAACCCAGCAAATAGTTTGATTGCAATAAGAAAAGACCGTACCAACAAAAATAATCTATTAGTACAATATTTTGGCCAAAAGAAAAACAATTTATATGCATATATATATATATATATATATATATATATATAAGATATATATATTCATACAAACCCGCCAGGAGACTAAAGCTAATAAGTAAAAAGTGCTCAATACCTAAATAGAGCAAATAATAAAGATAAATCTAATGAGTCAGATGAACCTACTAAAAGTTTCGCTTAATGTTCTTCAGGGCTAAGATCTTAGCCCTGAAGAGCATTAAGCGAAACTTGTAGTAGGTTCGTCTGACTCATTAGATATATATATATATATATATATATATATATATATATAATCTCCGACAGTTAAAAAAAACTCCCGGCTTTATAGTCTGTAATTACACAATACAAACTTTCGCTTAGAGAAAAAAATTACAAAAAAATTAAAAGACCAAATCATATGCACCTCCTGAAAATAATCAGATGGCACTATTAAAATGGTCAAAAGAAAAAATACTGCAAGAGTTGTCTAAGTTAAATACATTAAAGTGCTCAATACAAAAAATATAAGCCAATAAACAGAATGATCCTGATGATCCGTTAGGAGAAACCTTGGTAGATACATTTCTATTAAAAAAAAACAATTGAAGAGAATTTAACCAGAAGATGGTTTTCACCCAACAAATGGATATGCCACGTCACCAGTACATGTTTGTCTCTTATTTTGTGGTTTATCAAATATCTTCTGAACTTAAAAAAAAATAACTTTCTCAAAATATTTTTTCCAAAATTCTGTTTTATTTTTGTGAGGTCAAAAATATTTGAGAACAATAAAAATTTAAAAAAGACAAAAGAAGTATTTGTGTTATCACGTTAGTTCATCTTTATATATATATATATATATATATATATATATATATATATATATATATATTATTCACGGAAGCGTGAAATTAATAGTTGCAATATTCTAGTGTGTGTGTGTGTGTGCGCGCGCGCGCGCGCGCACGTAGGGCAGTAATAGAAGTAGTAATATGGCAGTACATGAGTTATTACCTGCTCAAATGCTCTCTCTCTCTCTCTCTCTCTCTCTCTCTCTCTCTCTCTCTCTCTCTCTCTCTATGTGCGTGAGTGTGTGTGTGTGTGTGTGTGTGTGTGTGTGTCTTGCCTGGTGGCCGATTCGAGTGTCCAGTGTTCGAGCCCAGGTTAAACCAGGATTTCGAATACAGATTTTCGAGGCAATTGTTCTCTTAGAAGAATCTCGTTAATATCGATCTGTGCCAGCCGAATGATTAAATATTGATAAACATGTCCCACTTAATAGTTAAAATAGTTGCCCGTGTCCGACCAAAATCGCTGCTGTTCGTAAAAGGCAGAATTTCGAATAAGGATTTTCAAGGCTGGCACATCTACCCTATTTCGAAGATTGGGCGCAATACAATCTTCTTATGAGTTTATTCAGTAATTCACTAATATGGCCAAGATAGAATATAAGTTTCCGAGTACTGGTTTGCATCGTGGCGCAACACAATCTTCCTACAACTCTTTTCTATAGATGATTTATAGTAAATTACAGGTCTTTGAATGAAATTGAGGACCAGGTTAGCTCAGTCGGTAGAGTCTTCGACTAGAAACCACAAGGTTCTTGGTTCAATACCGACCCTCGCCAACTCAGCGTATGAGTAGCACAGGGATATGTGCGGTATAGTGAGGAGCTGATGGTAGGTGTGTCGCTCCACCTCAGATGTCAAAACAATCTCCTGAGTCTGGCGCTAGTGAAAAGAGGATAGACTCCTTCACTGTTTGGCTGATACCGACTTTAGGCCACCCCGACCACTTTACTAAAATAAATTGGGTTTAACATTTTATACGAGACAGTTTTATATACAGAAATACAAAAAATAATTTCTCTGAAAACGTCTCGCTGTGTCGGAGAGGCTAAGAATATACTGACTGTATCTGCTATTGAGGGGGAAAGCCCCCACACTCACTCAGACACAAAAAGAGTGTGTCCTAGTATGACACTAAAATGTATCTGGAGCTCTAGGGAGTATGGAGTACACCTTAGTTCCTATTACTCCCAGGTCCATTCTGACCCAGAGCGGTAGAGTCTATTAAGTTTTAATAGTGTAGACAAAAAGTCTGACGATCACAGACCAGAAACTGACTGGCACCAATCGCCGTTGACTCTGTGTCTACGCTATTAAACAACGAAAACCGACCTCTATTCTGTCACCGATATTGAGTACTGTTTATTTACAAATATAGCAAACCTCATATCTATCAATCTTCTCTCTCTCTCACACACACACACACAATATATATATATATATATATATATATATATATGCATGTCGAATTAAACAAAAAGACACGTCTCCTGTTTAACGATTTTATTGATGATCTTTTCAAGTTTTCTGGCCAACTTTTTTTATATTTGGATGGAATTCGTGGATTAGTCCACCGAAGTTTATATCCAGAGTACTTTCAGTCCCTGATGATGGCACTTCGAAGTGCCGAAAGTACTCGGCATATGAACTTCGGTGGACTAATCACGAATTCCATCCAAATATAAAAAAGTTGGTCAGAAAACTTGAAAAGATCACCAATAAAATCATTAAACAGGAGACGTGCCTTTTGTTTAATTCGACATGTACAAATGAAAGAATGCTGTCCAAACACACACACACACACACACACAATATATATATATATATATATATATATATATATATATATATATATAAGTAAATACACACGCGGTGTGTTTATGATATGGCTTACAATTTTTAGCCGACAATTTTTGATTGATTTTTCTCGATTTGTTTAGCCTTACATTTAAATAGGTATGCCCGCCTAATTAATTATTTATTTATTAATTAACTTTCAAAATTAGGTACGACTTCAATTAAGCACATATTCTCCCCAATATATATATATATATATATTGCTTAGTGGCCGAGTCTATGCGTCAAATTGATTCATTTGAAAATTATCAGTTTTGATAATATAGGAATACTTGATACCATATAACCAATGAACAAATATAAAATGTCCATGAGAATGTTCCAGAAAAAAGATGGAAAGTTTTTTTTAAAGAAACTCACAGAAAATTTAAACAAAAATGACTTTTAAAAATTTTTTTCGGTTTACTTCTGTCAGTAAAGCATTTCCCTAAGTAATCGCAAGGTTATGGGTTCGATACCGGTCCTTACCAACTCACCGTATGAGTAGCACAGTTGGGATAATCTGATCCGTGCTGTAAAGTGGGGAGCTGACGGTAGGTGTAGCGCTCCACTTCAACAAAAAAAAACTCCCTGGTCTAGCGTTAGCGAAAAGGTGGTAGGCTCATTTTGATCTATTTATCCTATAGATGGGATCCTAACAGGTACTACCACTCAGTCAGAATGGAGTTGGGAGTAATGTCAATAAAGAGGTACTCCACACAGAGCTGCAAAACTGACCTTCACCACTAGATGTAGTTTAAAGCTATACACAGGACACTAAGCCCATCCACCACCACCTTCTAGCACATATATGATAAAAGGGTTGGGGTTGCCATAAGGGCAATAGGATTAGGACTATCATATAGGTGCTAGGGCTTGACGTGATAATTCGGTTGATCGGAAGAGGACTCTCTGGCCGTCCATCTAGCCTAAGTAAACGCCAAAGTGGAGTGTTGCATGTTATGGACTGCTCAGCCACCAAGATCCCGTCCTTAAGCATCATGGGTCACCACACCACGGTCAACAAGTGTCCCATTGTGTGGATTTTACCTCTCTGCAGAGGTTCAGTCGGTATATTCTACAGCCTCAGACTACAGGGCAGATTAGATTATGCTTGAAATAAAATAACTGTCTCCAAGCAAATGATTATTAAATAGGAATAGTTTCTTGAAACCATATAATTATTTGAATTATTAGCTTTCGATCGGAATACTTGAATCCATATAAGTTTGTATTGGAGAGGAATAGTTGATGATATATAACTGTGCAAATAAATGATTATTATAGACAAATAAAAATGAATAATTTTAAAAATTGCAGTACAATATTGAAAATATAAATAGTTATGATTACAATCGAACATCAACAAATTAGTAAAATTTCGGCATTAAATAACCCATAAGGGGTTGAGCTGCAACAAATAAACTAAACTAAACTATCAGAAAAGAATGGATCATTGTATTATAGTTTTAGGGGTCGATTTTTATACGAGTATATACGGTTAGATAACCGTATATACTCGTATAAAGTCGTATAATGGATGTAACCGGCCAATGATTTTATTTTTATTTAAAGCTGCATGAAAATAGCAACAGTGTGAAAAGGCTAATTTGCATATTGATACTAAAGATGTGATTTTGATAAATATGTGCTTAGTATTATTGATTTCATGAATATAAGCAAAATCTCTTCAATGAATTAACAAGAAACAAGAACTGATACTTAAATTAGAAAAAATAACAATGAAAGACGAGAGTGATGGAAGAGTAGTTTCAGTTGGCTGTTTCAAATCTTTTTATCTGCATTTCCCATTTAGTTTCATTAGACATTAAACTTAAATACTTGCACCCGTAGGGTGCATATATTTGCTAGTACAAATAATAAAAAAGAGTATATGTTAGATAACCGTATACTCCTATAAAAAGTAAACAAACAAATAAAAAAAGAAAAGAAAAGTGATAGGTATTTAAGGCACAGGAATGACATTGATATGATGATAATTACTGTTTTTCCAGTGAAAATAGAGATCTCGACTTTTACACGAGTATAAATGGTTAGCTGAACGGAGTATGAATGATAATGAGAACGATGGAAAATGAAAAAAAAAAAGGTAAAAATGGAATTAAGGCAACTTGTGTTGTGGATTTAATCTTTCAAATCCAAATGAGGGGTTTCGACTTGTACACGGATATATGCGGCTACTTGCACAGACAAGGAATGGATATGAGAATAAGTATAAGAGACTTTATCAGCTTATCTAAAAGATCTAAGGAAGATTACTTTTTGCCAAAATTAGGGATCTCGATTTTTATTAGAACATATGCGGTTACTTGTATATATATATATATATATATATATAAAAGAAACATTCTGTATGTCTGTCTGTCTGTATATTTGTATGTTTGTCTGCACAGCGACCGAGCTCAGGTCTTTTTATAAAAGAAAATCGATAGAGATTAGCAAAGACCAAAGTTCAATACAATCCACAACCTATTTTTACCCCTCGTTTTCTATAGGAAAAGCTAAATTAAAATATAAAGTAAGTAAAATTGTCCGGGCGGCCTGAAGTCGGTATCAGCGAGGGAGTCTATCCCCTTTTCACTAGCGCTAGACCAAGGAGATTGTTTTTTTTTTGCATCTGAGGTGGAGCGCCTCACCTACCATCAGCTCCTTACTTTACCGCACAGATCCCTGTGCTACTCATACGCTGAGTTTGCGAGGACCGGAATCGAACTAGGAACCATGTGGTTTCTAGTCGAACGCTCTACCGACTGAGCTAACCCGGCCCTATGGTTATAAATCAATGATATATTCAAAAAATAATTTTAAAAATGATTAGATATGTCGAACAAATTAATAGAAGATAAAATATAAAAAGCAAATAAAAGATCAGTATTATTAGCGTTGTTCGGACTATTGTCCCCATCTTCATTGTTATTTGTACAACGTTTTGGCCGATATACCCTCCGGCCTTCTTCAGGTATTTCTTGTCGGACTCGGGAACCTTCTCGGACTCTGGAACCTTCTTTTCGAACTCGGGAATTTTCTTGTCGTATTCGGGAGCCATCACGGAACTTTGAACCTAACCCTTTATTTATTCCAGAAGAAAAATAATTAATTAGCACAACTCCTACCCCAGCTATGGTTAGCGGAATGAGAACAGGATACCCCCGTGGAATAAATAAGGGGTTAAGTTCAAAGTTCCGTGATAGCTCCCGAATACGACAAGAAAATTCCCGAGTTCGAAAAGAAGGTTCCCGAGTCCGAGAAGGTTCCCAAGTCCGAGAAGAAATACCCGAAGAAGGCCGGAGGGTATATCGGCCGAAACGTTGTACAAATAACAAGGAAGATGGGGACAATAGTCCGAACAACGCTAATAATACTAATCTTCAAGCCTCATCTCAAACATTCAGAGAAATAACAAATAAAAGATGAATAATAGAAAAAATATAAAGAACAATAATTAATATAAACAACTTAAAAACAAGAATAAATAAAGAATAAAAAGTAATAAACCAAATATATAAAAATACGTTTTAATAATCTATATATAAATATAGATAAGAGTTTGTTTTTTTTTTTTTTTTTTTTTTGTTTTAGCTTTTTAAGTACCGGAGGTTCTGATAGAAGATTATAAAGAAATATAAAAATGTCTTAAAATTAAAGAGAGAGAAAAGAAAGGGCAAGATCAGAATTAATTAAGGCCGTTTCTATCAGGGATTTAAGAAAAATAAGGATTTTTTTTTGTTTGCTTTAACTTAGAGGTTTTGACTTTTACTTTTATCTATATTTTTGGGAGAATATGTGCTTAATTGAAGTCGTACCTAATTTTTGAAAATTAATTAATTAATATTTAATGAATTAGGCGGGCATACCTATTCAAATGTAAGGCTAAACAAATAGAGAAAAATCAATCTCTGTATGTACATTTTGGCCTATATCTATATATAAGCAAAATAGAATAGAATAGAACAAGTGGAAACCCCACCACTAAAAACGGTTAAGACAGTTTTTACCTAACTACCCGGAGAAATTATAATAATCGGTGTGAACGCGAACCTGGACTACACACTACCAACTGCAAATTGAAATTGCCTTATTCTCAAATCTAGTTATCTTAATGCTGTTGCGCTAGCTAGAATTTCCCTAGGATGTACCATTTTTCTGTGTTTACAGTGACATAAAATCATATAAAAATCGGTTCATTGTACTGGTTAGAGGACTCGTTTTTTGCATAAGTATGCAGGTTAAAAAAAGAAAAAAGATGAGTCTTTTAAGATTTACCTTGGATAGAGAATTTAAAGAAAAGTCATTTACAAATGATTTAAAAAATAATTAATTCATTAAAAAGATTGCATGTAACTGATAGTAATGGGGAAGTTTATTTATCTTTCTCTGCTGGTATTGAGCACATTATTTTTGTTTGTTTCATATGCGTTTTAAAAAACGTGTTCACTTTATATATATATATATATATATATATATATATATAGTAATGCCTATAAATACCTGCTTGATAATCTATAAGTAGATCAATAGGCAATGTTAAATGTCACAAAATATTCTTAATTTTTAATTGGAGGTCTCGACTATTGCATGAATATTTACAGTTCCAACACAAACCATGAACTAAAATATTACAAAATACGTGAAAAAAATAAAAGAAAGATTTTTAAAATATCCAGACAAATTCTGTTGTCGATCTAAGAAAATTACTTGTTTTTTTTTTTTACGTAGAGCCCCGACTATCACACGAATATATATGGCTTCTTGCACGAACCATGCAATAATATTAAAATATTGCAAAATACAAGAATAAAAAATAAAAGAAAGATAAAAATGAGATTAAAAAATTCTATTGTTGGTCAAAGATAAATTATTTGTTCTTTTTTTTTTTTTTTATAGAATTACGGTCTTGACTATTCCACGAATATATACAGTTACTTACACAGACCATAAAAGAATATCTGAATATTTGAAAATACTAGGAAAAACATAAAAAGAATTGTAACAAATTCTATTGTCGATTTTAAGAAGTTATTTGATTTAAGAGAAATTATTTTTATCAAAATTAGGGACTCGACTTTTACACGAATATCTACGGTTACTTACGCAGACTATGAAAAAATATTAAGATATTGGAAAATAGAAGGAAAAACAAACGAACTATATTGTCAATCTAAGGGAAATTACTTGTTTAATTGATTGATTTTTCCTTCTTTTTTAATAGTTGCTAAGTAGAGTTCCTCTTTTGTAAAATATTAAAAAATGTTTTTTAGAACGAAAAAGGTTTTTGAAAAAAAAAAAATGAAAATAGTCCACCAAATCAAAATCAAACTTTTTACAGGAATATATACGGTTATTTACAGAGACCCTTAAATAATACTAGAATATTGGAAAATACAAGGAAAAAAACATTATCAAAATGTATTTCTACTAAGGACTGGATAGAAATGACTTTTTTTAAAAATAATTAATTAATTGGGTTTTATACGAATATACGCGGCTTCTTTTACAGTGTAGACTTTGGAAAAAAATAAACTAAATTAAATCAATTTGAATTGAAACTAATTTTTAAAAAAGAATGATGAAAAAATAGTTTTACCTGGCGACAGTGGACATCCAAAAAGCTAGAAAGAAGATTGTTTCGATCAGAATGAGAGACAACGAACCTCTCCTCAAGAAAGCTCCCGTCAAGTGATCGTAAAATGTAAATTGCTAATGTAAATAATAAGGAGGTGGGGGAAAGGAGAGCGTTAAAATATAATCTAAATTGAGACCCCTTAAAAAATAAAACAATAAAATAGAAAAGAAATTTGAAAAAAAAAACAATTTAAAAAAATCAATAAAAAAAGAGACAAAAAAAACTATTCAAAAATGATGATGTCAACGAAGTTTGTTTAAAAAAAAAAGATAAAATATAAAAAAAACGCAATCAACTACCGAGTTTTCCTTTTTTTTAATACTTGCTCAGTATGGCTCATCTTTTGTAGAAATAAAAAAAAAAGAGAAAGAAAAAGTTTTTTTAAAGACAAAAAAAAAAAAAAGAAAGAAAAAGAAAGTCCTAATAAATGTTGTAATGATGGCTGTCAAAAATTCAAACAAGTTAAATTTTTACAAGATGACTATGTGTGACGTTTCCTATTAAAAAAAGGAGGGGATAATCCTTTACCCAGCGTCTCTCCTTTTTGTCTTTTATTTCCCTTTCCCCCTCTTTTCCGGCTCATTAACCATCTCAATTTCTATTCTCTCCCTTGCAAAATAGAAATTATGTTTGGAAAGTAAAGATACGGTCCCAGCTTTAAAAATTCCTAAATATTGATGTTATTCGTCTTAAGGTCCCTAAAAATAAAATATCCCTAAAATCCCTTGATCGGTTCAGTTTGATATTTTGAATGTTTTTCTTTATTATAGGACCTCAAAAACCAACAATTTGAAAATAAGATTATTTCTTTTCTTTCCTTCTCTCGTTTTTCTTTTCTTTTCTTTCTTTTTCTTTCTTTCTTTCTTTCTTTCCTTTCTTTCTTTCTTTCTTTCTTTCTTCTTTCTTCTTCTTTTCTTTCTTCTTTCTTCCTTCTTTCTTTTTCTTTCTTTCTTTCTTCTTTCTTTTCTTTCTTTCTTTCTTTCTTTCTTTCTTCTTTCTTTCTTTCTTTTCTTTCTTTCTTTCTTTCTTTCTTTCTTTTCTTCCTTCTTTCTTCTTTCTTTCTTTCTTTCTTTCTTCTTTCTTTCTTTCTTTCTTTCTTTCTTTCTTTCTTTCTTTCTTCTTTCTTTCTTTCTTCTTCTTTCTTCTTTCTTTCTTTCTTTCTTTCCTTCTTTCTTACTCTTATTCATCTTTTTTATCTCATTCTTTTCTTTCTTCTTTCTTTCTTTCTTTCTTTCTTTTCCTCTTCTTTTTCTTTTTCTTTTCCTTTCTTTAATTTCTTTTTATTCATTCATTCATTTATTCATTCATTCTTTCTATCTTTTCTTTTTTTCTTTTCTTTTTTCTTTTTATCGTATTTTTCTCCCGTCAATCTCTTGTTTTGACTCCTTAATTACACCCATGCCCCACTTAAGACTCGAACCCTAACCTCTTTCCTATAATCCTTCACCCTTGCTATCAAATATCTCTATTATTTTCCACCTCCTCCTTCTCCTCTTCTTCATCCTCCCTCTTCCGCGCATCCCTTGTAAAAAAAAAAAAACGCACTCGTTGTTCTTATCACCAAAAAGTGACGCTCCGGTATAAACACACAAGCACAAACATGCTATTGTACCAGAAATTATATACACACAGTTGTGTGTGGGTAACAGCAAGTCCCCACCCACATTCTTCGGAGAGAGAGAGAGGGGGGGGCTTTTGTTCGTGTCTTATTCACCTTTTTTATCTTCTTGTTCTCACCCAAAAGCTCCCCATCCACGTATTGTTGTACGTTACTTTAGTTTTGATAGAACGCACACGAAACACCAATGCACGAAAACAATGAACGTTGCCGGAATTGGTGACAATAAAAGCATGATAATGATGCCGAAAATGACGAAGAAGAAAAGATGCAAGGAATGGGATGAAGATAAAGAGAAGAATTGGAATCATGGTAGACACCCGAAAAAAAAAATCATGCTACAATTTAACGTGTACGTGGTTTGGATTATACGAAATCCGTGAAATGTTTGGTTACACACAACTTGCTAAATGGTATCGCAACATCTTTGTGGGTCAAAGATAATTTCTAGGAGTGTCGATATCTTTAAATATTAAAATTTCTCATTTTATTATTTTCTTTTTACATACATTTTGAATTATATATTGCCCAATAAAACTTAAGTAATGAGTAGCAAGAAAATAAATAAAGTATGTAACCAATGCGAAACCTTTGGTTTGGTTTGTTTTACGGCATATCAACCTCAGTGGGTCATTTAATACCGATAAAGTTCTGAAATAAAGTAATTCTAAAATGGATACTCAATTCTTTATAAATATATTTTTCTATTTAACCCATAGATGGAACCCTAACAGGTACTACCAATCCGGGTCAGAGGGAACAAGGGAGCAATGGTGATGAAGAGGTACTCCACATTCCCCAAACCTCCAGAACTTGAACCTCACCATCAGATAGAGTTTAACGTCATTCCCAGGACATGTAGACCCTCAGCCACCGCCTTCTAGCACCCATATGATAAAAAGGTTGGGGCTTGCCATAAGGGCAATAGGGTTGGGACAATCATATAGGTGCTAGGGCTTGACGTGACCAGCCGGTTGATTGGAAGGGGCCCTCTCCGACCGCCCGTCTAGCCCCAAAAAGGGCCAAAGTGGAGTATTCTAAGTCATGGACTGTTCAACCACCTGGGTTCTATCCTTAAGCATCACGGGCCACCAACCACGGGCGCCAGGTGGCCCATTGGGGGAGTCTTACCCCTCTGCAGAGGTGCAGTCGGTGCATTCTAACGCCCCAGCCGACTGAGGCGAAACGTTTGGAAAACTCTGTTAAAATATAATTCCACAGAGAATTACTATTTAGTTATGAGTTCGATCCTCACCGATTTACGATATTATACCAGACTAAGCTAAGCTAAGCTTAGTAAAATTGTACCTTACCTGAGGATTGATGTTAAAAATCTAGTGTTTCAGACAATCGCTGCTGCATAATGAGTTCGATCCTCACTGGGTGCTCCATACTTATACCATACTTATACCATTGTACCAGATTTTTCCGCGTTTGATAAAATTGTGTCACCATAGGTTGATAATTATCAAGCTACTCTCACAGAGTACTTTTTACTGTGCAGAGTGTTAAATTCTAATGAGGTGCTCCACATTTATGGTATTGTACCAGACTTTGCTAAGCTTTTGTCCTGGGTATGACACAAAACTATATTCGATGGGGGGGGGCTCCAGTTTTGGTGCTCTGTAGAGTGTGGAATTACTCCTACATTATCCTTACTCGCAGGTTCACTCTGACCCGAAATGGTAGTACCTGTGAGTAGCCCTTTCATGGATCAAATAGATCTGTTTGAGATAATGTGTAAAATGACCGAACCACATTAAGACATTACTTCTTAAAATATTGATATTACAATTAAGTTTTAAGTGTTTACCTGTTTAAAAAACATTGATATTGCAACTACACATGAAGGGTTTGCCTGTTTAAAATGACAGAGAAATTCATTAATATATCGGTTTTTAAAACATTGATATTGCAGTTAAGTATGAAGTGTTTATCTGTTTAAAATGACAGTGAAATTCATTAATATATTGGTTCTTAAAATATTGATATTGCAACTAAGTATGAACTTATCACCTGTTTAAAATGATTGTAAACTTGATCAATACGTTAACTCTTAAAACATTAATATTGCAACAAAGTATGAAGTGTTTATGTTTCAAACGATTGTGAAATAAAATATAAATGCATTTAAATTCTAATAATCAGATAGGAATAGTCCATTGAATATACTAGCAAATATATGCACCCTCCGGGTGCAAGTATTTAAGTTTTAATGTAATAAAATATTGTATTAAATTAGAATGGCTAATGAAACTAAATAAGAATGCAGATAAAAAGATTTGAAACAGAGGGAGTATAATAAAAGATTTGAAACAGAGGGAGTATAATAAAAAATGGAACAACTGAAACTTACTCTTCCATCACTCTCGTCTTTCATTGTTATTTTTTCTAATTTAAGTATTTAGTTATAAGAGGAAGTAAAGAATAAAATGACAGTTATTTTATCTTATTAATGGATTTCATTTAAGATTCATTGGAGAGATTTTTGCTTATATTCATTAAAATAAAACCAAACAGTTAGAAATCAATAACACTGAGCACATATTTATTAAATTCGATTTTTTAATATTAATATGCAAATTAGCCTTCCCGTTTACACTGTAAACCGCTATTTTGTTGTATATATAAATATAATTGCATCTTGTCAGTATGTAGACATAGTTAACAGTATTAATAATGTAAGACAATTTTATTAATAATTGAGGTTTAGATAAACAATAAAATCATGGAAAATGTGATGTCAATAACTAAGAGAATTGTGACTTGACTAGTGATATAGTTTCGGTTACAGACAGAAAAACACACAATCTTCATTATAATAAGATATAATTGCTAGAAAAATAATGTAAAATAAGAAGTTACTTGAAATCATAAAGATTGTGTACAAATTATTGTATTAGATAGAAATAATCTTGAATGTAATGGTAGCAATATTTGAAATTGTGAACAAATCTTTAGTATTAAGAATATTCTAAACTATATAACTGTAAAATTATTTGTATTAAGGTTGTTTGATTTGATTTTACGGCACGTCAACCTTTGTTGGTTTATTTTATGCCAAAGACATTTTGTTTTATTCATTGGTGATGCGTATTCAAAAGTTGTTTTTTTAATGCAATCTTTTCATTTAAATTCAATTTTTGAAACACATTTTTTTAAATTCACTTTTTCTAATTAACCCATAGGTGGAATCCTAACAGGTACTACTATTTTGGGTTAGAGTGGACTTGAGATAACAGTGATGAATCGGTACTCCACACTCTCCAGGGCTCCAACATTGGAACTTCACCATTAGATGCAGTTTAACGTCAAAGGCAGGACACTAAGCCATTCAGCCACCACCTTCTAGCACATATACGATAAAAAGGGTTGGCCATAAGGGCAATAGGACTGGGACAATCATATAGGTGCTAGGGCTTGAAATAGCCAGCCGATTTCTCGAAAGGGATCTCTCCGACCGCCGTCTAACCAAAATAAGGGCCAAAGCTGTGTGTTGCATGTCATGGACTTCTCAGCCACTAAGAATCCACCCTTAAGCATAACGGGTCGCCATCCCCGGCCAATAGGTGGCCCCATTGGAGGATTTTACCTTTCTGCAGAGGTATTCTCATGGCCCAGCCCACAGGGCGTACCTTTATTGAATTAGCATACTTAAAATCATATAATTGTGTATAGTCGTCGGGGTGGCCTTATGTCGGTATCAGCCAATCAGCGAGGTAGTCTATCCCCTTTTCACTAGCGCTAGACCAAGGAGATTGATTTTTGCGTCTGGGGTGGAGCGCCACACCAACAATTAGCGCCTTACTTTACCGCACAAATTCCCTGTGCTACTCATACGCTGAGTTGGCGAGGACCGGTATCGAACTAGGAACCTTGTGGTTTCTAGACAAACGCTTTATGGTACTATTGTCAGTATCAGCCAATGAGCGAGGTAGTCCATCCCCTTTTCACTAGCGCTAGACCAAGGAGATTGTTTTTGTGTCTGGGGTGGAGCACCACACCTACCATCAGCTCATTACATTACCGCACATATCCATGTGCTACTCATACGCTGAGTTGGCGAGGGCCGCTATCGAACTAGGAACCTTGTGGTTTCTAGCCGAACGCTCTACCAACTGAGCTAATAGGAATACTTGAAACCAAATGAGATGCAAATTATTTGAAGCTATAAGTGAGTAAAGTCGGTGGAGTGGGCTGTTGTCGGTATGAACCGTACAGTGATGGAGTCTATCCCATTCTCACTAGCGTTAGACCAGGAGATTGTTTG
>CM042155.1:73961687-73986687 GCA_023376005.1 Doryteuthis pealeii
AAAATCTCAAAGGTTACTTCCAGGATGCAGCTCCCCAAGTTGCGCCTCGCAAACGCGCTTAAAGGAATTGGTTGGTTCGTTGGTTGATTGTTCTACACCATTAAATCACCCTCGTTGGATTATTTAGAAATAATGACAATAATACGGTTAAGCATATTAAATGAAGATGAAAGAAAACGAAAAGATAAACAAATACCCGAACCTTGCCTGAGAGTTGAAAAAATAGTGGAATATGCGGGTGAAAGTGATACCAATTGTAGTTGGTGCACTTGAAACGGTCCCAAAAAGCTTGGGGAAAAAGACTGGTGGAACTGGAAATCAGAGGAAGAAATGAAACCATCCAGACAACTGCATTGCTGAAATCGGCTAGAATACTCAGAAGAGTACTGGAGACACGAGGAGACTTGTTGTCCCCTGGACTCCAGTGAAATACCATATATATATCTTATATATATATATATACATATAAATTGTTTTTTCTTTTGGCCAAATATTGTACCAATAGATTATTTTTGGTTGGTACGATTATCTTGGTCTTTTCTTTTTTTCCAAAAAAATTTTTCTCCCCGGGTGATGTTTGGTAGTATATTTTTACAATCAAACTATTTACTGGGTTTTTTCTCACTACGAAGATTTACCAACAAGTTTGGTATATTAAATATATATATATATATTATATATATATATATATATATATATTATATATTATATATAAAATTCATCCACAGACACCGTTTTTGGCGTTTCACACTGTGTGAAAAACTAATAATAATAATAATAATAACAATAATAATAATAATAATAATAATGAGAACTGAAAAAGTTATGGAATATGAAAGTGAAAGTGATACCAATTGTGGTTGGTGCACTTGGAACAGTCCCAAAAGGATTGGAAAAGGGTTTGGAAAGTTTGGAAATCAGAGGAAGGATTGAAACCATTCAGAACACTGCACTGCTGCAATCTGCCAGAATACTCAGAAGAGTCCTGGAGACCTGAGGAGACTTGCTGTCACTCAGACTCCAGTGAAAGACCATTAGCTAACACTGATGTGAAAACTCAAAAGGAGTAAATAATAATAACAGAATCTGTTCTTGAGAATGAAACGCATAAAATTATCTGGGATTTTGAGATACAGACGGATCTCCTAATCCCAGCCAAAAGACCAGACCTAATATTGATTTACAAGAAAAAGAGAACTAGTCAGCTGGTTGGATATCAGGCACTCTAAATATATATATTCTGATCCCCTTTCCCTCGCACTCAGTGACCTACTCTGTCCTAACCCTCCCCTACACTACCACTCCCCTTTTATTACTCCCTTTTGCTGCTACATTGATCAAATTTCTCTCCAAGAAGGCCACCCACCTCCGCCCCTAACCTGTTTCTTTTACAATATATCTCTCTACTTTCTCCCTGCTTACTATCTCTATCTCTCTCCCCTTCTGATTTCCTTCTCTTCCTCTCCAATGATTCCTGCTTGACCATTCAAAACCTCTCCTCACTAACACTTACCCACCCTCTTGACCTCCTCTCCTATCCACCTCCTCCCACCACACTTCCCCATATATATATATATATATATATATATATATATATATATATATATATATATATATATAACTCCACACAAGTAGGATGTAACACAAGGTCAATTTCTTAAGCGGAGTTTAACAGGTCTGAATTCAGAGTTTTCCTTCTCCTAGACTGGTTGCCTAACCAAGGCTAAATAGCCAAGTCTGCTCTACTATTTACCCATAGCTGGATGGAAAATATTTGGATTCAGACCTTTCGCTGGGGTATTAGCGCTACGTGAAATGTAAACAGCCTCGTCCAGGATTTGAACTCGTCTCGCCGTGTCCATTTTCTACGACGGTATCCATTACACCACGGGTTTCCATACCCGCATCATGTATAAGTAATTGGTTTTCCTTCTCCGAGAACGGTTGCCAAATCAAGGTTAAAGAGTTCAATCGGTTATTTCCTATAAGTCTAACATAAACAAAGGGGAACCACTCTTGACTGATAAATTATTTATCTATTGATCTACTAGCAAAAAAGAAGACGGGTTTAGGGTTTAGGATTAGGGTTAGGGTTAGGGTTTAGGGTTAAGGTTATGGTTAAGGTTTAGTGTTAGGGTTAGGGTTAGGGTTTAGGGTTAGTTTAATGGGAAAATAAATAAACAATTTATCAGTCAAGAGTGGTTCCCCTTTGTTTATGTTAGACTTATAGGAAATTACCGCTCAATCTGTCCTACTATTTAGTAGTATTTTTTTGGGGGGGGGTGGTGATTATTTGTTTTGCCCACCTGTGTATAATCCGTATGATTTACAGAGATTCGACCAAGACAAAGAACAGAATAGAAAAGAAAAATAGATTGATGAAAGAAAGAAAGAAAGAAAGAAAGAAAGAAAATCCCTGCTGTCATGAAGGCCATCATGAGGCAGTTTGACCACTTATAATGATGTGACCACCCATCGTCGGGGGGTTAAACACTTACTGACAATCAAACGAACTCGATTATTCTAAAAAGCTATGCAAATAATAATAAAGTCTACTTTTTTTCATAGACACTTGTAAATCGCCCGCGCCAGCAAATAACCAAGGACATCAACGCCGGTACGCAGTTGCCTTAAACGTCTACATCACGCACTGTAAATTGCCCGTATACAAGTCGAATTTTTAAAAACCAATTTTTATTCATTTTTAGAGGGGGAAATAAAAACTGCTTCACTGTTTAATGGAATATTTAAAAATCGTACGCAGTTGCCGTAAAACGTCTACATCCACGCACTGTAAATTGCCCGTATACAAGTCGAATTTTTAAAACCAATTTTTATTCATTTTTTTAGAGGGGGGAAATAAAAACTGCTTCACTGTTTAATGGAATATTTAAAAATCGTACGCAGTTGCCTTAAAACGTCTACATCCACGCACTGTAAATTGCCCGTATACAAGTCGAATTTTTAAAACCAATTTTTATTCATTTTTTTAGAGGGGGGAAATAAAAACTGCTTCACTGTTTAATGGAATATTTAAAAATCGTACGCAGTTGCCTTAAAACGTCTACATCCACGCACTGTAAATTGCCCGTATACAAGTCGAATTTTTAAAAACCAATTTTTATTCATTTTTTTAGAGGGGGGAAATAAAAACTGCTTCACTGTTTAATGGAATATTTAAAAATCGTACGCAGTTGCCTTAAAACGTCTACATCCACGCACTGTAAATTGCCCGTATACAAGTCGAATTTTTAAAACCAATTTTTATTCATTTTTTTAGAGGGGGAAATAAAAACTGCTTCACTGTTTAATGGAATATTTAAAATCGTACGCAGTTGCCTTAAAACGTCTACATCCACGCACTGTATAAAAACGTATACAAGTCGAATTTTTAAAACCAATTTTTATTCATTTTTTTAGAGGGGGGAAATAAAAACTGCTTCACTGTTTAATGGAATATTTAAAAATCGTACGCAGTTGCCTTAAAACGTCTACATCCACGCACTGTAAATTGCCCGTATACAAGTCGAATTTTTAAAAACCAATTTTTATTCATTTTTTTAGAGGGGGGAAATAAAAACTGCTTCACTGTTTAATGATTGGTGATCAGGTAAGTAAAAGCAAAGAAGGTGATAAGTTAGAATAGATAAAACCCATTAAGTTCATAGAAGGGGCGAACTTTACCGTAAGAGGAATCCGTGGAAGGTAAATTAGACTGAAAAGGCGAGGGAACAGATTATTACATTATATAAAAAGTAAAAGTCGTCGGGGCGGCCTAAAGTCGGTATCAGCCAGTCAGCGAGGGAGTCTATCCCCTTTTCAATAGCGCTAGACCAAGGAGATTGTTTTAGTATCTGAGGTGGAGCGCCACACCTACCATCAGCTCCTTACTTTACCGCACAGATCCCTGTGCTACTCATACGCTGAGTTGGCGGGGACCGGTATCGAACTAGGAACCTTGTGGTTTCTAGCCGAACGCTCTACCGACTGAGCTAACCCGGCATATTTTTTTTTAAATATTTCATTCAAATATTGTATAGAAATTTGAGAAGCATGAAAAGTCATACGTGAAGAACTAGGGATTTGTAAAGACAGTCACATTCCGCTAATTTTGGGAGTGGTATATATTCGTAAAATAAACAAGACTCAATACCTGTTTGAACGGATAAATACGAACTTCGAGCAACCAGTTGAAATTTGATATATATCAATATATATAATATAATATATATATATATATATATATATATATATATATATTGATATATATCAAATATCAACTGGTTGCTCGAAGTTCGTATACATATATACATATATACATATATATATATATATACATATATATATATATATATATATATATATATATATATATATATATAAATTAGGCTAAAATCGGAAGGAACAGATTATTCCATTATATATTAGAAGTAGGGGTGATGGGCTTTTTCATTGGCTCACACTGATTGTGGTTTCTCGATTGAAGAGGTCGAGTTTTTGTAGTTTCATTCGTAGCGAAATGTCAAGACTAGCAGCACGTAGCTTGCAGGGTGGCGACTTGAAGATACCGGATTCAAGGGGTTGCTATCGGAGCCTATATGATGCACAAAAACCCGTAATCAGTAATGAAGATAGTGCATCATTGACGATCCCCCTGTATCTTTTCAAGAATGCATCTTACGACTATGGCCTTATCATGGATCGATCTTTGCATATCATTCACTAGATATCTGTCCGTCCGTCCGTACAACTAAGACTCCCTTATTCTTAGAACGATTTCAACCAAACTTTTTGATATTCTTGAAGTTTTATCTGAAAAGATTTTAAGGTATTTCAAAAGATCTCTTATGATGTAATGATGGCATATATTACCTAAATAATGAGAATGTAATCGTCTGTTTTTCCTATAAATAATGTCAGACTAAACCCCAGAAGTGAGAAACAACAAGATTTCACGATACTTGTTAATTTAACCTAGCAATTGTTAATTACTCTGTTCAGCAATTCTAAACTTTTGTCATAAAATATGAGGGTCATTCAACAAATAAGACGAATTTTGCCTAAGGAATTGGCAATGGGAAACAGTTTACAGTTCCACCTTTTCAAGACTACCAGCATCACCTTCTTTAACGTCCGCTGTGTCCTGAACTTTTTCATTACCAGAGAGTCTAACTGTTTTACTCTATATACTGTTTTTTAATACTCAATATAGTATTGACAAACCCATGTTTATCCCATTTGCAAATATTCTTTTCACTAAAAACGCATGCTTCTCCATACATATCACATATTCTTTTGTAAATTTCACATGGTTTACACTTCTTAGCCACCAAAGATCTAATTATAGATCTCTGTTTAAGCCTAGAGCACTCTATTTGACCCGCTGCTATTTTAAATAGCCTTAGAAGAAATATTCTTGTGAGATTAAAATAAGTTTTGGCAAAAACAAATTCCAATCTATAGTTTACATTTAGGGAAATGAAATTCTGAAAAAATTATTTTATTTCGCATTTTTCAAAAATATTCCTCCTGTTTATTGAATGACCCTCGTATATATAATAGCTACCTCCTCAGTCAACTTCCTTATCTATTAAAATACCTTCGTATATATTATAGGTCCCTCTCCTGTCAAAAAATCCCCTTATTTATTGAATGATTCTTATATATAAATATATAAATACGTAAAAGAAAATATCTATCATATACTTAGGAACATATATGCTTATTGCTAATCATTTGTCTATCTTGGGAGCACACTATCACAGGACAATTCATTGACTAGAGAAATTTCCCCCGGGCTGCGGAAAGCAACGAGATGTTTGGTTTGCTTGAGAATAAGGTTTGGAGCCAACGTGGCATTAATATCTCCACCAAGCCGGGTGCATACCGAGTCTGAGTGCTCACTGCCTTTTTGTACGCCTGTGAGAATTGGGCTGTTTACAGACCACATCTCAGGACACTTGAGAGATTCCATCAGAACTGCCTTCGCAGGATTTTAGGGATATAGTGGCTGTCATTTACACTAGACACCACAGTACTTGAAATATGTCATTTGCCTAGTATTGCGAGTTTGATCATTGAATCTCATCTTGTCTGATCATCTAGTTTGCATGAATGATTGCCGCATCCCAAAACTATTTTACGGGGAAATCTCAAATGGCAAACGTCGTCAATGCAAACCCAAATTGAGGTTTAGGGACTGCCTCAAAGACGCTCTGAAGAATGCTGCCATCGCTGTGGAGGACTGGGGGGAAGAGAGCTTCTAATAGACCTGGCTGGAGAACCACCATCTACCGGTTTGTGAAATAATTTGAGTCCAACCTAATTAAACACCAAAAATTGAAGAAAGGGTGGTTTTCAGCCCAGCAATATTCAAAGTGGAGAAGTTACAACGTAGTTTATATGGAAGAGTATATCTCTCCAGGGCTAGTGTGTTAAGTCATCTGAGAAAACACAAGGATACAGTGTCAAATGCTACTGGCATTCAAGTATGTTTACTCTGAAGTTGATTCTTCGGGAGTCGTATTTGGGCTTTCACACTATTGAATGCTTGCAAATGAAAAGAAAGAAAGAACAGAAAATGGTCTTACTCGTGCATGAGTTGACAGGCAAAGTTTTATTAGTCAAAACGGATATTATTAGGCATTATTTCTTACTACAGTCTACACATCTAAAGAGGAGACTATTAAATTTGCACAATCGCCAAACTATTTGCTCCGTGTCTCGTCATCTCAAGATCAAAACAGAAAAAGTAATTTAGAAATCGACCTGTGTATAAACCAAATGATTTTGCTATGAATTCTCGAAATGAGGCTTGATAATTAGTATTATCTGGAGTATTCGGACTATTGTCCTTATCTTTATTGTTATCTGTACTACGTTTCAGCCGATGTGCCTTTCGACCGAAACTTAGTACAGATAACAATAAAGATGAGGACAATAGTGCGAATACTCCAAATAATACTAATTATCAAGCCTCATCTAAAAAATTCAGAGAAATAGTATATAATCAGTCCGGGCCCGATATAAACCGTCAATGGAAAATCCTAGAGAAGCTTAACCATATCATAAATTAATGATTTTCTGGAAAACATCCTGAATTGATCAGATCTGTTTATCTACCTGATGTTTATGTATCTACCCATATCAATCAATCTCTGTCACCACCTTGTCGGTTGGGGGTGTAGAATACCTCGATTGCACTTCTGCAGAGAGGTAAAACTCCTTTAATGGGATTACCTGTTCGCCATGGGTGGCGACCCGTGATGCCTGGGACAGATGTAAAATAATGAAAGATATGACGTCAGACGTGAGTTGACGTGTTATGCAAGTGTAAGTAATAATGGAAACACCCAGAATTAGTTCGACGTGTGAGTGATGACGCGAAAGTCACTGACCTTGGCTTCTGATTGGACAGAACAAGGAGAGAACGAGAGTGAGAGTAAAAGAGATATTGAGATAATTGGAAGCCTTGCTGAGGTGTTCGAAGAAGGCGAACAGAGAGAGTTGGCTGGTTGTTTGAAGGGACAGACACAAGATGCGGTATGTCCTCCAAGGACACTTCTCAATAGTTAACTTGAGACTGGAGAATAAAGAGCTCTGAAAAAACACCAAGGCTTGTGTTCTTTAATTAAAAACCAAGCAACGACACAAGACGAGACATCCCAAGAAGAACAGAGAAAATGCCAGCCCAACAACAGCCCAGCTACTCAGATCCAGAATAACAGAGACCACCGATCCAGCTCCAGAGATAAGTAAAACAACAATAAGTAGATAAGTATTTATTTAACATATATATTTCTTAAACTGGGACCAACAACATAGGACTGTAGTAGCTGAGTGATCTATTATTTGGGTACTAACGGGTCCCGTGATAGGCAACACTCCACTCTGCTCCTTACTTACGAGACAAGCAGTCGGAGATGCCTAATCAGATCAATCATGGTCATGTGATTCCCTACCAACTATATGATTGTACAAACCGTATTCTTCAAATTGCTTTTATGGCAACCACCCACCCCGTTTTATCATATATATATATACCAACCCCTCGCACGAGTAGGATGCGACACAAGGTCAATTTCTTAAGCGGAGTTAAACAGGTTTGAATTCAGAGTGTTCCTTCTCCAGACTGGTTACCTAGCCAAAGTTAAAGAGCCATGGTTAAAGAGTCTATTTACTCATAGCTGGAGGGCGAATTGGATTCATACCTTTCGCTGGGGTATTAGCGCTATGTGAAATGCCAACAGGAATTGAACTCGCGTTGACGAGTCTATTTCCTACGACTCTAACCATTAGACCACGCGCCTCGTTTTATCCATATAGGTGCCAGAAGGCAGTCGTTGAGAGTTAACCACAATTATTTATTAATACACATGAAGCTAAACAAATCAAATAAAAAAGATTTGGCATTATTATATATATATATATATATATATATATATATTAATAAATAGGTTATCCACAGACAAGTGTTTCAAGGTTTACCTCTCATCAGTGTGGCTACACACGCACACACACACACACACACACACACACACACACATATATATATATATATATATATTATATATATAGTGTGTGTGGGATTGTCACTGTTACAGCTTTTACTGGTACGGTGTGCCAAATGCATTTATTGGTAGAGTGCTCAATATAAAATAGAGCTGTTATATAATATAATAAATAAATATATAAAGGTTTTACATATCTATTTATTTGATGACAATTTGTCAATATTTAAAAATTTATATATATATATATATATATATATATATATATATATATATATATATATATTAAAAGAAAGGAAATGAATCCGACAATATGAGTAAGAAAAGGTGGAATGAAAACATCACACAATGCTGTTAAAGAAGAAAACAATTTATAATATAATCATAGCTGATACTGATCAATATTTCGATTTTACAAAAATCATCATCAGAGCTCATTCACTCCCGTAGTTGATAAGTAGTTTAATAAGTGTAATTATTTAAGGATTGCTTGGTTCGTTAGTTCGTTGGTTTGTTTTAAGTACGCTTCTATCTATATTTATTATCTCATTCGAATCTTAGACACCGTGGCGTATTGGGTAACGTGCTGGACTGTGACATCATAGTAAGCGAGTTCGAACATCAGTCGTGGTATTACGTTCATTTTCGGACTAATATTTGGTAAAGGGACGAACCCTCTTATCTCCCAATTATGGTTAGATAATATCACTACTGTCCTTCTACAAGGATGGCATTGGTATTGAATAACCTCAAAAGTTTGATATGGTGTTAAACAAATAAACCAAACTAAACCTATTCGAATCTAATGTTGCATACCCTTTTCATTACTTCTTTCTTACTTCTATTCTTCTTCTGTCGTCTTTGACATCTTACGTCTTCTTCTAGGTCTCTTCTAACATCTCTTCTAGCGTCTTGGTGATCGGTCGCACTTGGTTCATTTCTTCTTCCAATCAGTCCTGTTACCAAGACACCCATAAATCACAAGACCGTGTTATTTTTCTTAAGCTTCTATTTCCTTAACTATACATTTCATGTAACTAAATATTTGACTAACATAGCGCGCGTATGCAGTGAGCTTCAGCTAAGGCAGAAAGACCCCATCTGCCCGACTTCTAACTGAAAACTGAGGAACCAACCAGGTCCCACGTGACTTCACGTATTTCGCGGGCTTTCTGTACTATTCCATGGAAAGTCCCGCCCGTGATATGAAAAGGGCCATCCCTTTAGAAATACAGGGGATTGACAATAATCTTATGCAACCGCATAGATTATGTAACACTAACAAAATCATGCTTTACATGTCTATTTATCTATTTAGTTAAAAATCTCTCTCTCTCTCTTTCTCTTCTCTCTCTCTCTCTCTCTCTCTCTCTTCTCTCTCTCTCTCTCTCTCCCTCTTTCTCTCTCTCCCCTTTTCTCTTTCTTTCTCTTTCTCTTTCTCTCTCTTTCTCTCTCTCTTTCTCTCTCTCTCTCTCTCTCTCTTCTCTCTTTCTCTCTCTCTCTCTCTCTTCTCTCTCTCTCCTCTTTCTTCTCTCCTCTCTCTCTCTCTCTTTCTCTTTCTTCCTCTCTCCTCCTTTCTCTCTCTTTCTCTTCTCTCTCTCTCTCTCTCTCTCTCTCTCTCTTCTCTCTCTCTCTCCTCTCTCTCTCTCTCCTCTCTTTTCTCTCTTCTTCTCTTTCTCTCTCTTCCTCTCTCTTCCTCTCCTCTCTCTCTCTCTCTCTTTCTCTCTCTCTCTCTCTCTCTCTCTCTCTCTCTCTCTCTCTCTCTTGCATACTCGTCCTTCGGGGCGGGTTGTCCAGTTGCTCGGCCACTGGATCAGAGTAAAGTACAAATAATAGCGTCGATCCCAGGGACTATCCCACCCCCCCAGGCAATACCTACCCCTTGATTTAAAGGGGCAGGGCTAGGTTTATTACCCAGCGCCTGAGGCGCCCCCTTGAGGGGGAATGCCGAAGGGATCGATGCAATTTTTGTTCTTTCCCACCCATGAGCTTCGGCTTGTGGGTGGGCCCACATTAAAACGGGGCCTTGTGCCCAGTCCATACAAGTGGGGTGTATGAGACAAGTATTCTCTCTCTCTCTCTCTCTCTCTCTCTCTCTCTCTCTCTCTCAACACACACACACACACACACACACACACACACACTGCTATTAGTTGCCCCGGAGATATATCAGCTGGCATATTATCCGACTTCGGCATTAAATAACCCAACAAGGATTGATATGCTGTAAAACCAACCAACTAACTCAATTTTTTAAAATCTTTCTTTTTAACTTTTAGGTAGCACCTTGTATGTTAGATTGTATTTTGTCTGTTTGTAAAATCCCCAAGGAAATTGTTGCTTCTTTTTTTTTTTTTTTTTTTCTCCTTTTGTAAACTGTCTTTTCTTCAAATGATTCTCGTCCGAAATAAAACGTAGTGAGTTTTGTTTTGTCACTAAATGTAAAGACTAACTGGAATGGCAGAGCGAAAGAATGGGAGAGAGAGACATTTTCCAAGGAAGACAGACTGATTGTATTGCGTTGAAAGGCGAAGAATAGATAAAACACGGTTTGATTAAAAAAGTCTTCTTTTCATTAAACATCGACTAATTATATAATGTTCAGGGTGCTGAAATATACAAAAGTTTGTTTCTTTATTTGTTTTTTGTTTTTTGTTTGTTTGTTTTTTTCAATTTGGAGAATTTGATAGGTTGAATTTGAGAGTCGTTCCTTACAGTCAGTAGAGAAATGAAGACAATATAAACTTTTATTTACATTCAACACAATTGACACGAATGTTCAGGGGGTAAAAGTAGGACTATAAGTAGGCATACATGTTTTGTATATCTACTAGTTAAAGTATCCGTCTATGTAGGGTAAAATAATGATCGTGACGCTTCTCGTGACGCTTCTCGGGTTGATAGGCATGCGAAAAAGTGACGTCATTATTTGAATAAGATCCTCAAAAGTTCTTCGACGCCTTGTCTGATCAACAATCAGACTATTCAAAATGATTTACTAGGTTGACTCATTGCTATGTGTTACATAATTATTAGATACCTAATGATTATGGCAATAGTGTAGAAATCATAATGGCGATTAGTGCAGCTGATGGCCTTGAGAGTGAGTGACAGCGCTTGACCTCACTCTCACCTTCCGGGGATAAATCGTGAGAACCGGAAGGCATAGAAGACCCTGTTCCGGTTTAAGGATAGAAGTAACTTAGTCAGTTAGCAAGTAGGAGCTCGAAGGTGTAAGTCGCATTTTTATGCGCATCCTGTCATCTGCGCAGATGTCTGGTTTGGGGATTTATAAATAAAGTAACATCAACGTAAATCGAAGTCTTGTGTTTATTACCTAAAAACTAACAATGACACAGGGCTTCTGATAAGGAGAAATCCCTAGCATGGAAAACCAGACCGAAGTCCCCAGACGCTAGACCAGACTAAGATGATAGACGATCAGAATAGCAAAGCCGACCAGAAGAAAATACAACCAGAGTAAGAAGTAAGAAAGTGTATACAACATTATATCGATTTGGTACGGTGAAAACGTCAGTATATAACATATGCTCGGATAGACAGGGATAAGCTGAAGAAGGCCTAAACGTTGTGTTTTACATACCACAATAAAGATGAGGACAACAGTCCGAAAAAGTCGAGATAATACCCAACAAGAATGCATAAAACAAAAAGTATTCGGCATAAAATAACCCAAGAGCTGACATGCCGTAAAATCAAACCAAGTAACCAACCAACAGTGTCTTGGAAATACTGTTGCCAATGTTTGAATATCGGAAAGTTGTAGCCGGGTAGCTTCCACGGATTCTCCGACAAGAACAGAAACACCACCAACTGCCATTCTGTCGAGACCAGCAGATTAATCGTATTTTCTAATTATTCTGATAATCTATTAATAATGGAGATTCGCTTCCGGTTTTTGTCTGTAACAAAAATTACGTCACTGCTTACGTCACATTACCCCCAAATCGTCATAACATAGAATAAATACACTCAAAATTTAAACATGCAACATCAGACAGTCCTTATTGTTTTGTTTTTTAAACAAGTTTTAATAAATACATGACTGGTATTATATATCTATATATAGTTTGTTTTATTTTAATATATATTTAAAGTTTACATTTCAAATTGTTTTATTTTTTAATCCTTTAATGAATTTGATGATTTTACTTACTTAAGGTACAAACTTGCTTTGAATTTTTTACACCCACCCCTCAGGCAATATGTTTCAAAAATCTATTTTTACATCGCCCGGGGGTCGTTTTTTATTTTGTACTAGTAATGATAATAATGATAAAAAATGATGGAAAAAAATGTTGAAAACAAAAAGGGACACGTAAAGGAAATATAAAAATGAAAAGAATAAAATTAACAAAATAATAATAATAACAATGATAACAGAAATGATAATAATAAGAATAAAAATAAAAACAATAAATAAGCAAATGTGACCTTAATATTCTTTTTACTGGATCAGTCCACATCATATCAAAATAGAAGGTGTATTGGAATAGTTTTTATTATATAAGGTGTGCTGAAGCCACAACTTAAATTTATAGACTCTTCGTGGCCGTGTGGATTCAATCGGCAAATCAAAACGCTTCGAATACGTGGTTAGTTAACTATTTAATAGCTTTCGTGGAAAGGCGTTCAGTTGCTCGTGCTTAACACGGACGATTGGATCAACAAAACAAGGATTCTGCTTAACATTGAGGAAGACAATGATTCTGCTTAACACTGAGGAAGACAAGGATTCTGCTTAACACTGAGGAAGACAAGGATTCTGCTTAACACTGACGAAAACAAGGATTCCAAAATGGATCAAACATAATGCTACAAGGGATCTCCACTGTAATATGCTCTTACCTGCATCCTAAAAATGGCCACAAGAATCTTAGCAAATACGAGACTGAAAGTAACAGTTTCCTGTACCGTCTCATCACTGGTTAGGTCACTGATACAAGTAGAATCAAAACAACAGTCCGTGAAGTAGCGACATGTGAATTCCTCATCAAAGGAAGAGTTCAAGATGTAGCCACGGAACAAGGCGATCTGTGCTGTCTATTAAAATTGAAAAGGCGTGAACTTCCAGGATTTCCTGGAACCTCGAAAAACCACCAACTGACCGCTACATCGCAATATATTTTCAAATATTCCAATCTGATACTTATATCTTTAAACAAATCTATTTGACCCATAGATGTGATCCTAACAGGTACTACTCATCTAGGTCAGGGTGAACCAGGGAGTTAATTACAACGAATGGATGACTGCACACTCATCCGAGCTCCAGAATTGGTTTGGTTTGGTCTGTTGGTTTATACGGCATGTCAACCCTTTTTGGGTTATTTTATGCCGAGGATGTTTTGTTCTATTGATGCTTGATGGATATTCAAATATTTTTAACTCAATTTTGACACATTTTCTTTAAACTCATTTTTTCTATTTAACCCATAGATTGGACCCTAACAGGTACTACTACTCCGGGTCAGAGTGGACCTTGGAGTAATAGTGATGAAGGGGTACTCCACACTCTCTAGAGCTCCAGAATTGGAACTTCAACTATTGATGCAGTTTAACGTTATATCTAGTACACTAAGACCCTCAGCCACAACCTTCTAGCGCAAATATGATAAAAGGGTTGGGATTTTGCCATAGGGGCAATAAGGTTAGAACAATCGTATAGATACTAGGGCTTGATGTGAGCAGCCAATTTATCGGAGGAGACCTTTCTGACTGCCTGTCTAGCCACAGTAAAGGTCAAAGTGGAATGTTGTATGCAATGGACTGCTCAGCCACCAGGATTCCATCCATAAGTATCACGGGTTGCCACCCACAGCCAACAAATGTACCCATTGGGGGGGGGGTTACCCCTCTGCCGAGCTACAGTCGGTGTATTCTTCTGCCTCAACCGATAGGACGTCTCAAGAATTTGATGCAGTTTTGTGTCATACTCATATCTATTTCATTTGGGGGTCATGTCTCTCTTCAAAGGATGCTGAGCTGCACCGAAAGGGCTCAGTTATGCATTTACCTAACACCTCTAGATGAGCAGGATGCGACACAAGATCATTTTTAAGCGGGGTTCATTAGGTTTGAATTCAGGGTTTTCCTTCTCCTAGACCGGTTTCCATTGTAGTAAAGTTAGCGGCGTGGCCTACTGTCGATATCAGCTGGACAGCGGTAGAGTCTATCCTCTTTTCACTAATAATTATCAAATAATTATATGATTTTAAGTAATTGACAAAAGCTCACAACCGTTTTAACCAAGTAAACACTTCCTACGTCATTTTAAAGAACAATTAAAATGTAGTTCAAGATCAAAGTATTCTTTCAAACTGATGCACTGATGGGACCCTAACTGGTCCTACCATTCCGGGCCAGAGTCAATCTGGGAGTAATGCTGACTCCACATTCCCCACAGCCCCAAAACTGGATCCCCACCTCTAGATGCAGTTGTGTGTCATACTCATTATATATTTCATTCATGTCTTATTATAAGATATTACCAATGAACTATGAAGAACTGGAATAATAGTGCGTAGTAAATATGACAATTCATTATTCCGAAAAATAATAAGATCCACAAAGGTGAAAAAACATGATATATTGCGCAGTTGCGTGATATACGATCCACTTTATCAAATAAAGAAAGAAAGAAAAAAAGAAAGAAAGAAAGAAAGAAAGGAAATTAGTTAGAAAAACAATTTTAAAGAAGATAGTAAGAAAGAAAGAATGGAAAGAAAAAACATAAAAAGAAAGAAAGATAGATAGAAAGAAAGAAAGAAAGAAAAGGCGAAATGATAAAAAGATATTTAAAGTAAACAAAAAAGAATGACAAACAAGAAAGAAATAAACAAACAGACAAAGACAGAAAGAATGGAAACTAAAATAAAAGAATAAAAAATACATGGAAAAAGATAAGAAAAGAAAAATGATTAGAATAAAAGGGAAAGAAACAAAAAAAATACAAAAGTAAAAACAAATTAAGGGAAGGAATGGAAATCAAGAGGAAGAAAAAAGAAAGAAAAGAAAAGAAAAGTCAATAATAAAGAAACCAATAGAAAAAAGAAAGAGAGGGAGAAAGGAAGTCAAAAGAAAAAAGAAAGAAAAAAGAAAGAAATTTCTATGAAAGAAAAACAAACAGAATCGATAGAATAAACGAAAATATAAAATCAAAGAAAGACAAAAAAAAGAAAGTAAAGAAAGAAAAAACGAAAAGTGAATAATAAATCAAAGCAATAGAAGAAAAGAAAGAAAGAATGAAAGGTAAGTTAAGGAAGAAAGAAGAAAAGAGAAGCATCAAAGAAAGAAAGAAAGAAAGAAAGTGAAGAAAATATATAGGTAAACAATAATAATAAAATCAAAGAAAGAAAGAAAGAAAGCAAAGAGTGAAAAAAAAGCAAAGGAAGAAAGAAAGAAAAGAGAATCGTCAAAAAAGGAAGAAAGAAAGAAAAAAGAAAGAAAAAGAAAGAAAGAAAGAAAGAAAGAATGAATAAAGAAGAGTGAAAAGGAAGCTAAGGAAGAAAGAAGAAAAGAGAAGCAAGAAAGAAAGAAAGAAAGAAAGAAAGAAAGAAAGAAAGAAATTATAACAAAGGAAGAAAAAGTGAAGAAAATCAATAGGTAAAAAAATAAATAATAAGATCAAAGAAAGAAAGAAAGAAAGAAAGAAAGAAAGTAAAAGAAAAGCAAAGAGTGAAAAGAAAGCTAAGGAAGAAAGAAAGAAAGAGAAGCGTACAAAAAGGAATAAAAAAGAAAGAAAAAAAAAAGAAAGAAAGTGAAGAGTTAAAAGAAAGAAAGAAAGTAAGAAAAGAAAGAAAGAAAGTAAGAAAAGAGAAGCGTAAAAGAAAGCAAGAAAGAAAGAAAGAAAGAAAGAAAGTGAAGAGTGAAGAGTGAAAAGAAGAAAGCAAGAAAGAAAGAAAGAAAGAAAGAAAGTGAAGAGTGAAAAGAAAGAAAGCAAGAAAGAAGAAGAAAGAAAGAAAGTGAAGAGTGAAAAGAAAGAAAGCAAGAAAGAAAGAGAAGCGTTAAAGAAAGAAAGAAAGAAAGAAAGAAAGAAAGAAAGTGAAGAGTGAAAAGAAAGAAAGAAAGAAAGAAAGAAATGAAGAGTGAAAAGAAAGAAATAAAGAAAGAAAAGAGAAGCATAAAAGAAAGAAAGAAAGAAAGAAAGAATGAAAGAATGAAAGAATGAAAGAAAGATAGTAAAATGAAAGTGAAAGTAAAAGCGAAAGAAAGATGAGACTGAAAAAGTCATCACTTAATGAAACATTTGAAGAAGAGGAGTGTTTGTGTCGCTACTCAGTCTACATAATCGAACATAGCGGCGACGACGACGACGGCGACGACGACGACGACGGCGACGTCTCCGATGCCCCCAAAAAGGAAGAGATCCTTGAAGGCAAGTGACGTCATAAGAAATTGGCTTTCTTACTGGTTAGTTCGGCAGCTGTCTGCACATTTCTATTTCTGTCAGAATGCTGCTATCTTCGGAAATAAACAGGAGGGAGGGGCAGAAGGAAAAGCGATCAGGAAACTAAGCAAGTCTCAGTGAAGAATTCATTTGTCAACCCCGCCTCTTACGTCAGTCATTTTGTATCTCTTTTCCATCAAAGAAACGTTGCTTGATCTGATAGTCACTCAACTGAGTCAATAAATATTTCTGACTAATAACTAAAAAAGAAAAAAAAAGAAGAAAAAAAAAGAAAGTCTCTCTTGAATATTTTTCCTTCGTCTATTCTAAGAAGACACTCTTTATTTTCACAAACACCAAAGTTCCCAATTCCATATATCAGTGATATCATATTATATATATATATATATAATATATATATATAATCCAAAAGTCCAGAGAAGAAATCTTCCTTACGGCACAAGAGTTTTATTTAAACAAAACCAAGTCGCAGTTTGAGAGCTCAATATGTGCTCTTAATGTTAGAGTCACAGAGCAAATATATAAGTAAAGAAATAACAAATGACTTAGAGATTTAGCATTATAGTCTATTTCAGGGAGCTTAGACAAATAGTCTAAATCTCCCGACTCATCAGATGCGAATGATGAAATTTTTTATTACTTTAAAGGCATTTGAAAACAGATTTATATTTATATATTTTTTTTAATTTTTTAGAATTTTATAGTCCTGTGATATGAATTCCAAATGAAATCCTTGATGTTGCAAAAAAAGAAAAAAAATTATGTTGTAGTTTCACTTCCGCCACAAAAAAAATCGGTCAGAAAAAAAAAAAAAAAAAAAAAATATATATATATATATATATATATATATATATATATATATATATATATAGTGAATCTGGTTCTCAATTTGTATATATCATATTCGTATATATGTCTTATAGATGTCTATAATATATATTATTTGGAAATTAGTAAGAAGCATGGGGTGTGAAATATAAGAAATTCAGTTTTTGGGATGTTAAGTTTCATCTTAATATTTCGGAGTCTTGAATCTCCTTCTTCAGGGCACTAGACTGGCTGTTTTGTGTGTGTGTGCGTGTTTTTTTGTTTTGTTTTTTTTTTTGGGGGGGGGGGTCATCTTTATACTCGAGGTCACGGTCATCTGGGGTATTCTGTCTCTCAGTGACCTCCATAGGTGGTGTGGGGGTGACTACTCGTCTGCGTTGTTTCTGTGTCGGCAAGTGATATATATAGGCCTGTCAAAAAGTAATGCCATTTTGTTTAGGACAGGTATAATTACCAAAACAGGAACACGTATCATACATCAAAATGAAGCTGGTCCTCTGTGGATCACATTACTACTTCTCCACATAGTCACCGTTTCTCTCAATAGCAATGTTCCACTTTCAAATGAGAGCATGTATCCCAGCCCTATAAAATTCTGTTGACTGTTCCTTGTGCCATTTCTTCAATACAGATTTCCCTTCCTTGTCACTGGAATAATGTTTGTCTCTCAAACCCTCTTTCATGGGGACGAAGAGATGATAATCTGAAGGCGATAAATCTGGTGAGGAATCTGTATTGAAGAAGTGTATCAAAGAACAGTCAACAGAATTTTACGGGGCAGGGATACATGCTCTCATTCGAAGGTGGAACATTGCTATTGTGATAAACGGTGACTGTGGGGTGAAGTAGGTATGTGATCCACAGAGGACCAGCTTCATTTTGATGTATGATACATGTTCCTGTGTTGGTAATTATACCTGTCCTAAACAAAATGGCATTACATTTTGACACAACCTCGTATATACATATATATATACTAGCAGATATATGCACCCTCCGGGTGCAAGTATTTAAGTTTTAATGTAATAAAATATTGTACTAAATTAGAAAGGCTAATGAAACTAAATAAGAATACAAATAAAAAGATTTGAAACAGAGGGAGTATAATAAAATATTTGAAGCAGAGGGAGTATAATAAAAAATGGAACAACTGAAACTTACTCTTCCATCACTCTCGTCTTTCATTGTTATTTTTTCTAATTTAAGTATTTAGTTATAAGAGGAAGTAAATAATAAAATGACAGTTATTTTTTCTTGTTAATGGATTTCATTTAAGATTCATTGAAGAGATTTTTGCTTATATTCATTAAAATAAAACCAAACAGTCAGAAATCAATAATACTAAGCACATATTTATTAAATTCGATTTTTTAATATTAATATGCAAATTAGCCTTTCTGTTCACACTGTAAACCGCTATTTTGTTGTATATATAAATATAATTTCATGTTGTCAATATGTAGACATAGTTAACAGTATTAATAATGTAAGACAATTTTATTAATAATTGAGGTTTAGATAAAAATAAAATCATGGAGAATGTGATGTCAATAACTAAGAGAATTGTGACTTGAGTAGGGATATAGTTTCGGTTACAGACAGAAAAACACACAATCTCCATTATAATAAGATATATATATATGTGTGTGTGTGTGTGTGTGTAGTTAATAAAGAAAAAGGCTTAAAATCGGCCATTTTAGCATTTTTCTTTACGAATTATATTGCTCTGTTCAATAATATTGAACATCAAGCTCTCAACTTGAAGAACTTGACTGAAACTAAACAACTCTAGTTGGAATCATCCTAATATCAACTCACCTGTTAACCTATCTACAGATATATATATATATATATATATATATATATATATATATATATATGGGAGAAATATGAGGAGGTTAATCCGACAATATGTGGAGAAAAGTAGACAAACACGGGATGTTATGGAAACTGGATGTTTATTGTCGACGATGCAACGTTTCGGTCATTTAGACCTTCTTCGGGACTCAAATATAGTTCTTGCTTCAATGAGGGGCATTTTCAAAATGGTGAAAACAGTAGGTTGTCAGTCAACCACCCCTGCCCCTACTGTTTGTCTACTTTTCTCCACACACACACACACACACACACACACAACACATATATATATATATATATATATATATATATATAGTTCCTAGTTCGATACCGGCCCTCGCCAACTCAGCGTTATGAGTAGTACTGGGATCTGTGCGGTAAAGTAAGGAGCTGATGGTAGGTGTGGCGCTCCACCCCAGACGCTAAAATAATCTCCTTGGTCTAGCGCTAGTGAAGAGGGGATAGACTCCCTCGCTGTTTGGCTGATACCGACATTAGGCCGCCCCGACGACTTAACTTTTACCTTACTTTATATATATATATATATATATATATATATATATATATATATATATATATAGTACACAGTGCTTAAAATCATGGAGAGTATTTATATTCAATTTAAGGTAGCGTAGATATGGAGACAACGCCGCCTGGTTACTTACGCCTATGCGATCTTTAGACCAAGTGATTTAATATACTTCATTACATTAAATCTTAGATACTTACGCACGGAGGGTGCATATTTTTGCTAATAATAATAATAATAATAATAATAATAATAATAATAATAATAATAATAATAATAAATGTGTTGTAAACTTGTGCGATATTTTTATAAACTGATGTGTGTGTATCAAATAAAATCCTTGGTCATAAAGAATTATGACAAATCGATAAATCAGCAAAGCAAATACAAATGATATTGACAAATATTGAAAGGACACTTAGCTATTTATATTCCAAATATCATTTGATAATTTTAGGAATGTTTACAAAAACCAAAAAAATAATCTACAGAGTTTTAGAGATGAGGCTTGATAATTTGTAATATTTAGATTTTTCAGACTCAGCTTTATTGTTCGAACTCAGGAACCTTCTTGTCTAACTCCGGAGCCTTCAAGAAACTTAATCCACAGGGTAGACTATCCTCCTTCGTTTATCTATCATCGGGTACAAGTGTTAAGCTATGCTAAGTA
Source organism: Doryteuthis pealeii (assembly GCA_023376005.1). NCBI lineage: Eukaryota > Metazoa > Mollusca > Cephalopoda > Myopsida > Loliginidae > Doryteuthis > Doryteuthis pealeii. The sequence goes on from CM042155.1 coordinate 73,982,513, forward strand.
TTCTATTGTATGTTATTATTGCCTGTAGTGAGGATTGAACCTGCAACCTACAGACGTTTATCATTTAGACCTGTATCAACTTAACTCCTATATCCGTTGAGCTACGTGTCCAACTGAACAATTCCGAGTGAATTTTTGGAAGTTATAAACCCAATGTCTTTTTTATGTAAAATATTTACCTTTATATTTACTAGCAAATATATGCACCCTCCGGGTGCAAGTATTTTAGTTAAATTTTATAATAAAATATCATATTAAATTAGAAAGGCTAATGAAACTGAATAAGAATGCAGATAAAAAGATTTTGAACAGAGGGGTTATGATTGAAAAATAGAACAACTTTGAAACTAACTCTTCCATCATTTTCAGTTACTCCCGTCTTTCAGTGGTAAATTTTCCTAATTAAACTCTTTAGTTAAAATAGGAAGTAAAGAATAATATTACAGTTATTTCTTCTTGTTAAGGGATTTCTCTTAAGATTTATTGAAGAGATTTTTGCTCATATTCAATAAGATAAAACCAAACAATTAGAAATCGATAATACTAAGTATATATTTATTAAAATCAATTCTTTAAGATCAATATGCAAATTAGCCTTCCCATTCACACTGTGAACCGCTATTTTGTTGTATATATAAGTACAATTGGATGTTATTAGTATGTAGATATGGTCAACAGTGTAAGTAATGTAAAATAATTTTATTAATAATTGAGGTTTAAATAAAAATAAAATCATGGAAAATATGATGTAAATAACTAAAGGAATTGTGACTTGTATAGTAATATAGTTTCGGTTACAGACTGACAAACCCACAATTTCCATTATAATAAGATGTATAATGTTTTTTTTACCTTGACTCATATTACGATTTCTCTTTTCATGGTAGGTTGTTTTTTTACGGCATATCAACCCTTTCGGGGGATTTAATGTCGAATCAACTCATAGATTATTTGTTTAACTTCATGTGTATTTGCTTACATACAGCACTAAGGTCCAGGTTTCTCCTTGATTAGATTTTTTTTTAAAAGAAGAAAAAAAAAGAAAATTATTTCTTGCCAAAAAGAAATAAAAATAAGAAATGTGAAAAGATCTGCACATATATACTAATCGAGGCAAAAGAGTGTGAGTTCGAATCTCGACAAGAGCTTATCCTTGATAATTTTCGACCTACGCTGCTCGTCATCGTTGGCTTACGGTCAAAGCAGGCTGAACACACCGGTTCTCGTTTGATCACCGAAGTTAAGCAGCGTAGCGCCTGATTAGTGCTTGGATGGGGGGCCGCGTGGGATCTCCAGGTACTGTAAGTCATTTAAAAAGGCGCCCCCCTTGAGGGGGAATGCCGAAGGTATCAACGCAATTTTTCACTCGCCACCCATGAGCTTCGGTTTGTGGGTGGTCCCACATAAATAGGGCCTTGTGCCTAACCCGTACAGTGGGGTACGAGGTAATTACCACGCTGCTCGTCATCGTTGTAAATTGACGGTCCAAGAGAGTTGGGAAAAAAAGCAATTAAAGAATTAAGAAAAAAGAAATACAGTGGTGCGTTGACTTACGAGTTTAAGACATTCCGCTTGTAACTCAATTTCCTCGTATATCAAATAAATTTTCCCCATTGAAATAAACTGAAATGCCACTAATCCGTTCCTTGACTAACGAGTTTAATTCATTCAGCTCTTAACTCAATTTCCTCGTATATCAAATCAATCTTCTTCATTGATTTGGTTTGGTTTGTTTTGTTTTACGGCATATCAATCTCAGTGGGTCATTTAATGCCGATAAGGTTGTTTTGAAATAAATTCATTCTTAATGTATACTCAATTTTTTATAAATACATTTTTCTATTTAACCCATAGATGGGACCCCAACAGATACTACCACTCCTGGTCAGAGTGAACATGGGAGCAATGGTGATGAAGGGGTGCTCCACATTCCCCAAACCTCCAGAACTGGAACCTTACCATCAGATAGAGTTTAACGTCATTTCCAGGACATGTAGACCCTCAGTCACCGCCTTCTAGCACCCATATTATAAAAAGGGTTGCGGATTGCCATAAGGGCAATATGTTTGGAGCAATCATATAGTTGGCGTAACCTATTTTTCTAGGTCATATTCTGGTTTGTACATATACCATTTGTCAACATAGCTAAATTTTATTCTCTTGTACAATTCCGAGTGGATCACCATTCCTACCCAATCGTTCTTTACTCTTTTTAGTGTATTCCCCGAGTCCTCGAATTGTTGCATCTACGCAATCCTCAATGTTGGTGAATCCTCTTCCTCCTTCTTTTCTTGAGACATAAAATCAATGTCATCTCTCGGGTATAATGCCTTGCCATCAATTTCATTGACCTTTGGTACATCTGTCGGAGTTCTTCCCTAGTCCATTTTAAGATGGGTCCAGAGTATCTTACAAGATGGACAGCGTATTTTTAAATAAAATTCATTTTATTTTTAAATAAAATTCATATTATTTTTAATGCAGACAGCACAATTTTATTTTTTTTTGATTAATTCCAACGTTTAACTAGCAGCGTTCTGTTTTTACTAACGGTCTTTTTCCGTCTTTTTTGTTGATGACCGACCCACGTGGTTGATACATTATAACGCAATAGGGTCCTCATATTAGTTGAGGATGGGCCGAGTGTTGCTTTTTAAAAACCGTCAAGAGAATTGGCCCGAAACGGTTTGCACACTTTCTCTTCTGATGAGCCTATTTCAGTTGTAAACATCGTTTGTTTTTTCATTATATCTTATTCATATCTGCCTATGTACACTTTCTCTTATATTTCTTTCGTTTGTTTGATGGTGTCCGCTACCAATATTCCCTTGAAAGTACATATAATTCTCTTTTCCTCCAAGTGTTTTTTTTAAATAATTTCCTCACTTGGTAGTTCTATTCTTCCAGGACTCTTCTGGGTATTCTGGCAGATTGCAGCAGTGCAGTGTTCTGAATGGTTTGAATCGTTCCTCTGATTTCCAAACTTACCAAACCCTTTTCTAATCCTTTTGGGACTGTTCCAAGTGCGCAAACTATAATCGGTATCACTTTCACTTTCATATTCCATAACTTTTTCAGTTCTCTGGCAAGGTCTAGATATTTGTCCATTTTTTTCATTTTCCTTCAGCTTCACCCTGTGATCTGCTGGCACTGCAAAATCCACCAGTTGACAAGTTCTTTCTTTTTTTTGTTTATCAACACTAGGTCTGGTCTTCTTGCTGGGATAAGGTGATCCGTTTTTATTTCAAAGTCCCAGAGAATGTTATGTGTTTCGTTCTCAAGAACAGATTCTGGTTTATGCATATACCATTTTGTTGTGTGGTCAAAATTTAATTTTTTGCATAATTCCCAGTGGATCACCTTCCCAACCCAATCGTGTCTAGTTTTTAGTTTTGTATTCTTGTTATATTATTATTATTATTATTATTATTATTATTATTATTATTATTATTATTATTATTATTATTATTAGCAAAGATACGGACCCTCCGTGCGTAACTATTTAAGTTTTAATGTAATGAAGTATATTAAATCAGAAAGACTAATGAAACTAAATAAGAACGAATAGAAAAATATTACACTTATTCTAATGTTATTTTAATTGATTTCTATATAAGATTAAATATAGGATTGATTTTAATACGTTTGAAAATAACATGATATCATTAGAAATCAGTAACAGCAAATAATTATTTATTAAACCCAGTTTTGATAAAATCGTTATGCAAATTATCCCCACCATATATTATGTAAATCTTTATTTCTAAGCAATATATAACATATTTCAGGATGTTAAATGTATCAATAATATAGGCAGTTTCGCAGCAAATCTAACTCAGCTAGACGTTAATAGAGACATCGTTAATAAATAAAATGCAAATCAAGGTTAAATAATTACTATTTCATAATCGTTGAGAATATAACTTAAATAACTAAGGAAAGTGTGACATCAGTAGTGGCGTAGTTTTTGGCTACAGGCAGACAGTTAGATAATCTTTATAATTATTATTCACTCCTTTTGAGTTTTCACATCAGTGTTAGCTGAAGGTCTTTCACTGGAGTCTGAGTGACAGCAAGTCTCCTCAGGTCTCCAGGACTCTTCTGAGTATTCTGGCAGATTGCAGCAGTGCAGTGTTCTGAATGGTCTCAATCCTTCCTTTGATATCCAAACTTTC
>CM042155.1:73989187-74064187 GCA_023376005.1 Doryteuthis pealeii
TTCAAATCCTGGACGTGGTAATTGCATTTCATTTAGCGCTAATATCCTTGGGAAAGGTATGAATCCTACTCTCCCTCCAGCTATGGGTAAATAGTAGATCAGACTGGGCTCTTTAACCTAGGTTAGGCAACCGGTCTAGGAGAAGGAAAACTGAATTCAAACCTGCTGAACTCCCTTAAGAAATTGACCTTGTGTCGCATCCTGCTCGTGCGGAGGGGTTGGTAAATATATATACTAGAAACGGCTACTCAGCGTCGCTTGGGTAGGGGGGGAAAGGTAGTCTCACAGATACATTATTGTTGAATCGCAAGTTGGATCCTCACAGGACGCCCCATTTAAATCCCTATGTAAAAATGAATTTGCATTGATCCAGACACTCTGAAAATAAAAATTAATGTCTCCTATTTAGAATACTAAATGCCAAAAAAAAAAATCCATGCTGTTATCATTTAAATTTTATTTTTCAATTATCCTCACGAATATAAAGCAAATCTTCATTATTTTGCTCAAAAACCAAGCCCTGGTGATATTTCATGTGTATATATATATATTTACTTTGTCGTTAATTGTTTTATTTTCGAAGTTTCCTCCGGACATACAGATACGCACAACTGCCCTTTATATATGTATAGATAAAAGAAAGATTATGTCTGTCTGTCTGTCTGTCTATATGTTTGTTTGTACAACCATCGAGTGCTCGTCCTTTTATAAAAGAATATTAGTGGAGACTATGAAATATCAAAATTCAATAAAAATCGACGTCCTATTTTTTTGTCTGGGAGGGGGTTAAAATAAAACTTTTTATCTCCCATCTTTCATAAGAAAAGCTAATCAAAAATATAATAAGGGTATAAACAATGATATATAAAAAATAATAATTGAAAAAATGATTGAAAATAAATCTAATTAATAAAGAGTAAAACACAGTAACAAGCAAATAAAGGACAAATAAAAGAAAAAATACAAACGAGAAGAATAATGGAATTAGACAACTTAAAAACAAGAATATATAAAGAATAAAAGATAATAAAAACAAATATACAAAAAAAATAAATTTTATTAATCTCTATTGAAATTTAGATGAAAGATTTATTTTTAAATTTTTAAATCCCATGTAACCCCAGGTACCTCTGCTAGCATCTAATAAATAGATAAGTATAAAAACATTTAAGTCACAAATGAGGGAAATATTTACTTTATGGATTCGATGTGTTAATGAGTTTAGAAAGGAGCATCAATTGACTGAAATATTTACTTTATGGATTCGATGTGTTAATGAGTTTAGAATGCAGGAGCATCAATTGACTGAAATCCTTTTTACTTTATGGATTCGATGTGTTAATGAGTTTAGAATGCAGGAGCATCAATTGACTGAAATCCTTTCAAATATTTACTTTATGGATTCGATGTGTTAATGAGTTTAGAATGCAGGAGCATCAATTGACTGAAATCCTTTTAAATATTTTGAGTGAGAATTGAGCTCACTAACAAAGGTCTGCATTTTTAAAAAACTTATGCAGAATTTTATAAACAAAAATGTTTAATTTGTGAACAGATGTCAACAAAAAGTATTGAACTACAAACAAATTAAAGAACAGTGCTAAAACTTATAAAATCCGAAACAGATCATTGAATTGTATGTCGCACTGTAAAAGCTTCTAGGATATTCTAAATTAGAGCATTCAAACGTATCCCTCTAATAGATGAGTTGTGTAGCGAGATAGTGAAGGTCCTGAGTTTTGCGAGGACTACTATTAGAAAAGGAGGAAGAAGAAATAAGAGGGAGTAAAGGTTTTTTTAAAAAGTGATGAACATAAAACGGTTTGTCGTGAATTTGACCGGGGCGTGAACCCCCGAATGGAGAATCGAAAGCCAACCGGAAGTTTTGGTTGTTGACCGGAACCGGAGGTCCTGTGGTCACGAGGAACGACGAAGAAAAATACCGGCTCTCTTTTTGCTTTCCGAGGTCTAGGGTACGGACGGGCCTCTGGGCCCTAGTGTGGGATTACAGTAATTTAACAGAGTCCTCTCTCTCTCTCTTTCTCTCTGCTTTTCTCCTATTCCGATACAACCCACGAGACGAGCCCGAAAATAAAAGCTAAGCAGCTTGTGATGATATATTTCTCGCGTTGTACCTTTTTTATCGACAAATGACCGCCGCGTACCGAACACCTTTTTAGTGTCGTGAATTTGGAGGCACGTTGACAAGACCCGCTATACAACATATATCGATATTAGAACGTTACAAGTTGTTAAACTTGCAATTATGAAGTTGGTAAGTAAAAACGTTAACGATTTCTTCTTGAGGATTACCGAATATAACTTTAAACAGAGTGAGACTACAAAATATGCATATTACTACTGTAAACTGTTCATGTTCCTGACACTAATACATTATTCTGTGTACTTGACATGAGACTTTGATGAGTTGTGGTGCACCTGAGCACTGTACACATAAATTTAATTATATTTCATTATATAAAATATCTACACAACAAAGACTAACTAAGTATCCTGGTCACAATAATTCAATAAAGCATGTGAATACGTCATCTAAACATTCAGACAAAAAGAAAAGCCTGGACAAACGCAAAGCATGCAACGTGATCAGAAACTATATAAAAAGGTATATATACCTATCTCTATTAATAATGGAGATTCGCTTCTGGTTTTTGTCTGTAACAAAAACTACGTCACTGCTTACGTCACACTACCTAAAATCGTCATAACATAGAATAAATACACTCAAAATTTGAGCATGCAATGTTAGATAGTCCTCATTGTTTTTTAAAACAAGTTTTAATAAATACATACTGGTATTATATATCTATATATAGTTTGTTTTTTTAATATATATTTAAATTATCAGAACTAAGTTTCTATTTCATTTTTCTAATTTTTTACGCCTTTAATAAATTTATTTTATTTTTTACTCCTTTAATAAATTTGAATTTTTACTTTACTTATAATACAAACTCTTTGATATTAAATTTTCAACTTCCATCCCCTCAGGCGATATTTATTTTACGTCGCCCAGAAGGCGTTTTTTTATTTTGCTAGTTATTATAATGGAGATTGTATCTATCTGTAACCGAAACTATATCAATACCCAAGTCAAAATTTCCTTGGTTATTTACGTCACATTCACCATGATTTTATTTCTATCTAATCCTCAATTATTAATAAAATTGTTTTACATTATTAATACTGTTGGCCTTTTCCAAGAACATGTAATTGTATTTATATATACAACAAAATAGCGGTTTACAGTGTGAACGGGAAGTCTAATTTGCATATTGATATCAACAATTTTATTTTAATAAATATGTGCTTGGTATTATTGATTTCTAATTGTTTGGTTTTATATTTGATAATTATGATAAATGTGAGCAAAAATCTCGGGGATAAATCTTAAATAAATCCATTAACAAAAAAGAAATAACTGTAATTTTATTTACTTCCCAATTTAACTAAATAGTTAAATACGGATAATTTAGCAATGAAAGGCGGGAGTGATGGAAAATGATGGAAGAGTTAGTTTCAAAGTTGTTCTCTTTTTCGATTATACCCCCCTCTGATTCAAATCATTTTATCTGCATTTTTATTTAGTTTCATTAACTTTTCTAATTCAATATATTTCATTACTTTAAAAAATTAAATACTTGCGCCCGGGGGTGCACATTTCTGTTAGTAATAATAACCAGTGTATCAGTTGTAGTAGTTAAGAACTAATGTGTTAAGATCACAATCATTTTAAACAGGTAAACACTTCATACTTAGTTGCAATATTAATGGTTTAAGAGTCAATGTAAGGATAAAGTTCAAAATCATTTTAAACAGGTAAACGCTTCATCCTTCGTAGGTAGGTTTCCCAAGGCGAAAAATATTTCCTCTAATATATTTTAGAAAAAAACTATTTCAGACACCTTTTATTCTAAAGGTAAGTAATTATGGAAGTTTTCGTGAAAATCGGACCATTAATTTATTTTTCATAGAATTAAAAAAAAACCATAAAACTTGTTTTCGGCTACGTTAAATTTCAATTGATTTAACGGTGCAAAAATGTAAACATGTTTTTCGTTTATAATTATAATTTTTTTTAAAATTTCTGTTTACAAAAATAATGAAAATTATAAATAAAAAAACTAGAGCGATTTTGGCCTTTGGGCCCGTAGCCTATCGTTGCAATATCAATGTTTTAAGAGCCATGTATTAAGAAAGTTAATCATTTTAAATGGGTAAACACTATATTTACAATATCAATGTTTAACAGCCAATGTATTAATGAAGTTCACAATCGTTTTAAACGTGTGAATACTTCGTACTAAGTTGCAATGATGACAATATTTCAGCTTAGAGGTTGAGACAGCACTTAGGATAACATGATGGAGTTCCAGTGCAAAAGTTTCGCTCCAGTGGCCTGAAGCAGTAACGGGTTTTTCATTTATTGCTAACGATATATGTGTTTAGATATTGCGGTCACTGGCTGCCTCCCGCTGTCTGTGGTATTGATCGAGGTAATAGGTTATCATCAACGGGTTTTTTTTATTGAATCTTCTTGCAACTGGCTGAAACATCTGCACATAAGGAATGACTGGAGATTGGCTTAGAAGTTCTCATGGCAAATGAAAATACTTCGAGGAATAATTATTACATCTATTTACAAAGCTTCTTTTAATCGGGCATCAGATCAGATATATTATTGGAAATTCCATAGTTAATTATCTCCCCCTGCCGCTAGGGGGCGAATCGCCAACATCGTATGTTGGTGCCAAATACCAAAAACTTCACTTATCACGGAGCACCCACTGAGGGTAGTCGCGTAAATAGCGGTCCCTAAACTTCATTCATCACTTAGCCCCAAACAGGGCTTACTTCTAAGGACCGTTGACCTGGACGGGGGCATTTTCACAGCACACTTTCGAAGGCACAAAAGCACTATCGAAGGCTGAAGACCATATAGTCTATTTGAAAAGGGTCCATTCACAGTCATTTAAAGAACTGTTACCCGGACGAGAAGCTTCTAAAACAGCATCCCCCATTACTTATCACAGAACCGGTTACGAGGAAGAACGAGAAACGTCCGAAGAAGCGTACTATCAACATTTCCTACCAACGAACAGAATATCCCTGTTATCACCATTACCCCAAGAACTCTGCTCAACTCACAGATAAGTCTGTAGCAAATACCAATAAAATTTGCAACAAGTTCTTGTATTATTTGTCAATACATGTATTAAATTTCCCTTGTGTGTTTGTCTTCTTTGTCCGACAATTTGCCTACAATTACGGAGAAATAAGAGCTCCTTCGAAACCGTAAATACTCTTGATATTGGGAAGCCGGTGAGGATCATACTCATGTGTTTGGTTGGTTGGTTAATTGGTTTTACACCACGTCAACACAATTTTATGCCGAAGTCAGTTTAACGATTGTCGTCTCATGCTGCTAGCAATTATATATATTCAATTAGCTATTCATAACAATATTATAAACATTTATATGGCTTTGAATAATTATTTCTATCTAATACAAATTTGTGCAAAATTAAATGGTTTTCTGTATTCCTCTCTAATAATAACAATTTAAAAGTTATCAAATTTACTTCCCTATATTTTTGAACAGGTAAATAATTCATACTTATTTGTAGTATCAATGTTTTAAGAGCCAATTTATTGATAAATCTCACAATCATTTTAAATTGGAAAACGCTTCATACTTAGTCGCAATATTAATGATTTAAAGTCAATGTATTAAAAAAATTCACAATCATTTTAAACAAGGGAACATTCATACTTAGTTGCAATATCAATATTTTAAAAGCCAATGTATGAATAAAATTTGCAAACATTTTAAACTGGTAAACACTTCATATTTACTTACAATATAAATGTTTTAAAAGCCAATGTATTGATAAAGTTCAAAATCCTTTTAAGGGGGTAAATACTTTATACTTAGTTGTAAATATCAATATTTTAAGATCTAATAAGTTTACAATTATTTTAGTTTGGTTTTGTTTTCTTTATTCAGTGGCATATCAACCTTCATGGGTAATCTAATGCCAAAAGCACCCTTGTAGAAAAACATTTGGAGTACTATGAAATTCATAGGTGGGGAGATGAGGGTATTTATACCTTTCTTAAGGGTATTAGTCCGAAAGTGAACCTAGTATATCGCATAAAATTCGATAATTATAGAAAATAATCATGACAAGTGAATCTCGGCAAAGGATCGTTCGGTGTGTAGAACATCGTACAGACTGTTTCAACTTTATTAAGTCTCATCAGTGATGTATACTAACGATTTCCCTACGACAGAGTTTCGATTTCTGTCGTAGGGAAATCGTTAGTATACATCGCTGATGAGACTTAATAAATTGAAACAGTCTGTACGATGTTCTACACACCGAACGATCCTTTGCCGATATTCACTTGTCATGATTATTTTCTATAATTATCGAATTTTATGGGATATACGCATTGTAATTGCCTTCAAGCAAAAATATATATAATAATATATACTTTATTCAAAAATGCTTCTAAAAAACAAACACCCAAAAATCTTATATATAATATATATATATATATATATATATATATATATATATATATATGGACCCGTCGATTCGAGTTCAATTCCTAGACGAAGCTGTTGGCATTTCACATAGCGCTAATACCCTTAGGAAAGGTATGAATCCATATATTCTCCCTCCAGCTATGGGTTAAATAGTAGGGCAGACTGGACTCTTCAGCCTTGGGTAGGTAACCAGTCTCGAAGAGGGATAACTCTGAATTCAAAATTCCTGAGGTCGGTCGTTGATTGGGTTTGTGGCAACCCTTGATGCACCAATTCTTTCCTATCGACTGTGCCAAAAAGTGTGGATGGTCCAACACAAGCCTTCACCACTATAAACAAATCTCGACGGGAGAGTTCATTATTATATATATATATATATATATATATATATATATATATATATAATATATATATATTACACATATTAATCGAAACATTAAAGTCGAGAAATATTGTTTTCAAAGCAAAAATATAAATAATAATATATACTTTATTCAACAATGCTTCTAAAAAACAAACATCCAAAAATATATATATATATATATATATATATATATATATATATATATATATTGCACATATTAATCGAAACATTAAAGTCGAGAAATATTGTTTTCAAATATCCATAAACCATCCTCACATTTCCTATTTTTTTTCACTTTCACTTATTACTTTTTTATATACTGTTGGATTCATTTCTATTTTTCTCTCCTAAATGTAGTATAAAATAGTTCAAAAAATCAAAGACTCAGAATGCTAGGACAAAAAAAAGTGAGCTAGTTTAGATGTTGTCATAAAATAAACGTAATAGTAAAGAGTCTATCGATCCAGATTGTTGTGATGGATAAAAAAAAGCAACACGATGAAGTAGACCAATAAAATAATAACAATGAAGTTTATCGGGGAAACAAAAATCAAGCGTGTTGTATTGTGCAAACATCGGCAGTCAGCGTTCCGTGACATGTTCGATATCCTGCGTTGAAACCCTTTAAACATTTTGCAGTTGGACTTTATATTGATAGGCAGTTTGTCATAACAGGAAAGGGCGCGATAGGCGTTTAACGTGTCAGGGCCTCCATAGCGTGCAAGCACCAATCGTGGTAAGCAAATTATTTGGGGTAAAGGGGGATATAAGAAAAGTAAGGTAGAAACACTTACTGATACAACTTGTTTATTACTATACGAATAAAATAAGCGTGTGGTGTAATGGTTAAAGTCATGGGAAATGGACCCGTCGCCCCGAGTTCAAATCCTGGACGTGGTAATTGTTGGATTTTTTTTGTATATAAGGCATAATGTAAATGATCACTTCTACTTATAGACTCGCCTATAAACACGTGACCTGAGAAGGATTCTTATTGTCCAATCACTGGCACTGCTGCTGCTGCTGCTTCTGCTGTATTAATAGAGACCCCAATCTGAGCTTATTTCATTGACATTTGGATTCTCTTGGACGAAGGACTTACAAGGAATACGTTAACACCGGATTCTTATTGGCTTTCATTACATCTGGAACGAAGGATGGCTGCCAGATACTTAACAGTAATTGCATTTCACTTAGCGCTAATACCCTTGGGAAAGGTATGAATCCTACTCTCCCTCCAGCTATGGACAAAATAGTGGGCAGACTGGGCTCTTTAACCTTGGTTAGGCAACCGGTCTAGGAAAACTCTGAATTCAAACCTGTTGAACTCCGCTTAAGAAATTGACCTTGTGTCGCATCCTGCTCGTGCGGAGGGGTTGGTAAATATATATACGAATAAAATAATGATTTATTAAAACATGTTTTAAAAACACACGGTAGACCGTCAAATGTTGCGTACCTAGTTCATGAGTATATATATCATCATCATCATCATGTCGCGCAATTAGCACGGATATCCATGACAATCTCTCGCCAACCTTCCCTATCATTCATTTTCCCAGGGAGGTTTTTAAACCCCTACTCATTAAAATTCAATAGAACTCGAAAAAAAATGAATAAAACCTAATATACAAGTGAGTCAAAAAGTAATGTATCCCTACCCTGTACAATTCTGTTGACTGTTCTTTGAGTCACTTCTTCACTACATTTCACTTCCTCGTCACTGGAATAATTTTTGCTTCTCAAACCCTCTTTCATAAGAGCGAAGAGATTCAAACATTATTCCAGTGACGAGAAGTGAATCTGTAGTGAAGAAGTGGCTCAAAGAACAGTCAAGAGAATTTTACGGACAAGGGATACATGTTCTCATTCGAAGGTGGAATATTGCTATTGAGAGAAACGGTGACTATGTGGAGAAGTAGAGATGTGATCCACAGAGGACCAGCTTCATTTTGATGTATGATACATGTTCCTGTGTTGGTAATTATACCTGTTCTAAACAAAATTGCATTACTTTTACTCACCCTCGTAATTTTTACTGTATTATGAAGAGGAAAGATTTTTTTTAGATAACATGAAAAAATTATTTGTTTTACAGTCTTCAAAACAGGAGAATTAAAATTGAATTTTCAAATTAGATGTAATTTGAAACTGGGGGTAGGAGATATTTTTTTTAATCGAAAAAAAAAAAAATTCAAAAGTAAACATCATAAAACTTTCGGTTAAATCCTACTTAACGGACCTAAATTCCACCATCGTATGTCACTACGCCGCCCCCCCCCAAAAAAAAATCAGGTAATTAACCGAATTTAATGAAATTTTCAGTGTTGATACATTAATAAATAAAAGATATAATGCACCAGTTATTTTATTTAAAAACTTTTACATTTTTTTCAGATCAATTAACTTTGAACCATGTATCTTTGAATCTGTGGTACGCCTCAAAGATATGTTTTTGATTGTGAAAGATGTCGAACTATCAAATGCCTTGTTTTTACATTTACTTCCTAGAAAATTGGGTAATTTATGAGGAAGTGCGTCCCGGTCTCCCGCCTCAAAAACCGCTACCCGGTGACTATCAAAATAAAACCCCAGCTCGTCGTAATTCTTGTTTATTTATCGTAATTTGTCGTAATCTTGTTTAGATATGAAGATGGATATATAGTTTTGAAGGGACTGAGATAGATAAACAAACAAAATAATATAGATAGATATGAACAAATGGAGATAGATAGATATTTTCGACAAGTAAATGTATTTGGTGGGGGGTCGCTTCTTTTTTTGTCGTAATTCTTGTTTATTTAAACTAAAAACAAGACATTAAACAAACATGAATAAAAAAAATCTTAGTATTTAAAGTAATATAGATAAATATGAACAAATTGAGATAGATAGATAGATGGATAGTTTTGAATAGACTGAGCTGGGTTGTTATTTTAATAGTCACCGGGCAGCAACTCTTGAGGCAGGATACCGGGACGCACTTCCTCATAAATTACCGAAAATTGCTTTCTATGTTGTGGCAGTCAAGCACGTTAACCACAGTGATCTCCTTATAACGAAAAGAAATAATGCGTGTTTTGGGTATGATGCACTAATGCATCAGGTAGCGAGACTATATTTCTTGAGATCTGTGAGGTGTGTAGTCACAATTTAGGGTTCAGGACAACTCTTACTCAGTTTCCAATTTATGGATCAACCAGGCATGTTTGAAAATCTAATATTAGGTAGGAATACTTGAAATTATTAACTCCTTTTGAGTTTTCACATCAGCATTAGCTGATGGTCTATCACTGAAGTCTGAGTGACAGCAAGTCTCCTCAGGTCTCCAGGACTCTTCTTAGTATTCTGACAGATTGCAGCAGTGCAGTGTTCTGAATGGTTTCAATCCTTCCTCTGATTTCTAAACTTTCCAGACCCTTTTCCAATCCTTTTGGGACTGTTCCAAGTGCACCAACCACAATTGGTATCACTTTCACTTTCATATTCCATAACTTTTTCAGTTCTCTGGCAAGGTCTGGATATTTGTCCATTTTTTCATTTTCCTTTAGCTTCACCCTGTGATCTGCTGGCACAGCAAAATTCACCAGTTGACAAGTTCTTTCTTTTTTGTTAATCAACACTAGGTCTGGTCTTCTTGCTGGGATAAGGTGATCCGTTTTTATTTCAAAGTCCCAGAGAATTTTATGCGTTTGGTTCTCAAGGACAGATTCTGGTTTATGCATATACCATTTTGTTGTGTGGTCAAAATTGAATTTTTTGCATAATTCCCAGTGGATCACCTTCCCAACCCAGTCGTGTCTAGTTTTGTATTCTCGCTGTGCTAGTTTGCTACATTCAAGTTATTTTCATCAAAATAATTATTGAAGCAGTAAGTGATTATAAACATATAATCAGTTGCTTGAAACGGTGTATTCCTTGCCAAAAAAAAAAGAGACCTACTTCTGCATTTGTTACATAATTATTGGATCCCTAATGCTTTTATAAGGTATTGTAGAAATCATTATGGCGATTAGTACAGCTGATGGCCTTGAGAGTGAGTGACAGCGCTTGACCTCACTCTGACCTTGCTTTCCGGGGATAAATCGTGAGAACCGGAACCCCCATAGAAGGCCCTTCCGGTTTAAGGATATAGTCAGTTTAAGTCAGTTAGGAGTTAGAAGCTGAGCTAGCAAGATGTAAGGATCTGCAGATTGTCTGGTTTGGGGATTTACAAATAAAGTAACATCAACGTAAATCGAAGTCTTGTGTTTATTACCTAAAAACTAACAATGACACAGGGCTTCTGATAACAAGAAATCCCAACAGAAACCAGACCCGGAATCCCCACGACAACCCCAGACGCAAGATGTTAGAAGATAGAACCAAAGCCGGCCAGAAGAAAATACGACCAGAGTAAGAAGTGAAGAAGGGTATACAACATTATATGTTGATTTGGTATCGTGAAAAGATCAGTATGCAGCACATTTAATGACCCAACAGGATTTGACATGCCAGAAAACCGAAAGGAAAACAATTGATGATGAAAAAAATGCTATTTTAAGTCTGTCGTTGAAAATTCCAAAAGATTCGTTTAATTGTTTGCTTATTTGAAAACTTATTAGCAATTTCGGACATTTTTGTCTGTTTGTTCTTTTGTTTTGTTTTTTATGAGGAAAGATGCTAAACAGAAATTTTAATTTCATTTGGTTGAAACGTGCGCTCAATTGTTTGCATATATCGTTGTTGGTCAGTTTTTAATTAAAAAGATGAAACTAACAAAGTTTATCTGGTAATTTCTAAAAGTAATGAAATTGTCTACTAAGGAACAAAACTGGAAGAAAAAGCAGTTTACATTGACAAATATTTTTAGTGCAAAGACCAGTCTTCTTCTTCTTCTTCTTCTTCTTCTTCTTCTTCTTCTTCTTCTTCTTCTTCTTCTTCTTCTTCTTCTTTTGAGTTTTCACATCAGCGTTAGCTGATGGTCTTTCACTGGAGTCTGAGTGACAGCAAGTCTCCTCAGGTCTCCAGGACTCTTCTGAGTATTCTGGCAGATTGCAGCAGTACAGTGTTCTGATGGTTTCAATCCTTCCTCTGATATCCAAACTTTCCAACCCTTTTCTAATCTTTTGGGATCGTTTCAAGTCATGTTTCTTCATCTACTTCTTCATCTTCATCTTCATCTCTTCATTCGTCTCCATCTTCTTCATCTTCATCTTCTTTTTCTTCATCTCCTTCTTCTTCATCTTCTTCTTCTTCTTCTTCTTCTTCTTCCTTTCTTTTTCTACTTTTTTTTTATCTTCTGTCTTTTTTCTTCTAATTTTCTTTTTCTTTTTCTTTTCTACAATGTTTTTATCCACATCTTTTATTCTTCCTATTTTCTTCTCTATTTGTTTTTTCCTATTCTTCTGTTTTGTTCTCGTACTTTTTCATCTTTTTCTTATTTTCTCATTTTACTTCTAATTTTACTTTTTTTGTTCCACTTGTATTTTATCTTCTTTTTCTATTTTTTCTCTTTATTTTTTTTTTCATCTTTCTTCTTTTCCTTTTTTTTCTTCTTCAACTTTACATTTTCTTCTGTCTTTTTCTTTTTTCTACTTTTTCTTCCAATTGTACTTTTTCTTCTGTTTCTTTTTCTTCTAATATTCTTTTTTATTTTCCTTCTTCATCCTCTTTTACTCTTTCACCTGTTTTTTGTTTTTTTCTTTTTCTTCTTTTTATTAATTTTCAGTTTGTTATCTAAATTTTCTTTTTCCCAGACCGATTGTTAAAGAGTCCAGTCTGACTTACTAATTACTCATAGTTTTCACTTGCAGGCACCGCGTCCAGAATATGAACTCGTCTCGCCGTGTCTATTTTCTTCGACGGTAACCATTACACCATGCGTCTCCAGTTAACTTCTGATTTTTCTGATTTTTTCTTCCATTTGAAATTTTTCTATTTTCTTTTACTCTTCTTCTTCTTCTTCTTCTCTTCTTCTTCTTCTTCTTCTTCTTCTTCTTCTCTTCTTCTTCTTCTTCTTCTTCTTCTTCTTCTTCTTCTTCTTCTTCTTCTTCTTCTTCGTTTTTACTCTTCTTCTTCTCTTCTTCTTCTTCTAGTTTTTCTTCTTCAATTTTTTTCTTCTTCTAGTTTTTTCTTCTTTTTCTTCCGTTTTTCTTCTTCTTCTTCTTCTTCTTCTTCTTCTTCTTCTTCTTCACTAAATGAGAACGTTTCAAAACAATATGCACTTCTTTGCTTTTGTCCTGACATTGTAACAGAAGTCACAAGAAATGAAGTAGAAAAACTCGGACGGGAAGGAAATTAAAACCGAAAAACCGCGCAAAAGCCGTGCAAACAGAATCGATCCGATAATGGCATATTCCAAAAATATGATGAGCAACAATTTAGGCGTTATACATATTTACCAACCCCCAACCCCAACCCCCACACACACGCACAGGATGTAACACAAGGTCAATTTCTTAAGCGATTTTCCTTCTAGACTTTTTACCTAATCAAGGTTAAAGAGCCCATCCCGACCAACTATTTACCCATAACTGGAGGGAGAATCGATTGATTCCTACCTTTCCCAAGGATATTAGCGTTATGTGGCCTCGTCCAGGATTTGAATGCCATTTCCTACAACGGTAACCATTACATCCGGCACGTCCACAATTTGGACGTTATAGCACATGTCCATCAAGTAACAGCAAATATCCTCAGTATTCTGGCACATGGGTGTCTTTTGGCAAACTGTGTATTATCTCTATGGCACATATACATCCATTCCAGTTTTATTTTAAGACAAATAAATGGCTACAGAAACGTGTGAGCTTCAGTTTAGTACGCTGTATATTATGGTTTAGTTTCTTTGTTTAACTGTGGGAGCTGTTGATATGTGTATCGTTCCACCTCATATGCAAAACAATCTCCCTGCACTAGCGCTAATGAAAAGGGGATATTTTCCCTCGCTGTCCGGCTGATGCCAACCGTAGACCACTTACTTTCATTCAATGAATTCAATTTTTTTTGAGACATTTCTTTCTTTTCATCTTTTTGATTGAAACAGATTGGCGTTATTGCTTCAGTGCATTCTCTATCTTTTCTTTCTTTCTTATATTTTTTCTGTGTAGCATGTCCTTTTTCCTCCTTTTATTTTTTTTAATTAAAAAAATAGTCCATTATTTAGCTGAGATGATGACACTCGTAAGAAATAAGAATTGGCAGATAAGCAACACCAGATAATCAGGATTTACATTTTTGCATTTCATCTTGGATGATTTGGAAGGTCTCATTTTTAACCAGAGGGTGTTGCAAGATGATAACGGTCGGAAGATTAAGGAACACAAGTATTAATATATAGATTGTTTGTCTTTTTAATTTAAAAAAAAATCTAAATGTTATTGTCATGACAAACGATACCACCGATAGACTTTGGAAAGCTTTATTCTTCTTAGAATAATTGGTACACTTATTGAAAATCTATATAGTCTAGTATGCACAAGAGAGTTCTCCAAAGGGGAGGTAATCATAAAATAGGGGAAACTCCATTCTTATTGGTGTAATGACAAACGATAACACTGATAGACTTTGGATAGCTTTATTCTACTTAGAATAATTGGTACACTTACTGAGAGTTTATATATAGTATTCACTAGAGTTCCCAAAGAGATGCAATTTTGTATTCCATGTAAATAACCTGTTAAACTGACGTTGGTATAAAACAACCCCATAAAGGTTAACATACTGCAAAATTAACCAACCAACCAACCAACCAACCAACACTGTACCTTTATTTATTCTGTGCTTGCATATCTCCCAAATCGACTAACTTTTTTTTCTCTGCCATACGCAAGAGCTCCGGAACAAACAATACTTTCACTTCCATCTGCCGCCCGGGCCAGCGCACCTGCGAGCTGTTTTCTTACTTTTCAACGTATAAAAATTTTAATTAATTTGTTCTAAGTTCTTTATGGAGTTTAAACCTGTGCATTAATATAGCTGAAACTCTACGGATATTCCTGTGAGTATATGCATCTAAAAGAGACAAGACAAGAAAGACAAAGACGTTATTAGTTCGGTCAAGAATAGCTATTCATCAAAAACTGGCAAGTTTTTCACGGTCAATATTTGTTTGGACCTTACGCCTGACTGGACACATGACTGGCTAATATCGGATATTTAACAACCTTCTTCTTCTTCTTCTTCTTCTTCTTCTTCTTCTTCTTCTTCTTCTTCTTTAAGACAAATTAAGATTTACCACTTCTTAATTAGATATTTGCAAAGTTTAGCTAAAACATAAGAACAAATACTACTTAATAAGAATGATTGATTGATTTTAATGGCACGTCAACCCATGCACCGCCCTGTCGTCTGGGGCGTTAGAATGCACCGACTGCACCTCTGCAGAGGGTAAGAGTCCCCCAATGGGGTCACCTGATGGCCGTGGATGGCGACCCGTGATGCTTAAGGATAGAGCCCAGGTGGATGACCAGTTCATGACATGCAATACTCCACTTTGGCCCTATCTTGGGCTAGACGGGCGGTCGGAGAGGCCCCCTCCGATCAATCGGCTGGTCACGTCAAGCCCTAGCACCTATATGATTTTCCCAACCCTGTTGCCCTTATGACAAGCCCCAACCCCTTTTTATCATATGGATGCTAGAAGGCGGTGGCTGAGGGTCTACATGTCCTGGGAATAACGTTAAACTCTATCTGATGGTGAGGTTCCAGTTTTCGAGGTTTTCATCTCCATTGCTCCCTGGTCCACTCTGACCCGGAGTGGTAGTACCTGTTAGGGTCCCATCTATGGGTTAAATAGAAAAATGTATTCATAAAGAAATTGTATTATCTATTAAGAATTGATTTATTTCAAAACTTTATCGGCATTAAATGACCCACTGAGGTTGATATGCCGTAAAACAAAACAAACCAAACTAAATCAACCCATGCAGGGTTATTTTATGCTAAGCGGTAAATTGTGGAGATGGTCAAATTTTTGCTATGTTTTTGTTGTAGAGTAGCTAACACCCCTTCAGCACTTTACTAGAAGGGCTGGCTCATAGCCATAAAATAGCCTACGATTAAAGTAAATTATTTTGCTGAATAATATTCAGACCCACTTTGCTGCGTTGGCTATACCGAACTGCCCCTCCTCTTTTAGTGTGATTCTGTCTTTAATTCTTAATTCTTTGTACTTATTTGTTCTGTGTTTGTATGTATCCGTTTAGCACCGGATGCGGATGCCTAATAAATGTGTTAAGCGCAACATTCATCAGTGTATGTTCCACCTCGCGATACAACAGTTTTTTGTTTTTCCAATGAGTTTTCTTGATTGTGAAATTAAGTTGTCTGCAGTTATTTATTGCTAAGTAGATTGAAAATCGCTTTGAGGAATAATTCTGTTGGGTGAAATCAAAGTTTGTTATTTTTTTTGTTATATTATTTTACTGGGGCAGGTTAGGTCAGTCGGCAGAGCGTTCGGCTAGAAACCACAAGGTTCCTAGTTCGATACCGGCCCTCGTTAACTCAGCGTATGAGTAGCACAGGGATATATGCAGTAAAGTAAGGAGCTGATGGTAGGTGTGGCGCTCCACCCATGCGCAATCTCCTTGCTCTAGCGCTAGTGGAAAGGGGATAGACTCCCTCGCTGATTGGTTGATAGCGATTTAGGCCGACCTGACGACATTTTTACTATATGTTTTTGTATAATTCTTTCTTTCAGGAAGGAAAAAATGTCAACTATACAGACATTTTTTAGTATACCTTTCATTGTTGTTTGTGTTGTATTTGCACGTTTTACAAAGAAACCACAAGGTTCCTAGTTCGATACCGGTCCTCGCCGACTCAGCGTATGAGTAGCACAAGGATCTGTGCGGTAAAGTAAGGAGCTGATGGTAGGTGTGGCGCTCCGCCTCAGACGCTAAATAATCTCCTTGGTCTAGCGCTAGTGAAAAGGGGATAGACTCCCTCGCTGACTGGCTGATACCGACTTTAGGCCGACCCTCGACGACTTTACTTACTTTACAAAAATTAAGGAAAGTTTTAAAGATATTGAAAAATGTCCAAAGGAACCTTAGTTTTATATCACTTTTCCAAACCCCAAGCTAAAACCTATTTGAATTTGTGCCGTAACAACCTAGTTAGTTTCACATAGAAATAGCAATTTTCATTCTGCTGTTATGGCCGCATGTATATATTTACCCAACCCATTCACCACAAGCAGGATGTGACACATCCCGTGATTTAGTAGTTAGCAAACTAGACGAGTATTTACTAGTGAGTTTGTGTAAGTTTGTGCAAAACTAAGAAAAACTAAATAAAAAAAGAACGTCCCATCGAAGTATAATGATTAGCAAGCTAGTCTCACATATCCATTAGTAATGAATAACGAGTTCGATCCTTGTTGGTTTTATTTGTTTAGCTTGTTTGGTTTTACGGCATATCGACATCAGTGGGTCATTTAATGCCGACAAAGTTTTGGAAAAAATTCATTCTTAATGGATAATCAATTTTATTTATAATGTTTTATTATATGTTTTATGTATAAATTAGTATTTATATGTTTTTCTATTTAACCCATAGATGGGACCCTAACAGGTAGTACCACTCCGGGTCAGAGTGAACCAGGGAACAATGGTGATGAAGGGGTGCTCCACATTCCCCAAACCTCCAAAACTGGAACCTCACCATCAGATAGAGTTTAACGTCATTCCCAGCACATGAAGACCCTCAGCCACCGCCTTCTAGCACCCATATTATAAAAAGGGTTGGGGATTCCCATGAGGGCAATAAGGTTGGGACAATCATATAGCTGCTAGGGCTTGACACGACCTGTCGATTGATCAGAGGGGCGATCCTTATTGGATGCCGCATCCTACCCGTTGCGAACGGGTTGGGTATATTCGTATATTCATCAGCTCAGTGTGAACACAGGATGTCGTTTAAAGGATTTACCTAACACTGATGATCGACAGGGACGGTACGTGAGAAATAGTCAAGGGAAAGCGTGCTATTAGTACGACTTAGTGATGGTGACAGGTGGAATATAAGAAAGGCAGATATTTACTAAGCGTAGTCGTTTTTATAAAAAATCGTTTTAATCTTTTTAATCACTACACAAATCATTAAATATTTTCCACTAATGTTGTGTCTTTCATTTGGTCCGAGAACAGAAAGCATTTTTCACATAAAAAATCGATATAGCCCCCACCCACGGACAATTGATCCCCCGTCTTTGGGTGGCATACAAGGTTATCTCCGAGTTACGATAACCATTATGAGATAGTAAAGTGCACGTGTACTTAGAGCAAAGGAACATAGAATACGTTGGCTCTATCCTCCACGAAGGGGTTAGAAAACCACCACCCCGAAAAAAAAAGGTACGACTAAGCTGCACCTGTGATTCTAAAGCGTGGGGAGTATCCTTTTATCACAATTAATCCCTGGTCCACAATGACCTTAAGTGGTAGTACCAGTTAGGGTCCCATGTCTGAAAGCGAAAAGATACATAAATACTTTGAACTTGCTAGAGAACTAAAAGAAAAAAAAACTGTGTAACACTTCTTCACTTCAGATTTCACTTCGTATTCACTGGAATAATGTTTGATTCTCAAATCCTCTTTCATGGGGCCGAGGAGATAATAGTCTGAAAGCGTTAAATCCGGTGAGTATGGAGGATGCGGTAAAGTTTTCCTCCCAAATGAGTCGATTTTCTCCCTTGTCCTGATGCTTGTGTGTAGTCGAGCATTGTCATGCAGAAGAAGACATTGTCAATTGGCAAGTTAGGTCTTACTCATTGGATTCTGAGCCTCGTTAGGGTCTCAATGTAGGACTAGTTTTATTGTCTGTTCTTTGAGCCACTTCTTCACTACAGATTTCACTTCCTCATCACTGGAATAATGTTTGAGAATCTGAAGGCGCTAAATCTGGTGAGTAATCTGGAGTGAAGAAGTGGCCCAAAGAACAGTCAACAGAATTTAACGGGTAGGGATACATGCTCTCATTCGAAGGTGGAACATTGCTATTGAGAGAAACGGTGACTATGTGGAAAAGTAAGGATGTGATTCATAGAAGATCAGCTTCATTTTGATGTAAGATACATGTTCCTGTGATGGTAATTATACCTGTCCTAAACAAAATGGCATTACCCTTTGACTGACCCTCGTAGAAATAGTTACTTGAAACCATACAAGTATGCTTAGAATATTAGTATTAGATAGGAATACTCAAAATTATGCAACTGTGTGCAAATATTTGATAGCATATAACGGTTGGTTGGTTGGGTTTTTATGGCATGTCAACCCATTGGGTCATTTTATGCCGAAGACCTTTTTGTTTATTCATTTTTGATGGGTACTCAATTTATTTTAAACATATTTTTGTCTATTTAATCAATAGATGAGACCCTAACAGGTACTACCACTCAGGGTCAGAGTGAACCTGGGAGCAATGGTGATGAAGGGGTGCTTCCGGACCTCCAGAACTGGAACCGCACCACCAGAGCGAGCGAGCGAGCGAGCGAGCGAGAGAGAGAGAGAGAGAGAGAGAGAGAGAGAGAGAGAGAGAGAGAGAGTTTAACGTCATACCCAGGACATTAACACCCGCAGCCAACACCTTCTAACACATATATGATAAAAAGGGTTGGGGTGGCCATAAGGGCAATAGGGTCGAAACAATCATATAGGTGCTAGAGCTTGACGTGATCGGCCGATAGATCGGAGGAGGCCTCTCCGACCGCCCGTCTATCCCATATAACTGTGAGAAAAAAACTAAACGTAAATATAAACGTACGATGTACACAATTTCTTAACCCCTAGGCATAAAATAACCTAAGAAGATTTGACATGCCTTTAAATCAATCAAACAATCAAAGAGGGTGACGGTTGGGGAGACTCCATGATACACGCTGCAATGTCGCTTCCATGCATGTTGGTGATTTTATGTTTTATCTTGGCCTACTTTGCACAACAATCAATTAACAGCGAAATCCCGTAAATAAATATGCAGACAGATTTCATATTTGTACGTCTGGAAGCTTTAAAAGCACAAAGACTATCTATAAGCTATTTTTTTCGACAAAACAACAGGTGTCTACACTGTAACATTGTAAGCGAGTGGTCGCCAATGCGATAGATAAACTATAAAAAGCCAGAAGCCAAGAGACAGGCGAGTTGACAAAGTTCAATATCAGACTCGATCAGTCATATAAACGGTTGCGGAGCTGGCCAGAAGATGCAGCACACGCAAGGCGGGGTTTCGGTGTTCGGTGAACCCTAAAAAAAGAAGCTGGGTTCCTCGATTCTCTCTCTCGGTATCCGGGGACAGGAATAGACCAGCTATAGTGTGGACTGAAATCGATTGAACCATTCAAACATACGAGATCAGTTGGTTGCAAATAGAATCTACCCCACACATCATGTCAGCTATCCAATTCAGCATACTTCTGCGAGTTTTGCAAAACGGTTATTGTCGTAGGAAATAGAATCGGTGACCCGAGTTCAAATACTGGACGAAGTTCTTTACATTTAATTTTGTGCTAATTACCATGGGAAAGGCATGAAACCATCTGTTAAGATGTTGTTAAGATTGGCTAGAATACTCAGAAGAGTCCTAGAAACCTGAGGGGATTTGCTATCCCTCAGACGTCTGTGAAAGACCACCAGCTAATGCGGATATGAAAATCTCGCAGGGGGTGATTTGATAATGTAAACATGTGAATAAAGAAGAAAAGTAAATTCATTCTAACGAAAGGAGAAGAATAAAAAAAAGAAAGGAAGAAGTAAATAATGAAGGGAGAAGAGAAGAATGAAAAAGAAAGAAAGAAAGAAAGAAAAAAAAGAAAGAAAGAAAGAAAGAAAGAAGAGTGAAAATTAAGAAAAGAAAAAAGAAACAAAGAAAAGAGAAACGTAAAAGAAAGAAAGAAAGAAAGGAGAAGAATAAAAAAGAAAAAAGAAAGAAAGAAAGAACGAATGAAGGGAGAAGAGAAGAATGAAAAAAGGAAGCTTAAAAAGAAAAAAGAAAAAAGAAAGAAAGAAGAGTAAAAATTAAGATAAGGGAAAAAGAAAGAAAGAAAGAAAAGAGAAGTGTAAAAGAAAGAAAGAAGAAAGAAAGAAAGAAAGAAAGGAAAAAGAAAGAAAGAGAGAAAGAAATGAAAGAAGAGAACCTTAATTCTCATCAAAAACGCTTTCTTAAGAAAAGAAAAAAACGAAAATTTCTAAATATAAGTAAATTCATAGCGTCAATGCATTAAACAAAGTCTTCATCAGTAGATAACCTGAGGGTCAAACAGAGTTTCAAGACCGAATGAACATTACAACTAAACAAGGACGCCCCAGCACTACCCCACGATACTACCATGCTTTGATGGCTTTAGATCACAATGCAGGAATGCCCAATCCACGCAGCTGCATCTTCTGTCTGACCTTGGAGCCTGTGATGTTTTTTTTTTCTATTGGTAACAAACCGGTCTTAGACAGATATGCAGAGGTCAAATTGACAATAAAAAAAAACCTCAGCATCCTACTTCAATTAGAAATATATTGGTCATTCAATGATTTCTTACTCGTTACTCTCGCAGATCTTCGTATATAACAATCGAGAGTCTCGAGACGTTATTTACGCGATAGAAAGAAAAGGGAAAGAAAGAGAGCAAAAAATATCAGAATTTTTTAATATATATATACTACTAGAAGCCACTACGCGGCGTCGCGTGGCTAGAGGGGGTTAAAAAAATTTAGTCTCGCAGATCCATTATAACAAATCGCGAGTTGGATCCTCGATGAATAGCCAATTTTTTCCTCGATGAATAGCCAACGTGTATACCAAGTTTTTATTATTTCTAGTGAAAGATTATTCAAGCAAAACGGATATTATTAGTTGTTATTTATTACCAAACTATGCGGGGGTACATAAATATACATATGGCGTGCACCTACTGCTTCTTATTGATATTTGGGTTGCAGAGTTTCACGGCTACATAGTTTGGTAATAAATAATACTTAATAATATCCGTTTTCGTTGTATATATATTTACCAACCCCTCCACACGAGCAGGATGTGATACAAGGTCAATTTCTTAAGTGGAGTTCAACAGGTTTGAATTCAGAGTTTTCCTTCTCCTAGACTGGTTACCTAGACATAGTTAAAGAGCCCAGTCTGCCCTGCTATTTACCCATAGCTGGAGGGATAGTAGGATTCATACCTTTCCCAAGGGTATTAGCGCAAAATGAAATGCAATTACCACGTCCAGGATTTGAACTCGGGGCGACGAGTCCATTTCCCATGACTTTAACCATTACACCACGCGCTTCCGTTTTCATTGTATAGGGTCCGGAAGAACGAGTTTGGAATATGGATAGATAGGCAACATAGCCTGTCTTTAATTTTTTATGAGAAAGAACAATATTTGTTGATTTGTTTGTTATTGCCATCAATTTTGTTTTAAAGAGTATATCATCAAAATTCTTGTCCTCACAAGCTATACACTCATGAAGCCTCAGACTGAAGTTTTTCAGCGCCCGCATAGCCGCTGCCTCTGACGAATAAAATATCCCCCAGAAGAATTAATCAAAAGGTAGATCTACTTGCCACGTTTAAAGACATCAGCCTTCAGATATCCCCAAAGGGAGTAATCACAAGGGCGTAGATCAAGGGGCTACGTTAAAAGACTTTGGCCTTCAGGTATCCCCAGAGAACATAATTACAGGGGATAAACCTGCGGTTTTCGCTTAAAGACTTGGGACTTCAGATATTACCAGAGGAAGTAATCACAAGGTGATAGATCTGTGGCCTACGTTTTAAAGAGTTGGACCTTCAGATACCCCTAGCAAAAGTATTCACAAGGTGATAAATCTGCGGCCTACATTTTTGGCTTTCAGATATCCGCAGAGGAAATAATCCTAAGGAGATAGATTTTTTGGTTTGGTTTGTTTTGTTTTACGGCATATCAACCTCAGTGGGTCATTTTATGCCGATAAAGTTTTTAAATAAATCAATTCTTAATGGATAATACAATTTTTTTATAAATAGATTTTTCTATTTAACCCATAGATGAGACCCTAACAGGTACAACCACTCTTGGTCAGAGTGGACCAGGGAGCAATGGTGATGAAGGGGTGCTCCACATTCCCCAAACCTCCAAAACTGGAACCTCACCATCAGAGTTTAACGTCATTCCCAGGACATGTAGACCCGCAGCCACCGCCTTCTAGCACCCATGTGATAAAAAGGGGTTGGGGCTTGCCATAAGGGAAATAGGGTTGGGAAAATCATATAGGTGCTAGGGCTTGACGTGAGCAGCCGATTGATCGGAGGGGGCTTCTCCGACCGCCCGTCTAGCCCAAGATAGGGCCAAAGTGGAGTATTGCATATCATGAACTGCTCATCCACCTGGGCTCTATCCTTAAGCATCACGGGTCGCCAGCCACAGCCAACAGGTGGCCCCATTGGGGAGATAGATTTTGTGAGCGAGCCGACCACTAGAGGTCACTATATAATAATAATTGTCACCATTTATTTTTTAATAAGTTTCAATCCTAACCATGTAATAATCCTAATCGCCATTCCACGAGATGATGGCAAAGGAAATGCCGCATCTGCTGTTGCTGAAAAACATATTTCCCACCGGCCTACCGTTTATTATTTTAAAGATTATTAGTATCGGATGGGGATAGGTGAAATCACATCACTGTGTCTGATAAAAGTCGTCGGGGCAGTCTAAAGTCGGTATCAGCCAGTCAGCGAGGGAGTCTATCCCCTTTTCAATAGCGCTAGACCAAGGAGATTGTTTTAGCATATGAGGTGCCACACCTACCATCAGCTCCTTACTTTACCGCACAGATCCCTGTGCTACTCATACGCTGAGTTGGCGGGGACCGGTATCGAACTAGGAACCTTCTGGTTTCTAGCCGAACGCTCTACCGACTGAGCTAACCGACAAGTTTACTTTATATCTGCGCGTTAATTTAATTTAGGAAACTCCCTGCATTGTGGGAGTGGGATTCTTAGAAATAAACCTTATTTTCATTCTTGGAAAGCTTTCTGCTAACCCCAAAAAACTTAGGTGTGTTTTCAATCATGTGGTTACATTCAAATCAGAGATCAATGACCATAACGTTGTTGGTTAACCCATTTACGATTACTCGGAATCATCGAGATATTTAAGCCACGTGTAACAAGAAGGAGATTCACGAATGTAAATTGATATTACAATATTTTAATGACAAATACACTACGAACGTTAATGGTTGGTTGGCTGGTTTGTTTCGATTTTATGGCATGTCAACCCTTGGGTTATTTTATGCCAAAGACGTTTTTGTTTTTTTTCATTATTTCTTGCCGATGACGCTCCTGTTTTATTCATTCTTGTTAGATATTCAACCATTTTTAAACGCATTTTTAAACACATTTTTAAACGCATTTTTAAACACATTTTTAAACACATTTTTAAACGCATTTTTAAACACATTTTTAAACGCATTTTTAAACACATTTTTAAACGCATTTTTAAACACATTTTTAAACACATTTTTAAACGCATTTTTAAACACATTTTTTAAACACATTTTTAAACGCATTTTTAAACACATTTTTAAACACATTTTTAAACCATTTTTAAACACATTTCTAAACTAATTTTTTAATCTATTAAACCCATAGATGGGGACCTAACAGGTACTACTACTCTTGTCAGAGTGGACCTTGAAGTAATGGCAATGAAGGGGTACCACACACTCCCTAAAGCTCCAGAATAGGAACCTCACCACTAGATACAGTTTAACGTCATACCCATGACACTAAGTTGGTTGACAGTTTATTTTGTTTAATTGCATATCAACCCTTGTGGGCTATTTAATGCCAAATCTAGGTTTTTTTTAATGTTTTTGTTTTTATACGTATGATGAGCGAATAGGTTGTAGGTAAATATAGATATATTTTTGTTTTATAAACTGGTAGAAATATTTTCCTTAACTTTATGTGTATCAATAAACTGGTATAAATAATTCTATTAACTTCCTGTGTATTAATACACTGGTAAAAATCATTTTCATTAACTTCATGTTTATCAATAAACTGGTAGAAATCATTTTCATTAACTTCATGTTTATCAATAAACTGGTAGAAATCATTTTCATTAACTTCATGTTTATCAATAAACTGGTAGAAATACTTTTCATTAACTTCATGTGTATCAATAAACTGGTAGAAATAATTTTCATTAACTTCATTTTTATCAATAAACTGGTAGAAATATTTTTCATTAACTTCATATTTATCAATAAACTGGTAGAAATTTTTTCATTAACTTCATGTTTATCAATAAACTGGTAGAAATACTTTTCATTAACTTCATGTTATCAATAAACTGGTAGAAATAATTTTCATTAACTTCATATTTATCAATAAACTGGTAGAAATACTTTTCATTAACTTCATGTTTATCAATAAACTGGTAGAAATAATTTTCATTAACTTCATGTTATCAATAACTGGTAGAAATAATTTTCATTAACTTCATATTTATCAATAAACTGGTAGAAATATTTTTCATTAACTTCATTTATCAATAAACTGGTAGAAATAATTTTTCATTAACTCCATGTTATCAATAACGGGTAGAAATATTTTTCATTAATTCTATGTGTACCAATAAACTGGTAGAAATATTTTTCATTAACTTCCTGTGTATCAATAAACTGGTAGATATAATTTTCATTAACTCCATGTTTATCAATAAATTAGATGAAATAACTCCATGTGTATTAATCATCCTTGATCTGACTTATACAGTTTGAATTCAGACTTTTCCTTCTCTTAGATTGGTTGTCCTTTGCAAGTCTTAAGAGCATAGTATGACCAACTATTTACCCATATTTGGGTGTGTGTGCGTGAAGAGATGGATTTATGCCTTATCAAAGGGCATTAGTGTGAAGGGAAACGCAAACAGCCTCGTTTAGGATTTGAATTCGGGTTACTGAGTCCATTTCCTACGATGATAACCGTTACGAAGATGCGTCTCTACTGGTATACAATATTTTTCGTCAAACCCTACTGCTCTCGTCCTGACATTGAACCTTTCTGTGACTACGGTGAACTGAAAACAATACGGTGATTATTCTTTTCTCGAAATGAAGATTTCTTGTAATAGTAGTTGAGTTAGAGGGAGTAAATTCTAATGCAGGGCATCGGATGAGGAAGGTCGGAAGGTGGGCGTGTGATTTAAATGTTAGGTGATGTGAAAAAATCAGTTTCATTTTAGAGGGAAACCCACCTCCCCCAGACAAGCATCTGTCCCCTCGTCTAAAAGAGTAAGGGCCTGATGCGCTCTAGAAGAGGAATGAAGACAGAACTTTTTTTTGCACAGCCCTATGAGTGATTTGCGTCATTCGGGTTCCTCACTTAAAACTGACAAATTAATTAGATACGATCAATAGCAAACAATATCACGAGGTAAGGGCGTCCCATCGTAGTGTAATAGCTAGCAAGGTAGTCTTGTAGATCCATTAGTGCTGAATAGCTAGTTCGATTTTCGCTGGATGCCCCATACTTGCGACTTTGCGTCACATTCTACCGGTGGCGAAGGTGTTGGTTAAATACGGACAATATGACGAGATAAATCAAATAGATTATGAAAGAGAGAATGGAACCACTTAAAAGAATATTTAGGGAGGCGTTCGTCGTGAAATGGTTATTGTCGCAGGAAATCGAGGTGGAGCCCCTAGATCAAATCTTGAACAAAGTTGTTTGCATTTCACATAGCGCTAATACCCTTGGGAAGGCATGAATCTGATTATTCTTCCTTCAGATATGGGTTAACAGTAGGACAGACTGGGCTCTTTAATCTTAGTATGCTAACCAATCTAGAGCAAGGAAAACTCTGAATTCAAACCAGCTGAAGTCCTCTTTTTAAAAATTGACCTTGTGCCACAATCTACCCTTGATTGGGGGGGGGGGTAAATGGTTTGGTTTCTTTGTTTAATGGCATATCAACTATCATGGGTTATTTAATACCAAAGTCATCCTTGTAGAAGAACAATTGTGGTACTATTTAACCCATAGTTAGGGAATGAGA
Organism: Doryteuthis pealeii; assembly: GCA_023376005.1. Classification (NCBI taxonomy): domain Eukaryota; kingdom Metazoa; phylum Mollusca; class Cephalopoda; order Myopsida; family Loliginidae; genus Doryteuthis; species Doryteuthis pealeii. The sequence continues at coordinate 74,016,155 of CM042155.1, forward strand.
GGGTTCATGCCATTCCCAGGAGTATTAATCTGAAAAGGAACGTAATAGCGTGACTGGAGTTTGAACTCACAGACTAAGATGTCGCAATCTAGCACTTTAGCCACTACCCCAAGGGTACTAGCCCCAGTAAATACATTCATGGATAAGAGATGGACATCACCAAGTAACCTACATTAGTATTATTTGAATGATTTGGACTATTGTCCTCATCTTTATTGTTATCTGTACAACGTTTCAGCCGATGTACCCTCCGGTCATCTTCAGATATTTCTTGTTGGACTCAGGAAACTTTTAGAACTCGGGAACCTTCTTTCCGAACTCATGAACCTTCTTGTCGTAATCGGGAGATATCATTGAACTTTGAACCTAACTTTTTATTCAATCCACGGAGTATCCTGTTCTCCTTCCACTAACCATAGCTGGGTACAGGTGTTAAGCTGTGTTAATTGTTATTCTATGTTACTGTCGCCCATGACCAGGATTGAACCTGTAGCCTAGAAATAACTGTCACTTAGAACTGTCTTAAACCAATGCCTTTATCCACTACGCTATGTGTCCAATAGTCCGAATAATCCAAATAATACTAATTATCAAACCTCATCTCAAAAATTCAAAGAAATGGTGTATATAACAATAAAGATGAGGACAATAGTCCGAATAATCCAAATATTACTAATTATCAAGCCTCATCTCAAAAATTCAAAGAAATAGTGTAGATAACAATAAAGATGAGGACAATAGACCGAATAATCCAAATATTACTAATTATCAAGCTTTGTCTAAAATATTCAAAGAAATAGTAACCTACATTGTTCTAAGATATACCATCAAGGGTGATTACTTGACTGACGACCGAAAGGGGCATAGGAAAGGAGATGGGTACTGCCAAAAAATCCCAAAAGCCTTGAGATATAAGTAAAGTCGTCGGGATGGCCTAAAGTCGGTATCAGCCAATCAGCGAAGGAGTCTATCCCCTTTTCACTAGCGCTAGACCAAGGAGATTGTTTTTTGTGTCTAAGGTGGAGCGCTATACCTACCATCAGCTCCTTACTTTACCACACTTATCCCTGCGCTACTAATACACTGAGTTGGCCGGTATCGAACTAGGAACCTCGTAGTTTCTAACCGAACGCTTTACCGACTGAGCTAAGGGGAATTACTTGGTATCGTCCCCTGGCGGCCTAAAAGGTTATAGGAGAGAAGATGGGTTGGGTAAATACATATTTTAAAAATATTTTACCAGTGTATGATTTAATGACAAATGATATTTATCGGAAAATCATAGCTTTTTCGACACACTCACGAGGTCCAGTCTTTTGCCTTCCTTTGCTTTGACTATGTGAAAGCCCCGGTATCCCCTAGATCACTGAAGTTAAACAGCCATGAGCCTCTTCAATACTTAATTGGGGGAACTACGTAAGCAACAGCAGCTACTGTAATCAATCGTAGAAATGACTTGATTCGTCATTAAATGACACGAAAAGGGTTGATATGCCGTAAAACCAATCAACCTATTATTATTACCCACCGGATTTCTTTTTTGTCTATCACAAATAAAATATAATGAAAGGCTTCTTCGTCTTAATTATTCGTTTGGCGTCATCTGCTCTCTCTCTCTCTCTCTCTCTCTCTCTCTCTCTCTCTCTCTCTCTCTCTCTCTCTCTCTCTCTCTGCTTTAGATCGTGTTCTTCCAATTTTCGGAAGAATTAGCAGTAATCAAAGCTGATACAATAGGCCACACAAGATCCACGCCCACACCAAGTTACTTATTCTAAATTATATGCTCTTGGATTTCTACAGTAACTTTTGTGCTCACAGAATTACTTCATCCAATGAATGCGTAGTTTACTCACCCCACCCACTAGATGTTGATTTTTATTTTGAAAAAAAAAACACAAAAATCAAGACAAAAAAAACAAACAATATAAAACAAACAATGTTTTATATTAGAAATAAGGGAAATGTCAAATCTGTAAATTAGTTAACATCCTGATAATGAGAATATAGAATTAGTTGTCAATTAAGTTAATTAAATCAAACAAAATGACAGACAGACAGACAGAGAGATAGATAAATATATATATATATATATATATATATATATATATATATATATATATATATATAGAGAGAGAGAGAGAGAGAGAGAGAGAGATGTAAATAAAATGAGATGTGGGTAGAAAGATAGATAGATAGATAGATAGAAAGAAAAAAATGAACAGGCTGACATAGAGATAGATAGATAGATATGAATAGAATGAGAGATAGATAGATAGGTAGATAGATAGATAGAAATGAACAGACTGAGATAGATAGATAGATAGATAGATAGATAGATAGATAGATAGATATGAATAGAATGAGAGATAGATAGATAGATAGATAGATAGATAGATATGAATAAAATGAGAGATAGATAGATAGATAGATAGATAGATAGATAGATATGAATAGAATGAGAGATAGATAGATAGATAGATAGATAGATAGAAAGAAAGAAACGGACAGACTGAGATAGATAGATAGATAGATAGATAGATAGATAGATAGAAATTAGCAAACTGAGATAAATAGATAGATAGATAGATAGATAGATAGATAGAAATTAACAACTGAGATATGAACAGACAGAGATAGATAGATAGATAGATAGATACAAATGAACAAACTGAGATAGATATGAGACAGAGAGATAGATAGATAGATAGATAGATAGATAGATAGATAGATAGATAGAAATGAACAAACTTAGATATGAACAGACTGAGATAGATAGATAGATAGATAGATAGATAGACTGGGATAAATAGATAAACGCTGAGTACAATGAGTGAAACAGATAAATAGGGATGTGGGGGCACATTAATATATATAAATGAATAAGTAATGGAATTGAAACAGAAGAAAAAAGAAACAAATAAAAAAGAAAAAAAAAGAACGTGAAATTGGGAAACAGAATTTTCTTTAATTTCTTAGAAAATATGAGTGACTCAGAGATCAAAATGTTCTAAACACATAAAATCACAAAAGGAAAAATTCTGGCATTGATAAAAGAATAAACTGTTTTATAAAAACGAATATCTATCAAATTTTTCAGGGCAAAATTATCACCAAAGAAAAGTTAAGGTGAGGAAGAAACACCCTTTCTAAATCCCACTTCTCAATAAACAGAAAGGAAGTCTAGGGTGATTATGTAGCGTCCACTTTCGAAGTCCTGTCTGGAAGTCCTGGCTTTTAACAGGGTTCGAAACTGGCCCTAGTTTCGAAATACGCAACTTACTCAACAACCAAGCAAACTCTTTACCTCGCTGTGGGACAATGGTTAGCAAGATAGTAGGTATTTACCCAACCCGTTTGCCACGGGTATGATGTGACACTAGGTCGTAAGTATGGGGCATCCAGCGAGGATCGAACTCACTATTCAGTAGTAATAGATCTGTGAGACTAGATTGCTAGATATTACACCATGTCGGGACGCTTTTTCGACTTAACCCGTTCACCACAGGCTGGATTTGGCACAAGTTCGTAAGTATGAGGCATCCAGTGAGGATCCCACCCGCTATTCAGCTGTAATGGATCAGCAAGACTAACCTGCTAACTATACACCATGATAGGATGCCCATTTTATCCAACCCGTTTGCCACGGGCTGGGTGACACAAAATCACAAGTATGGGGCATCCAGTGAGGATCGAACTCGCTATTCAGCTGTAATGGATCTGCGAAACTAGCTTGCTAACCATTACACCACGATGGGTCACCCACAGTTAGCAAAATAGTACAACTGACCATTATTATTGTAGAGAGTTTGATCCTATCCTGGTGTAATTGTTAGCAAGCTAGACTCGCAAATCTATAACGACTGAACAGCGAGTTCGATCCTCGCTGGATGCCCTATACCTGCGATCTTGTGTTACATCCAGTCCTAAGCGAACGGTTTGAGTAAAAAGGCGTCCCATCATATTGGGATGGTTAGCAAGCTAGTCTCAGTGATCCATTACTACTGAATATCGAGTTCGATCCTTAGTTGAACCCTCATACTTGCGACTTTGTGTCACATCCTACCCGTGGCAAACGGTTTCGATAAGAAAGACGTCTCATATTTGTGTAAAGGTTAGCAAGCTAATCTCACAGATCCATTACTACTGAATACCGAGTTCAATTCTCGCTGGATGCCACGTACTTGCGACCTTGTGTCACATTCTACTTGATGTGAACGGTTTGAGCGCAAAGGGCGACCTTGATTCAAATCCTGCCAGTGGCGAACGGGTAGGGTAAGGAAAACGTCCTGTCGTGTTGTAATGGTTCGCCAACTAGTTACGCAGATCCATTACTACTAAATAGCGAGTTCAATCCTAGTTGTATGCCCCATATTTGTGACCTTGTGTCAAATCCTACCTGTGGCCATCTGCTGTGATAAACTACATTTCTTCAACTCAAACTACTGTCCTTTTAAAACCACAAATTGCCCTTTAAGGACCTCCTCCTTAAAGGGCAATTTGTACTGGTACCGCCCACGCTCAAGTCCCCTGATATATCAGAACCTTGCCATTATGCAATGGTTAGCAACCTTATCTTGCTGCTGAAACGGGTTAATTCCGAACTTAATATCTTACTCTACTAATATCAAGTCATCGTCGGGGTGGCCTAATGTCGGTATCAGCCAGACAGCGAGGGAGTATATCCCCTTTTCACTAGCGCTAGATTGTTTTCGGCGTCGTAGGTGGAACGCCACACCTACCATCAGCTCCTCACTTTACCGCACAGATCCCCGTGCTACTCATACGCTGAGTTGGCGAGGGGCGGTATCGAACACGGAAATTGACTGAGCTAAACCGTCGGTTTAAATACTTATAAAAGCACCGAGGTTGTGTTTGTTACGCTATGGTTATCGTCGTAGGAAATGGACACCGCGAGCCGTGTTCAAATCCTGGATAAGGCTGGTTACATTTCACATAGTGCTAATACCCTTGGGAAAGGTATGAATCCTATTATTCTCCCTCTAGCTATGGGTAAAATAGTAGTGTAGACTGGGCTCTTTAACCCTAGTGTGGCAACTGGTCTAAGAGAAGGAAAACTTTGAATTCAAACCTGTTAAACTCCGTTTAAAAATTGCTCTTGAGTTACATCCTGCTCGTGTGGAGGGGTTGGATGAATAGATATGAAGGCATCTTAACACGGATCAAAGATTAGAAAGGTATGTCTATTATAGTGAGTTCGATCCTCACTGTGTGTCCCATACTTGCTAGTCTGAGTCAATAGACACCTATTCATGGACCAATAAGTTAGCAAACTAGTCGTACACACTACTAAGACTTAGTTCAGTCCTCACTGGATGCTCACTATCTGTATCCTTGAACCAGACTAGGCTAAGCTTAAGTAAATAAACTGAGTGCCTCATTATGTTGTAATAATTAACAAGCTAACATCTAAGATCGGAAATGATTTCGATCCTCTCCGGGTGCCCCACAACTCTATCCCTGTATCAAATTAAAACAATCAGTAACTACCAATAAAGGTGTCATACCATTGAGCAAATTGGTCTCATCTATTATTGCTACTGTTGTGAGTTCAATCACCTCTGAGTGCCCATACATGTGTCCTTGTGCCAAACTAACTAAGTAGGTAAGTAACAAAGTAACTAAATACCTATGGAGACGTCTTGACATAGAGCAGGGATCACCAAACTTTTTTTTTACGGTGGGCCGGAAATTGAAAAAATAACGAGCGCGGGCCACATTATTATTGTAACAAGTGGTAACAATTGAAAATTCAGGATTGTGAAAGTAACAAGTGAAATTCTCACACACATAACATTTTGTAAACTACCTACAGTAGTCAAGTCCATGAAGATTTAATAAATTTAACATGATGTTTAAATTTAAATGGTATCAGAACGTTTCACGTTCCGTACGTTTTAACAAACAAATTTAAGTACTGTCGGCGGGCCTGATAAAATGCCGCCGCGGGCCGGAGAGGCCCGTGAGCCGTAGTTTAGTGACCCCTGACATAGAGCAATGTTTAGCAAGCTAGTTTCATATACTATTACTAAAGCAGTTTGGTCCCTATTGTGTGACCCATAATTCCTAAACTAAGATAAGGTATGAAACTACCTATAAACGGTCTGGTAGACTGTACAGAGGTCGATTCTCACTGAGTGCTCAATACTTCTGTTAAATTTAGTAAACTTAGGTAAAAATCAGTGCCTACGAATAAATGAATCTTACTACGGGGAAAGGTTTATCAAATTGATCTCGCAGACTGCTACTATGTTAAGGCGTTTGATCCCTACTAAGGAGAAATACTGTGAGATGGAAAGGTGATGAGAAGTCTAAACTGGGGACACAAATTATCGAAGTTTTTTTTTATTTATATCGTTGTTTTCTAATGAGGAAATCGCTGAATGAACACAGTCATCTTCCAGAATCCGGTTTAGATAATTCGATACAAAATAACATGAAAAATCAGTGGAAAATGATATGTAGCCCCAAAACAAAAGAATATTGGAATAGCGTATATACTCGTGTATAGTTTTAGTTTTATTTTATGACCAAGAAATCATGAATTTTTAAAGTTAATAGTTTTCTCTATTTCTCTCTCATTAGGTTTCAGTTTCAACCTTTGAAAAGTATTACTTATCTATCTATCTAGCTAGCTAGCTAGCTATCTAGCTATCCCAGTCTTTTCATATCAATCAATCAATCTATCTATCTATCTACCTACTTATCTTAATCTATTTTCATCTTTCTTACTTTCTCAGTATTTTCATATCTATCTATCTATTTATCTATCTATCTATTCCAGTCTTTTCATATCAATCACTCAATCAATCTATCTACCTACCTTAATCTGTTTTTATCTTTCTTACTTTTTCAGTCTTTTCATATCTATCTATCTATCTATCTATCTATCTATCTGTCTGTGTTCAGTATATTCGTAATCTATCTATCTATCTATCTATCTATCTATCTATCTATTACAGTCTTTCCATATCTATCTGCCTACCTACCTACCTACTAACCAACCAACCAACCTATCTTAGTATGTTCATATTCATCTTTGTTAATATCTCTCTCTCTCTCTCTCCCTATATATATATATAAACTATATTGATTATAAATTAGGTTCTCATATATATATATATATATATATATATATATATATATATATATATATATATATATATATATATATATAATTTCCCTTCTATCTTTTTAAGTTTTTTTACGTGATTTCTCATATCTATCAATCTAAGTCTTTTCATATTTATCTATTTTTCTTTCTTTTCAGTCTTTTCACGTCTCTCTCTCTCTCTCTCTCTCTCTCTCTCTCTCTCTCTCTCTCTCTCTCTCTCTCTCTCTCTCTCTCTCTCTCTCTCTGTATGTCTCTTCTCTCACTCACACTTTTACTCTCTCTTTCTCTCTCTTTCTTTCTTTCTTTCTTTCTTTCTTTCTCTTACTTTCTCTCACACTCTCTCTCTCTTTCTCACTCTCTCTCTCTCTCTCTCTCTCTCTCTCTCTCTCTCTCTATATATATATATATATATATATATATATATATATATATAATTCTAGTAATATTTATATATGTTAATATTGATTGATTGGTGTATAGTTTTATTTCTAAAGGTGTTCATAATTCAACCTATACATGAATACATAGAGTATAAAAAGATACATTATAATGGCAAGTTTAAAATCAATAAAAGTTGGAAAAATCCAAGAAAGTTGAGGAATTCTTGGGTTTGAGGGTGTGGTCAATTGTAAGAAGGAAGAATCGGGGAAGAATCAAAAGAGAAATGGACAATCAGGAAATTAGTTTCGCTAATAAAAATAAATAAAAATAAATTTACAGTCAGTGATTTTTTTTTCTTGGGGTTAGTGAAGCTTAAGTGTGGCACAAGTCTATAAGTAATGCGCACCTGATAAAGAAGAGAAGAAGAAGAAGAAGAAGAAGAAGAAGAAGAAGAAGAAGAAGAAGAAGAAGAAGAAGAGTATTGGGGACATGAGGAGACTTGCTGTCAATCGAATTTCAGTAACCCCCACCCCAGTTAAAACAAGTGAGAAAAAATTTAATATAGTAAAAATAAAAATAATACTCTTCAGATATAACACATTTTCAAGATTCAAACACATACATAGATAGATATATAGATAGATAGATAGATATGAATCAAGATAGAAATGAACATATTAATATATGTAGAGAGAGAAAGATGACCAGAGTAAGATAGACAGACAGACAGACAGATAGATAGTTAGATAGATAGATAGATAGATAGGAACAACCATATATATGAATAGAGTAAGACACACACACACACACACTTACATATATATAATGTATACATACATATATATATGTATGTATACATACATATATATATATATACATATATATGTATATATATATATGTATACATACATATATATGTATACATACATATATATACACACATACATATATATATATACACATACATACATATATATGTATACACATACATACATATACATATATATATACATATATATATATATATATATATATATACATATATATATATACATATATATACATATACATACATATACATATATATATATATAAATATATATATACATATATATATATATATATAGATAGATAGATAGATAGATAGATATTAACAGCCATAGATAGGAATAGTCTAGGAAACACACACACACAGAAACACGCACTCACATATATATGTGTGTGTATGTGTCTGTGTCTGTATCTGTACATATATGAAGACAGACCGACATAGATATGAACAACTATTGATATGAATAGACTAAGATACACAAACAGACTCATATATATATATATATATATATATATATATATATATATATATATATATACAGAGAGAGAGAGAGAGAGAGGAGAGAGAGAGAGAGAGAGAGAGAGATAATTTATTCTAGGCAAATACGTTTCGAAGCCACCGAAAGTGTAATCTCCGTGTGGAGTGTTCAAGTTCGTAGAGTTTAACAAAAAACAACACATAAGCAGCTCAGAGGAAAAAATGTAGATAACAAGAGTCAAATTAAAGAAAGATATTAAGTTGACTTTTCAAGACAGTTGATCCAACCAAACACTACGCGACTCATAATTTGTGCTTTGAACTATGATAAACATTCATTCTTCACCTCCGCAATTCGTACAACTTTTTCGCGGGTATATTAGTTAGGGCTCAACACTCCATCTTCTCTGTGAAAGCAACAGTTGACTCAGATCGCGCATATTATTGACGAATTTAGTTATTCAAACAACAAGTAGAAACAGTGAAATTATTTTGAATTTCTTCCAAGGGGGTGCCGAAAAGTTTCCGGGACCAACCAAGTCAGAACGGTCCCTTTAAAAAAAAAAAAAGACTTATTTGAAGAACTATTATCCAAGTGTGGAATAATATGTTGAATAGCGTCTTGGTTAATTTCTTCTTAGTCGGGCTGAGGACTTTTCAGCACCCCCTTGTACATTGAATAAAGATATATTTGTCTCAATTGTAAATTAAAAACACAACGAATTATTATCTAATTCTTTTTTTTTTTAAGGGTTACGACATATTTATTTAACTTGTTTTTAAATTTGGTTAAGCAAAGACGAAAATAAATAAATAAAACATTTGTCAAGTTTGTTTTTTCCCACTGAAATGGAAGCTTCCACCAAAAATTAATTTTTTGAAAAACAAAAAAAAAAAAAACAAGGGGTGGGGGTATTTATCATCGTTGTCGATGGATAATGAATGGGACTCATGAAATGACGTGACCTACCTCTAAACTGTAGCATTTTTGAAAAGCCAGACGCCTTTTAGCGGTGTCGGGATCGGTGTCAGTGAGGCTCGTGTTCATGTTGGCGATGATGCTAGCGCTGGAGAAATGTTCAATATACTTCTCGGCAGGGAGAAGAACAGTCTAACTGAGTGCGTACGTGCGTATGTGCGTGTGTGCGAATGAGAGAGAGAGAGAGAGAGAGAGAGAGAGAGAGAGAGAGAGAGAGAGAGAGAGAGAGTTTGTGTGGGAGAATCAGTTAGAGAGAAAGACAGCGTGTGAGAGAGAAAGAGAGTGACAGTGGATCTCGCCTGTTGAAGTTAGACTGTTATAAAAAAATGGTAAAATTATAAAGTTTCAGATTGAGCGCGTTTTTGTGCTTTAGGTTTGTTATTGCGACTGTTGTGCAATCAGAGTTGTTTTGTTTGTTTTTTGTTTTTTTGTTTGTTTTTCGATTGTTTTTTTTTTTGTTTTTTGTTTGTTTGTTTGTTTTTTGTTTGTTTCTTTCTTTTGTTCTTTTCCTTTTTAGGTTTTCTTTTAAACCTAAAGTCCGGCAACAAGTAGTTCTGTAATTGTTGTTTTCTTTCCTAAGAGATTTTTTTTTAAATTAAATATATAAGCACCTTTTTTTTTCTTTTTTTTTTTTTTCTTTTTTTTTTTCTTAAAGAACTGAAAAATCCAGACAGCTTATTTCTATTATGCTTTCAAAACGAAAAATTAAAAATTAAAAAATTGAATTAATTATATATCAAAATCGTAATTATTGTTTTTACACCATTAAGTTTTTTTGTTTTTTTTTCTTATTCTTTTTTTCTTTCTTTCTTTTTCTTTCTTTCTTTCTTTTTCCTGGTGAAGCAATTTAATTCAAGCTTCGAAATAAGTATTAAATCTTTTTCTTGTGCGTATTCAGTCTTTGTTCATGTAAGTGAATGTCATCAATTGAAATGAGACGTAACTTATTAATAGAGAAAGAGTATATGTGTGTATTAAAGGTAAAATGCGCACAGGTATATACTAGGAAAAAGAGGCAGATAGAGAAAAAAAGTAATATTTATATATATAGATATATGTTTAAAGTAAGACAGAAATAAAAGAGTAGTTGATGGATGAAAAGAAGAGTAATAGGAAGAGGAGACCCTGAAAGAAAATAAGCCTGTCACGGTCGAAGTGTTTGTAGTATGATATTTAGAGTTAGATCAGCACACACACACACACACACACTTGAAACGAGCGCTCTAAACGAGTGTGAGTCTCTATCAACGTGTGTACAGTTGCACGAATGTAAAACAAACTATTTCGCAGTGTGTATGTGTGTGTGTGTGCAAGTCATAAGTACCTGTGTGAGATCGAATTTTTAAATCGATTATTTAATATAAGTGGTTTTTATTTATTTATTTATTTATTTATTTGTTTGTTCATTCATTTATTCGTGTATATATGCGTATCTAAACGTTGTGAGTGTCAAAGCCCACAAATCTGCGCATGTAGTTTCCTTTTGCGGAGATATACGCCTATTTAAATGCTATCTACGCACTAAGAGTAACTGGGAGTGGTAGAGGGGGAGGAGGAGAGAAGAAGAGAGACTCAAAAAGTGTGGCAGGGTATAAGAGGGGGAGGGGTGATATTGTCAATCGGCAGGTAAGAAGCAGTGCGCGAAGTAGCGGTTCAGTCCCGTCCCACATGTGTCTTCTAACAACCAACTGCGAAGCGAAGCTACAACATAAATAATTAATCTATCTGGCTTGCTGCAACTATCACTGACACGATTAGCATTCCGTCTCCCACTTCAAAAAAAAAAAGAAAAAAGAAAAAAAAGGAAAAAAAGAAAAAAACAGCTGCTGCTGTTGTTGCTGCTGCTGCTGCATCGCGGCTTGGGGTTGATTTCTGGTGGCAACAGAGAGGCCGGTTCAATCATATTTGACACACGCAAATGAGCCAGAATTCTCTCTCTCTCTCTCTCTCTCTCTCTCTCTCTCTCTCTCTCTCTCTCTCTCTCTGTCACTTAGTCCCACTCCTCTCAGTCTCTTAGCCTCTCTCTCTCTCTCTTTCTCTCTTTGTTTCTTTCTTTTTCAGTCTCTTAGTCTCAGTCTCCATTCTTATCTCTCCTCTCTCTCTCTCTCTCTCTCTCTCTCTCTCTCTCTCTCTCTCTCTCTCTCTCTCTGTCACTTAGTCCACTCCTCTCAGTCTCTTAGTCTCTCTCTTTCTCTCTTTCTCTCTTTGTTTCTTTCTTTTTCAGTCTCTTAGTCTCAGTCTCAGCCTCATTCTCTCTCTCTCTCTCTCTCTCTCTCTCTCTCTCTCTCTCTCTCTCTCTCTCTCTCACTTAGTCTCACTCCTCTCAGTCTCTTAGTCTTCTTTCTCTCTTGTTTTTTCTTTTTCAGTCTCTTAGTCTCAGTCTCTCAGCCTCATTCTCTCTCTCTCTCTCTCTCTCTCTCTCTCTTCTCTTCTCTCTCACTCTCTCTCAGTCTCTTCTCTCTTTGTTTTTTCTTTTTCAGTCTTAGTCTCAGTTTCTCAGCCTCATTCTCTCTCTCTCTCTCTCTCTCTCTCTCCTCTCTCTCTCTCTCTCTCTCTCTCTCTCTCTTCACTTAGTCTCACTCTCAGTCTCTTAGTCTCTCTGTCTCTCTGTCTCTCTTTGTTTCTTTCTTTTCAGTCTCTTAGTCTCAGTCTCAGTCTCAACCTCATTCTCTCTCTCTCTCCCCCTCTCTCTCTCTCTCTCTCTCTCTCTCTCTCTGTCACTTAGTCTCACTCCTCTCAGTCTCTTAGTCTCTCTCTCTCTCACTTTCTTGTTTCTTTTTCAGTCTCTTAGTCTTAATCCCTCAGCCTCATTCTCTGTCTCTGTCTCTGTCTCTGTCTCTCTTTCTTTCTCTCTCTCTCTTTCTTTGTTTATTCCTTTTTCAGTCTCTCAGTCTCTCAGTCTCTCAGCCTCATTCTCTCTCTCTCTCTCTCTCTCTCTCTCTCTCTCTCTCTCTCTCTCTCTCTCTCTCTCTCTCTCTCTCTCTCTCTCATCCAAACACAAACATACCCTGAGATGTTTTTTCTCCATTCCTGTTAGAGTGAGTGGGAGGGATTTTAGTTGGTATATCACCATTACGTGTTCTAGGATTGGTATCTGATCAACTTCTCCGTATAACAAGTGACAATCGTATATATATATATATATATATATATATATATATATATATATATAATTATATTATATCGTATATATATATATATATATATATATATATATATATATATATATAACTAATATTTTTATCTCACCTTCCTTAGCTCATCTGGGATAAGTTTCATGTATTATAATTTTTTTTATAAAATTAAAAAATAACCCAATCTTCAGACAGAAGTTTTGGGAAGTAAAACATAATTTTTATCAAATTAAAAATGTTTACTTAAAAAACAAAACAAAAAAAAACAACGTGAAACTAATAGTTACAGATGACCGAAGGAAATGAGTTAATAATTGTTTTAGTCTTTCAACTGCTCAACTCTCGCTTTCCTCCTCTCTCTCTCTCTCTCTCTCTCTCTCTCTCTCTCTCTCTCTCTCTCTCTCTCTCTCTCTTTATAGTTTTGCTTATCAATATGTACATCCCTAACAAAAATAATGAATGGTTAATTTTATTCTAAACGAAAGATACCAGGATTTTTCAAAACGAATATTATTAGGTATTATTTATTACCATATTCTAAAGCAGTGAAATCCTGACACAAACATATTACTATGCATCGGTCCAAAAATGAGTACATCCTTATATACATTTATAAAATGATGTAGTTTGGTAAGAAATGATAACTTTACTATAGTAATACATTGGAAAGGATTCTTACTATAAGAATGCATTACATGGATCCTTACAATAAAAATCCATTGGAATGGATTCTTACTATTTCAAATAACTATAGTAATGGATTGGAAAGGATTCTTACGATATATATTTACCAACCCCTCCGCACGAGCAGGATGCGACACAAGGTCAATTTCTTAAGCGGAGTTTAACAGGTTTGAATTCAGAGTTTTCCTTCTCCTAGACCGGTTGCCTAACCAAGGTTAAAGAGCCCAGTCTGCCCTACTATTTACCCATAGCTGGAAGGAGAGTAGGATTCATACCTTTCCCAAGGGTATTAGCGCTAAGTGAAATGCAATTACCACGTCCAGGATTTGAACTCGGGGCGACGTGTCCATTTCCCATGACTTTAACCATTACACCACGCGCTTCCTAAGGAAAGGATTCTTACTATAGGAATATATTCGAATGGATTTTACTTTAAGAAGACTCACAGTGAAAAACTACCAGTTCGAGTTATTTCAAACTCGCAAGAAGTAAAATATGACACTATATACCAGTGGTTCCCAACCTTTTTTGCCATGCCCCCACATAATCACCTCTGAAATCCTGATATTCCCCATGCGGTAATATATAATTCTTGTAATTTAAATTGTGGACCAACAACATAACGTATACACATTTATCATTTTAACTCTATTATTATAACTATTAACTGGTAAAAATGTTAGAATGTAAATTAATTCTAAATTTTATATCATAATTATTTATTTATTTATTTTTATTTTTTTGTTATAGAATATATTGCCACTGCTTTTTTCTGGACCTCCTAGCTTCATGATGTTGCGCCAGTGTGACTTCAGACATGAACAGTCCTCTACAGAGAGCCTGTCGCCACCGAGAGCGGATCTGAGTCAAATTTTCCCAGCTGGAAGGGGCAATGCCAAAACACCTGAGATCATTCTTGCAGACATCCTTGAAACGTAGCTGGGGGTGACCAATCTGTCTCTTACCAGACGAAAGCTCTGCATGAAGGGCATCCTTCGATATTCGTCCACCATCCATTCGGCGGATATGACCCAGCCATCGGAGACGACGCTGTCTCAGTTGAGCTCTCACTAGAACTGTTGTGTTAGTGATCCTGTAGCTCCAGGCGATGCCCAGTATACGTCTAAGGCGGCGAAGGTAAAAGCTATTTAGCCGCCGCTCTTGGCGAGAGTACAGGGTCCATATTTCACTTCCATACATGAGGGTGCTGATAACATTCACAAGTTGATAAAGTTTGTGTAAAAAGTTTATATCATTTTGGACATGATTTCTAATTCCAAAATCATAAAAAAACAAGGTTCTTCCATCAACGTGAACGCTTCGTGCGACGTACATGAAGAGCGATAACATGGTCATTATGTAAAAATTAGACAGTACATAAAAATATTTACTTAAAATAACATCTGAAACATAAACTACATAATTATGTTTACATGATAGAAAACAAAAAAATCGAAAATCGTTTGTCTAAATTTGCCCTCTTAAAAATCAAATTGCACTCCCACACATTGTGTTGCATAGCAACGGCGTCACTAAAGCATTCTTTTCATCATTGTCACAAATTTTAATGTTTTTTTTGTTTTGTTTTACGGCATATCAAACTCGGTGAGTCATTTAATGCTGGCAAAGTTTTGAAAGATTCATAGCAATAGTTTGGAAGAAAAATTTTTTAAACTCAATTTTTTTCATTCATTTAGCTCAGTTGATAGAGCATCTGCCTAAAAACCACAAGGTTAAGGGTTCAAATTACCAGCCCTTGCCAATGCATGAATAGGTTGGATCTATGGAGTAAAGTGACAAGCTGATAGTAGGTGTAGCACTCCAGCTCAGACAAGAAAACAATCTTACTGGTCTGGCGCTAGTGAAAAGAGTATAGACTCCATCTTTGTAGTGTAAAGTAGCGGCGTCGTCACGGTACTAAATTGCAATAGTTTTATCTTCGTTGTAAGGGATGACAATAACACCAAAGTTATCCTCCAGAAGTTTATTGAAATAAATTCAAGCTTCTTAACTCGAGAGAGAGGGTCAGTTTAATTAATATATTCAGTCTTTAGACTTTCGGTCCTTCGATTAAATTTCTGGGCGACAAGCTTTTTCAGTTGGTAAATATTAAGGCTAGCTTTTCCGACACCAACTACACGAGGTCCCGCTCAGCCGACTATTGACCCCGATCACCTCACTTTCTCTCCGGGTGACTGCCTCCGGGGCTAACTAAAGACTGACCTGTCTCGAGCCCTCGGTTCTTTTATATTCATAGCTACTCCCACGTATTTTTATCTCTTGATCTGATAACGGGCAGTTGTTAAACTTCTTTGTTTAATAAAACCGGAAATTCATATTTCCGTTTATACAATATATAACACTTGTAGGATGTACGCCCTGCATTGAAAACAACTGCTATATACACTCCTGTTCCATGAATTCATATATTTAGATATAATAATGCATATGCATGTGGGGCCGAACCTTTACATATGATTGCGCATGAACAGTGGCGAACGTATATCTATGTGCGTGTACAATGTACGTTGTACATGTATGTGTGTAAATAATAGTATTAAACAGCTAGATAAACAAGTTGAGAAGTCAGCAAAATTTAAAGTATTGTAACTCGTGAATCAGAATATCAAGGATAGGTAAAAAGGTTTACTATGCAAAGATACAAGGTGAACAGAGTAATTAGCAATTACTAGGTTGAATTAACAAGTCCCGTGAGATCTCAGTTCACAGCCTATATTGTTGATGTTGTAATTCAAGTATCAGAGTTAAGAGAGAAATAATAGGAAGAAACACAACAAGTATCAAGAATAGAGAAAAAGGTTTACTATGCAAAGATACAAGGTGAACAGAGTAATTAGCAATTACTAGGTTGAATTAACAAGTCCCGTGAGATCTCAGTTCACAGCCTATATTGTTGATGTTGTAATTCAAGTATCAGAGTTAAGAGAGAAATAATAGGAAGAAACACAACAAGTATCAAGAATAGAGAAAAAGGTTTACTATGCAAAGATACAAGGAGAACAGAGTAATTAGCAATTACTAGGTTGAATTAACAAGTCCCGTGAGATCTCAGTTCACAGCCTATATTGTTGATGTTGTAATTCAAGTATCAGAGTTAAGAGAGAAATAATAGGAAGAAACACAACAAGTATCAAGAATAGAGAAAAAGGTTTACTAAGCAAAGATACAAGGTGAACAGAGTAATTAGCAATTGCTAAGTTAATTTAACAAATCCTCTGAGGTCTCGTTATTCCTCTCTTTCAAGGTTTCGTCAGACATTATCATTAAGAAAAACAGACGATTCCATTCTCATTACCTAGGTACTATATGACACATGGAAAGAAAGAGGTTTCTAAATAACAAAATAGAAGGTTTTCTAAACATTAATAAAATGTAAATGAAAGGATTATCTTCTTTCTTTTAATGTCTACAATGAACTGAGGTTTTCGACGCTGGTACTGCCAGAGGTTAGCAGATAAAGTTTTTTTTTCATCTATTAATAATGGAGATTCGCTTCCGGTTTTTGTCTATAACAAAAACTACGTCACTGCTAACGTCACATTACCCAAAATCGTCATAACATAGAATTTGAACATGCAACATTAGACAGTCTTCATTGTTTTTTAAAACAAGTTTTAATAAATACATGACTGGTATTATATATCTATATATAGTTTGTTTTATTCTAATACATATTTAAAGTTTACATTTCAAATTGTTTTATTTTTTAATCCTTTAATGAATTTGATGATTTTACTTACTTAGGGTACAAACTCGCTGACATTGATTTTTTTACTCCCACCCTTCAGGCAATATGTTTCAAAAATCTATTTTTACATCGCCCGGAGGGTGTTTTTTTTATTTTGCTAGTGTCATTAATGTTTGGGTTGTTTGGGTAGTCAAAAAGAGATGAGTTTTGCCTGGTAGTAAAACCCTGAGTATTGGGCAGTCAGTTTGAGAAGAAAAAAACTCACTCCCTGGCATGCACTGTGTTAATATTCTAGTGAATGAATATCCACACAGTGCTTAATCTTGAATGCCTTTTGTCTTGCCCGCTCATTGGCTACTTTTTTACCGGAAGTTGCTTGCTGCTGTTGCTCCTACTACTGCTAGTGAGGTATCTATATAGAAGTGCCGATGGATATATATGGATATATATGGAGGCGCGTGGTCTAATGGTCAGAGTCGAAGGAAATGGACTCGTCAACGCGAGTTCAATTCCTGAACGGAGCTGTTGGCATTTCACATAGCGCTAATACCCTTGGGAAAGGTATGAATCCAATTCTCCCCCAGCTATGGATAAATAGCAGGGAAGACTGAGTTCTTTGACCATGGCTAGGTAACCAGTCTAGGAGAAGGAAAACTCTGAATTCAAACCTGTTAAACTCCGCTTAAGAAATTGACCTTGTGTCACATCCTGCTCGTGCGGAGGGGTTGGTAGATATATATATAGAAGTGCCGATTCTTTCTACAGCCTGCGGATTGCAAACCAGATTCTGCCCAAAAAAGAATTAGACGCAAAAAATTCTCTATGACTTACAAACAGATCGCCAAATCCCGACCAGAAGAGAAGACCTTTAATTAATTAATCAGAAGAAAAGAACTTGTCATCTCGTGGATTTTGCCGTTCCAGTGGATCATAAGACAAAAAGAAAAGAAAACGAAAACGAAAATACCTGGATCTTGCCAGAGAACTGAAAAAGTTTTAGAACATAAAAGTGGCAATGATATCAATTGTATTTGGTGCCCATGGAATGGTCTACAATTATTGGAAAAAGACTGGAGGAAATAAAACTTAGAGGAAGAATCGAGACAATCCAGACCAGAGCATTGTTAAGATCAGCAAGAATACTCAGAAGAGTCCCTGAGTCCTGAGGAGACTTACTGTCGCTCAGACTCCAGTGAAATACCATTAGCTAATTCTGGTGGAAAAACCTCGCAAGGAGAGAAATAATAATAATAATAATAATAATAATAATAATAATAATAATGGACAAATATCTGGACCTTGCCAGAGAACTGAAAAAGTTATGGAATATGAAAGTGAAAGTTATACCAATTGTAGTTGGTGCACTTGGAACGGTCCCAAAAGGATTGGAAAAGGGGTTGGAAAGTTTGGAAATCAGAGGAAGAATTAAAACCATTCAGAACACTGCACTGCTGCAATCTGCCAGAATACTCAGAAGAGACCTGAGGAGACTTGCTTGGGTAGGTAACCAGTCTAGGAGAGGGATGACTGTGAATTCAAAATTCATCAAAATTCCTGAGGTCAGTCGTTGATTGGGTTCGTGGCATTCCTTGATGCACCAATTCTTTTTATCGACTGAGCCAAAAAGTGAGGAATGGTCCAACACAAACCTTCACCACTATAAACAAATCACTGTGTTGGTTGTTCATTGGATGAACACTCATGCGTCGAAAATCGACGAGAGATTCCATTTTTTTTTTAATTCTCTATATTTACCCAGAACGATTTTTAAAGAAGCAGTTAAAATGGAGTGTGAGACGTTAAAGAGAGCTAGGATTAGTAATGTCGCAAAATTGGTAAATGTGGAATGACAATAACCGTTGCATCACGATGGCACATCCTACATTCTCGTCTATAAGTTGACATTTTACGACTAATTTTCTCAAAGTGGAAACCTAGGAATTAATAGATAAAATAATTCGCCAGGATATAATCCATCCAGAATTTGAACTTGAATCGCCGATTTTATTTATTACGACGATAACCGTTACGCTAAGCGCACATTCTTAATTTCTGTGGGAGGTGGGGGGTTAGAAGTAAAATATTTAAAATATTTACTCTTAAATACTTACGTTTAAATATTTACGCTTAAATAATTATGTTTAAATATTTACGCCGTAATTCTCTATATTTATGGAGGCGTTTGGGTTATTTGTTAGAGTCGTGGAAAATGGACTCGTCGATTCGAGTTCAATTCCTAGACGAAGCTGTTGGTATTTCACATAGCGCTAATACCCTTGGGAAAGGTATGAATCCAGATATTCTGCCTCCAGCCATGAGTTAAATAGTTAATAAACTAGAATCGTCGATTATATTTATTACGACGATAACCGTTACGCTAAGCGCACATTCTTAATTTTTGTGGGGGGTTAGAACTAAAATATTTAAAATATTTACTCTTAAATACTTACGTTTAAATATTTACGCTGTAATTCTCTATATTTACCCTGAACGACTTTTAAAGAAGGAGTTAGAATGGAGTGTGAGACGTTAAAGAGAGCTTGGATTAGTAATGTCGCAAAATTGGTAAATATGGAATTGATCTGAGACAGATCTAAAGAATTCGGTCATTGAAACGTTTTGTCTTCTTATTCAAATGGCGCACGGAGTACAAAACAAAACGAAACAAAACAAAACAAAACAAAAAAACACTTTCTGATTATTTTAATCTGTTTTAGTTTCCAGGAAATGAAGACTCATCTCGGTTTTGTATCAGGTTTCAAAGTTGCTGGGGTGAAATAAAAATCAAGTTAATGGCTCAACTCTTGTGGGAATAATAATAAGGTGCAATTATGATCCGTTACGCATGCGCAGAGCAATAGAGAGGTTGGCTTTCTCCATTTTGAATGTTGATGTGTGAGTCTATTGTGTTGCCCTAGCGTAGTGTGTAGATATTTACTGAATACACGGTTTAAAAAAAAACACTCTTCGATTTCAAGTAGTTATAACATCAAAACTTATTGGAATATTAGCAGAACCTGTGGATGTACCACAGTATGATAAATTAACTATTGTTGCATACCTCTTTCTTTACTTACTTCTATTCTTCTTCTGGCGTATTTGACATCTTAAGTTCTTCCAGCGTCTCTTCTAACATCTCTTCTAGCGTCTGGACTTCGTCTTGGTGGTCGGTCGCACTTAACTCATTTCTTCTTCTATACCAGTCTTGTTACCAAGACATTCACCAACCACAAAACCGTGTTATTTTCTTAAGCTTTTATTTACTTAACTATACATTTCATGTAACTAAATATCTGACTAACATAGCGCGCGTATGCAGTGAGTTCCAGTTAAAGCAGTACATCTTCTCTGCCTGACGTCCAAACTGAAACTGAGGACCCAACCAGGTCCCACGTGACTTCACGTATTTCGCGGGCTTTCTGTAATATTCCATGGAAAGTCCCGCCCGTGATATGAAAAGGGCAATCCCTTTAGAAATACAGGGGATTGACAATAATCTTATGCAACCGCATAGATTATGTAACACTATTACAACGTTTGATATGTATACCTAAGAGCTATTGCGAAATAGTTCAATATGTAAAACGTTGATTTTTTTCCTGATCTCCCACCATATTAAAACAAGGTTTGTTTTTTTTAACGTGGGGATCCAAGCACATGTTGAAGCTAATGCAATAGCCAGTGTAAAAGTGCGTGAATCCCTTCACCATTCTCCTTTGGGGGTGCCTCATGCACCGGGCAATAAACCAGGCCCAGTCCTTTTTAGATGAGGGTGCAGGTGCTACATGGAGGGGCGGCTCCCTGGGATGACGGGATTAATCAGAAGACAAGAGGTTGAAGCCCCTAAATCTTGATTTAACTCTCTCTCTCTCTCTCTCTCTCTCTCTCTCTCTCTCACACACACACACACACACACACACTCTCTCTCTCTCTCTCTCTCTCTCTCTCTCTCTCTCTCTCTCTCTCTCTCTCTCTCTCTCATTTTTCTTTTCTCCTTGTTTTCATCTTTCTATTTAATTCCATTGAAAAAGATTAGCATTATCGCTTCCGCGATCTCGCCTTCTCCTTCTCCCCCCCCTCTTTCTCTTTCTCACTCTCTCTCATTTTCTCATTCTTTTTTCCTTGTTTTCATCTTTTTATTTAATTCCATTGAAAAAGATTAGCGTTATCTCTTCCGCGATCTCGCCCCCTCTCTCTCTCTCTTCTCTCTCTCTCTCTCTCTCTCTCTCCATATATATATATATATATATATATATATATATATATGTCACTATCTCAACCACAAGACAAGTCAATATTTATTTGACAGAGATTTAAAAAAGAAACGTCGGAGTAACTATAAAATATATTCCTAGATATGACACTAAACTGCATCTGATTATGAGGCTCCAGTTTTGAAGCTCTAGGGAGTGGGGTATACCTCGTCATTGCCATTACTCCCAAGTCCACCCCCTGATCTAAAGTGGCTGCACCTGTTAGAATCCAATCTGTGGGTCAAATAGATTTATTCAAAAAGTTATTTGTGTTTGATAGGAATACTTGAAACCATATAATTGTACATTATTTGTATGTATTTACGGACCCTCTGCACGATTAGAATGGGATACAAGGTCTATCTTTAAGTGGAGTTTAAGACAGACATATATATATATATATATATATATATATATATATATATATATATATAGAGAGAGAGAGAGAGAGAGAGAGATAGACAGATAGATAGATTTGAACAGACAGACAGACAGACAGATAGATTTGAGAGATAGACAGACAGATAGATAGATAGATGATAGATAGATAGATTTTAACACACAGACATACATACATGCATACATACAGACAGACAGACAGGCAGGCAGACAGACAGACAGACAGACAGATAGATAGATTTGAACACACAGATAGATAGATAGATAGATAGATAGATAGATAGATTTGGAAACACAGACAGACAGACAGATAGATAGATAGATAGATAGACAGATCTGAAAACACAGACAGACAGATAGACAGACAGATAGATAAATAGATAGATAGATTTGAAAACACAGACAGACAGACAGATAGATAGATAGATAGATAGATAGATAGATAGATTTGAAAACACAGAAAGACAGACAGACAGACAGACAGATAGATAGATTTGAAAACACACAGACAGACAGACAGATAGATAGATAGATAGATAGATAGATTTGAACTCACAGACAGACAGACAGACAGACACACAGACAGATAGATAGATGGATCGATAGATAGATTTGAAAACACAGACAGATAGATAGATAGATAGATAGATAGATTTGAAAAGACAGACAAATAGATAGATATATAGATAGATAGATTTGAAAACACAGACAGACAGACAGGCAGACAGATAGATAGATAGATAGATAGATAGATAGATATGCATATAATTCATTAACTAAATACGATACAATTGATGCTAATTGTCCAAGTAATTTTCTGCCCATTTTTCTGTTCCATTTTTAAAACTCTTCACACAACATTCTACTAATCAATTCGTAAAAATTTAAAGAATAAATGAAATTAAAATTTTTTATCAAAATTTGTTATGTTCTTTATTTGAATTAGCAAACGTGGTGATAAAAAGAACAGCTGTTTTCGTTTGAAACAAAAATCTTAAAAAAAATTTTTTTTTTTTAAAGAGCGATTGACTGAGAAAATATTGTAACAAATATTTTGGTCTTTTTTCCTTACAAAGGCGTTTCTGCAATGAGTGAATTTCTAGACTTTGTGCGAGATTTTCACTCAACTAAATGAATATATATATTTACCAACCCCTCCGCACGAGCAGAATGTGACACAAGGTCAATTTCTTAAGCGGAGTTTATCAGGTTTGAATTCAGAGTTTTCCTTCTCCTAGAGCGGTTGCTAATCAAGGTTAAAGAGCCCAGTCTGCCCTACTATTTACCCATAGCTGGAGGGAGAGTAGGATTCATACCTTTCCCAAGGGTATTAGCGCTAATTGAAATGCAATTACCACGTCCAGGATTTGAACTCGGGGCGACGAGTCCATTTCCATTAACCTTTACACCACGCTAAATGAATATAAACAGCAGTACCAAAAAACGATCTATATATTAATACTCGTATTCCTTAATCTTCCGACCGTTATCATCTTGCAACACCCACTGGTTAAAAATGAGACCGTCCAAATCAGATTATCCGGTATCGCTTATCTGCCTAATTCTTATTTCTTATCAGTGTCGTCACCTAAATAATGGACCATTCCGTTTTTATTATAAAAAAAGAGAAAGGACAAGATAGACAGAAAAATATATTAAGAAAGAGAGTAGAGAGAGGATGAGTGCGCGGAAGCGTCAACGTTTCAATCGAACATAAGGAAAAGATGAAAAGAAGGAAGAAATAAATAGTGTGTATGTGTGTGTGTGTGTTAGAGAGAGAGAGAGAGAGAGAGAGAGAGAGAGAGAGAGAGAGAGTTAAATCAAGGTTATTACACTTTTTGCATATTGAACTATCTAGCAATAGCTCTTAAGTAAACATATCAAACATTGTAATAATTAGATTATCATACTGTGATATATCCACAGATTCTGCTAGTAAATTTAATTACATGTAGATCCTTCAATTCCCTTGAATATCAGCGGCTATATGACCTAGCATATAATTTACGTGTTGCTTGAGTGTTTTTAGGGGTATATCTATCAAGGCACGTTCTATGGTTGTCTGTTGATCAATGAGTTTGTTGGGTTACAGGAAACTTAGTTTATTAAATGATTATATAAACTAGCAAATATATGCACCCTCCGGGTGCAAGTATTTGAATTTTAATGTAATGAAATATGTTAAATTTGAAATACTTTTGAAACTAAATAAAAATCCAAATAAAATGATTTGAAACAGAGGGGGTATAATCGAAGAATAGAACAACTTTGAAATTAAGTCTTCCATCATTTTTCATCACTCCCTCCTTTTATTGCTGAATTTTCCTAATTTAACTATTTAGTTAAATTAGAAAGTAAAGAATAAAATTACTGTTATTTCTTTATATTAAAGGAATTCTTTTAAGATTTTTCCCCGAGTTTTTAGCTCATTAAGAAAAAAAACAAACAATTAGAAATCAATAATACCAAGCGCATATTTAATAAAATTAAACTTTTAATATCAATATGCAAATTAGCTTTCCTGTTCACACTGTAACCCGCTATTTTGTTGCATATATAAATACAATTGCATGTTATTAGAATGTAGATAAAGTCAAAAGTATTAATAAGGTATAACAATTTTATCAATAACTGAGGTTTAAATAAAAATAAATTCATGGTGAATGTGACGTCAATAACTAAGGGAATTGTGACTTGAGTGGTGATTTAGTTTCGGCTTCAGACAGACAAACACACAATCTCCATTATAATAAGATATATCATAAGAATTCTCGTTGATGGTAATGTTACCTAATTTATGTGGTAGCATAGATTGTTGACAGACCCTGTAGCGAGAATTCAAAGGGGCCAAGTTGAAAAATATTCTGGTAATTTTTTACCTGTATGATGGAATATTTTAAAGTTCACTATCTATTCACCTCAGAACTCATTCTATTCAAATAAGTCTTGTTATCTAGGTCCTCCTGCTCAATTATAACGGCCTAGACATCAGTTATTGTACTTTGTTTGGGAGAGCCGCTGTGAGCAGTTTAAAGTAGGAAAAGAATTAAAGACCCGAGTCTTACTATCTACCCATATCTGAAAGGGAGAATAGTTGGATTCATACTTTTTCCTAGGAGATTAGGGCTGTGGGAAATGCAATCAGTCTCTTACAGGATTCGAAGTCGTGTCATCGTATTTATTTCCCGCGTCAATAAACATTACACCACGGACACCACGTGTTTTTTTTTTCTTCCTATGTAATATTTTCATTTGTATACTTATATGGAAGATGATGCGTACAATTAAATTAATGTGTGAGTTAAGGCTATCTTAAGCAGGATCTGATCGAACACGAGACTTGAGCCAATAGTTCCATGGCTTAATCTATCGCAGTACTTAATATTTGCAGTCACTCTGTGTTGCGTTGAGCCTAAATAAATGAAACCTGGTCAATATTTTTGTTTTGTTTGGATCGAAGTACGTGTATACGCCCGGCTCGGCTGAGAAAACCTATCACTCAAATTGCACCTGCCGATTACATTAAATAAGACGTGTCACTGCACACACGTCGATCGGAGTCATCTACCCTACGAATTCATTTTGGTTCATTCGGTATCAAATCCAATCAGACTGAATGATACCTAAGTAAACATCACCAGAAGTGAAAATTACGGCCAAGTCATGCTGAAAACACTGGTTCTCGCTAGATCACCGAAGTTAAGCAATATTAATGTTGTAATACTTGAATGGGTGACCGCTTGTACAACAGCAGGTACTGTAAGTAACCTGAGTTCTTTTTTTTTTGGGGGGGGGGAGCTTAACGAAGTTTCATAGGTTTGGATTATTTTTTCCTTTACTCATACCGGTTAATATACTAATGTTAAAGAGCACTGCTCTATTATTTTAACCATAACATGAGGTAATTTAATTCATAATTTTTCTAAGAATATTAGCGCTATGAGAAATTCAAATAGATTTTAACGTGGGTTATCGTGTCCATTTCATATTACGATAATCACTACATCACGTGTGCTTATATATATATATATATATAAAATGAAGAAAAAAACCATCAAACGATGTTTTAATATCAGGATAACATGAGAATGAAGATATTCTTTAGCCAGACATGTCAGTTTAAATTTGTTTATTACATCCTTCTTATATACATCTGTGTCTGTGCATTAAATAACTTTTTTCCGAATAGAGGGAAATAACTTTAGGCTTGCCCTTCGATAAATAATGGGACATTAATATCGCTAATGCCTTTCGCCCATTGTCCTTGGCATCCCTCATTACCAATGATAAACTTCGATCGACTAAACATTGGATCAACTCAGCAGATATTGTCGTATTCTTTTCTGCCTAAATCTGGGTCTTCGCTTTGGTCAGATAATGTGTGTATTATAATGTGTAGTTGAAGGATAGGTAACTAACCACGTATTCGGGCTTGGGTTTAAACCACATTACCTTGCTTAGTCTATAAGTTTAAGTGGTGGATTCCAGCACGCCTTATATACCAAAATATTCTAACACTCAGAGACATCCATGAATATATAGGGTTGATATGCCGTAAAATAAAAACACTTTTTTTGTACCGTATACAAAATTAGTTCAAGCAGATCTTAGATCGATCCCTAATAGGTACTTTTGGACCTGGGAATTTGGTTTCTTTTGTTTTACGGCATATCAACCTCAATGAGTTATTTAATGCCGGCAAAGTTTTGAAAGATTCGTAGCGATAGTTTAGCAGAATTTTTTTAAATTCAATTTTTTTATAAACAAATTTTCTATTTAACCCATAGATGGGACTCTAACAGATACTACCACTCCGGGTCACAGTGGACCTGGGATTAATGGTGATGAAGGTGTACTCCACACTCCATAGAACTTTAAAACTGGAACTTCATCATTAGATGCAGTTTAACGTCAAACTAAACTAACACTGAGATCCTCATTCACAGCCTTCTAGCACATATATAATAATAAGGATTGGCCGTTTGCCATAAATCTGCTCTGTGCGGACTTTGGATGGTGTGCGAGGGACCTGCCAGGGGTGATGACCGATAGGGGTGGTGGTGAGAGAATCATGGGAATCGTTTCTGTTGGCTCTACAGGATGATGATGATGATGATGATGATGTACCTATAAAACGCATAAAATTCCTGGGGAAAAATTAAACCACCCAGACCACAACATTACTAAAATCGGCAAGGATACATAGAAGAGTCCAGGAGATACGAGGGGACTTGCTGTCACCCAGACTCCAGTAAAAGACCATGAGCTAACAGTGTGAAAATGTGAAGATGTATAATAATAATAAATAAAAAATAAATAATACTGAACCTAGGAGAAGACTCTGAAAGTAAAGTTCACACTAATTGTAGATGATTTCCTTGGAACGGTCTCCAAGGGTTTTAGGAAAAGAGTCTGGATGAAATGAAAATCAGAGGAAGAATCGAGACCAACCAAGCAAGAACATTAAGATTGGCTTAAATACTATGAAGAATCCTGAAAACATGAGGTCACTTGATGTCATTCAGCCTCTTGTAAAAGACCACCAGCTAATGTGGGTGTGAAAAAATCTCAAGGAGCGTGGACCTTGCCAGAGAATTGAAAAAGCAGTGGAATATGAAGGTGAAAGTGATACCAATTGTAGCTGGTGCACTAGGAACGGTCCCAAAAAGCTTGGAAAAAAGACTGGAAGAATTGGAAATCAGAGGAAGAATTGAGATCATCCAGAAAACAGCGTTGTTGAAATCAGCTAGAATACTCAGGAGAGTCCTGGAGACCTGAGGAGACTTGTTGTCACTCAGACTCCAGGCGAAAGACCATCAGCTAACGCTGGTGTGAAAAACTAATAATAATAATAATAATAATAATAATAATAATAATAATAGACAAATACTTGGACCTTGCCAGAGAACTGAGAAAACTGTGGAACATGAAAGTGAAGGTCGTACCAATTGTAATTGGTGCCCTTGGAACGGTCCCAAAGCTCTGGAAAAGAATTTGGGTGAATTGGAAATCAGAGGAAGAATCGAGACCATCCAAACTACAGCACTATTAAGATCAGCTAAAATACCCAGAAGAGTCTTGGAGACCTGATGAGACTTGCTGTCACTTAGCCTCCAAGGAATCCCTGGCTACGGCACGTGTGAAAACATAATAATAATAATAATAATAATAATAATCGGATACGCAATGGTACACTGAGAGGTGCTGTAATTTGGAACTCTGGGACTTAAGATTAGATGGTTTCTTTTATACGGCTTCTGTTTAGTTTCGATCCTGACACAATTTCCCTTCCTCTGAGCTCTATCCTTTTGTATTCTAAACGTGTTTGTCGATAAGGGTGTACATACAATGTGTTTTTTGTTTTGTGTCACTCTAAGTGACGTCGGCTTTTTACAGTTTGTGGGGAGAGGGGAGGACATAAACGTTCCTGTTTTAGTGATTGGGTGTGTTTCTTTTCAACAATCAGAATGCAATTCTTAAAAAGAAAAAGAAAGAAAGAATTTAACAAAGAAAACCTTTATTGTTTTAAAACTATTTAATAATTTTTTATACTGTCAAAATAAAATAAAAAGGACACAAAGAGATATGAGACATCTTTCTACTTGATATTTTATGCTTGGTTCTCAATGAATAAAATTATAATAGCACCGCCGTATTTATTCATTTTATTTTATTATTTTTATTTTATTATTATTATTATTATTATTATTATTATTATTATTATTTACCAAATAAAGCGCTTTTTAAAACTATGGCATCAGAAAAACCTTTTCATAGTTTCGACATTAGACGGAAATGTATTAAAAACGTTGGTATTCTGGAAGATTTCACCGGTCTTTGAAGAATGAATTTTGAACGTAACTACAAAGAAAGTATTATACAATGAAATAAAACAAAACAAAAAAACAATATCTGGAGATAGAATATCTAATATCTTAACGTCTGCACTTAAAGGTTTGCGAATGAAACATCACTTAAATTGTAGATTTATTTCGCCATTTTTGTTCTCTCTCTTCTCACAAGATTATAAGCATTTTATGAGAAAATTAGGAAGACTACCAGGAACTTTTTGGTATAATTCTGCGTTTTTAAAATTTAATTCAAGGTCCATCCCATCATGTCATACCTATTTGATATAATTTCTTAGAAAAAGGGGCGTACGAGAATAATTGGAGAAAAACGTTGACAAAATGAAACAAAATAAAAGCCGTTCCTCTGTTTTCTTTTCATCTTCCTCGTTTTGTTTCCTATTTATGAAAAATAAATAGAAAACGAAACGAGGAAGATGAAAGAAAAAAGAGGAACGGCTTTTATTTATTTTTATTTTTGACCGACATTTCGATAAAAAGGAAAGGTAAACATATAAGATTTCAAAATAGAAAAACAAAATAGTGAGTCATAGTGATTTGTAGTTTTTACCATCGAATGTACCATACTGCTTAGTATCCCCATCATTGTTGTTTTGTTTTTCTGAATTTTTTAGGTGAGGCTTGATAACTATTTCATTTTTAGGTGAGGCTTGATTATTTTATTTTAAGCTGAGGCTTGATAATTATTTCATTTGTAGGTGAGACTTGATCATTAAGCTGAGGCTTGATAATTATTTCATTTTAGCTGAGGCTTGATTTTTAGATGAGGCTTGATATTTTTCATTTTTAAAGATAATTATTTCATTTTTAGCTGAGGCTTGTTATTTAATTATTTCATTTTTAGCTGAGGCTTGATAATTATTTTATTTTTAGATGAAGCTTGATAATTTCATTTTTTAGATGAGGCTTGATAATTATTTCATTTTTAGCTGAGGCTTGATAATTATTTTATTTTTAGCTGAGGCTTGATAATTATTTCATTTTTAGCTTGATAACTATTTCATTTTATTTCATTTTTAGCTGAGGCTTGATAATTATTTCATTTTTTAGTGAGGCTTGATAATTATTTTCATTTTTAGCTTAGGCTTGATAATTATTTCATTTTAGCTGAGGCTTGATTTTTAGCTGAGGCTTGATATTATTTTATTTTTAGCTGAGGCTTGATTATTTATTTTAGCTTTGATAATTATTTCATTTTTTTGAGGCTTGGAATTATTTCATTTTTAGCTTAGGCTTGATAATTTTCATTTTTAGCTGAGGCTTGATATTTTTTATTTTTAGATGAGGCTTGATAATTATTTCATTTTTAGATGAGGCTTGATAATTATTTCATTTTTAGCTGAGGCTTGATAATTATTTTATTTTTAGCTGAGGCTTGATAATTATTTCATTTTTAGCTTGGTTTGATAACTATTTCATTTTTAGGTGAGGCTTGATATATTTCATTTTTAGCTGAGGCTTGATAATTTTTATTTTTAGCTGAGGCTTGATAATTATTTCATTTTAGCTTAGGCTTGATAAATATTTCATTTTTAGCTGAGGCTTGATAATTATTTTATTTTTAGCTGAGGCTTGATAATTATTTTCATTTTTAGCTAGCTTGATAATTATTTCATTTTTAGCTGAGGCTTGATAATTATTTCATTTTTAGCTTAGGCTTGATAATTATTTCATTTTAGCTGAGGCTTGATAATTATTTATTTTTAGCTTAGGCTTGATAATTATTTCATTTTTAGCTGAGGCTTGATATTATTTCATTTTTAGCTTAGGCTGATAATTATTTCATTTTTAGCTGAGGCTTGATAATTATTTCATTTTAGCTTAGGCTTGATAATTATTTCATTTTTAGCTGAGCTTGATAATTATTTATTTTTAGCTGAGCTTGATAATTATTTCATTTTTAGCTTAGGCTTGATAATTATTTCATTTTTAGCTGAGGCTTGAATAATTATTTCATTTTTAGCTTAGGCTTGATAATTATTCATTTTTGCTGAGGCTTGATAATTATTTCATTTTAGCTTAGGCTTGATAATATTTCATTTTTAGCTGAGGCTTGATAATTATTCCATGAAGGCTCCCGAGTTCGATAAAAAAACAACTGAAAAAGGTCGTAGGTCATATTGGCCGAAACATTTTGCATATTACAATAATATGGGGGACAACAATTTTAAAAATCGAAATACAAGGTGAGTTAAAAAGTAATGCGTTTTGTTTAGGACAGGTATAATTACCAACACATGAACATGTATCATACATAAAAAAGAAGCTGGTCCTTTGTGAATAACATCCCTAATTCTCTACATGAGTGAGTAAAAAGTAATGCCATTTTGTTTAGGACAGGTATAATTACCAACAAAAACATGTATCATACATCAAAAGGATGCTGGTTCTTTGTGAATAACATCCCTAATTCTCTACTGCTTGTGTCAAAAAGTAATGCCATTTTGTTTAGGACAGGTATAATTACCAAAACAGGAACATGTATCATACATCAAAAGGAAGCTGGTCCTTTGTGATCACATCCCTACTCCTCCACATAGTCACTGTTCTTCTCAAGAGCAACGTTTCACCTTCGAATGAGAGCATGTATCACTGTCCCGGAAAATTCTGTTTGCCTCTCAAACCCTCTTTCATGGAGCCGAAGAGATGATAGTCTGAAGGAGCTAAATTTGGTGAGTATGGAGGGTGCGGTAAAGATGTCCAAAGTGGCTCGAAGAACAGTCAACAGAATTTTACGGGGCAGAGACACATGCTCTCATTCGAAGGTGGAACATTGCTATTGAGAGAAACGGTGACATGTGGAGTCAAGATGTGACTCGTCAAATCCTGGACGAGGCTGTTTTCATTTCACATAACGCTAATACCATTGGGAAAAGTATGCATCCAACTGGAGGGAGACTCCAGCTATGTGTAAATAGTAGGGCATATTAGACTCTTTTACTTTGATTAGGTAACCAGTCTTGGAGAAGGAAAACTCTAAATTCAAACTTGTTAAACTACGCGGAATAAATTGACCTTGTGCCATATCCTGCTCGTTTGGAGGGGTTGGTGAATATATACACACACACGCGCACACACTCATGAGCAACACATACACCCCCGCAATCATAAGGGTTTTATTTGTCGACGTATTCTAAGTTTTCTGAAGTTATAACATTCTCATTATTCAATAAATCATTTGTCTTTTTTACGTTATTAACGAATATCCTCATCTTGCATGTATAATCACAACGTTTCGGCTGCTCTATCCTCTGGCCTTCTTTAAATGCTATTTTTTTATTGTAATTTTTTATTTTTTTTATTTTTTAGAGATTTAAATATCTAAAAAAAATTGTTTGTAAATAACAGGTGTTGAGCAAACTCAGTGTTAGCAGTTGTCATGGTAACCGGCGGAATCTATTTTCGCTTGGCCGATTGGATACGGAAATTACCGACTTTTTATAAGATTACATGACGTTATTCAAAATGATAAGTTTATTTTAAAGTCTATTATTGACATTTGTTGTTGTTTTTGTTGTTGTTTTAGCTCAGTCGGTAGAGTTCCTAGTTCGATACCGGCCTTCGCTAACTCACCGTATGAGTAAGACAGGGATCTGTGCAGTAAAGTAAGGAGCTGATGGTAGGTGTGGCACTCCACCTCAGATGTTAAAATAATCTCCTTGATCTAGCGCTAGTGAAAAGGGGATAGACCCCTTCGCTGATTGGCTGATACCGATTTTAGGCCACCCCGACGACTAATTAAAACATGATTAAAAACACCCAAGCGCAAATTTGCAAATTGCGAAGTGTAAAACAATAATTAACGGTTTTCAATTGATTGATTTTAACGGCATGTCAACCTGTCTAGGGTTATTTCATGCCGAGAGGTTAGGGAATCTCGTTCATTGTATATTTATATTTACCTTTTTGTGTAGTAGGTTTGGTTTATTTATTTAATGGCATATCAACCCAAGTGGGTTATTTCATGCCAAAGCCACCCTTATAAAATACTTGTATGGGTACTATTTAACCCATAGCTAGGGGGTAAGGGGCTCAAACATTTCCCAAGAGTATTATTTCGAAAGTGAACATAGCGTTTCTGGAGTTTGAACTCGCTTACTAGGATGACGCAGTCCAACGCGTTAGCCATTACGCCAGAGTGACTCTCCCCTCATTCTACTGATTGTGAATCATAAGTGGGAAGAGCAAAAATAACTTTTGGGGATAGAAGAGCATCGAGACTTATTTCAATGCAGGTCTGATTTTATGAGATTGACGCCAGCCCCTATTGATATCGCAACTCTCTCGACCACCAAGCGGACGCCAATTCCTATTGATATCACAACTCTTTCAACCACCAAGCAGACGCTTATCCCTATTCATATCGCAACCTTCTCAACCACTAAGTGGATACTAGTCCCTATTGATACCACAACTCTCTTAATCACCAAGCAGACTCTAGCCCCTATTAATATCAACAAATTTCTCAACCACCAAGCGGACACCAGTCTCTATTGATATCACAACTCTCTCGACCACCAAGCGGACGTCTGTTTATATTGTATCTGCACGCAGAAACTAATAACAGCATCTACGTCATATATCAAGTTGCTTCTCTGTATTGTTTCACAAAATCGTCCCGCCAGTTATTGTCTCTTTATGTTCAAATATCGACCAAGAACATTGCCGAGTCGATCCGAGTTTCGTCAATTTAATTTCATCGTGTCTCACTTGTCAAATAATAAGAACGTTCAATGCTGTAACCGTTCCAGGTCTTTTTCAACCGATACTGGAATAGTACTAACCTCCCGAAAGTATTCGAATGGCTAGAGGGCGTAATTGGTCCCAACGCTGACCTAAATAGACATCTTTATTATTAAGAAACCGTTACAGCCACGTCATTGCCATTAGCCAGACGTTTACCTTCATAACCCCAGAATATGCTAAATTGAAGTCCCGAGATGGAATTGTGGGAAGCGGCAAAAGCGCACAATTCTTTAATATTTGCGACTTGTCGACTAGAGCAGTAGACTACATCAACTGAGCCCCTACAGAGAGGTAAGTAAGTAAGTAAAGTCGTCGGAGCGGCCTAATGTCGGTATCAGCCAGACAGCAAATGAGTCTATCCCCTTTTCACTAGCGCTAGACCAGTGAGATTATTTTTGTTGTTGTTTTTTATAAACACAGTAACTTGTATGTGTGCCTTCGCCTTATAATTTTATTCAAATCCTGGATGTGATAATTGCATTTAACTTTGCGCTAATACCCTTGGAGAAAGGTATGAATCCTACTCTCCCTCCAGCTATGGATAAATAGTAGGGCAGACTGGGCTCTTTAACCTTGGTTAGGCAACCAGTCTAGAGAAGGAAAACTCTGAATTCAAAACCTGTTGAACTCCGCTTAAGAAATTGACTTGTGTCACATCCTACTCGTGCGGAGGGTTGGTAAATATATATAACTTTATTTGTGTACCTCATAATTCTGTTAGGGGCTCCCCGAGGCACCGAGCCTGGTATACCCAATCCAACAGGTTTAACTGTAAACAGGGCTTCCTATTGCCAAGCGTCGGGTGCATTAAGTAAAGTCGTCGGGACGGCCTAATGTCGATATCAGCCAGAGAGCGAGGGAGTCTATCCCCTTTTCACTAGCGCTAGACCAAGGAGATTATTTTAGCATCTGGGTGAAGCGCCACACCTACCATCAGCTCCTCACTTTACCACACATATCTATGTACTACTCATACGCTGAGTTGGCGAAGGTCGGTATCGAACCAAGAACCTTGTGATTTCTAGCCGAACACTCTACCGACAGAGCTAACCCGGCCCTATGTGGTGACCTGTAATGTTTGGTATTGTAAGCAACCTGAGTCCTTTTTTTATCAAAATGAATCCGGCATTAGATGACCCGAAAAGGGTTGATATACCGTAAAACAAAATAATCAACAAGCAACCGACCACAATTCCTGAGGACAAGATCGTAGTGGCTGAGCAGCCCGTGTCATTCATCTCTCTCTCTCTCTCTCCATATCTCTATGTATATCTCTCTCTATCTATCTCTCTACATACCTCTATCTATCTATGTATCTCTATCTCTCTCTCTCTCTCTCTCTCTCTCTCTCTCTCTCTCTCTCCGTATCTCTATCTATCTATCTATCTTCATATCTCTATCTCTCTCTCTCTCTCTCTATATATATATATAATATATATATATATATATATATAAAGAGAGAGGAGAGAGAGAGAGGAAGCTAAAATAGAGATAAATAGAAAGAGAGGCAGAGAAAAGAAAAAAAACATACAAAGGGAGAAAGATGAAAGACATAGCGCGATAAATTAAATATAGAGAGAGAAGAAAGATAATATATATATACGAGAGAGAGAGAGAGAGAGAGAGAAGAGAACGAGAGAAAAGTAAATTGAGAGAAAAAGAGGGAAAAGAGGGAGAGAATGAGAGAAAGAAAATAGAAATAGAGAGAGACATACCCACGGAAACAGATGAATAAATGGATATGGACAAAATAACCTAAAGAAAAAGAAAACCATAAACAAAAGCTGAGAGAGAGAGAGAGAGAGAGAGAGAGAGAGAGAGAGAGATGGGACATAGAGAGAAATTATTGCTGTTTTTTATGCAGATATCACTATTGGGTTTTTTGTTGTTTTTTTGTTTTTGTTTTTGCAAACAAATACAGGGTGTCCATAAAGTCCTACAGCAAGTTGAAAATGTATCATCAAAGATGGCGGTCATGTTGAAGGGTTGATAATAAAAAAGTACATCAATAATAAAACTTCAAGAGTTTTACTTTCCACTTGTACCACTGACCCACCAAACAACCCATTTGATTTGTTTGGTTTTGGTTTGGTTTTGTGGTATATCAACCTCAGTGGGTCATTTAATGCCGATAAAGTTTTGAAATGAATCAATTCTTAATGGATAATACAATTTTTTATAAATACATTTTTCTATTTAACCCATAGATGGGAAGTTTTACTTTCATATGTTTGTTTTTTTACTAAATGCCTCTATCATTTGTACAATGTGAGTTATTAAATGTTCAATTTTAAAATTGTTTCAAGACTTTGTGGACACCCAGTATATGGTAATTTCCTATTTAATAACAATAATTTGCTAGCAATTATATATATTCAATTATCTATTCATATCTAATAATATTATAAACATTTTATTTGGCTTTGAATAATTATTTCTATCTAATACAAATATGTGCAAAATTAAATGGTTTTCTGTATTCCTCTCTAATAATAACAATTTAAAAGTTATCAAATTTACTTCCCTATATTTTTGAACAGGTAATAATTCATACTTAGTTGTCATATCAATGTTTTAAGAGTCAAAGTATTAAAAAATATTCAATCATTTTAAATAGGCAAACACTTCATACTCCGTTGTAATATCAATATTTTAAGAGTCAATGTGTTAATAAAATTTCCAATCATATTAAATAGGTAAATACTTCATACTCCATTGTAAAATCAATGTTTTAATTTCTAATATTTTAATAAAGTTCAATCATTTTAAACAGGTAAATGTTTCATACTTCGTTACCTTATTAATGCTTTAAGAGTTAATATATTAACGGCGTCCATTTTAAACATTATCTCAAATAGATCTATTTGATCCATAGATGGAACCCTAATAGATACTACTACACCGAGTCGGAGTGAAACCAGTTGTAATATCAATAAATGGATTGCTCCACATTCGTTTAGGTCTCCAGAAGTGTAACCTCACCACCGAATGTAGATTAGTGTTATAACCAGGACAGAAAAAAAGAATGAATGAAGGAATGATAAAGAAAAACAGAGAGAGAAAGAGCAATAAAAAGGCACTGAAAAACAGAATATATATAACTCAAAAATATTGGCATTGTGCCAAACTTAGCTAGGCTTCGTAAATATGCGTAAAAAATCTTACAAATAAAACTCATTACTTAAAAAAGTTCAAAAAAGAAATTCCGTATTAAAATTAAAATGACAGAATTTTGAGTGTCTTTCTTGAAAGCAAATGAGAGAGAGAGAGAGAGAGAGAGAGAGAGAGAGAGAGAGAGAGAGAGAGAGAGAGAGAAGAAGAAGAAGAAGAAAGAAGAAGAAGAAGAAGAAGAAGAAGAGAGAAGAAGAAGAAAGTGAAATGGAAAGAAAAAGATTAAGCAATCAATAGAAGGAATAAACACTATGAAGTTGAAAAAAAAAGTGTGAAAACCTACCAGGTGGTAAATCATAGAAACGTTTTCCCGCTTTCACCCATACGCATGCGCACACACTCACGCTCATGCGCGTACCACCCCCACCCCCAACGCACGCATAACCCCTACCCAAATGGAATCATTTTCAACTGCTTCCAAATCCACTTGATTTGTTTTTGTTGGAATTTAGGAAATATTTATTAATCATTTTAGAAATGAAATCATGGCCGTCAATGTAATATCGTTACGAGGATATAGATTTATTTTTAGAGTCAAAAATATTCAAATGTATCAAAACCTTTTTTTTTTAATAAAGTCTTTTTAAATACCAGTCTATATTTTACGGAAATCTTATTTTTAAAATCCTGGACGTTTAGTTTTTTACGAAAAATATTTACAAACCTTAGCTTAGTCTGG
This sequence comes from Doryteuthis pealeii, assembly GCA_023376005.1. Taxonomy (NCBI): domain Eukaryota; kingdom Metazoa; phylum Mollusca; class Cephalopoda; order Myopsida; family Loliginidae; genus Doryteuthis; species Doryteuthis pealeii. The sequence goes on from CM042155.1 coordinate 74,053,600, forward strand.
AACAAGGCCAAAACAAATCGGGCATCCAGTGAGGATCTATCTACGAAACAACCTTTTTCGCGCTATAGCCGTTTGGTTGGTTGCTTGCTTTATTTTACGGTATATCAACCTTTTTCTTAATGTCGGATCAAGTCATTTTATTTAATGGCATATCAACCCTTTTTAATGTCGGATCAAGTCATTTTATTTAATGGCATATCAACCCTTTTTAATCGGATCAAGTCATTTTATTAATGGCATATCAACCCTTTTAATGTCGGATCAAGTCATTTTATTTAATGGCATATCAACCCTTTTTAATGTGATCAATCATTTATTTAATGCATATCACCCTTTTTAATGTCGATCAAGTCATTTATTTAATGGCATATCAACCCTTTTAATGTCGGATCAAGTCATTTTATTAATGCATATCAACCCTTTTTAATGTCATTTTATTTAAATATTCAACCCTTTTTTAATGCCGAATCAAGTCATTTATTTAACGATATATCAACCCTTTTTAATGCCGAATTTCATTCTTTTTTAACGATATATCAACCCTTTTTAATGCCGAATCAAGTCATTCTATTTAACTCAACCTTTTCTTAATGCCGAATCAAGTCATTTTATTTAATGGCATATCAACCCTTTTTCTATTTTACGGTATATCAACCATTTTCTTTTTGCCGAATCAGGTCATTTTATTTAACGGTATATCAACCCTTTTTAATGTCGAATCAAGTCACTTTGATATCAGCTTGCTTACAGTACCTGCTGTTGCTTAAATGGTCACCCATCTAAGTATTGAACAGGCTCATCGATGCTTAACTTCGGTGATCTAGTGGGAACCGGTGCTTGCAGCATGACTTGGTCGTAAGCGTGCTATAGCCGGAACCCGAGTTGTAGTGTTGTTGGCGTCTCGAGAAAAGTTGACAGAGACAAAGATGAGATGCGATTGTTAATATCATGGAAGGAAAAGTCAGACATGTGGTCACAGAAATACACACACATACACACATACACACACACACATACACACACACACACACTTTATTGCCTATGTTACAACTTCCCTCTAGACTGGTCACAAAAACAAGAAGTCAATCAAGGAAAGATTTATTTTCTGACAAATCAGAATCGATCTCCAATGGGCGAGGAATAGGGGAGAAATTTAGGTAGTGATTTGCCGCTCTTCCGATAACCTTTTTGAAAACTCATGTATGACCGTCTCTCACACCTACAGCGAGAGTTCTCGTGATTGAATTTTTGCTGTCGGTCACACATCTGATGTAACGTTGGGGATTAGATCAGCATCTGGTTGGTTTGCAGATGCAGTTTCTTGATCATCACTCATGGCTGGACACAGAATCAGATGAATTGGCCGAAATCGTCTAGAAAACATCTTGTGAAAAAATGGCCTAGGACAACAAATTATAGTAAATATATTTTTATTGTCAACAACAGGCTCCGAGGTAATACAAACTTGTATTACTATTTAGGTTTATATGCCGTTAAAATCAATCAATCCACTCCAATCGTTCGTATTTTTTTTCTATTTGTAGACTTCTAAGACTAACACGATGGGAGTGGTGATCACCTAGGATTGGAACATAAATACGATTAGCATTTTCTAATTGGGGTAATTTTAAAGGGGGTATCTTTCAAGTAGTGTTATTACTTCCCATATGTTTGTAAATTGTTTCCGGGTCTTTGACGAAGACATTTAAGTTGTCTTTTTTATTTTAAAGTAATGTTCTGTCTTTTTCTTTCTCTAATTTTCCACTCTCTATATGCTTAAATGAAAATTTAGGTCAGTCTAAGAGAGATTTGGCCTTCCGCTTCTCTAAACATTTGGCACTTTGTTACCGCTTTCACTCCCTCGTTTCTTTCTCTTTCTTATTGTCAGTAAAAAGATGACGATAGAGTGGACGAATCGTTTGGGGCAGTCCACGGGCACTCCTGCAAAGGTGAAGTTTAAGGCCGAGACGCGTCAGCCCATGACGTCTCTCCGCTGGATGCTAATCAGCTGTCTTGGCCATCGGCAAAACCGCCAACTATCAAGCATGACTCGCATATGGTAGCTGAAAACGGTTGGAATATGTTGGCGGCACGTGGTGTAATGTTTACCGTCGTAAGAAATGGACACGGCGAGAGGAGTTCAAATCCTGGACACGGCTGTTCGCATTTCACATAGCGCTAATACTTTTGGGCAAAGTACGAATCCTGGTATTCTCCCCCAGCGATGGGTAAATAGCAGGGCAAACTTGTCTCTTTAACAATGGTATGACAACCGGTCTAGGAGAAGGTCTTCCTGTTCTAATATCAGTTAACTTATCCCCGCAACGAACAAATTATTTTAATTATTTTTTAGACAACCTGTTTTCATATGGTTTTCTATTATTGTTTTATTTTACTTTTAAAACATTTCTTTTAATTAGAATGCTGTATATGTAAACAAATTTCCGTCGAAACACGTGTCAGCATATGAACAAATTTCATCCATACAAATATATTTATATTTTTCAATTTATCTTCTCAACATATGTCGGATTTATTTCCATTTTCTTTACTTACATATTGCATCTAGTAAAACTTTAAATAGAGTTCATTAGTTAATCAAGGAGTGTTTTCATGGTTATTCAATGATTTCATCGAATGAATATCTTCATTTTTATTGTTTTTATAACCACGTTTCGGCATACTTCAGTTATGCACAGAAACTAATCATCTTCAGTGATATTTAAATAAAAGTTATTTGTTCATGAACGAAGGGTTTGTATCGTTATTTAATATTTTCTGGGGAGCATCGTAATTCTTAATGTTTTTATCAAAACATATTGGATTATCTTCTCCTGACACTTTTTAATCGTTTTTTTTTTATACAAGAACTAATATTTCATCTTATATAAATTCATAGTATCATAATTCAGTCATCAAAGAATTTTCCCTGGTTTTCTATTACTGTATACAACTTTACATATATACAAAAATATGGAGGCGCATGGTCTAATGGTTAAAGTCGTAGGAAATGGTCTCGTCGACCCGAGTTCAATTCCTGGACGAAGCTGTTTGCATTTCACAGGCGCTAACATTCTTGGGAAAGGTATGAATCCAATTCTCCCTCCAGCTATTGGCAAATAGCAGTGCAGACTGGGCTCTTTAATCATGGCTGTGTAACCAGTCTAGGAGAAGGAAAACTCTGAATTCAAAACCTGTTAAACTCCGCTTAAGAAACTGACCCTGTGTCGCATCCTGCTCGTGCTGAGGGGTTGGTAAATATATATATACAACTTTACAAGATTCTTAGTCAAGATAATCAATAATTATAGATAATCAATAATTATAGATTTAGAGCCGGTTTAGCTCAGTCGGTAGAGTGTCTGACTAAGAACCACAAGAGCTCCGGGTTCGATACCGGCCCTCGCCAACTCAGCGTATGAGTAGCATAGGGATTTGTGCAGTAATGTGAAGAGTTAATGGTAGGTTTGGCGCTCCACCTCAGACGCCAAAACAATCTCCTTGGTCTAACGCTAGTGAAAAGGGGATAGACTCCCTCACTGTCTGGCTGATACCGACTTTAGGCCACTCCGACGACTTTACTTTTTACCTTTTTTCATTGACTTTTGGAGGATTTCTTTCTCAAATTCTTTTTCTTTATTTTGTTTCTTTTTTTTTTTTCATTTAAAATTAATGAAAATTATTTCTTAAATAAATCATATGTATGAAAAACAAGACTTGGCATTAAATAATCCACAAGGGTTCATATGCCATTAAATTAAACAACCAAACACCCTAGAATTAATGTAGAAAAACTCATCAATGTTTTGGTTGCGTTTCTTTGCTTAATGGCATATCAACCATTTCCAAAGGATATTAGTTTGAAAGTGAATGTAACAGAGCGACTGGATCTCGAACTTGCTTACTATGATGTTACAGTCCGGAACATTAGCCACTACGGCACGAGACTCCCTCAACTCAACAAGGGTTGTCATGCAATAAAACCAACAACCAACCAACCAACCAACTAAAATGAATAGTTTTAGTCGAAATAGTGTTATAGCGGTATATTGCTATTAATGATTTTAAGAGAGAACATCAATTCAAATCTGTATTGTGATTGATAGTGACGAAATTAAAACACGCTTTGTATAGGACCAGATCAACGGACTTGATTTCAATAATTAATGAGAAAAACTAATTCAGCACTAAAAGTGTTCGACAACTGCGTAGAATTCTAATTATTTCACAAACACCACATCCACTTCAGTGTCTAATCAAAACAAACAGTATTTCCCTGCATTAATATCTAACAAAAACGATTTTTAAAATAGAACGGCATCAATAGAAGACAAAAAAAAAACTGGAACATTTTAATCTTTTTACCCCAAGATGACCAAGAGACAGACAACCTCCTCCTCCTCCTCCTCCTCCTCTCCCCCCAACCCTTCCACCGCTCTTTTCAACCTAATCATTACAAACTGACAATACCCACTCCCCAGAAGAATACGCCCAGCTAAGTCATTTGTCTAATTTCATGAATTAAGGGAAATGTAAATGTAAAAGCAATAGAAATCAAAGTAACACCGCATCAAAATTATGTTTATTTTAATCACCGTATTTGACGGCATATAGGACGAACTTTTTTCCAAAATTTTGGCTAAAAAATTGCCCTGCGTCTTATACATCGTAGGTGAAGTTTGAGACCTCCCGTAGGCTTCGGCTAATCTTCTCTATGCTGCTCACTAACCCATCTCTTATGTATGCTTATTGCTTGCCTGTACTGACAAATTTATTTTATACAGCTATGTTTCTGCTTGTGTAATGCACAGCTAGACTGTTTTCAACAATATATGCTTAAATACACTAAAAACCCTTTTAACCTGACCTGCTGAAATGGAGGTGCGTCTTATATGCCCTGCGTCTTATATGTCGTCAAATACGGTAATCGTTAATAATGAATAATATACTTTCATATGCCTTGTCGCCCTTATAACGCGCCGACTGCCCCTCTGCAGAGAGGTAAGTCTCCGCTACCAACCTACCCTACTATTTATCCATAGCTGGAGGGAGAATAGTTGGATTCATATCTTTCGGAAGGGTACTAACACTATGTTAAATACCAATAGTCGCGTTCAAGATTTGAACTCGGGCAGCAGAGTCCATTTTCCACGACGATAATCATTATGCTATGAGCGCCTCCATTATTGAAATACAAGTTAATTAACTGATGAAAAGTTATAGTGAAATAGTTATCGTTGTAGGAAATGGATACGGCGAACCGAGTTCAAATCCTGGACCAGGCTGTTTGCATTTTCACATAGCACTAATAACCTTAGGGAAAGGTATACATCCAACTATTCTCCCTTCCTATTATAGTTCAATGGTAATAACGGGAAAATACATTTTAAAACTCATGCTAAAGGTATTCCTGTTGGTGGGGGTCAGAATATGCTGACTGTATCCCCACCAAAAAATGGGGTGTCCTGGATATGACACAAAAATCATCTGATGGTGAGGCTACAGTTCTGTAGATCTGGGAGAGTCTACTTACTACGACCATAACCGCTACTTTACGAGCGCCTCCAAAATACCAAATTAGAAATTCTGTATATAAAAATCTATATCTTCTACATTTTTTAATAAATAGTCGTGACCTTAAATAACGACCTTGACATAAAACGTGCTTGTTTATCTGACACTGCCCCCGATTGCGAACCCCTCCCTCTAACACACACGACATGATGACGGAAGGTTTTCTGACAAGAAAGATGCTATTCAAACACCTAGCCAACCATTTCGCTTCGTTCATTATTACCTTGCGCATTTAAACTAAAAATCTTCGCCTGAATCATTGGCCCATGAACAAAGTGATTTCACGGCGTGCTAAGAACGGTAAATTGATCACCATTCTTTTTCCTCTCATAAAATCGGTAAATTCAGCGCTCATATTCTGAAATTTGACTATAAATTGATTTTCTATTTGATCTATTAAGAAAACTAGTACAAAATTAAAAAAAAAACCTCCGGGCGATGTAAAAATAGATTTTGGAAACATATTGCCTGAGGAGTGGGAGTTAAAAATTCAATGTCAGCGAGTTTGTACCCTAAGTAAGTAAAGTCATCAAATTCATTAAAGGATTAGGAAATAAAACAATTTGAAATGTAAAATTTAGATATGTCCGGGCGATGTAAAAATAGATTTTTGAAACATATTGCCTGAGGGGTGGAAGTAAAAAAATTCAATGTCAGCGAGTTTGTACCCTAAGTAAGTAAAATCATCAAATTCATTAAAGGATTAAGAAATAAAACAATTTGAAATGTAAACTTTAAATATGTCCGGGCGATGTAAAAATAGATTTTTGAAACATATTGCCTGAGGGGTGGAGTAAAAAAATTCAATGTCAGCGAGTGTGTACCCTAAGTAAGTAAAATCATAAAATTCATTAAAGGATTAAGAAATAAAACAATTTAAATGTAAACTTTAAATATGTCCGGGCGATGTAAAAATAGATTTTTGAAACATTGCCTGAGGGGTGGGAGTAAAAAAATTCAATGTCAGCGAGTTTGTACCTTAAGTAAGTAAAATCATCAAATTCATTAAAGGATTAAGAAATAAAACAATTTGAAAATGTAAACTTTAAATATGTATTAAAATAAAACAAACTGTATATAGATATATAATACCAGTGATGTATTTATTAAAACTTTGTTTTAAAAAAAAACAGTGAGGACTGTCTAATGTTGCATATTCAAATTTTGAGTGTATTTATTCTATGTTATGACAATTTTGAGTAATTTAACGTAAGCAGTGACGTAATTTTTATTACAGACAAAAACCGGAAGCGAATCTCCATTATTAATAGATATCTTTATCTCGTGAGGAAAAAACGAAAAGAAAAGAAAAGAATTACTGCGATACTTTGACTTACGAGCGCCGCAACTTACGAGTTTTCTGTCAGTCGGGCGATTTTGATAAATGATAAATTTGCATTGTCTTAGAAATTACTGAAATAGATCACTAAATAGGACTGAGCCTATTCTAGTAGTGACCACCCCCAAGCGGAGTTTAACAGGTTTGAATTCAGTTTCCCTTCTCCTAGACTGGTTGTCAAACCAAGGTTAAAGAGCCCAGTCTGCCCTACTATTTACCCATACCTGGGGAAGAGTAGTTGGATTCATTTAATATTTATGTTTTTGTAACATTTATTTAGATAGGAATATCTCTCAATTTTACCCATATATGGTACCCTAACAGGTACTACCAGTTTATCTGATTTATTGTTTTTTATGTATTGCGGTCAGTATGTCTAGTGAAAATTAAATTAGTTTTCCTTCTCCTACACTGGTTGCCTAACCAAGGTTAAAGAGCCCAGTCTGTCCTACTATTTACCCATAGCTGGAGGAAGAGTAGTTGGATTCATACCTTTCCCAAGGGTATTAGCACTAAGTGAACAGTAGCTTCGCCCAGGATTTGAACACAAGTCGACGATTCCATTTTCTACGACTCTAACCATTACAACACGGCCTCCAACAATTACATTGAAAAGGGCCGGTTTAGCTCAGTCTGTAGATCATTCGACTATGCAACTGCAAGGTTTCGGGTTGGATACTCGTACCCGCTAACTCAGCACATGAGTAGCATTGTTGGATAACCTGATATGTGCGGTAAAACATCTGGGAACTGATAGCAGGTGTGGGGCTCCTCACAGTTGTTCGGCTGATACCGACAATAGGCCACGTTGCTGACTTTACAGCATTGAATTAAAATGAAATCAACACGAGTAAAACACAGTGGTACCTTGACATACAAGTGTCCCAACTTACGATTTTTCCGGGATACGAGCTGTCACTCGATCAACTTTGTGCTTTGTGTTGAGATCTAGAATTTGAGCTACGAGCGGGCTTCAGATACGCTTATGTTAATAAGTTCACTAAAACTATTCAAGTTTCCAAATTTATTACGCCAAAGAAAAATATTTACCTTATTTTTTAGAGTGGGGTCTGGACTTTACTACAGTGAAATCAGCATAAGTAAAATACAGTGGTACCTTGCCTTACGAGTGTACCAACGAAGTTTTCCAAGATACGAGCAGTGACTCGGTCGATATTTTGCTTTGTATTGAAAGCTAAAATTTGGTGGAACAAAATAATGACATTTCAGTTTATTTCCATGTTGAAAATTGATTAATATACGAGGAAATTTAGTTAATCCTTGGCCAGTTGAAAAGGACTTAAAGTAAGTAAGTCCTGAGCCACAGAATCCTTTGGTAAGTGAATGTCCTGAGTTATGGAATCCTACGTAGTGTCAAAAGGTCCAGTGATATAATCCTATGATCCGTCGTCCACGAAGGTTCAAAGCAATGTGCGTAGGTATGACCAGAACAGCCGGTATAAATAACAATATCAGCAGCAGAGTACAGCAAGTGATTGGCCAAGAATATGGTCACATGATTATCGCCGAGTCTATAAATAAGAGTAGGCATCTAGGACACACCTTATAACAAGAAAAGTCGGGCACCTCACGTGGTGTAATGGTTAGCAAGCTGGATTAGCAGACCATTGTTAGTGAGTTCGATTCTCACTGGGTGCCCCACACTTCTGGCCTTGTGCCATATCTAAGCTAAGCTTAGTAAATAACTATAACAAAGTCAACAGGGCACCTCGTATGGTGTAATGGTTAGCAAGCTAGATTTGCAGACCATTGTTAGTGAGTTCGATTCTCACTGGGTGCCCCACACTTCTGGCCTTGTGCCATATCTAAGCAAAGCTTAGTAAATGACTATAACAAAGTCAACAGGGCACCTCATATGGTGTAATGGTTAGCAAGCTAGATTAGCAGACCATTGTTAGTGAGTTCGATTCTCACTGGGCGCCCCCACACTTCTGGCCTTGTGCCATATCTAAGCTAAGCTTAGTAAATAACTATAACAAAGTCAACAAGTCAAAGTACCATTTTATTTTTTTAATTAAAAATATAGTTATTCATTGGTAAACAAAAAGGACCTGGCGACGCGAACTAATTCTTATTATAATGGAGATTGCATATCTGTCTGTCTTACCGAAACTACGTCAGCAACAACGTCACATTTCACTTAGTTATTTACGTTATATTCTCAATAGTTATTAGATAATCATTATTTAATTTCAATTAGCAGCTTCTTTATTAACTATGTCGATATTAAGGTCTGGATGGATTTGCTTCAAAACAGCCCGTATTATTAAGGTATTTGCCTCTCATCCCACTTATGAGGGCGTGACACAATGACATTTTTATGTGGGCCCACCCACAAGCCGAAGCTCATGGCTGCTAGACACAAAAAATGCGTTGATCCCTCAAGGAGGGTTCCCCAGGCGCTGGGCAATAAACCCAGCCCTACCCCTTTAAATCAAGGGGGCAGGTGTTGCCTGAGGGGATAGCCCCTGGGATCAACGCTGTTAATTTACATTAACAAACACAGGCCTCGAAAGGCCCATGTTATTAATGAGTTTAAAATACTGCAATGTGTGTTATGTATCATTAAGAAATAAATGTTTACATAGTATAACTTGTGAATAATTTGCATACCGGTTTTAACAAAACCATATTTAATAAATAATTACTTTGTGTTATTGATTTCTAATATTATAGTGTTATTCTCGAACGTATTAAAAGCAATCCTTTGTATAATTTTATATTGAAATCAATTAGAATAAAGTAAAAATAAGTGTAATCTTTTTTGTGTTCGTATTTAATTTGATTAGTCTTTCTAATTCAGTATAATATTTAATTTTATTAAAACTTAAATACTTGTGCCAGAAGGGCCCTTTTTTCGTTTTTTTTTGGGGGGGGGTGCTAGTTTTATCAATATAAGTGATGGTTTGGTTTGGTTTCTCTACTCATCGACATATCAAACTTCTTGGGTTATTTAATTCCAAAACTATACTTGAAAAAGAATGGGTGGTAATACTTACCCATAGTTGAGGGGACGAGGGTGTTTGTACCTTTCCCAATGTTATGAAGCAGAACGTGAAAGTAATAGTGCGGCTGGAGTTCGAACTCGCTTACTACGATATCGCCGTCCAGCACGTTAGCCACTACACGCCAAGAAGACTTTCCCATCCACAGTATGAGAGAAATTCAGCGGAAAATCTTCTTTATATAATAAAAGGAATTTGCATTTACCAAATTTTAATGGTCATATTTGTTTATCATATATATATATATATATATATATATATATATATAAGGGGGGCAATCCGTCAGTAAATGCCACATGAGACATTTATTAATATGTCTACACTTTGATATCAATTCGTTTCTTTTGTTCAGCAATTTTTATTCCGCATGTTTTTTGGTGCATAACTTTTCCTCCACCCACAATATATATATATATATATATATATATTCGTGAATAAAACACAAAACACCGCCAACCACGTAAAAAAGGAGGAAGAAAGGAGGAAGAAAAAAAAATTCACCAATAAAAAAAACACTCGAAAAGAAAAAATACAATAAGATCGCCCCTGGTGGCGGGAGGGAAATGTATGAATATAAGATTAATTTGGCCATGTGCCTGTCTAAATAAAAGATATATGTGGTCTGAAGAACCTCATGGGCCCTAGATAC
>CM042155.1:74069187-74111687 GCA_023376005.1 Doryteuthis pealeii
TCACCATCAGATAGAGTTTAAGTCATTCCCAGGACATGTAGACCCGCAGCCACCGCCTTCTAGCACCCATATGATAAAAAGGGATTGGGGCTTGCCATATTTTGGGAAATGTACAATGAACGAAATTATCTAATATCAAAGGATAAAATAACCCTATATAGTTTGATATGCCATTAAAACCAATCAATCGATGAATTTTATTTATCTTTAATGATAAAATATTAAGTGCGGGGGAACTCCGGCGTCAGGACAAACCTTAGCTTGCACTGTTGGTAGCGTTTAGAATACGCTGACTGTATCATCTGCAGAAAGTTAAGACTTCAGCCCACCCACCCAAAAAGCGTTGTCCTGGGTATGAAACTAAACTGCTTCTGATGGTGAGTCTCCAATTCTAAGGATATCCCACGTCTACTCTGACACGGGGAGTAGTACCTGTTAGGGTCCCATCTATGAGTCAAATAGATATGTTTAAAGACTTTACGAATTCGGGCAGGACAACTATACAAACATGTAAAAAGAACGTACAATGAACATGATTCCCTAACCTCTAGGTATAAAATAGCGCTAGACGAGTTGACATGCCGTTAAAATCAATCAATTATTCATAAACTTCATACGTAAGATCTGGGAGATTCTGAGGTAAAAAAAAAATGGTTGGGTGTTTTATATGTCATCAAATACGGTACTTGAAACAAAATACACGCTTAAACAAAACACTCTACCTACTGTTACTATATCACCCAGTACAGCCTGTTACATGTTACGTGGGGAGGAGTTGGGCACCGCCAAATAAAATTCCTATGAAATCCAATTGTTCTGCAAGGCGATAAAAGTAGTTGAAAAGGATACGGCTCTATAACAAAAAATATATTTATATATATTTACCACCACCTCCGCCCGAACAGGGTGTGACACAAGGTCAATTTCTTAAGCCCAGTTTAACTGGTCTAATTCAAAATTTTCCTTCTCCTAGATGGATTACCGAACAAAGTTTAAACAGCCCAGTCCACGCTAATATCCATAGCTACAGGGAGAATAGATTGGTACATACCTTTCCCTAGGGAATAAGCGCTATGTGAAATGCAAACAACCTTGTCCAGGACTTGAACTCGGGTCGACGAGTCCATTTCCTACGACGATGACCATTACACCATGTGCCTCCACACCTTATTTATAATTAATAATAAAATATTATGAAGTTAAAAGTACAGAGAACCAATAGCCTCAAGGTAAAATTCGGTTTACAAGATGCCTAAAGTGTTCATGTGAGATCCGGATGATTTTGAGGCTTAAAATAGTAGGTATTTTATATGTCTTCAAATACGGTACTAGAAACAAAATGCATTTTTTTAAAAAATGTCAATTGAGAAAATATTACTTAAATTTAGGATGACAGAAACTGAAACAATCGATATATTATTAGGTATTATTTGGATTATTCGGACTATTGTCCTCATTGTTAACTGTACAACATTTCAGCCGATGTGCCCTCCGGCCTTCTTCAGGTATTTCTTGTTGGATTCGGGAACCTTCTTGTCGCTATGGGTCAAGGGCGACAGTAACATAGAATAATAATTAACACAGCTTAGCACTTGTACCCAGTTATGGATAAACGGAATGAGAACAACATGCACCCGTGGATTGAATAAATGGCTGGGTTCCAAGTTCCGTCATGGCTTCCGATTACGACAAGAAGGTTATTTAGTTCGTAAAAAGGTACCTGAAGAAAGCCGGAGGGCACCTCGGCCGTAACGTTATACAGATAACAATAAAGATGATAACAATAGTCCGAATAATCAAAATAATACTAATTATCAAGGCTCATCTCAAAAACTCAGATAAATAATATTATTAGGTATTAAAAATAAAGGGAACAGTATTTTTTAAAAATCCTTTAAAAATAACAGGAATCAACGAATCACAGATACCTACCGTTATGATGCACGTTTCCATGGTGGAGATGGTCTGATCTTTGACGAAAAATCGAGGATAAACGGATGCACAGCGTTTATGTACAAGCTGGTGAACACGTGCAAAAGTGTAGGCAAAAAGAAAGAAAAAAAAACACTTATGATTTCTTATATTTACCCACACAGCTGGAGTTGAAAATTGGACATGATTCCAAATACTTGAGTGACGTCTGTTTGAGCACAGCAGAAAAATGCACGGGACGAAAGAGACAGGAAGTGACATAGTCAACAGTTCACACACACTCTCCTTTTTTTAAGTTGGAGGTACATAGTGTAATGGTTAGAGTCGTAGGAAAATGGACTCGTCGACCCGAGTTCAAATCCTGGACGAGTTGATATGCCGTTAAAAATTTACCAAATAAACCCCATCTCTCTCTCTCTCTCTCTCTCTCTCCTCTCTCCTCTTCCATCTATACATATATAAAGGGCAGTTGTGTGTATGTATGTCCAGAAGAAATCTGTCTATACATATATAAAGGGCAGTTGTGTGTATGTATGTCCAGAAGAAAAGTTGTGTGTATGTATGTCCAGAAGAAATCTGCATATATAAAGGGCATATGTATGTCCAGAAGAAATCTATACATATATAAAGGGCAGTTGTGTGTATGTATGTATCTGAGAAGAAAATCTGTCTATACATATATAAAGGGCAGTTGTGTGTATGTATGTCCAGAAGAAATCTGTCTATACATATATAAAGGGCAGTTGTGTGTATGTATGTCCAGAAGTGTCTATACATGTCCAGAAGAAATCTGTCTATACATATATAAAGGGCAGTTGTGTGTATGTATGTCCAGAAGAAATCTGTCTATACATATATAAAGGGCAGTTGTGTGTATGTATGTCCAGAAGAAATCTGTCTATACATATATAAAGGGCAGTTGTGTGTATGTATCCAGAAGAAATCTGTCTATACATATATAAAGGGCAGTTGTGTGTATGTATGTCCAGAAGAAATCTGTCTATGCATATATAAAGGGCAGTTGTGTGTATGTATGTCCAGAAGAAATCTGTCTATACATATATAAAGGGCAGTTGTGTGTATGTATGTCCAGAAGAAATCTGTCTATGACTATATAAAGGGCAGTTGTTTGTATATGTATGTCCGAGGAAACTTCGAAAATGAAACAATTAACGACAAAATAAATATATATACACATTAAATATCACTAGGGCTTGGTTTTTGAGCAAAAAATAATAGAGATTTGATTTATATTCGTGAAGATAATTAAAAAAATAAAATTTAAATGATAACAGCATGGATTTTTTCATTTAATATTCTATATAGCAGATTTCTTTTCAGAGTAGCTGGATCAATGCAAGGTCTATTTTTTTAAATAGGGATTTAAATGGGGCATCCCACGAGGATTCAACTCACGATTCAGTAATAATGGATCTGCGGGACTAACTTTTAAAAAAATCCCCCCTACCCAGGTGACGCCGGGTAGCCGCTGCTAATTTATAAATAAATCAAATTTCGCCATTAGATAACCCGTAAGGATTAATGTGCCCTTAAGCAAATAAACCAAACTAAACTATAAGTTATTGGTAATGAGACGGATTTGAAAGTCAATTTTTAATTATAAAATTGTCGATACCATGGTAATAAACATGAAATGCTAATTAGAGTCCTTAATTTCTTCCTAAATAAAAGTACCTGCATCATCATGGATGACTGTTATAAGGGAACCCTTCATTCAATGACATCCACCATTGCACATGAAGGAGGAAATAAACGTGGCCGATATAGCCGTTTATTTCCAGCACAGTTTTAATGTATCGAGATTTCTAACAGAGATCCTATAACAAAATATCTTCCCTATAGAACTTGCCCTTCAGATCAATATAGTTCCAAACATCGATGTCAATAAATTGCTGTGAAGGCCGCCAGGCGTCTCCAAAGTAGATACAGAGAGTCGCCGCCATCCTTTTAGGCAACACATTGGACCCAAAGCGAAAAAGGTGTCATAAAATTCGTTAAACGCATTTGCTACTAAGTGCCTCCGACAAAACAAAAAAAAAAAAAAAAAAAAAAAAAAAGAAACTAATAAAAGAAAAAAAAAAAAAAACTTAAAAGAAACAATTCCCCGAGATCAAAAATATTCCCGCCTTCAATAATTGCTCACAAACTGCAAAACGAAAATTCCCGCTTTTTTTTTTTTTTCAATGGACGCCATTTTACATTTCCTGTCCGGCGCCTCATTTTGCCGTCTGCATCAACATCAAATGACCTGAAACTGCGCCTCTTTCGAGCCCATTGCTCAGGACAGTAACCCACATCTACCGACATAAACAGCATGTGTAAGGATTTAGATCTCAAAGAGTGTGGGTGCGGCCACGCATACTTACACACTCTCGAATATTTAGGGAGCTAAGACCCAAAATAATAATTACCTCTTAACGAGATTTTTACACCAGTTTTATCAGTTGGTTTTCAATGGAGTTCAAGTGGCAACAAGTCTCCACCGCTTGTAAGGACTCTTATTTTAGTCGACCTCAGCAGTGCTGTGTTCTAGACCAACTTAGTTGTTTCTCTGATCTCTAATTCTCAATATCTTGTTTCCAGGTTCTTTGGGATGGTTTCGGAGCTTCAAAAAATGACCGATATTATTGTCATCTTTATATTCCATGGTTTATTCAGTACTCGGACAAGATCATGGTATTTATCCATTTTTTTTGCTTTTCCTTTGATATTATCTTAATATTATGCATATATATATGAGTTGTTTTATTTGATGTTTTTGTGATATTATAGATCTGTAGCCACCTTTGTGTTTTCTTTATAATTCTGAGGCATCATTTATATAATGAATTGTATTGGCGATAATGAGCATCTCCGGATTTTACGTATATATATATATATATATATATTATATATATATATATATATATATATATATATATATATATATTTGTGTGTGTGTGTGTGTGTGTGTGTGTGTGTGTGAATAAATGAAGAAAAATACTTTAAATTTACTTCATGTAATAATTAAAGTCTTTTCCTTTATCTATTCATCTATATTGCTTTGTCCGTTCCCAAACCTGAAAAAATGTACACCGATCTCTGACTACGGATGACCTGTATCACTATAGAAGAATATATATATATATATATATATATATATTATATATATATATATATATTATTCTATCACGCAGTACTTCCACCATAAACCGAAGGAATACAAAGAATCGGCTCGCACAAGTCCATACATATATTAATGAATTGACGTCCCCTGCATTTCTTAACAGGTTTGAATTCAGAGTTTTCCTTCTCCTAGACCGGCTTCCTAACCTAGGTTAAAGAGCCCAGTCTGCCCTACTATTTACCCATAGATGGAGGGAGAGTAGAATGCATACCTTTCCCAAGGGTATTAGCGCTAAGTGAAATGTAATTACCACGTCCAGGATTTGAACTCGGGACGACGAGCCCATGTCCTATGACTTTAACCATTACACCACGCGCTTCCTCTATATAAATCAATATAGAGAACTCGTAACCAGTGGTTGGTTGGTTTGATTAATTGCATTTCAATACGTGTGGGTTATTTAATGCCAAAGCCATTTTGGTGAAGAGCATTAGTGGTACTATTTAGCACATAGATGGGAGGATAAGGGGTTTCATACCTTCTCCAAGGGAATCACTCTGGAAGTTAAAGTAATAACGAGACTGGAGTTAGAACTCGTTTATTACGATGTCTCAATCCAGCAAGTTAGTCACTAACATAGTGGCTTACGTGCTGGACTGTGACATCGTAATCAGATTCGACTATTGCATCAGCGAGAAACTGACAGATACCAAGTGCCGTTGACTATATGCCTACGCTCTCTAATATATATAAATATAAACATATTATTTTTATGACTCGGACGGTGAAAAAACCAACAAACAAATAGATAACGAAATTTGTAAATAAAGAAATATTACAAACATGTACCTGAAAAAAAAAAAAATACGAAAGACAAAAGACCGAATCATCCGTACAGTTTGAAAATGTTAACCTACACTAAAACGATCGACAAAAGGAAGAAATAAGAGTCGACTAGGTAAATGTAAAAAGTGCTCAATACAATATGTAGAGCAAAATATAGAAAACCAACCTAATTTGATTCAGGATATATATATATATTATATATATATATTTATATAATATATATATGTGTTGTGTGTGTGTGGTGTGTTATTTGGGCAGCATTCTTTCATTTATAAATGTAGAATTAAACAAAAGGCACATCTCCTGTTTAACAATTTTATTTTTGATCTTTTCTAAGTTTCTGGCCAACTTTTTAATGTTTGGGTGGAATTCGTGGATAAGACCACCAAAGTTCAGTTCCCGAGTACTTTCGGCACTTCGAAGTGCCATCATCAAGGGTGAAAAACTGGAATACATCACCCCTGATGATGGCACTTCGAAGTACCGAAAGTACTCGGGAATTGAACTTTGGTGGATTAATCCACCAATTCCACCTAAACATTAAAAAGTTGGCCAGAAAATGAGAAAGATTAAAAATAAAATTGTTAAACAGGAGATGTGCCTTTTGTTTAATTCTACACACACACACACACATTATATATATATATATATATATATATATATATATTATATATATCAATGGATAGATACCTTGTTTTGGATATAAATTTATTTCGAAATATTGTCTTGTCAGTCCGGCATTTGTTGTTGTTTTTTGTTTTTTGCTTGAAGACCTCACACCCGGTCTCACTGGTGTGATTTTCCCGTTTTCTTTATTTTTGTCTTTTTTGTTGAGAATTTTAATATATAAGGCTTGTGGTAAATGGTCACTTCTACTTATAGACTCGCCGATAACCATGTGACCAACCTATTGACCAACCACTGGCAGTATTCTGCTGCTGATATCATTATTTATACTGGCTGTTCTGGTCATATTTACTCATAACTACTTGGATCTTCGTGGACGACGGAACATAGGAGTATATTACAGGACTTATTCACTTACCAAAGGATTCTATAACTCAGGACTTACTTATTTACTTTAAGTTCTTTACAACTGGCCAAGGATGGCGGTCAGATACTTAACATTTTTCCCTTAGTTTTTTTTTTTAATTCTGCGAAATAAATGTCGAAATAAATTTATATCCAAAACAAGGTATGTATTCATTTATTTATAATACTCTGTATATGTAAATATATATATATATATATATATATATATATATATATATATATATATATATATATATACGCAAAGATCAAATGTACGTTTGAATGATCAATTTTGGTTGAATTCCTATCAAGGAAACACTTGATATCACTCACAAAACATATATAAATATGATGAATCCGACAGAATGTGGTAGAAATATGAGGAAAGAAAGAACAAAACTCAGACAAAAATATGTAGTATATTTCGCTGGAGTTTTGAACTCGGCTTCGTCATCATTTATTTAATTATCAGGATCATACAAGTGTTTGTACATTTGTATGATCTTGTAATTCAATAAATGCTGACGAAGCCGAGTTCAAAACTCCAGCCAAATATACTACATATTTTTGTCTGAGTTTTGTTCTTTCATCCTCATATTTCTACCATTATTATATAATATATATATATATATATATATATCATAGAAAGGAAGGAAAAACTCAACACCGTAATTCCATAATAAATTTATTTCGACCAAAAAAGGGGCCTATATAAATCTAAGTTGATTTGATATAGCTCCCTAAAATCCAGTCTCATCAGATGGGAGAATCAAGTTATCTGAATTGCAAAATTTTTTTACTTCTCAAAAATGTACATTGATTCTCCCATCTGATGAGATTGGATTTTAGGGAGCTATATTAAATCAACTTAGATTTGTATAGGCCCCTTTTTTGGTCGAAATAAATTTATTATGGAATTACGGTGTTGAGTTTTTCCTTCCTTTCTATGATAAATATTGCTCTGTATATATTCTAAAAAGTTTATTATACATTGAGCTCTCTGCAGTGATTTAAAGATTCACTTTATTTATTACATACTGGATCATTACAATAATAATACAGTGTGTCTTTGAAACACATATAGAATCATCCCTCTCACTACCAAGTTTTGGATACCTCTCATATATATATATATATATATATATATATATATTATATATATATATATTAAGATAGCGTAGACACATATCTAATCATCAGATTTGACTGCGGTTAATGGGATCAGATAGATACATGGGATCACTCGTTAAAACGTTGTCACGTGTCAAGTACGGCGACCGAGATGACGTCGTTAAATAAAGGGTCCTATTATTAGGCCAACTGTGCCAAGGAGATCTAGGGGAAAAGGCAGCATCAATTAATTTAGCGAGATTAATCACAGTACATCGGTGTCTTCTTCGGGCGTTCGTTTAGTCCGGCAGAGGAACCATTGAATATGGCGAAGTCGTTTTTTTGAAGTCTAATGAATGGATTTTATTCGTTTGAATTGAATTTTCAGGTTAGAACAATAACGAAGGTCATCATGAGCAATTCTAAAGAAATCTCTCTCTCTCTCTCTCTCTCTCTCTCTCTCTCTCTCTCTCTCCTCTCTCTCTCTCTTTCTCTCTATCTCTCTCCTCTCTTTCTCATCCCAGGGTGTAGTGGCTATATAATGATATATAGTGTAGTGGCTGTATAATAATCTTGATTCAACTCCCTCTCTTCTCTCTCTCTCTCTCTCTCTCTCTCTCTCCTCTCGCTCAGGGGTGTAGTGGCTAACGTGCAGGACTGCGACAACGTAATAAGCAAGTTCAAACTCCAGTTGTGCTATTATGTTCACTTTCAGACTAATACTCTTGGAAAGGTATGAACCCGCTCATCCACCCACCAGCTACGTGTTAAATATTGTTACATAATCATTAGATACCTAATGATTATGAAATAGTGTAGAAATCATATTAGTGCAGCTGATGGCCTTGAGGGTGAGTGACGGCGCTTGACCTCGATCTCACCTTGCGTTCTGGGGATAAACCGTGAGAAACGGAACCCCGATAGAAGCCCCTTCCGGTTTAAGGGGTAAGCAACTCAGTTAGTCAGTTAGAAGTTAGAAGCCAAGCTAGCAAGATGTAGGGATCCGGGTGCATTGTCTGGTCTGGGGATCTACGAATAAAGTAACATCATCGTAAATCGAAGTCTTGTGTTTATTACTAAAAACTAACAATGACACAAGGCTTCTGATAAGGAGTGATCCCCAACAGAAACCAGACCCGGAATCCTCAATAGAAGACCAGACGAAACCTTAGAAGATATACCAGACCAAGATAGATGATAGAAGAACCAAGCCGGCCAGAAGAATAGACGACCAGAATAAGAAGTAAGAGAAGTATATAACATATACCTAAATAAATGATTTATCAGTCACGAGTTGTTCCCCTTTGATCATGTTAGACTTCTAGGAAATAACCCTCCTTTTCCTCTACAATGAATGGTATTTCTATAACTGAAAAGAAAAAAGAGCTGAAGTGCCAGTAAAGAAGGCTATGCAACAATAGTACCATGACCGATCTCCTCCAATGATGGCTTTGGCATAGAATAACCCATGTGTGTGTGTTGGTTAGTTGGTTGGTTTTACGGTATGTCAAACTGCGTTGGGTTATTTTGGTACCAAGGTCAGTCTTTTTGTAGTTTTACGGTTTCAAGTAACTATTCCTGTTCAACAATAAGAACAATTTTTTCCTTGTTCCTGGGTAGTAATAGTTATTTCCCAATTGTTTATATTTAAAGTAAATACAGAAGTGAATAGAACACTTTGCCTTTGTGAACTGGGTAATGAAATTTTCCAATTTACCCAATTCCCAAAACATTTCATGTAGATTCAGTGTTGATACTAATACAGTGGTACCTTGCCTTACGAGTTTTATTCATTTCACTCGTAATTCAATTTCCTTGTATATCAAATCAATTTTCTTAATGGAAATAAACTTAAATGCCATTAATCCGTCCCAGACCCTCAACAAAACACCCTGATTTTTTAAAATGTTTTTTTTTTTAAATAAGAAAAATATCACTGTATTGTATAAAAACATAATAAAATAGAATGTAATGAATTATATTGTAATATGTGTTAATGTTTATTTTTTATGAATATATTTCTTCGGCGTCATAAATTTGAGATTTAAATGTTTTTTAGTGAATTTATTAACATAGCGTATCTGAAGCTCGCTCGAACCTTGAATTTTAGCTCTCAACGCAAAACAAAAGAATGACCAAGTGACAGCTCGTCACTCGTAAAACCTATAAGTTGGGTCACTCGTAAGTGAAGGTAGGACCATATATATATATATATATATATATATATATATATATATATATACAGGGTGCGCATAAGTAACGCCTTTTTTAATTTCATATCTTATAATATATATTTTCTTTATTATTTTCTTTAATTAATTTGCTAAATCTTCATTTTTTCATATATTTTATACAACAATGAGATTAACAAAGGAACGGAAGTAAAATCATTCAATTGTACAATCAAAACAATAAAAAAGGCTTTAATTTTGTTCCTCTTAAACAAAGGGCGTTACTTATGGCGCACCCTGTATATATTATATATATATATATATATATAAATGGACTCTCCCGTCGATTATCGACGTATGAGGGTTCATACAACAATGAACTGGGATTTGTTTATATTGAAGGCTTTTTTTTTTGGCACAAAAAAAAAGGTGCCAAAACTAATCAACGACCGACCTCAGGCATTTTGAATTCAGAGTTATCCTCTCCTAGACTGGTTACCTACCAAGGCTAAGATCCAGTTTACCCTACTATTTAAACCATAGCTGGAGGGAGAATATATGATTCATACCTTTCCCAAGGGTATTATTAGCACTATGTGAAAAAGCTTCGTCTAGGAATTATATTATATAATATATATATATATATATATATATATATATATATATATATATAACAGTAGTTGTTTTATCTTATGCCGGTGCCAATCTAACAATTATGGTCTCCAATTATATACAATACAAAAATATAACTTCAAAATGATTTTAAACAAATAAACCCTCCAGACTGACTAGTAATATCAATGTTTTAAGAACTAATGCTTTAATAAAAGACATAGTTTTTTTTAAACGGGTAAATACTTTAAACTAAATTGCAAAAATCAATGTTTTAAGAAGTAATGTATTAACATTGTTTCCAATCATTTTAAACAGGTAAACTTATATATAAAGTAAGTAAAAGTCGTCGAGGTGGCCTAAAGTCGGTATCAGCCATACAGCGAGGGAGTCTATCCCCTTTTCAATAGCGCTAGACCAAGAGATTGCTTTAGCATCTGAGGTGGAGCACCACACCTACCATCTGCTCCTTACTTTACCGCACAGATCCCTGTGCCACTCATACGCTGAGTTGGCGAGGACCGGTATCGAACTAGGAACCTTGTGGTTTCTAGCCGAACGCTCTACCGACTGAGCTATCCCGGCCCCTTATATATACTTAGTTGCAATACCAATGTTTTAAAAGTCAATGTATTGAAAAAGTTCAATTTTCTTTTAAATAGGTAAATACTTCTTACTTAGATGCTACATCAATGTTTTAAGAGCCAATGTATTAATAAAGTTCAAAATAATTTTAAACTGGTAAACACTTCATACTTGATTGTAATATCAATGCTTGAAGAACCAAAATCAATTTTTTTCTGTTTTGCCTTAAGCCGAAGTTAGTCTAAAAATTATGGTTACCGATTATAATCGATAAGATACAAAAATGTATCTTCAAAACGAAATTGTTTTAAGCAGGTAACCATTTAATACTTAGTTGCAATATCAATGTTTAAAAGACAATGATTTAATGTACGATTAGATGAGACTAGGTCATCCGGTTTATGCATGTACTCAGAAATAAATTTAATTGACTTTACAAATTCGTTTGCACCCAGTAACTAGAATCCGTGTGTGTAATAACGTTTACAAAATAGTGGGGCGCGCTGTTCGATGAGATTTTTTAAATGGTGCTGCCCAGAGCCTATTGCGACCAGAAGAGTAATAATGACGTCGACGGAAGACACAGACAATTTGCTATCTTAAGCGCAATTTTCATGTTACTGTGCCTCTCCTATCTACCTCAGTCACGGCGACGACGACGACGACGATGAACTTGTTTTTTGACTTGGCACGTCATCATACTTAAAAGGAAGCTTCTCAGAACGAACAAACAACCAAACGAAGTTGAGGGGTAAACAATTAAAATAAACAAGCCCGAACCACCTGAAAATTAAATACAACACCTGCGACACATCTTTTTTTTTCTTTTTTTTTTGGAACGTCTTCCTTCTTGATATCTGTGTTCAGAAAATGTCGGTGGCCTAACAGTTAGTGCAGAATAAAATGTCATCTCCGAGTTCGATCTCCGTTCGTAATAGTTTTGTGTGCACTTCGTGCTTGGCTTACGGTCAATTCACGGGAAAAGCACCATTTCCCGCTAGACCACCGGTGATCATTTAAGCAACAACAGGTGCTGTAAGCAACCTGATATCAAAATAACTTGATTTGGCATCAAATGACCCCAAAAGGGTTGATATGCCGTAAAGCAAAAACAACCGATCAACCGATTTCGCCCTTGCTATAAACAACAGTTGCAATGTTATTTTACTAGTTTTAAGTGTTTGTACCCAAGTTCTTTTAGTAACCGCAAATGCATAGCAAAAGCCATAAAACAGGTATCAAACATTGTGATCAAGTCATGCTGAAAACACAGGACCCCGCTAGATAACCATAGTTAAGCAGTGATGAACCTGTTCGATAATTAGTTGAGTGACCAATGAAGTAGCATTTACTGTAAGTAACTTGAAGCCTGTGTGCTACACTAAGCAAAGATGACTTGATTCAGCATTAAATGACCCAAAAAGTGTTGATATGCCATAAATCAACCAAACCAAACCAGGTATCAAACATTCCAATCAAGTCATTCTGAAAGTACCAGTTCCCGCTTGATAACCATAGTTAAGTAGTGATGAGCTTATTTTATTAATGAACATGGTTAATCTAAAATATGAAATGTGTCAACTTCTTTCCTTCAATACTTTGTAGGATTATCACTTCTGAAAGTGTAACGTACATTTTTTTACAACATACGCGCAAGTACAAAAAAAACCCCAAAAAAAACGCATTCACGTAAACATACAACACGAGAATACAGTTATATAAAAATACCATCATTTTAAAAAAATTCATTTAAAAGGAAATGCAATAACTAGACTGCTTCAGTTCCAGTGATCTTTTGAAAAAGAGATATTATCTCGAAAATTCAAGAATTAAATACAGGTTAACACACAACATCATTGTTACAGTATTATTTTTTTTTCTTTACACCTGCATTGTGATAGCCTTCAAAATCAACCTCCTAACCAATATATACACAATGCTTCAAGCAAATTATAAAACTCTTTTTTTTTTTTAATTTTCCTAAAGTTTTAGAACTTAACAATTATCAAGTATAGCAACTTTTTGGAAAAGGCATAAAACTGCTACTTCCTAGAAGTAAATAAAAGAGCAGTTGGAACCATTTAGCCTTATGGAAAGGCAGGCCTATATTAGATGTTTATGGAGGTGCGTGGTGTAATGGTTACCGTGGTAGGAAATGGACACGACGAGGCGTGTTCAGATCCTGGACGGGGCTGTTTGCATTTCACATTTCACGCTAATACTCTTGCGAAAGGTATGAATCCAACTATTCCCCCTCCAGCTAAGGGTAAATCGTAGAGTAGAATGGGCTCTTTAACCTTGGTTAAGTAGCCAGTCTAGGAAAAAGGAAACTCTGAATACAAACTCGTTAACCTCCGCTTAAGAAACTGACCTCGTGTCGAATCCTACTCGTGTGAAGTGGTTAGTAAATATGTATATTAGCTATTTTATAAGTCAATTTAGGACTATTTCTTTTTTGCAGTTGGTACCAAGTAACCAAGTACAACG
Organism: Doryteuthis pealeii; assembly: GCA_023376005.1. NCBI lineage: Eukaryota > Metazoa > Mollusca > Cephalopoda > Myopsida > Loliginidae > Doryteuthis > Doryteuthis pealeii. The sequence continues at coordinate 74,083,090 of CM042155.1, forward strand.
TGTCGCAGATTACTTCGAGAAGAAAGGGGTACTTTGCTTAACAGTTTCTGAAGTAGAAAATGGAATCCAAATACCTTAATTCCATTGGGAAAGGCATAAATCCATCTCTTCTCCGCATGCAATGGGTAAATAGTAGGGCAGAATGGGCTATTTAGCTTTGGTTAGGAGAAATATCTCTTCCCGCCAAAATATTCAAAAGAAAGATATTAATCCACAAAGCAAAAGTATTCAAAAGCTGTCCACCAACGAAAGGTGTCCTACTGTTTGGAAATAGTAATTTGCGGCTTTAAATAACCCAACAGAGTTGATATACCGATATCACACAACACATGGCTAGTCAACCAATCTAGGAGAAGGAAAACTCTGTATTCGAAACAGCTTTACTCCGCTTTAAAAAAATCATACAGGGTATTTACTACGCATCCCACGTATGCGGGTTGGACCCAAAGACCTTATTTATGTGGTACTACCCACGAACCGAAGCTCATCAGATGGCATGTGCAAAAAAATGCGTGGATCCCGACGACATTCCCAAGGAGGGTGTCTCAGGCACTTGGCAATAAACCCAGCTTTTCCCTTTAAATCAATGGAGCAGGTGTTGCCTGGGGCGATGTCCCCCTGGGATCACGCCGTTAATTTGAAGCCACCGGACCCCTGGGGAATTATTCGGCAGGGTATTCAACTATCTAAAATAATTATACGAGACACTCATTCAGGGCTTCCAATCGGGATTTAATGATTAGCAAGCTAGTCTCGCAGATCCTCGCTGGATGCCCCATACTTGTAACATTGTGTCACGTTCTTTTGAATGAATACAACAGCATAGCGGGTGGGGTCATAACTTCATAGCTTTCCAATTAATCATCGGCTTGACAAATGGACCAAATGTCTCCATCTAAATATTAGGCGCGCGTGGTGTAATGATTATTGTCATAGAAAATGGACACAGCGACACAAGTTCAAATCCCAGACAAGGCTGGTTGCATTTTACACAGCACTAATACCCTTGGGAAAATGATACATCCAACTATCTTCGCTCTGAGCTATGGGTAAATAGTGATAGAAGGTGGTGGCTGAGGTCTTAGTGTCCTGGGTATGAAGTTAAACTGTATCTAGTGGTTAGGTTATAATTCCGGAGCTCTGGGGAATGTGGATAACCTCTTCATCACCATTATTCTCAGGTCCACTCTGACCCGTAGTGGTAGTATCTGTTAGTGTTCCCTTATTGGTTAAGAAATTTTTTTAAAATTGAATGCTCAACAAGAATGAATAAAACGTCTACGGGATAAAATAACCCAATTTACTCGTTGCAAATGGATAGGGTAAATACCAGGTACCCACAATTGAGACGTCATAGAAGTATTTTAGAAAACTAAAACTACCCCCGATTGAAAAAAATACAAAAAATCAGTGAAATATCCGATTTTAAAAACATTTACTGTTAATTTATCTATCAATTAATTTTATAATGCATTAATTATTTATTTAAACTTCTAATTTTTTCAGGTCACTTAACTTTATTTTCGGGCCGTAAAATATTGGTTTGGTTTATGTTATAGGTGATATACCCTATAGACTAATGGAATGCGCCGACGGTTACTATAAGTAACAGGGACAATTATGGCTTGAAGAGTAAGCCAATGCGAGTCAGCTCATAACTCTATTGTCGGACGTATTCCCACTTCTCTGTACTGTAATTGTCTGCTCTTTTGTTGATACATTTTCCTACATTTGTTACCCGTCGTTTTGTTCTTATTTGACCTTTAAAACCCCACAACAGTTTATATATAACTAAAACTAATTTCTGTATAAATAAAGACAAAGGACCAAAGGTGGGAATAGAAAAAATATTTTTGAAATGAAAGTTTTTTGAAGAAAATAAATACCCAAAATCTGAAAATTAAATTTATAAAAAAACTAAAATATTTTTTTTAGATGTTTTAATCACTTGTTTATATGAAATATATATATATTAGATTATCAGTGAAATAATTATACATCGATATAGGTTCTGTTTAAAAATGTAGGGGTTAAACATTTAAACTGAGATTTCTCCATTAATTAGTAGATCAACATACTAAACTAATCTTGTTATTAAATAAATATTTGTTTTTATAATCTAAAAATATGAATTTTAAAACTTAAAATTATGGGCATTATATTTTAAATGAGTTTTATCTATTAATTAGGTATACAAAAATTGTTGCTTCAAAAACTAAAATGGATGGACCTAACAGTGATATTTTAAAGAATTTCGATTGATTTCCCTTGATTGTATAAGAGTCAGTTTGAAACGATTCAGAAATTTAAAAGAAAGTTAAGTTCATTTATTTATTACTATTTTTAATTAAAACAATCATTGTAATTAAAGATAAATTAATTTTAACATCTGTTAGATTTAATTTTAATTTGTGAGAAAACATAGCCCTAAATACTATTTTCAAAAATTCACATCAATTGTCCAATTGGACACACGGTCTAGTGGATAAGGTAGTTAGGTTAAGACAGTTCTAAGTGACAGTTATCTCTGGATTCCGGGTTCAATCCTGAATAGAGGCAGTAATATAGAAAAATAATCAACACAACTCCTACCCCAGCTATGGTTAGCGGAATGAGAACAGGATACCCCCGTGGACTAAATAAAGGGTTAGGTTCAAAGTTCCGTGATGGCTCCCGAGTTCGAAAAGAAGGTTACCGAGTCCAAGAAGGCTCCCGAGTCCGACAAGAAATACTTGAAGAAAGCCGGAGGGCATATCGACCGAAATGTTGTACAAATAACAATGAAGATGGGGACAATAGTCCGAATAACGCAGATAATACTAAGACTAAAAACCCTGAGTATTTTTAATCCCAAATAGGTCGGGGCGCAAGTAACCTGAAATAAATTTGCAAATGTTTTTAATAAAATAACTGATGCATTATAAAATTCATTGATTAATAAGTCAATATTGAAAATTTTATTAAAATCAGATAACTCCCGGACTTTTTTGAGGGGGGGGGGTATCAGTCAGAGTTAGTGAATTGTTACTGTAAAAAAATAAAATTATAATAGTCCTTGGCAACCATAATTTAAAAAAATATTTCGCGGGCATTTCACATAAACAATCAAGAATAAATGTTTTGAGCAGACTTTTTTTTCCTGCGTGTTTTGAACAAAAAAAGAATGGATATTACATTGAAATGAAATATAAATATATAATTTTTCAGTATATAATGTTTTTAATGATTTTTGTTATTGATTTATAAGAAGAAACTTTCATAAGTTTATTTAAAACTTTTAATAACGCGTTTTGTAAGTACGGGAGTTACCGTCTACTTTTGTAAATTTGGGGACAAATTTAATGTTTGAAATGCATTAAAAATGAATTACATATGTAATATTATTTTGTTTTTTACTGATGCTCAATGTGTTACTATTTTCGACTAAAACTAAAATTTACCTTAAATGATAGATTTAATTAATTCTAATTCGCTTTCTAAAGTGAAAATGTGTGTTCGAATTGTTGGTCCCTAGTAAATACCAATTACTGAATAACGAGTTTTGAAAAAAAAATCAATAAAAAAAATGATCCACGAAAGGAAACGTATCCTTAAAATTTAAATCAAGAAAAATGCGAATTTATTTTTCAAGAAAACCTCCAACAAAATCTATCGATTTCATTTTTACTTGAAAGTCTATAATTCTTCAATATCCGTTTGAATCAAGCGTAAAACCTTGCCCTGAACACAGTATACGTATAAGTAAAACAACTCATTTCCGGTGTGTGATAGATTTTTCCAACTCCCGTTGTCCTCCGACCACGTGACAGGCAACGAAACGCGTCCCAACTCTGAAGCATCAGGAGCAGACGACTTTCTGACGTCAGAAATCTTCACAGTTTTAATCATTTTTTTTTCGAGAGGTAATGACACATACTGTCAGCGAGCAGCGAACGACTCCATCACGTCACCCGTCGAAATAACGCTGTGATACGCACGCCGCATGCACGCACCGCACACACACACACACACACACACATTTATATTAATTTAAATTTTCTAACAGAACGTCGTGCCCTTTAAGATTCAATTATCTTTTTAAATGTCGTTACACTGTGTGGATTCGCAAAGAATGTAAGATAAACAGCATTTGCCAGACATTTAGCTTTCTCATACAGACCGAATCAACCCAACAAATACTGTAACCATATATTATTAGAATTCTCATCATATACACACTATATATGTCGTTTACCGCAAAAGATTTATACACACACACACACACGCAACCACACACCTAAAAAATGCACAATGTTTCCTTTCGATACATACACTTACACCGTCCCATGCTCACACCGTAATACAAAAAAGAATATTTGACGTCACATTTCAAACCGTCCCCCTTTTTTAAAACCTCCAAAATTTTTTAAACAGACTGAATAACATGGACTGCCACTCGCTTTTCTCGTTGTTCTGTGATTTTAAAAAATTCTTATTACATTCCATATACCAACAAATGCCCTGAAGATAATCTAATTAATAGATCGAAACACTGCAGCATCGGCCAATAAACTCACCATTTTAACCTGTGTTTTTTCATTTTTCTTAATATACTACACACTATATATATATTTTTTTTTGGGGGGGGGGTTAGAATATGCTTAATTGAAGTCAAACCTAATTTGAAAATTTATTAGTTGATAATTAATGAATTAGGCGAATATATCTGTTTAAATGTGAAGCGTAAACAAATCGAGAAAAAATCATTCTCTGTATTTACATTTCGGCCTATTATGCCTAATCAACAGAGTTATAGACTTTGTGTGTGATTCGAACCCTAACTGCCTGGCTGACAGTCGGAGATTCTAACCGTTACACTAGCAGGTCTTCCCAGATTTCTCGCTTTGTTTATAAACTCATATATCCTACATTTTGGAGACTTTCTACACGACAGTATATATATATATATAATAAATAAGTAAACCACAGACACGTGTGTGTGTGTATATATACACACACACACACACACACATATATATATATATATATATATATTATATTATAATATATATATATATATAAATTAAAAAACAGGCAAATTCACCTCCTCCGACCAAAATCCCTTATTAGCAATTATAATCTGCTAACATTATAGTATTTAATATAGGACTAATGCACTAATCTTAGCAACCCTCTAAAAAATAATAGACTCTCCTAATTTAAAGATGCAATATATAAAAAAAAAAAAAAAAAAAAAAAAAGAACAACGTTGACGGCTGACGGAACAGTTAACAGGGCAAGGGTAAAGAATATGGGATAGTTCCTATACCATCTGGATCTCGAACTAAGATTAATGTTATCTCAGTTTATTTCAATTGAGAAAATTGATTTTATATACGAGGAAATTGAGTATTATTAAACTCCTAAGTTAAGGCACCACTGTATATTATATATATATATATATATATATATATATATATATATATATATATAATATACATTACTTAGTTTAATACAAATTGAAATATATATATATATATATATATATATATATATATATATTGCAATTTGCAAAATTTCTTTATTTGCAGATTTTTTTTCACCGATTGATCATAAAGATAAAAATAAATATATATATATATATATATATATATATATATATATATATGTATATTTATATTAGGTCTCATCAGCAAGGTTATAGACATGGGATATTGCTCCGTATGTGACTCGAAACTTCGACTAGCTGACAGGTGGGGATTCTAACCACTACACCAGCTGGCCTATCCCAGATTCTTCGTTCGTTTTGAACTTATTTATATACCACTTTTTGGGGACTTATCGCACGACAGTATGAAAGTAAGTAAACAAACAATGTGTTTATTTTTTATATGGCCTTTTTAGCCGACAATTTTTGAAGGATAGGTGCTTAATTGAACTCATACCTAATTTTGAAAATTAATTAGTTAATAATTAATGAATTTAGGCGGACGTATATGTTCAAATGTAAGGCTAAACAAATCGAGAAAATGTCAATCCCTATATGTACATTTCGACCTATTAGGTCTCATCAGCAAGGTTATAGACATGGGAGACTGCTCCGTGTGTGACTCGATGTGTTGTGTGTGTGTGTGTGTGTGTGTGTGTGTGTGTGTGTGTGTGTGTGATTACTGCTACATCTTGATCAATGATAGCCGTTTTTTGCCGACGGTTATGTGATATCCAGTATTCTTATCAAATACAAACAATATGTAAACAGAATATTACAAAGCTTATCCTCATATTAGTTTTACTTTTCTAATAAAAAATATAATGATTCCTCGACCAAAAATCTGATTGATTGATTAATTCATTTTAACGTCATGTTAAATAGTCCAGGGTTACTTTAAGTTTAGAATTTTGGGAATCGTGTTTATTGTACGTTCATATTTTCATTTTTGTGCAGTTGTTTCATAAGAGGTTTTGCACATGGTTATATGATATCACATATTAACAATCAAGTAAAAATAATTTGCGCACAGTTGTATGGTTTCAAGTATTCCTATCTAATTCTAGTAATTTGTTCTCATAATTAATTGATCCATGGATAGGATGCTAGTGGGTACTACCACTCCGGGTCAGAGTGGACATGGGAGTAATGGAAATGAAGTGATTTTCAACGCTTCTCAGATTTCAAGATGCAATCTGGTATCATACCAGGAACACCCTTTTTTGGTGGGGGTGGGTCTTTCTTCATCTGCAGGACATGCAGTCAATATATACTAAACTCCGGCAACGAGAAGAACAGAACTCTGCCTAACTATAACCCTCTGGACCCTAACTAAGCGACTAGAGAATAAACTAGATGGGAGCTGCACAAGAATGCTGCGGGTGATCCTGAACAAGACGTGGAAACAACACCCTACGAGAAAACAGCTGTACGGTCACCTGCCACCTATCACCCAAACCATCAAGACGAACAAGACATGCGGGACACTGCTGGAGAAGCAAGGACGAACTCATAAGTGACGTCCTCCTGTGGAAGCCAGCACATGTACACGCCAATGTGGGCCGACCAGCAAAGACGTACATTGATCAGCTCTGTGCGGATACAGGATGCTACATAGAGGACCTCCCGAGAATGATGAGCGATAGGGACGGATGGAGAGAGATTGTCATGGATATCCGCGCTGACAGCGCGACATGATGATGATGATGATAGCCAGAAAAAAAAGTCGATATATAAACAACTAATGAATCCTTGTCCCAACCAAATAGTGGCCTAAGTACTTGACTGTGATATATCCGGGGTAAGGGATATATTAGGCGCCTGCACCTCTACAGTGTTGAGTATTTATGGTAGACACTATCCAATCAGATTACAGTGAGGGGGTACCTAGGTATTTGCATATTCATTACATCAGACTGCGATATCATAGCAATCCCAGAGGCCATCCCCCCAGGCAACACCTGCCCCTCGATTTAAAGGGGCAGGGCTGGGTTTATTGCCCGGTGCCTGAGGCGGCCCCCTTGAGGGGGAATGCCGACGGGATACACGCAATTTTTCACCTGCCATCCCATGAACTTCAGTTTGTGGGTGGATCCCACGTTAATAGGGCCTTTGTGCTTGACCTGGTACGAGTGGGGTACTAGGAAAATAAAATCATAGCATGCAAGTTCGAATTCCAGTCTTGCTATTATGTTCAACTTTTGAACTATTACCCTTGAAAAGGTATAACCCCCCCCCATCCCACAAGCTATGGATTAAATAGTACCACTACTGTTCTTCTACAAGGATGGATTTAGCATTGATAATCCATGAAGGTCTACATGCCATTAAACAAAGAAACCAAACCAAATCAATACACGTGTTATAATCTAAATGATACCTTCAAAGTTTCATCTTTCCACAAGATCCAAGAAATGGATGCTTTCTTGGTCCAAATTCGACTTATACACGCGTACATACGGTAAATATTCTATGGGTACGTGTGCATTTAAATAATTACATTTTGTTTTCTTGTTATGGATTCAGAGCTTAACGGAGGTTTTTTTTTTTAATGTATAAATTGGTGCAGTTTAGTTGGACTTAAATCGCTTGTTAAGATTGGAAACGTTGAGTGTGTGAGTTTGAATACGCATGCGTAAAAGAAAAAAATAAAGTAACAAAAAAAAATCGAGAAAATAAAAAGGTTTAAACTGATTTTTAAAAAGACAAGAATTAAGAACAAAAGAGGGCGAGGGGTGGCGTGCGCTGGGGGAGGTGGTAGTTTAATCTGAGTGGATTTTTTTTCTTCTTCTGGTTATCCCTTACCAGTTAACTATTGCGTTTTTTTTTTCAGTTTACAATCAGCACTGCGCAATTAGCCCGAACAAAATCTTCACCAGCATTATAAATAAAATCACAGTCAAGATCTTTATAATAAACAAAAAAGAAAGTTTTTTCACGTATTCTTAGCGACTAAGTCTGAGGTGAGGAGGTGGTCTGTACGTTTTAAGCACCAAAAATGGAATCAGTGAGTAAAGTAGGTGGAATGACCTATTGTCGGAGTCTATCCCCTTTTCACTAGCGCTAGACCAGGTAAGAAGAGAAGAAGAAGAAGAAGAAGAAGAAGAAGAAGAAGAAGAAGAAGAAGAAGACAATAGTTTATTTTCACACATTACACAATATAAACAATGTCATACAAAACAATAGACGTAATGTTGGTTGTTGTATTAATGTGTCGAGGATGATCACAAATTAGGACTGGGCCTCACGTGTTGTAATGGTTAGCAAACTAGATTAGCAGACCATTGGTAGTGAGTTCGATTCTCACTGAGTGCCCCATACTTCTGGCCTTGTGCCACATCTAAGCTAAGGTTAATAAGTAACTATTCTAATACTGACCACCTCAATCGATGTTTTTCTTTGTTCTTGTTTTTTTTTTTTTTGTCATAGTTTGAAAGTTGACGATAGTAAATTGTTCTTACGTCTGAGATGGAGAGCCACACCTAGCATCAGTTCCCACTACCGCACTGATCAAAGCTGTGCTAATCAGTGCGGTAAGTTGACGAGAAGTTGATATCGATCACGGAATTCTGTGATTCCGAGGCGGATGCTCTACCGACTGAGCTAAACCGACCGCTTATGTTTAATTTACAGATACGCCCTTCAAAAAAAGACATCAAGATACATTTCTCAATAGGTCAGGTAGGTATTTACCCACGTGCAGGATGTGACACAATGTCGCAATTATGAAGGATCAAACTCTCTGTTCAGTAGTAATGGATCGGCGAGACTATCTTGCTACCATTACACCCAGATGGGACGGCTCTCTTAATATGTCAGGTATGTATTTACCCAAACCATTCGCTGCGTGTAAAATGTGACACGAGATCGCAAGTTTGGGGCATCCAGCTAGGATCGAACTTGCTATTCCGTTGTAAGGGATCGGCGAGACTCAATAGGCTGGTCACGTCAAGCCCTAGGACCTATATGATTGCCCTTATGACAAACCCCAACCGTTTTTATCATATATATGCTAGAAGGCGATGGCCGAGGGTCATCACACTAATATTTTACAACTTATACAACATAACATGGACTCTTCGGGGCCTGTGATTGTTAATGTATATTAACAGCGTTGATCCCAGGGAGCTATCCCCCCAGGCAATACCTGCCCCCTCGATTTAAAGGGGCGCCCCACTCGAGGGAGGATGCCGACGGGATCGATGCATTTTTTGTGTCCATCACCTATGAGCTTTGGCTTGTGGGTGGACCCACAATAAAATGTCCTTGTGTCACGCCCTCAAGTGGGATGAGAGGCAAATACCCTAATATTATACAACTTACCGGCCCAATGGCTGAAGCTACTGGACACAGGCCCCGAAGAAGGCCGGGTAAGTATACAGATACACCCATATGATCAGTGACCCAATATCAACCGGCGGTTTGTACTACCATATACTCAACATATTCGCTCTTCGAGATATATATATATATCACAACAATCAGGTGAACAGACTCAAGTTGGTTGAAAAAGGTGCAATTCACACATGAGTAAACATGTGCTCTATTCTGACGCCATGTGATTAGCTCTGGTTGCAGTGCCCCTCATCCAATGTGTCCCTTGTTCAATCAGTCCTTGCCATGTGATTATATCAGAAAAAAACATTTTGGAAACATCTTATTATAATGGAGATTGTGGGTTTGTTTGTCTGTAACCGAAACTATATTATTATACAAGTCACAATTCCCTTTGTTATTTACATCACATTTACCATGATTTTATTTTTATTTTTATTTATACCTCAATTATTAATAAAATTGTTTTACAATACTTATAATGTTGACCATAACTACATACTATTAACATGCAATTGTATTTATATATACAACAAAATAGCGGTATACAGTATTAATGGGAAGGCTAATTTGCATATTGATCTTAAAATTTGATTTTAATAAATATATGCTTAGTATTATTGATTTCTAATTGTTTGGTTTTATCTTAATGAATATGAGCAAAAATCTCTTCAATAAATCTTAAAAGAAATCCCTTAACAAGAAGAAATAACTAATATTAATCTTTACTTAGTATTTTAACTAAACAGTTAAATTAGGAAAATTTACCAATGAAAGACGGGAGTAACGGAAAATGATGGAAGAGTTAGTTTCAAAGTTGTTCTATTTTTCAATCATACCCCCTCTGTTCCAAATCTTTTTATCTACATTCTTATTCAGTTTCATTAGCCTTTCTAATTTAATATGATATTTTATTATATTAAAACTTAAATACTTGCACCCGGAGGGTACATATATTTGCTAGTTCTAATAAAAGATGATCACGTGACTTGGAAATGCACCTTATGCTTACTCACGTTATTGGAAGAAAAGAAAAGAGAGAAAAACAAAATAATATAAAACAGGTTCAAAAAAACATATTAGGGTATAACAAATGTGTTTTCATTATCTTTTCATTTTTTTTTTTGTTAGAAACATTTGCTCCAAAGCTTATTTCATATAGACATCTAAATGACTCAGTCCATATTATATAAATATATATGAGTATAGAAATATAGACAAACACGGGATGTTACAATTGATGGAAGTTTATTACTGGTGATAATAACATTATCACTAGTAATAAACTTCCATCTATTGTAACATACCGTGTTTGTCTACATTTCTCCACATACTGTAGGACTGATTTCCTCATTTTACTCACACACACACACACACACACACACACACACACACACACAAAATATATATATATATATATATATATATATATATATATATTATATATATTATAATAAACTTAAGTAAAATTTTGAGATTTCAGTCAATCTTTGTATCCATTGAAAATTTGATAGTTTTGAAAAATATTATCTTTTTAAGACTTTAAAAGGGTGTTTAGTTTACAATGTAACTGCTATAGTAAAGTGAACCCTTAGTTTATGTCCGTCCTTTGAAAGTGAGGCTGTAAAATTAAAACTTTCTTTTTCAATTTTTTTCTTTTTCTGTTGCATTTTTGAGTTTTTTTTGTTTTTTTTAAATTGTACACTTTTAAAAATCGGCGCTTTTTATAAATATCTAATCAGATTCATATCCCTTTCAGGTTTGTGATTACACTCTTTTAAAAGATACATTGTAGACAATTTCTTCTGTAATAAAATTAACAGTAAACCTGTCACGTGTTACTTGGAAGGAGATAAGTGCCGCCCATTTACCAGTACTGCCCATTGGTTGACTATGAACAACTAAAATTGTAGTAGTATGAATTCTACAAAAGCAAATAAAAACATGAAATATTTTTAAAATAAATAAAAGTTGTTTTTAAACTTACCGATCTCTGTCTGTATAAACGCTATAAAAGAAAAGGATTTTTCTTTAATATTTGAAAACAATTTCGAAATAAGTTTATTTGTGAAGTTAAAATTACTTTTGAATATAATCGAGAATCATAAAAAAATTATGTTGCTTGTAAATTCCAAAGATGAAGTACATCTCTTGAGCTGGACAAAAACATTCATTTCTAAAGAATTTTAAAAAAATATTCCTACTGGGGAGTCCCTGTGGTGTAGTAGGTAACGTGCAGGACTACAACATCATAGCAAGCGAATTCGAACACCATAAATACTCATTATATTAATAAAGTTTGCAACGATTTTAAACACTTCATACTTAGTTGCAATATCATTTTTAAGAACCAATGTATTAATAAAGTTCACGATAATTTTAATCAGGTATGTACTTCATACTTAGTTGGAATATCCATATTTTAAGAATCAATGTTTAAATAGGTAAATACTATATTTAGTTGCAATATCAATGTTTTAAAACCAATGTATTAATAAAGTTCACAATCATTTTAAATAGGTAAACACTTCATACTTAGTTGCAATATCAATGTTTTAAGAACCAATGCATTAACGTAGTTCAAAATCATTTTGAACATTATCTCAATAAATCTATTAGATGAAAACGAAAGAAGTATTATTACTCCGTATCCGTGTGTCACTGGCGTAATAGCAAGGAAAGGGTGGATCCATACTGCCCAGAGGTCTAAAAAGAGTCTCAACACCGGATGTAGTTTGCTGACATTCCGATGACATAAGCTGCGTACCCATTAACCGAGGCGGAAATAATTTGTATCTTTTCTTCATCTATTATTGAACTATAAAGAAATAGAAAGGAAAGAAAATTTAAAAAAAAACACTTACCGATTGCTGAACCCGAGTTGATGTCACTGGTGGCTGGAAATAGAATGAAAATATCTTTTTACAATTTCAAGAAAAACGTGTGTCGCTTACATCCAGGATCAATGTCTAACACTTGATAGCAAGCACAAAGATTTCAAAATACCTGATGTATTTTCCTGACCTCCCATTAGGCGGGAATCGACACAAGGTCATTTTAACGTTATAAAGTACGAAAGATGTGGCCACCTTTTCGTTCAGATGTCCAGAATAGAATGCAAATGGCCGACTCCGTCTCTTTATATATATATATATATATATATATATATATATATATATATAATGATATAATATAAATAAATATATAAAGGTTTTACATATCTAATTATTAGGTGACAAAGGAACATTCACGACCATATTGGTTTCATGCGAGGCAATCGTCAGGTGAAGATGTTACAAATGCAAGGAAAATCAAAAAAGTTTCAAAAAAATTCAGAAAATTCAATAGACATAGGGTGTGTATGATTGGATAAAGTGATGTGCGTATGTATGTGGTGGTAATTTGAATGTATGTGAGTGTTTATGGACAGCATAAAGGTTGTGTATGCAGGGTAACTGGTCACACACATAATACATTGTTCTATGAATGTGTAACATTTGATCAATGCGGACGTGTGAGCGTTTGTATGTTTGCGTGCATATGTGTGTGTGTGTGTGTGTGTGTGTGTGTGTGTGTGTGTGGTGTGTGTGTGTATTTTTTGGCATGTCTGGGTGTAAGCGACGTGTATTGTGTTATTGGGGAGAAGGGAATGTATATTGCCGGGGCGATTCAATTGAGGGGGGTTTGAATAATTTAACTTTAAGATTACAAATGTTGTATACTATGGGCGGGTTGGGGGTTATAGAATGATGGGGCTGGCTAATTGTTGCAAGTATTTTTATATTGTGCACTCTACCAATAATACTGCCTTTGGTACGCCATTCCAGCAAAAGCTGAAACAGTGACCATCCCACACTATAGTATATATATATATATATATATATATATATGTGTGTGTGTGTGTGTGTGTGTGTGTGTGTGTGTGTGTGTCTGGACAAGGGCAGATCACCCTGTTCTAACTAAATAAACGTGGGGAGCCACGCACAAATCAAAGCTCATATGATCACTAGTACAGAAATGCATGGTTCCCGTCGGTATTCCCCTGTTAGAGCGCTTCTGGTACCGGATAATAAACCCAGCCCTGTCCCTTTAAATTGAGGTGGTTGCAGTTGCCTGAGAGTAGCCCCCCCCTAGGACTGTGCGATTAATTTTACCGAAGCTGCTAATCCAGGAAAGTAAATATTTCAAATTACCAGCAATGGAAAAAAAAAGGATTCTTTTAAAAGGAGATAGTCACTAGAGTTGTTTAATTACTTATGTGAAGAAGAGGAATATATATATATATATATATAGAGAGAGAGAGAGAGTCGAGGGCCTAAAGTCGGTATCAGCCAATCAGCAAGGGTGCTCTATCCCCTTTTCACTAGCGTTAGACCAAGGAGATTTTTTGGGAATCTGAGGTGGAGTGCCACACCTACCACCACCTCCTTACTTTACCACATATATCCCTGTGCTACTCATACGATGGCAAGGGCCGGTATCGAACTAGGAACCTTGTGGTTTCTGGCCTAACGCTCTACCGACTGAGCTAACCCGATAGATAGATATAGATAGATAGATAGATAGATAGATAGATAGATAGATAGATAGATATGAACAGACTGATATAGATATAGAACAGAAGAGATAGATAGATAGATAGATAGATAGATAGATAGATAGATATGAACAGACTGATATAGATATAGAACAGAAAGAGATAGATAGATAGATAGATAGATAGATACGAACAGACTGAAATAGATATAGAACAGATAGAGATGTATAGATAGATAGATAGATAGATAGATATGATCAGACTGTAATAGATAGATAGATAGATAGATAGATATGATCAGACTGTAATAGATAGATAGATAGATAGATAGATAGATATGATCAGACTGTAATAGATATAGATAGATAGATAGATAGATATGATCAGACTGTAATAGATATAGATAGATAGATAGATAGATAGATAGATATGATCAGACTGTAATAGATATAGATAGATAGATAGATAGATAGATATGATCAGACTGTAATAGATATAGATAGATAGATAGATATGATCAGACTGTTATAGATATATAGATAGATAGATAGATATGATCAGACTGTTATAGATATAGATAGATAGATAGATATGATCAGACTGTAATAAAGATAGATAGATAGATAGATAGATAGATAGATAGATAGATAGATAGATAGATATGATCAGACTGTAATAGATATATATAGATAGATAGATATGATAGAGATAGATAGATAGATAGATATGATCAGACTGTTATAGATATAGATAGATAGATAGATAGATAGATAGATAGATATGATCAAACTGTAATAGATATAGATAGATAGATAGATAGATAGATAGATAGATAAATATGATCAGACTGTAATAGATAGATAGATAGATAGATAGATAGATAGAGAGATAGATAGATAGATAAATAAATATGATCAGACTGTAATATAGATAGATAGATAGATAGATAGATATGATCAGACTGTAATAGATATAGATAGATAGATACAAAATCAATTCTTGTGATGTATATAGTCCATTTAGATCAAACAGCGTTCAAATTGTATTTCTTTTGATTTCTCATTGTAACTTTTTCAAACAATTCTTCTTCTTTCTAATGATTTATAAGAATTGAATTAACCCTTTTATATGATTTGAATTCATTTTTGGTCGCTGGTTTTACTTGTTGCAAAAATTAACGAGAAATTTTCATTTTTCTCGAGTTGATTTCATATGAAGCATATAAATTTTGTAAAAAAACAACCTACCTCGTTCTTCTTCGTGGCGGTAAATTCCTGAAAATAAAAAGAAGTTAAAAAGGCTGTTATTTGTAAGATAAAATTTGCACAAATAGAAATACATTTTAAATCAATTTTAATTCAAGGAAATAACACTATGTAACCCAAATATTGTTCCTCGGTAGTACGTGTTATTTCTTAATTGCTTATTTTGGAAAAGTATAGAAAATGGCTATCATTCACTTCAAATTTTGTTTTTGTGTCCTGGATAACACTATGTAACACAGATATTCTTCCTAGATATCATGTGATATTCTGTATTATTTGGATTATTCGGACTATTGTCCTCAAATAAAATTGAATAAAAGGTTGGGTTCAAAGTTCCGTGATGGCCCCCGACTACGACAAGAAGGTTCCCGAGTTCGAAAAGAAGGTTCCCGAGTCCGAGAAGGCTCTCGAGTTCGACAAGAAATACATGAAGAAGGCCAGAGGGCACATCGGACGAAACGTTGTACAGATAACAATAAAGATGAGGAAAATGGTCCGAATATTCTAAATAATACAAATTATCAAGCCTCATCCCAAAAATTCAGAGAAATAGTGTAGATAACAATAAAGATGAGGACAATAGTCCAAATAATCCAAATATTACTAATTATCAAGCCTCATCTCAAAAATTCAGAGAAATAGTGTAGATAACAATAAAGATGAGGAAAATAGTCCGAATAATCTAAATAATACTAATTATCAAACCTCATCCCAAAAATTCAGAGAAATAGTACAGATAACAATAAAGATGAGGACAATAGTCCGAATAATCTAAATAATACAAATTATCAAGCCTCATCTCAAAAAGTCAGAGAAATAGCATGTGATATTTTTTAATTAGTTATTTTGAAAAATTTTTTTTAAAAATGGCCATGATTCCTTTCAAACTGTTCTGCTCTGGATAAATTGCTCATATAAATTTCTATAGGAATTTATTTTAACAGATTTCTTTAGCAAAATAATCTGTAATGGGTTTCTATATGTAAATTTACGGTTTTGGTTTGGGCTTGTTAGTTAACCATTATGAGCTATTCAATTCCGAAATTTGAAACAAATAATTTACACTCAGTCGGTAGAGCGTTCGGCTAGAAATCACAAGGTTCCTAGTTCGATACCGGTCCTCGCCGACTCAGCGTATGAGTAGCACAGGGATCTGTGCGGTAAAGTAAGAAGCTAATGGTAGGTGTGGCGCTCCACCTCAGATGCTAAGATAATCTCCTTGGTCTAGCGCTAGTGAAAAGGGGATAGACTCACTCGCTGATTGGCTGATATCGACATTAGGCCGCCCCGACAACTTTACCTTTACTTTTATATAGTATCAAGTGATAATTTACACCTGGGTTCAAACATTCCTATATAATATTAATAATTTATACACAATTATATGGTTTCAAGTAACTGTTCTTATTTAATTATAATCATTTGTTTGCACAGATATATGGTTTTAAGTATTCATATCTAATATTAATAATTTCCAGGTCAAATCGTGTTGAGCGTCGCTCTATGGGGTAATGCCCTTGGGAAATGCATGTATCCATCTCTTTACCCCTCAACTATGGGTAAATTGTAGGACAGAGTGGATTCATTTGCCTATGTAAAGCAGCCAGTCTAGGAGAAGAAGAACTCTTAAAATCAGCACTACCCTGCTGAAAAATTGACCTTCTGTCGCATCCTGCCCGTAGCGGAGGTTGGGGTTAATACATACAAATAATTTTCAAATATATCTATTTAACCCATGAATTGGAGCCCTTATGGGCCGGGTTAGCTCAGTCGGTAGAGCGTTCGGCTAGAAACCACAAGGTTCCTAGTTCGATACCCGCCCTCGCCAACTCAGCGTATGAGTAGCACAGGGATCTGTGCGGTAAAGTAAGGAGCTGATGGTAGGTGTGGCGCTCCACCTCAGACGCTAAAAACAATTTCCTTGGTCTAGCGCTATTGAAAAGGGGATAGACTCCCTCGCTGTATGGCTGATACCGACTTTAGGCCGCCCTGTCGACTTTACTTACTTACTTACTTTACAGATTCTACAAATCTGGGTCTGAGGGGACCGGGGAGTGATATCAATAAAGGGGTTATCTACACTGTCCAAATCTTCCAAACTTGGACCCTTGCCACCAGATGCGGTTTTGTGTCATACATTCCCCCACCCACCCCCAAAAAAAATTTGAATTCTTTGAATTGGAAGCTCAAATTTTGGGGATTGTCTAACTTTAACATAATCCACACCTGAACAAAATTTCAGAAAAATTGTAGTGTGTGACATGGCCTGGATGATTTTACATGGAATTACCCCCTACTCTCTTTCTTTCTCTCTTTTGATCTTTTTTCTGTGTAGCATGTCATTTTACTTCCATTTATTTCATTTTGATATTCGGTTCCTTATAGTACCCACTGTTACTTAAATGGTCACCCATCTAGGTATTGAACAGGCTCATCACTGCTTAACTTCGGTGATCTCGTGAAAACCGCTGCTTTCAGGGAGACTTGACCGTAAGCCTGAAATGATTTTAGTATGTCATCATCATCATCATGTCGTGCTTTCAGCGCGAATATCCATGACAATCTCTCTCCATCCGTCCCTATCGCTCATCATCCTCGGGAGGTCCTCTATGCAGCATCCTGCATCCGCACAGAACCGATCAACGTACGTCTTTGCTGGTTGGCCCACACTGGCTTGTCCATGTGCTGGCTTCCACAGGAGGACGTCGCTTATGAGTTCGTCCTTGCTTCTCCAGCAGTGTCCCGCGTGTCTTGTCCGTCTTACTCGGATGGTTTGGGTGGATGGTATGTGGCAGGTGGCCGTACAGCTGTTTTCTCGTAGGGTGTTGTTTCCATGTCTTGTTCAGGATCACCCGCAGCATTCTTGTGCAACTTCCATCTAGTTTATTTTCTAGTCGCTTAGTTAGAGTCCAGGTGGTGCAGCCATACAACAGTACTGATATGACAACGGCCTGGAAGAATACATGTAAGTATTTTAGTATACGATTTGATTACTAAATTCTCTCCGTAATATCACAGGTTACATGAAATTTATACATCATCATTGATGTATTTCACTCGTTTTTAAAGCAAATAAATTATTGTGAACAAAGTAATTAAAACAGATGCTAATTGAATGATGTTTTCTTAAAGAAAGGCATCCAGATGGAATAATTCTAATTTGGTCGAATAATTTCTAAAAGATGTTAGCATCAGGTATCGCTTTTGTACTAACTATTCGCTGTGTCCTAGAGGTATACACACGAACATGTGTAAAACCCCACAAGCCATAGTTAAAACAATGAAGAAGGGCGAGAAGGGCGAGAAGGCGAGAAGGGCGAGAAGAAGAAGAAGAAGAAGAAGAAGGGCGAGAGAAGAAGAAGAAGGGCGAAGAAGAAGAAGAAGGGCGAGAAGAAGAAGAAGGGCGAGAAGAAAGAAGGGCGAGAAGAAGAAAGAAGAAGAGAAGAAGATAAGAGCGAAGAAGAAGAGAAGAAAAAGAAGAAGAAGAAGAAGAGAAGAAGGGCGAGAAGAAGAAGGGCGAGAAGAGAAGGAAGAAGAAAGAATAAGAGCGAGAAGAAGAAAGAAGAAAAGAAGAAGAAGAAGAAGAAAGGGCGAGAAGAAGAAGGGCAGAAAGAAGAAGAAGAAGAAGAAGAAGAAGAAGAAAGAGAAGAAGAAGAAAGAAAGAAAGAAGAAGAAGAAGAAGAAGAAGAAGAAGAGCGAGAAAGAAAAGAAGAAGAAGAAGAAGAAGAAGAAGAAGAAGAAGAAGGGCGAGAAGAAGAAGGGCGAGAAGAAGAAGGGCGAGAAGAAGAAGAAGAAGAATAAGACGAGAAGAAGAAGAAGAAGAAGAAGAAGAAGAAGAAGAAGAAGAAGAAGAAGAAGAAGAAGAAGAAGAAGAAGAAGAAGAAGAAGGGCGAGAGAGAAGAAGAAATAAGAGAGAAGAAGAAGAAGAAGAAGAAGAAGAAGAAGAAGAAGAAGAAGAAGAAGAAGAGAAGAAGAAGAAGAAGAAGAAGAAGAAGAAGAAGAAGGGCGAAAAAGAAGAAAAAGGGGAGAAGAAGAAGAAAAGGGCGAGAAGAAGAAGAAGAATAAGAGCGAGAGAAGAAGAAGAAGAAGAAGAAGAGAAGAAGAAGAAGAAAAGGGCGAGAAGAAGAAGAAGAAGAAGAAGAAGAAGAAGAAGAAGGGCGAGAAGAAGAAGAAGAAGAAGAGCGAGAAGAAGAAGAAGAAGAAAAAGGGCGAGAAGAAGAAGAAGAAGAAGAAGAAGAAGAAGAAGAAGAAGAAAAGAAGAAGAAGGGCGAGAAGAAGAAGAAGAAGAAGAAGAAGAAGAGCGAGAAGAAGAAGAAGAATAAGAATAAGAAGAAGAAGAAGAAGAAGAAGGGCGAAAAGAAGAAAAAGGCGAGAAGAAGAAGAAAAGGGCGAGAAGAAGAAAGAAGAAGAAGAAGAAGAAGAAGAAAGAAGAAGGGCAAGAAGAAGAAGAAGAAGAAGAAGGGCGAAAGAAGAAGAAGAAGAAGAAGAAGAAGAAGAAGAAGAAGAAGAAGAAGAAGAAGAAGAAAATTTTACCAGATGCTATTGGACATTGGATACTGTTTCTTAATTAATAAAAATTAACAGCCACATGAAAGAAAGTGATGAAGACAAAAATAAAAACATTCTTAAATCAGGTACAAGGACGTTCATATGACTAATATTGTTCAAGCGCTCCATGAATCTCTAACGCCTCAAGAAGAAAACAGATGTTACAAATACTACTACTACTACTACTATAATAATAATAATAATAATAATAATAATCTTATTATAATGGAGATTGTGTTTTTCTGTCTGTAACCGAAACTATATCACTACTCAAGTCACAATTCCCTTAGTTATTTATGTCACATTCTCAATGATATTATTTTTATTTAAACCTCAATTATTAATAAAATTGTTTTACATTATTATGACAGAGAACGAGAAAAGAGAAGGAGTAAGACATTGTCTTGCCTGCCGGGATCGAACCCGCGTCCTCCCGCATGCGAAAACAAGTGCGATTTGGGCACTGGACGGACGCGAGGTTCGACTGATGTGCCCGGATGTTTGGGTAATATGCCCATAAAATAACTAAAGCGAGTGGTGCGTGGCGTGACATGCAGAGAAGCTTTCGGTCTATGTGGGACGGCAGTCAGAAAATTTTATTTTGACGACGGCGACGGATTTTTAGCTGCTGGTCGAAGACTGTGTTGACCAAAAGAAAGTTTGGCCTGCGAGAAGACAGTGAACTCGCTTCTTTTTGCCCCCCCCCTCTCAGCAGGAACTTGTTGAAGTAAATATCTATTTCCCCCCTCTATTTTCCCACCTTCTATAATATACTGTTGACCTTATCTACATGATATTTTCCACGTACCCCACTTGTACGGGTCAGGCACGAAGGCCCTATTTATGTGGGACCACCCACAAGCCGAGACTCATGGGGTGGCAGGTGAAAAATTGCGTCGATCCCGTCGGCATTCCCCCTTAAGGGGGCGCCTCAGGCACTGGGCAATTAACCCAGCCCTGCCCCTTTAAATCGAGGGGGCAGGTGTTGCCTGGGGGGATGGCCCCCTGGGATCGACGCCGTTAATTATATCAATGGTCCAGAGGCCGAAGCCACTGTTGACCATATCTACATACTAATAACATGCAATTATATTTATATATACAACAAAATAGCAGTTTACAGTGTGAACGGAAAGGCTAATTTGCATATTGATATTAAAAATGTGATCTTCATAAATATGTGCTTAGTATTATTTATTTCTAATTGGTTTTATTTTAATGAATATAAGCAAAAATCTTTTCGATGAATCTTAAATGAAATCCATTAACAAGAAAAATATAACTGTCATTTTATCCTTTACTTCCTCTTTTAAATAAATACTTAAATTAGAAAAAATAACAATGAAAGACGAGAGTGATGGAAGAGTAAGTTTCAGTTGTTCTATTTTTCGATTATAACCACCTCTGTTTCAAATCTTTTTATCTGCATTCTTATCTAGTTATAATAATAATAATAATTGAAACGGCCCAAATAAACTTGGAAAAAAGACTGGAGGATCTAAAATCAGAGGAAGAATTGAGACCATCCAGACTACTGCGCTGCTGCAATCGGATAGAATATTCAGAATAGTCCTGAAGACCTGAGGGGAATTGTCACTCAGCCTCCAGTGAAATACCACCAGCGTTAACTGATGTGAAAAACTCAAAAGGGGTGAAAATAATAATAATAATAATAATAATGACCATGCACAAGGCTCTCCACCCTAGAGATGATAGAGATAGATTGTATGTGTCAAGAAAGGAAGGGGGAAGAGGTCTTGCCAACATAGAGGAATGCGTAGAAACCACAATCAAACAACTTGAAGATTACACAAGGAAGAGCAAAGACAAATTACTTATGGCGACCAACAATAGTAGAAACGGCAGATGGACAAACAGAAAAACGACAAAGACTAGAAAACAAAAATGGGAAGAAAAACAATTATATGGACGCTTCAAACGACAAATAGATGAGGTTGCACATCAAAAGACTTGGACATGGTTAAGAAAGGGAAACCTCAAAAGAGAAACAGAATCACTTATAATTGCTGCACAAAATAATGCCATAAGGACAAACTACATCAAAGCGAAAATTGATAAGACCCAACAAAATAGTAAATGTAGACTTTGCGGTAATAGAGATGAGACTGTTAACCATATACTCTGCGAATGTAGCAAACTAGCACATCGAGAATACAAAACTAGACACGACTGGGTTGGGAAGGTGATCCACTGGGAATTATGCAAGAAATTAAATTTTGACCACACAACAAAATGGTATATGCATAAACCAGAATCTGTTCTTGAGAACGAAACGCACAAAATTCTCTGGGACTTTGAAAATAAAACGGATCACCTTATCCCAGCAAGAAGACCAGACCTAGTGTTGATTAACAAAAAAGAAAGAACTTGTCAACTTGTGGATTTTGCAGTGCCAGCGGATCACAAGGTGAAGTTAAAGGAAAATGAAAAAATTGACAAATATCTGGACCTTGCCAGAGAACTGAAAAAGTTATGGAATATGAAAGTGAAAGTGATACCAATTGTAGTTGGTGCACTTGGAACAGTCCCAAAAGATTGGAAAAGAGTTTGGAAAGTCTGGAAATCAGAGGAAGAATTGAGACCATCCAGAACACTGCACTGTTGCAATCTGCCAGAATACTCAGAAGAGTCCTGGAGACCTGAGGAGACTTGCTGTCACCCAGACTCCAGTGAAAGACCATCAGCTAACACTGATGTGAAAACTCAAATAATAACAACAACAACTAGCAGAACCTGTGGATATACCACTGTATGATTATTTAATCATTACAACGTTTGATGATTACTTAAGAGCTAGTGCAAGATGTTTACTTAAGAGCTAGTTTAATATGTAAAAAGTATAATAATCTTGATTTAACTTCTAGGGGAAAGATAGAGATAAGGCGAGCACGCGAAAGCGATAACGCTAATCTGTCAAACATAAATAAAAGGTGAAAAGAAGGAAAGAAAGAACAAAGAAGAGGGAGAGAAAGAGTGTTAAAGCTCTAGAACTCATTTTACAGACAAAAATAGATTACAAAAAGTCGCCATTTTTCGCGCCCCCCCCCCAAAAAAAAAAAAATTTGGAGAGCTAAAAATCGACATAACTCCACCAATTTTTGGAATTGGAAGCTCAAATTTTGGGGATTGTCTAACTTTAACATAATCCACACCTGAACAAAATTTAAGAAAAATTAAAGTCTGTGACATGGCCTGGATGATTTGACATGGAATGACCCCTTACTCTTTTCTTTTCTTTCTTACTTTCTTTGTCTCTTTTGATCTTTTTTCTTCTATTTTTCTGTGTAGCATGTCCTTTTACTTCCATTTCTTTCTTTTTTTAATGAAAACGGAATGGTCCATTATTTAGCTGAGGTGACGACACTCATATCACATAACTCGGTAGCAATATCACATCTACAGAAAGCGATGTCAATATACACATAGGAAAGACATGTACAGCTATTGACTACTTATCGATCACATGTAAATCTGATATATCTGATAGAATAGAATAGGAATTCTTCCAAGTTGTAGGCGTGTAAGTACTACTGTATGGATGCACCACTTGTACTTTAACGAAACGCTTAGAGAAAAAAACTAAATGGAAACTATACAAAAATACTGCGTGCTTTTTGAACAAATCCTGGAAGATGCATCCCACAAAACAGCAACTATACGGTCACTTACTTCCCATCTCACAAACCCTCCAGGTAAGACGAACAAGACATGTTGGGGACTGCTGAAGAAGTAAGGATGAAACTATACGTGACGTTTTCATTTGGGTTCCTACACATGGACAAACCAGTATTGACCTACAAGCAAAACTTACATAACCAGCTCTGTGCGGACACTAGATGCCATCTAGAGGACTTACCAAGTGTGTTGGCTGACAGAGCAACATAATATTCAGTAAGTATTGAATATCAACAACTAGATACAAAACAACATGATATTCAGGAAGTATTTTAGCTCAGTCGGTAGAGCACCTCCCGTAGAAATTACGGACCATGTGACCTTAAGGCACCCCTTTTGCGATTTTGATTCGTGGGGACATTTTTTCCATTTTCACCGTCAAAATCCGGTTAATTGTTTACAGAGGATTTTTCGAGTTTTTTTTTTAAATTTAAAACTAACCCCTAACCATAACCCTAAACCCTAACCCCTAATCCCTAACCCTTAACAAACAACCGGATTTTTACGGTGTAAATGAGAAAAGTGTCCCCACGAGTCGAGATCGCGAAAGGGGTGCCTAAAGGTCATATGGTCCGAAATTATAAGCCTTCGAGTTCGATGCCGTCCCTCGCGCATAAGTAGAACAGTTTTGTTAATCTGCTCTGTGCAGCAAAGCAGCATCTGCGAGTTGACGGTAGATCTGGCGCTCCACCTCAACAAAAAAGTATTCCTGTTGTAACGCTAGCAATAAAGGGGATAGATAATATCGCTGTTCGGCTGATACCAAATATAGGCCACTCCGCTGACTTTATGTTCTTACTATTGAACTCAAACAAGAAAATGCAGGACAACATACATTTTTAATACTAGCAAAATAAAAAACGCCCTCAGGTCGATGTAAAAATAAATTTTTGAAAGATATTGCTTGAGGAGGTGGAAGTTAAAATTAAATGTCAGAGAGTTTGAACCATAAATCATGAAATCAAATTTATTAAAGGAGTAAAAAAAAACAATTTGAAATCGAAACTAAGTTCTATTAACTTTGAATATCTATTAAAATAAAACAAACTATATATAAATATATGATACCGGGGATGTATCTATTAAAACTTGTTTTAAAAAAAAACAATGAGGACTGTCTAATATTGCATGCTCAAATGTTGAGTGTATTTATTCTATGTGATGACGATTTCGGGTATAGTGACGTAAGCAGTGACGTAGTTTTTGTAACAGACAAAAACCGAAAGCGAATCTCCATTATTAATAGATTTTATAAGTACAATGTATTTGAAGAAGTACTTGAATATCACCGTCTGGTAATGTAATGATACTCATTTCTCGGCAAAGATATTTATTCAAATTAGAATATAAAAAAAATACTGACATTCTTTAATTGATCGGAAGGTCATGGAACCGACGCTTATCTGCGAATATTTAAAAAAAAAAAATCTACGATTCTTTATCGCCTCAGGGAGAAAACGCATTCACACAAGAATGAAAAAAAAACCCAGCTATCCATGGATGTCTCTCTTTTAAGAATTAAAAAAAAACTCTTTAATTCGCATTAAAGATATCCTTAATGTCAAAACAAAAATGAATGACAACGTTAATTTCTAAGTCTTCTCAAAGAACGTGGCATTGTTTGAATAGGCCTCAGCTATTAGAGAGAGAGACGGGGGAGACGAGACACGGGAGGGAAATTTAATAATAAAAAATAAAGAAATGGGAAAGTGATATTCTGGTTGGCGATGAGTTGAATTTCCAGACAAGCTTCTTTTTTTTTTTTTTTTTTTCATTTTTCTGGGTTTGCAAAACGGAAATATTATAGCAATGTCTCAATCAATGACGACTGGTCGTTTCCATGCTCACGAAAATTTAGTCCAAATTTAGTTCAAAGTAAGTTTTAAATTAAAAATCAAAATTAGATTTAACAAACTAGATTAAATCATTGAAATTGATGGTCCAGTTTTTCCTACCCCATATGAAGAAAAATATAACCCAATGTTGAGGTAAAGATGGAATTATGGAATTAAACTACTAAAACTACCTCACTGAAAAAAAAGAGCTGATATGCCTTGGTAATAAGGAATTGAGAGTTACCTCTCCTATTTTTTTATTACCTCCCATTTTGAAGAACTCTCTTGTGCATACTAGACTATATAGACTTTCAATAAGTGTGTTACATAATTATTAGATACCTAATATTTATGTGCAATAGTGTAGAAACAAGATGGCGTTTTAAGTGCAGCTGACGGGCTTGAAGATTGAGTGACAAGCTTGACCTCAGTCCTAACCCTATCTTCTGGGGATAGCCGTGAGAAACGGTAGAGAGGACCCTCTCTTCCGGTTTAGATAGTAAGTAAGTTTCAGTCAGTTAGAAGGTAGGAGCCGAGCTCGTAGGTTGTAAGTCGCGTTTTACGCGCCGCCGTTCTCATCTGCACAGATTGTCCGGTTGGGGATTTGAAAATAAAGTAAGATCAAAGCAAATCGGAGTCTTGTGTTATTACCTCTAAAAACTACCAATGACACAGGGCTTCTGATAAAGAGAAATCCCCAATAGAAGACCAGACCCGAAGTCCCCAAGAAAGTCCAGACCTTAGAAGATTCCAGACCAAGACAAGATGTTATAAGATTCCAAAGACGGCCAGAAGAATAGAATAA
Source organism: Doryteuthis pealeii (assembly GCA_023376005.1). NCBI lineage: Eukaryota > Metazoa > Mollusca > Cephalopoda > Myopsida > Loliginidae > Doryteuthis > Doryteuthis pealeii. Next base: position 74,109,578 of record CM042155.1, read on the forward strand.
GAAAGAAGTAAGTAAAGAAGTAATGAAGAGGGTATACAACAAGTGTACCAATTATTCTAAGTAGAATAAAACTTTTCAAAGTCTACCGGTGTTATCGTTTGTCATTACAGCCTTAAAACAAAAACAACCAAAATATATAAAATTAGTTTTTAGCAGATCTATTCAACTCATAAATAGGATCCTAACAGATACAACCACTTAGGGTCAGAGTGAACCTGGGAGTAATGTCAATGAAAGAGTACTCCATACTCCACAGAACTCCAGAACTGGAACCTCACTACCAGATAGAGTTTAACGTCATACCCAGGACCCTAAGACCCTCAGCCACCGCCAACACATATATGAAATAAAGGGTTGGGGCTTTTGTTGATTGAGAATTTTGACATATAAGGTATGTGCTAGATATCCGTTCCTACTTATAGACTCGGCGAGAACCATTTGATCAAATTCTTGGCCAATCACTGGCAGTACTCTGCTGTTAATACAATACTTAAACGGAGCATACTGACCATAAATACTTTGACTTTCGTGGACGACGGACATAGGATTAAATCACTGGACCTTTAACAATACGCTGGATAGGACTTATTCGCAGGATAGGACTTATTCGCTTACCAAAGGATTCCATAACTCAGAACTTAGTTACTTTAAGCCCATTTCAACTATATAAGGGCAATAGCGTTGGGATAATAATATAGGTGCTATGGTTTGGTGTAACCGGCCGATTGATCGTGTGTGTGTGGGGGGGGGGGCTCTCTCTAAGTAAAGGTCATCAGCACCGTTTTTTGTTTAGTGTCATACCCATGGCACTTTATCTTAGGTAAATTTATGTTGAGTAAAGATGGAATTACGGAAATGAACTACTAAAACTACCTCACTGAAAAAACGGGTTGAAATGCCGTTGTAATAAGGAATTAAGAGTTACCTCTCCTATTTTATTATTACCTCCCCTTTGGAGAACTCTCTTGTGCATACTAGACTATATAAAAAAACAAAATATATAAAATTAGTTTTTAGCAGATCTATTCGTCTCATAATTCGGATCCTAACAGGTAGAACCACTTCGGGTCAGAGTGAACCTGGGAGTAATGTCAATGAAAGAGTACTCCATACTCCACAGAAATCCAGAACTGGAACCTCACCACCAGATAGAGTTTAACGTCATACCCAGGACCCTAAGATCCTCAGCCACCGCCAGTACATATATGATAAAAATGGTTAGGGCTTTCTATAAGGGCAATAGCGTTAGGATAAGGATATAGATGCTATGGTTTGGTGTAACCGGCCGATTGATCGGGGGCTCTCCGATCGGTCATTTAACCTAAGTAAAGGCAATCAGCACCGTTTTTTGTTTAGTGTCATACCCATGTCACTTTATCTTAGTGGTGGTGGTTGAGTTTATTACCCTTCTGCAAGGGATGCAACCATTACCTTTCTAGGACATATATGATAAAAAGGGTTTAATGGTTAAAGTCATGGGAAATGGACTCGTCGCCCCGAGTTCAAATCCTGGACGTGGTAATTGCATTTCACTTAGCACTAATACCCTTGGGAAAGGTATTAATCCTACTCTCTCTCCAGCTATGGATAAATAGTAGGGCAGACTAGGCTCTTTAACCTTGGTTAGGCAACTGGTCTAGGAGAAGGAAAACTCTTAATTCAAACCTGTTGAACTCCGCTTAAAAAATTGACCTTGTGTCACATCCTGCTCGTGCGGAGGGGTTGGTAAATATATATATGATAAAAAGGGTCGGATGTTTTTTCATAAGGGCAATAGGATCGGGACAATCATATAGATGCTAGAGCTTGGCATGACCTGCCGATTGATTGATTCGAGCCTCTCCGACCGCCTGTTTAACCCAAGTAGGAAGGAAGTGTAGTGTTGTATGTACTGGATTGCTTATTCACCAGGATTCCGTCCTTAAGAATCACGGGTTGCTACCCACGGCCAACAGGTGGCGCCATTGAGGGTGGGTCTTACCCCTCTGTAGAGGTGCAGTCGGTGTATTCTACAGCCCTACCGACAGGGCTTTTTGATGTCGGCTCAGAGAATTAGTTATGTGCATTGTATGTAGTCGGCGTATTCAGGTCCCACTAACAGGGCGATTCA
>CM042155.1:74116687-74126687 GCA_023376005.1 Doryteuthis pealeii
TATTCATCGCCCCCCCCCTCCTCATCCTTGAACACAGCCAATCATTTTAGTAGAGTTGGTCTCGTGCTAAAACGCTTGTTTATCTTCGAGGCAGATTCTTCAATTGTTTTCTAAGCACGTGAAAATAATAAAGAAAAAAACACCCCAAGTAAACTTTATCGTTTCTGCTGTTTTTGGTAGAGATATTACTGCGCGGCGTTTCTCTTCCGCGTGAAAAATTAGTGCCTTTCAGGTACATTATACCAGAAGATTGTTTGCAAGTTTTTTTTATATTTTTTTTTTTTTTGTTCTTTTAATCATATCAGAAAGAAATTTCAAAGATTATTATTATTATTATTATTATTATTATTATTATTATTATTATTATTATCAACATAGGTGTTGATTACTCTTCTAATTAAAAGATAATTTTCTATTTATGTAGATTCATGAAAAGATTACGTGAATATCTCACAGCATTCTTTTTGTTTCTAATATATCTTGAATAAACGAGACCGCGCGTGTGTGTGCGTGTATGTGTGTGTGTGTGTACGTACAAGTAGTTGTGAGTGTATGAGTGTGTGTGTGTGTGTGTGTGCACGCGTTCGTACATGCATGAATATGCGCGCCCGCGTGCAAGTGCGTGAGCGTGTGTGCACACGCCTGCGTGCAAGTGCATTTGCATGTACGTAAGTGTACGTGCAAGTATGTGCGTGTGTAGAAATCATAAAGACAGCAAAAACTAATGAATGGACATGGTTCTGAATTTGCCGCACACATTCTTTTTATTTATTTAGTTAGTTAGTTTTTAGTTTTATGTAAAACATTTCCACTGAAATTTTATTTATTTTAAAATTTTATTAATTCTAAAATATATTCTAACATGTTCTTTCATAAAGCAATTACTCCTTAGCATAAAAAAGATTGACAAAACTTTAAAAGATTTACTCCCTGGAATTACGAACTTAGAATACACTGAGTGCATCCCCATACAGAATAGTAATACCACCTCAATAAAAAAAACAGGGGTTCTAGGTATGACACTACACTGCATTTGATGGTAAGGCTCCAGTTTTTGGTATCTGAGGAGTGTGAATTACCTGCTTTAATGCCCACTCAAATCTGGGGTAGTAGTACCCGTTATGGTCCCATCTATGGGTCAAGTGGATTTGTTAAAAAAAAGTCGTATTCGATAGGACCGTATTTTTTTAAAAAGACACTTCAGAAACTATGGTATACTTGATCATACAATATTCGGTTATTTCCTATAACTCTACCATGATCAATTATTACGGTCATGTCACACTGAAAGCACAGGTTCCCGCTAGTTCACCAAAGTTAAGCAGCGATGAGCCTGTTCAATACTTAATTTGGAGACTACTTAAGCAACAGCAAGTACTTTAAGCAACCTGCGTCTTTTGTTTATCAAATATGACTTAATTCGGCATTAGATGATCCGAAATGGTTGATATGCCGTAAAACAAAACAAATTCCGACACGATCAGGATGTGACACAAGCTCAATTTTAAAGCGGATCTTAACTGGTTTGAATTTAGAGTTTTCTATCTCATCTGCTGGTTGCCTTACTGTTGTATAATGGATCATACAATATTCAGTATACTAATACATCCAAATACTGGATCATACAATATTCAGTTATACTAGTACATCCAAATACAGGATCATACAACATTCAATATACTAGTACATCCAACTACAGTTTGCGCCAGACATAGAGTAACTCACAACAGAGTGCTAAAACATCGCGGTAGACAGTTCGCGTAATGGATCCGTAATCTTCGCAGTCTCATGATATTTACCTCGTACCTCACTTGTACGGGTTAGACACAAGGCCCTATTAACGGGGACCACCCACAAGCCGAAGCTTATTAGTGGTAGGCACAAAAAATGCGTCGATCCCATCGGCATTCCCCCTCGGGGTGGGTGCCTCGGGCACTGGGCAATAAACCCAGCCCTGTCCCTTTAAATCAAGGGAGCAGGTACTGCTTAGGGGGATAGCCCCCTGGGATCGACGCTGTTAATTTTATTACCTAGCCACTCCAGAGGCCGAAGCGCTCTGAAGCAGGCTCAAGCAATCACCCAGATGTTCTAAAACAGCAGTGTACATATGATCTTGGACAAGCAAATATACTTTCTATTATAGGTAAGCTAGGTTAGTCCATAACAGAACCAACTACAGAAAAAAATGTAAATATGAATGTACAATGAACACGATTTCCTAAATTAGGGGAAAATAACCCTAGGCCGGTTGATATGCCGTTAAAATCAACCAATCACCAAATCAATCATAATTCTTAAAGAAATAATTGTTTTTTACTTACCGAAGGTGGTTCAAGTGGAAATTGGGTCTGAAAAAGATATTAAAAGAATGATATTATATTGCATAACATAATCAATTCAAACAAACTATGTTTAATATATTAAAGAAGAAAGTGATTCAGAATAACATGCTTGAAAATTATGCTATAAGACAATGATAATAGATGATCAATAGATTCCCTAACAATAATAAAAGTGATCACGAATAACATGCTTGTATATAAACTGTCTCTGGAACATTAATAGTTAATTGAACATCAATGATTCCTGTTACATTGCAGGTTTAATGTTAACGGGTTGATGGGGCGATTGCCGAGAGGAGTGAAAAGATAAGCAAAATGACAACCAAAGACTTTGTGACATAACAGAATTGTTTCTGGAACTGAAAATTCCCAACCGAGTATTGAGTGAGGCCGGGGCTATCCCCCTTTTACCCTCGCTCAATACTCGGTGTGGATTTTTCAACATATCACCCTTCCTGGGTGAATTAGTCCTAAATAGCTACAATAAATATAAATTCAATTAATCCACCTCCCACACTAATCCACATTCTCTTTTATCCTTATATATATTTACTAACCCCTCCGTCTGCTCAATTGATTTCCACGGGCTTTTTTTTTTTATTATAGTCCAACTCACGGTGTCACACCTCTTTCATCGTGACACCTACGCAGTTTTTTCTGTAGACACACCTCTTCGCCCACGCAGCCTGTTTTCATTTGTTATGGGCTACGCCTACAGATTTTCTGCGCCTACACAATGTCAAATGTACACCTTCATTTTTAGGTGACAAAGGTCAGTTCAATGCCATATCCTGTTTTGTTTCCAGGCCCGCAATTGACACCCACGCACTTCCTGCGGGCAGCCCGGACTTCAGGTGCAAACCGATTGACCAGTCAATATATTACATCCCTATTAAACACATCACGCTTTTTACCGTTTCTTGGGACGTCTTCACGTGTACCGGAACAAATACCATGCTGAACTCGGTTACGGCCCTTCTTCATACCCTTCGGTCTTTAGAATGTCATCCACCCCCATTCAAACAACATTCTATTTATCTCAAGTCCTGATGAAGGTTTACTAAAACCGAAATGTTTAAAAATCGACTTCACCATCAAGAATAAATTCTTTTTTTTTTTAATAATTCGAGGTTTTCTATTTTCTGCATATAAGTAAGCTGTAAAGTTAGCGGAGTTGTCTATTGTCAGTCGGTATCAACTGAACAGCAAGGGGGTCCCTTTTCGTTAGCGCTAAACCAAAGAAATTGTTTTTGCTGAGGTGGAGCGCCACACCTACCGTCAGCTCCCCACTTTACCGCTCAGATCATATTACCCAACAGTGCTACTCATGCGCTAAGTTGACGGGGACCGGTATCGAACCAGGAACCTGAGCTACAACATAAACGCCCATATATATATATATATATATATATATATATATATATAGAGAGAGAGAGAGAGAGAGAGAGAGAGAGAGAATGAATGGAGAATGAATAAGAAAAGTATTGGCATATGGATGAGCTCAATGCTAAATTAGCAGACCAGATTTACAATCAAATATATATTAGGGACTTAATATCCCGTAACTAAAGTTTCATACTTACTTGCAAACATCAGATTTTAAAAGTTCGATTTAAAATCTTAACATTTTGACCGTCTGATGATTGCAAGTAAGCATGAAACTTTAGTTACGGGATATTAAATCCATTATATATAATATTTCATAGTATATATATATATATATATATATATATATATATATATATATATATATATAAGAGAGAGAGACAGAGAGACAGAGAATTGACAGAAATAGATAGTAGATTCGACTGTTCCCAAACAGGGTCTTCTTTATTGTGTACCAATAGAATGATGTTTAGCAAACTAGACTTAATTTTTTGCCAGTTTCGTGACATCGATCCTCACCGAGTGTTTTACTGGTGTTACCTTAGCTAACATTAGCAAATATATATTTTTTTTATGGATCTGAACCTTAACAACGCAACTGATTCTATAAAAAATACATTTTTTTTTTTTTTTGTAATTTTTATCTATTTAAAAAAAAAAAAATTTTTTAACAATTATATTTTTTGTGCGACGAAATGCCGACAACAGCGACTTGTTAAGAAAGATATTCTGATAAAGGTCTAACCCCGTAAGATATTTGAGGATAATTATGGTTCGTTGCTTTGTTTGGGAAAGAAATAATTTCTTTTAATTTGATCAAACGCCCCTAGACTTCTGTTAGAGTGGGTGTTGGTGACGGAATGACATTATGGTGTATATATATATATATATATTAAATTTTTACTTGAAGGCACTTACAACGCATGTATCGCATAAAATTCGATACTTTTTCTTATAGAAAATGAACTTGACAAGTGTAATCCCAACAAAGTCGAAACAGTCTCTACGGTATTCTACACATCGAACCATCCTTTGTTGGGATTACACTTGTCAAGTTCATTTTCTATAAGAAAAAGTATCGAATTTTATGCGATACATGCGTTGTAAGTGCCTTCAAGTAAAAATTTAATATATACTTTATTCAGCAACGTTTCTAAATAAACAAACATCCAAAAATCTTATATATATATATATATATATATATAATTTTGTGTGTGTGTATTTTAAAATGACGTAAGTCTAAACCCAAAGATATTTCTTTCCTTTTTTTCATTGTATAAGTGGCTCCCTGAGGAGGTAGTCTTCTTTCATAAAGGAGCTGTGAAAATAAATTAATTTTTGATAACCAAATGACTGGTTGCTGAGTTTTTCACTTTTATGGAAATGTATCAGGGCTGGTTTAGCTCAGTCGGTAGAGCATCCGCCTCGGAATCACGAGATTCCGGGTAAAATAGCGGCCCTCGCCCACTCAGCGTATGAATAGCACAGTTTCTGTGCGGTAAAGTGGGGAACTGTCGGTAGGTATAGCGCTCCAACTCATACTCATAAAATAATCTCTCTTGTTTAATGCTAGCGAAAGGGGGATTTATTGCCTCGCTGTCCAGCTGATACGGACAATAGGCAACTCCATCTACTTTTCTGATTTACCTTTTATCTTCTTTTAGGTATATATATATATATATATATATATATATATATATATATATATATATATATATGAGAATGAACAAGATGGAATGAAAACACTATGCAATGCTGTTAAAGAGAAAACAATTTATAACATAATCATAGCTGATATTGATCAATATTTCGATTTTACAAAAATCTTCTTCAGAGCCCGTTTACTCCGTGGTGTTTGTGATCGGAGATAAGAGTAAAATGAGTTCAAAACAGAAAACCTTGATTTTGCAAAAAAGAGAAACGAAAGTTGGTACATTATTTTCTAATGTGGGCCTTCCCGCCATGTTTTTGTCGATCAACACGATATGTATATCTTTTTTGTCGGTCACACTTTTTTGTAGCGGATTTTGAGATGTTGGCAACTAGACGAATTAACTTATTCAAAAAAGGGGGATGGGTATTAAACAATATGACGGTTGGCTTTCAAAAGATTTTTAGAAAAAGAATTTTTATTTTTGTGATTAATTATTTTTTATATTTTGTTTTTCTTATATATAAAGTAAAAAAGGTATGGACGGATGTAAGGTATTTGTTATTATTTTTAGATAATGTGAAGCTTCTATATCTAATGTAAGGTTTTTATTTTCAAATCCGAATTTAAATCAAATAAAATGTAAGGTTCTTATTAATAAATCAAAACGTAAACCCAAATGTAAGGTTTTATTTAAATCCAAATTCAAGTGTAAGGTTCCATACATACAAATTTAAATCCATTTATTTGCAAATTCAAATTTAATTCAAATCCAAATTTGAATTCAAATTCAAATTTATGGTAAGGTTTTTATTTTATTATTTGGCTAATGAGAAAAATTCAATTTAATGGGAAGTAAATAACGGAAAATGTTATGTGAAGGGGATTTTTATGGTTTCTGACTACAAGTGTCGCTAAATAAGGGATATATATAAAGACCTATATATATATATATATATATATAATGTGTGGTGTGTGTGTGTGTATGTGGTGTGTGGTGTGTGTGTGTGAAGTCACTTAAATTTAATGGGAAGTAAATAACGGAAAATGTTATGCGATGGGGATTTTATGGTTTTCTGACTCTACAAGTGTCGCTAAATAAGGGGGATATATATAAAGAAACCTATATATATATATATATATATATAATATATATATATGTGTGTGTGTGTGTGTGTGTGTGTGTGTTGTGTGTGAAGTCAACCCTTCCAGGAAAAGTTAACTCAAAAATCAGAACTGGAGAAGGAAGCTCCAGTATCAAACCTCTGCCGACTTATTGGTATCCTTTGATGGGAGAAGCCTAAGAGAAGATGATTTGAAATAAAAACCTGCAATTTGCATCGTCACCAGTTATCTTGCTGGGCGTTGTCACTTGACCGTAGCTATGCAGTCCGAAAGAGTCGCATAAGTGTCGTACAAACATATGTCACAGTAATCCAACGATGTACAGATGTCTTACTACCTTATCACCTTACGCATCTTGAATAGTTTTCCCGAGTTTAATTAGTTATTAATAGGGACATTACAGCTATAATTTTGGTCGTAAAGATAGGTATCATCAGCACTCGTCATCCGGCCCTATCGGCCATGGCCGCTGGCAGGTTTTTGCGTGGCATCCATAATCCGTACAAATGAAATTATCACCAATATTAAAGACAAATATATATATATATATATATATATATATATATATATATATATATATATATATAAGTTATCCACATACACGTGTTTCGAAGTTTACTTCCCATCACTTTTAACAGCTACCTCTAGCCGGGATCGAAACCTGACTGAAGACAATGGAAACATCACACCAGTTCCACACCTGATGATGGCACGAAGTCGTGCAAAAAAGCACTAGTGAAAAAATCTTTGGTAGTTTCATATACCAATTCCACCCGGATATTAAAAAGATGGCCAGACAGTTAGAAAGAATTGAACAAAAACTCGTCCGACAAGAATTGTCTGTTGAGTTTAACAACACACACACACACACACACACACAGACACACATATATATATATATATATATATATATAGAAGGGTGTGTCAAAAAGTAATGCCAAACCCTCTTTTATGGGGCCAAAGAGAGGCAAACATTATTACAGTGACGAGAAAAGGAAATCTGTAGTGAAAACGTGCCTCAAAGAACAGTCAACAGAATTTTACGAAGCAGGGATATATGCTCTCATTCGAAGGGTGAACATTGCTATTGAGAAGTAGAGATGTGATCCACAGAGGACTAGTTTCATTTTGATGTATGATACATGTTCCTGATTGGTAATTATACCTATCCTAAACAAAATGGTATTACTTTTTGACAACCTCATATATATAATATATATATAATTATATTATATATATATATATATAATATATAAATATATATATATGAGAATATATATATATATAAATATATAATATATATATATATATATATTATATATATATATCAGTGATTTTTTATTTTGTTTTTCTATTTCATGGATATAAAAGGAAAGCCGAATAATTATTGACTGAAAAACAAAAAGATGACGATACTAGTTCAGTAACATTAACTTAAACTCTTAAAAACATTTACCTTCAACAAGTTTTTTTTTTATCTCTTAGATAATGTTGACTTTTCCTGTCTCTTTTCTTTTTTTTTTTTTTTTTTTCGAATTTGTATCTTTTCTTTATATCCTTTAATTAAATTTTGTCTTTAGATAAAGATGAAGCCGCAAGGAATTATGACCTTGTCTCTTTCCCAGTCAAGGAATTGAAAATGTAAGAAATTATCACCAATATTAAAGACACACACACACACATAAACACAACACACACACACAACACACACATACACACACACACACACACAATGTTAAAATAATGAAAGCTCTCCATATCATATAGTGAAATTTTATTATTCATCCAAAAAAATTTCACTCTGATGAAGGTCGAATCTTCTCTGTGTGCGAAATATTTTCACACAGATAAACTGACCGAAACACATGTGTAAGTGATATCGATTAAAGTGATATGATTAAATTCATTTTTATCCATCTACATTCTTTTCTTTACTCATTTTTCCTCATATAATATATATATATATATATATATATATATATATATATATATATATATATTTGTCTTTAATATTGGTGATCATTTCACCATTTCTGGACTTTAGAAACGCTTATGGAAAAGACTGGATGGAAGTTACGCAAAGATGTTGCGCACTGTCTTGGACAAATCATGGAACCCGCATCCAACAAAAAAAATATGGTCATCTGCCTCCTATTACTCGGATATTTAAGTGAGACGAATGAGACATGCTGGACACTGTTGGGGAAGCAAGAACGAAGTCATAAATGACGTTATCTTGCGGACACCTACACATGAGTACAACTGCGCAGATCAGGCAATACAGGAAGGCCGAAGAATTAAACTGCCATGAACTTGTGTGAAAAATAACGAATATTAACAAAATAGTCTCAAACTCAAAATATATAGAATAAAAAGGAGTCGGTTGAGCTCAAGTCGGTAGAGCACCCACTAGGAATCACAAAGTTCCGGGTTCGATACCGTTTCTCCGCCAACACAGCGTATGAGTAGCACAGATTGGATAATCTGATCTGTCCAGCAAAGTGGGGGCTGACGGTAGGTGTGAGGTTCCACCTCATCAATAACAATCTCCTTGGTCTAATTTCTAGCGAAAAGGGATACCGACAATAGGCCACTCCATCAACTTTAATTATTATATATAATAATGAAAATACTTCATTTCAGGTCGTTAAAGCAATACTGGAAAGTCGAAGTACGTATCGGTTGAAATATCGTATTAAAAAAATAATGGAAACGCTAAAAAATATATGAAAATACTTAATCTCAGATCTCCAAAGCAATACAGGAGGATCAAAGAATGTATCGGCTGAAACATTCTTTTAAAAACAAAGATGATGACTCTTGGCGTGTAAATGTTGCCTTGAACAACACTGGATGGTCGGAGTATAAATCGACTGAAACATCATATAAAAACAATGAAGACAGAATCATTAGCTCAAAAATATATGTAATGATGAAAGGACCTAATTTCAAGCTTGTAAAATAATACTGGAAGGCCGATGTATTTATCGGCTGAAATGTCATTAAAAACGATGTCGAAGAAAGTAATTAATCTATTGATATTTATTATAATGAAAATATAGCGGTATCTTAACTTACGAGCGTCCCAACTTCCGAGTTTTCCGAGTTACGTGCTGTCACTTTGTAAATTCTTTTGCTTTGTATTGAGAGCTGAAATTTGAGTAAGAGCTAGCTTCAGATACGCTTATGTTAATAAGTTCACTAAAAACATTTAAGCTTTCAAATTTATTACGCCAAAGAAAAATATTATTTATAAAAAAATAAACATTAACATATATTACAACACATAAGTAATTATGTTGTATACTCTCTTTCCTTACTTTCTTATTTCTATTATTCTTCTTCCAGCATCTCTTCTGGCGTCTGGACTTTGTCTTGGGGACTTCGTGTCTGGTCTTCCATTGGGGATTTCTCTTTATCAGAAGCCCTGTGTCATTGGTAGTTTTTAGATAATAACACAAGACTTCGATTTACTTAGATCATATTTTATTCTGAA
>CM042155.1:74131687-74179187 GCA_023376005.1 Doryteuthis pealeii
TTGCAAAAAAGTTATGCGGTAGTTTCAAATATAAGCACATCCGCCCACGCGTTTCTCGGTCAGCGACAGTGATGTATCTCTTATTGTAACAGTTTTTGAAAAAAGAATACATATTTCAAAATGGACAATAGACAAATTCTCTTTTTTAAACAGGATGAGTATTAACCCGTTGACGGTAGGACCGCAACGGATTTTTAGAAAATAATTTTTATTTTATTTATTATTGTATTTTTTATTTTTTTATTTTTTCTTATATATAAAGTAAAAAACGTATAAATGGTTGTAAGGTTTTTTTTGGGGGGATAATGTGAAAATTAAAATTTGTTGGGAATTATATGTCGGAGATTGTTATGTGAAGGGGATTTTATGATTTCTGACTACTTGTTTTCATATCCTTTTATCTATACTCATACCGTCGGAATCATTTCCTTTCTATTAATTTATATATATATATATATATATATATATATATATATATATATATATATGTGTGTGTGTGTGTGTGTGTGTGTGTGTGTTGTGTGGTTGTGAATAAAAAAGTCTTAAATACCATGAATAACGAGAAAAGCGAGTGGTAGTCGTTATTCAGTGATAAATAATTTCTTATCACCTTCCATATACCAACAAATGCCCTGAAGATGATCTAATTAATAGATTGAAACACTGCAGAGTCGGCCAATAAACTCACCACTTAACCCATTTAAACCTGTGTTTTTTCATTTTCCTAATATACTATATGCCGTCGGATTCACTTCCTTTCTTCATATATATATATATATATATATATATATATAATATGTATATGTGTGTGTGTGTGTGTGTGTGTGTGTGTAAGTTAGGATAACGAAACAATAAAGCCAGCGATAGTCACAGGATTAATTCTTTTTCAACTCTAATCTACCAGATGATTCTACAGACAGGATAAAACATTTATTGAAAAAATATGGAAAATCAACAGACAGAGACATTGTGCTAAAAACAGCAAAGATGAAAGAAAAAAAAAAAAAGAATGAAAAGGGAATTATTAAGAAAGAAATCAAGAAAAGAGAAGAAGAAAGAAAGAAAAAAATAAAGAGCCCGAAAAAGGAAAAAGAAATACGAAAAAACACAAAACAGAAAGAAAAGGAAGAAAGAAAGAAAAAAGAAAGAAGAAAGAAAGAAAGAAAGAAAAAAAAAAAGAAGAAAGAAAAAAGAAAGAAAGAAAGAAAGAAAGAAAGAAATGTAAAATTAAATAGGATGAAACACAAAACAAAAAGGAAGCAAAAAAAAGCAAGTAGAAAGGAAAAAGAAGGAAAGAACAAAAAGGAAGGAAAAGAAGAAAGAAAGAAAAAGAAAGAAAGAAAGAGAAATAGGAAGAAAGATAAAACAGAAAAAGAAAGAAAAGAAAAAACATAAGGAAAGAAAGAAAAGAAAGAAAGAAAGAAAGAAAGAAAGAAAAACAGAAGAAAAATGAAGAAACAAAAAAACAAAAAGAAAAAGAAAGAAAAAAGAAAGAAAGAAAGAAAAAAGAAAGAAGAAATAAGAAAGAAAAGAAAAGAAAGAAAGAAAAGAAAGAAAGAAGAAAGAAGAAAGAAAAGAAAAAAAAAAGAAAGAAAGAAAAAAAGAAGAAAAAGAAAAACAAAAGAGAAGAAAGAAGCAGAAAAAGAAAAAGAAAGAAGAAAAGAAGAAAAAGAAAAAGAAAGAAAGAAAGAAAGAAAGAAAGAAAGAAAAGAAAAAGAAAGAAAGAAAGAAAAGAAAGAAAGAAAGAAAGAAAAAGAAAGAAAGTAAGAAAGAAAGAAAGAAGAAAAAAAAGAAAGGGAAGCACTAAGAAAGAAAGAAAGAAAGAAAGAAAGAAAGAAAGAAAGAAGAAAAAGAAAGAGAGCAGAAAAGAAAAAGAAAGAAAGCAAAAAAGAAGAAAGAAAAAGAACAAAACAAAAAGAAAGAAAGAAAGAAAGAAAGAAATGGAAAAGAAAGAAAGAAAGAAAGAAAGAAAGAAAGTCTATTATCAGAATCTTTTGTAATTGATTATCTATATTCTTCTCTACCTTTCATTCAAACTTCTGCAGAATTTGCTTCAGGCAAAACTGGAAATTAATCAGATTTTCTAGTTGAATTTTTTTCTTCTTAACTTTCCAATCTGATTGTTACATGCATTTCTTTAGTAGACATTTTTCTATCCCTGTTGCTTTCAAGATGCACGCTGAATCGTTTGCCTTCAGTCTTAGTGTTGGGCTCAATCACACGCACAGAAATCCTTTCGGCTTCTTCGTCTCAAGGGACAGTGCCATTCAAAGACGTTCAAATGAGACCTGCTGATTTTGCCTCACGCCTAAGAAAACACTTGAGACAGATGAATTTGAAGAGTAAATGAGTTTTAAACAAAAGGTAATATTCAATGCACTTCCTTTGGAATTGGTGTTATACATATGATATTCCATTCTTAAAGTGTCTACGTTAGATTGGCAATTACTAACATTGTAGTGCTTGTCCATGTCACAAGCAAGTTGTAAGGTGATCATTATAAAAAAATAAAGAATATACGGTCACCTTTATCAAAGTTTAGAACAACTATCTGTGAGTAATACTTGGGTATATACGGTATATTCATAACAGTCACCTATAAACAACCCACTTTCATATGAGATCGACTTTTACATGAGTATATACGGTAGATTCATACCTGTCACCAAAGAAAAATTCACTTTCATATGAGATCGACTTTTACATGAGTATATACAGTAGATTCATACCTGTCACCAAAGAAAAATTTACTTACATATGAGATCGACTTTTAGATGAGTATATACGGTAGATTCATACCTGTCACCAAAGAAAAATTCACTTTCATATGAGATCGACTTTTACATGAGTATATACGGTAGATTCATACCTGTCACCAAAGAAAAAATCACTTTCATATGAGATCGACTTTTACATGAGTATATACGGTAGATTCATACCTGTCACCAAAGAAAAATTCACTTTCATATAAGATCGACTTTTACATGAGTATATACGGTAGATTCATACCTGTCACCAAAGAAAAATTTACTTACATATGAGATCGAGTTTTATATGAGTATGTACGGTATATTTATACCAATCACCAAAAAACAAATAACTTTTTAATGAGATCGACTTTTACATGAGCATATATGGTATATTTATACCAATCACCAAAAAAACAAAGAACTTTTTAAGGAGATCGACTTTTACATGAGTATATACGGTATATTTATACCAATCACCAAAAAACAAAGAACCTTTTAAATGATATCGACTTTTACATGAGTATATACGGTCTATTTATACCAATCACCAAAAAACAAATAACTTTTTAATGAGATCGACTTTTACATGAGTATATACGATATATTTATACCAATCACCAAAAAACAAAGAACTTTTTAATGAGATCGACTTTTACATAAGTGTATATGGCACATTTATAGCCGCCTCGAAAAATCAATTCACTTTATATGAGATCGACATTTACATGAGTGTACACGTTATATTCATACCAATAACGAAAAAACAAAGAACTTTCATAAGAGATCGACTTTTACACGAGTGTATACGGTACATTCATACCAATCACCAAAGAACAATCTACTTTTATATGAGATCGACTTTTACTAGAGTACATACGGCATATTCATATAAATATACCGTATGTATCCGTGTAAATGTCGATCTCATATGAGATCGACTTTTACTAGAGTACATACGTAGAGTACATTAATAGATTTGGTTTGGTTTGTTTTGTAGACCCGCAGCCACCGCCTTCTAGCAACCATATGATAAAAAGGGGTTTGGGCTTGCCATAAGGGCAATAGGGTTTGGAAAATCATATAGGTGCTAGGGCTTGACGTGACCAGCCGATTGATCGGAGGGGGCCTCTCCGACCGCCCGTCTAGCCCAAGATGGGCCAAAGTGGAGTATTGCAAGTCATGAACTGCTCATCCACCTGGGCTCTATCCTTAAGCATCACGGGTTGCCACCCACAGCCAATAGGTGGCCCCATTGGGGGAGTCTTATCCCTCTGCAGAGGTGCAGTCGGTGCATTCCAACGCCCCAGCCGACAGGGCGGTACATTAATAGAGGACATTACTAGAATACATACATAAATGTCCATCTCAAATGAGATCGACTTTTACTAGAATACATACGGCGTATTCATATAAATATATACCGTATGTACCTGTGTAATGTCGATCTCATACGAACGTAGTTTTTTTTTTTGTGATATTTGAAATTAAAGTTTTTTTTCTTATTGTTTTTCTCTGTGTTTAGAGAATGAATAATTGTATGATTGAATAAACGCAACGTTAAACACTTGTTTTGCTGGTTACTGTCAGGTTACAGCCTGGCATTATCTTCTGCTTCTCTTATGAATATTTTATTTCCTTTAATTAACGGGATTCTACCGTTGTCCAGTACTTGAGGGCAACCACCTGTCGCGATGGTCATCTTCCAATGAAATCCACTTGCTACATTTCAATAATCACAAATAGATCCGCATTCGAATAATGAATACCTCCCATACAACCACACTGATATACTCGATCAATAAGACCGTATCCGAATGAAATGATGATAATCTATTTTACGCAAGAGTGATTTTTTCAATATAGAAATCTTGTTTGTCAAGGCACTTAATTCAACGATTTACCAATGATTGTTTGTTTTGTTTTTGTTTTGATTTCTTTGACGGCATATCAACCACGGTGGGTTATTTAATGCCAGCAAAGTTTTGAAAGATTCGTAGCGATAGCTTGGAAGAAAAAATTTTAAACACATTCTTTTTGTGAACAAATTTTCTATTTAACCATAGATGAGACCCTAACAGGTAATACATAGCAATACTTCACCATTGAAATTAATTATTGAATCTATTATTGAGTCAGTTGTTTGTGTTAGTATTGCAATGTATAATTTCAATTAAACTTAGTTTAAAAAATATTTTTCAGCATTAAATGTATAGTAACTTGTGTTTTTGTTGTTTATTTTTTTAAGCAATACGTAATTAAAAACAACCTTAATCCCCTAAAACCGTAACCCAATTCGCAAAAGGTTAATTCATAGACTGTAGTTACACTGTCATTGGGTACCACCAAAAACTTTCCGTTTTAATTTTCCGACCTAAATCAGAAGTCAGCCTAGTTTGTTTTAGTTAAAAGCCTGAAGATAACTTTCGCTTAAACTGCGGGGGGAGTCAATGTTTGCTCATTTGAATTCCATAATGTTTAAATATGTTACTACTTTTTTTACCCAATATGAAATATTTTTAAGTAAGTTGAATAATCATGTTAAATCAGACATGTATTCCGAATTTGACTCTATATATTAATAATTAAAGTAATCTAAAAAATTTTATTTTAAAGCATGATTTCAATTTTAGTTGAGCGTAAAAAGAACTTTTGTTTAGTTTTATTAAAACAAAACAAAAGTTATTCTCTGTAGCCCGGAGAAAGGGAAGGGGCGACTCGAGTTAGACTCGAGTTAGAGGGGTGGTGAGGGGCCTGACTACTGATTATTTTTAGTTGTGATCGCTTTCACTCCCTTTCACAGGTATATAGAGGGGGAAAAGAGAGTTATGTATACTGTAAGACAAAGATAGGTCAGTTGTTGACTTAATTGCAAATTACGACTAATTAGAATCAATTAAAGTGGATTTTTTTCAAACATTTAGTAATACTAAAACTTAGGTATAATAGAGTATAAATTTTGTTTCAGTAACCAGCAAAAAAGCCTTTAGGTATCCAAAGTTGAAAATCTCAGCTTTAGTATAATGATAGATAGATATAGTGGACTATGGTAAACAATAAATGAGGGTGAGCAGTGAGTGATTTGTTTCCTACCGCGTTGTGCATGCTATCAAGAAGAAAGTTTGTGTTTTCTTGAGTGTGATACTAGCCCAGCCTTGCTGTGAGCTACGAAGCCACACTGACAATGAAATTACCTAAAGCCAGAGTCAAATGTTTTTGTTTTAAAGTTTGACGGAGCTGATCTCGATGTTACAGTCTACTTTCTTCAAAGCTCTTTAATTTAGTGAAACATATCTTACACCATTCTTTCCGATTTGATGCTAGATTTTCCCAGGTACTCAGGTCAATATTGGGCGTTTCAAATCGTCCTTCAATTTGTCTTTATAGCGTAATATGTATATGCATAAGTATATATATATATATATATATATATATATATATATATATATATATAAAATAAGATAAAAGATATACGTGGTCTGAAGAAGCTCGTGGGCCCTAGATACCCACGAGTGGAAATGGTCCATAACCACGATACCCATGGTATTTAAGGCCTTTTTATTCACAAATAACTTTGCTCTGTTTTACAATAATTAAACATTGAGCTCTCATTTGGAACCTGAACTCTACAACAAACTACTGGTAGGGAATAGGACCAGCCTAGAATCACCTTGTACCAAGAAACTTGGTAGCACACCAAAGTATATATATATATATATATATATATATATATATATAATATATATATATATAACAGAAATGTTTATTGCTTACTGTCAAGGATGTTTACATCATTTTAAAGTTTGAATATTTATCTATATTTCTACATAATGAGCATTTCGGGTAATGCATTTTTGTAGGCGTTGCGACAGTTTTTTATATACCCAGGTCATATCAGCTCGTTGCCATGTCATTGAAGAAGCCTTGAATCTCGTCGTCGTCGCAAATTCTCTAAACCACTTGAGAACGTTTTTGACATTCATGCACGGTTCGCTATACAAAATTACAGCAAAAAGATGACTCGACATCCCGCAAAGCTCCAGACCTCGGATGCAATTTAATGTCATGCTGTTCAATGTCATGCCCGGGTCACCGTTTTTTAGCAAGGTCTTATCTCTCTGCAGAGAGGCAGTTGGAGTTTTCTAAAGCCCTGCCAACAAGGCGGAAGAATTAGGGGGAGGGTTCGCGTTTCTCCATATTTTTCGCGTACTTGACCGGCGGTTTTCCGTGGACAGACAGATGTTCCTTCCCACTAAAAAGCGAAATAATTTTTGAAATGAAAGAAGGAAAGAATGAAAAATCCTATCATCCGAAATTCGACAGGAAATTATCTTGTGATGTAATGATTCGATTATTTTTTTTTTATTCTTTTACTTATTTCATTTTTATTTGTTTGTTTGTTTTTGTTTTTTGTTTTTTTGGGTTTTTTTTTTTTTTGTTTTTCTGCGTTTCAAAAAGAAAGCACATCAGATTACCCAATCACCTGCTTTTTCAGCTGCATGGCTCGGGGTGGAGTTTCTTTATCAAAGATGGACGCTCGTTTCAGAGGTCAATGCTATGCACACGGCAGACCTTGAAACATATTCTGAACGTGCCAATAACAGCTCTGCAATTACTACTACTTATCATTGAATATGCGATTTCACTTAAAGACTCTACCACCGGATTGGTGGGTGAGGATACTGTTCTTATTTACAACGCTTTGCGTAGTCTAGCACATGGACCTCTGGTCGTCTTACAACACCCTTGCGGTTCCTAAGTAGTCACCCATCTCAGAGCTGATCACGCCTATCGTTGCTTAACTTCTTCTCTGGCGGTATCCGATGATTTCGGTGTGACTTGACCGCACGTGTTTGTTTTTTGTTTTGTTTTTTTTACAACACTTTGCTTTGTCTGATACACAAATCTCAGGTGTCTTACGGTTACTGCTGTTCCTTAGTGGTTACCCATCTCAGAAATTACCTGAATCATGTTGCTTAACTTCAGTGATCAGACGAAAGCCGATGATCTCAGTGTGACTTGACTGAACATGTTTAGTTACTAT
The DNA here is from genome assembly GCA_023376005.1 of Doryteuthis pealeii. Classification (NCBI taxonomy): domain Eukaryota; kingdom Metazoa; phylum Mollusca; class Cephalopoda; order Myopsida; family Loliginidae; genus Doryteuthis; species Doryteuthis pealeii. The sequence goes on from CM042155.1 coordinate 74,139,479, forward strand.
AATTTGCTTCGTCTGACACAGATCTCAGGTGTCTTAAGATGACTGCTGTTTCAAAGTGGTTACCCATATCAGAAATGATCAGACTCGTCTTTGCTTAACTTCTATAATCTGGCCGAATCCAGTGTTTGCAGCATGGCTTAATCATAAATCCTTTTAATAATAAGCTTTTTCTTGGACTGGCACTCAAGTCTCAGGTCGCTTATGATACTTGCTGTTCTTAAGTGGTTACTCATCTCATAACTGGCCAGGCTCATCGCTGCTTAACTTTGATGATCTGTCAGGGCGATGCGTTTCCAGCGTGATTTAATCGTAAATCCTTTTCATTCTAAGCTTTGCTTGGTCTGGCAATCAGCTCTCTGCTCACTTACGGTATCTACTGTTTCTAAGTGGTCACCCATCTCAAAACTGGCCAGACTCATTGTTTCTTAACTTCAGTGATCTGAAGCGAACTAGGAATTTCAGCGTTACTTGACCGTAAAACACGTTCCGTTCCAAGCCCCAACCCCTTTTTATCATATGGGTGCTAGAAGGTGGTGGAGAGGGTCTACATGGTCCTGGTAATGACGTTAAACTCTATCTGATTGTGAGGTTCCAGTTTTGGAGGTTTGGGGAATGTGGAGCACCCCTTCATCACCATTGCTCCCTGGTCCACTCTGACCCGGACTGGTATTACCTGTTAGGGTCCCATCTATGGGTTAAATAGAAAAATGTATTTATAACAAAATTGTATTATCCATTAAGAATTGATTTATTTCAAAATTTTATCGGCATTAAATGACCCACTGAGGTTGATATGCCGTAAAACAAAAACAAAAAAGAAGAAAAAAAAAGAATGACCAACATGGAGTTATACGTTTAGTATTTCATTGTCAGGATATTTGGGGGAAAGTCCTTGTGACGTAGTGACTAATGTGCTGGACGGTGACATCATAGTTAGCGAGTTCGAATCCCAGTCACAGTATTACATTCACTTTCGGACTAATAACCTTGGGAAAGGTATCAACCCCTTCATCCCCCAGTTATGGGGGATCAAGTAATCGTTACCACTACTGCTCAACATACAAGGATGGCTTTGGCATGAAATAACCCATGACGGTTGATATGCCATTAAACAAAGAAACCAAAACATCAGGATCTTTGTAATATTGTAAATGTAAGTAAAGTCGACGGGGCGACCTAAAGTCGATATCAGCCATACAGCGAGGGAGTCTATCCCCTTTTCAATTGCGCTAGACAAAGGAGATTGTTTTTAGCATCTGAGGTGGTGCGCCACACCTACCATCAGCTCCTTACTTTACCGCACAGATCCCTGTGCTACTCATACGCTGAGTTGGCGAGGACCGGTATCGAACTAGGAACCTTGTGGTTTCTAGCCGAACGTTAAAAATACTAACCGCTAAAATGAAATAGCCGTGAAGTGCGAATAATAAGTAAGAAAAAAAGCCAGAAGTCAGATGAGAGACACCCTAGCGTGAAAACAACAATTAACGTAGTTTTGCCGAAATTATCAAGACCCCCATCAGTTATCTAAGTTGGGGTTCACTGTTCTGAGAAAATCCATAAAAGAAGTTCGGTAACATTGTGTCTTTTCAGAGTCAAACGGGAGAAGATATGGTTGAAGATCACATTATTTTCCCCTTCCTTCTGTTTAACTTTAAACATTATTTGATACTCTCCTTGGCTTTTAACTCGTCAAATTATTCTGATTTTATTCCTAGGTCAACTCAGATCGCTGCTTGAATATTTTGTTAAAGAGAACATTAATTTTGTCTCCCTTCTGTTCATCTTCAAATATTATTTGATACTCTCCTTGGCTTTTAACTCGTCAAATTATTCTGATTTTATTCCTAGGTCAGCTATGATTGCTGCTTGAATATTTTGTTAAAGAGAACATTAATTTAGTCTTCTTTCTGTTCATCTTCAAATATTATTTGATACTCTCCTTGGCTTATTCAACATTACTTTTAACACGTCAAATGATTCTGATTTTTATTCCTATGTCAAGTAAGATCGCTGCTTTAATATTTTGTTAAAGAAAACATTACTTTTCCCTTCCTTCTTTTTATATTTAACCTTCTTTTATATTTTTCTTGGCTCATTTAACATTACTTTTTTTTTAACTTGTCCAATGATTGGGATATAAATACGATGTCATCAGCAAATCTATGATTATTGATTGAAGATATGGTTGAATATGCCATTAGTTTTTTTGTTTTGTTGTTTTTTTTTAATTACTGTTCATCTTTGAACCAATTTTGATACTCTCCCTGTAACATTTAACACCACTTCTAACGATGTGATCAGTAAATCTAAGATAATTCAAATATTTTCCGTTTATATTATATTAGAAGACCATGTGTATAGCTCAAAAGTAAAAAAAAAAAATTTAAAAATAAATTTAAAAAATCAATACACTATGGTTTTTTTCTGTCCCCTTCTTCCCAAGCGATGCTGGGTAGCCACATCCAGCATCGCTTGGGAAGAAGGGGACAGAAAAAAAACCTAGTGTATGGATTTTTCTCTTTTTTTTTTTTTAATTTTTTTTTTTTACTTTTGAGCTATACATATGGTCTCAACATGGTCACAATAACAATGTTATACCTTTGAATGAGAGCATGTATCCCTGCCCCGTAAAATTCTGTTGACTGTACTTTGAGCCACTGAAATAATGTTTTTTTCAAACCCTCTTTCAAGGGTCCGAAGAGATGATAGTCTGAAGGCGCTAAATCTGATGAGTATGGAGGAAGCGGTAAAGTTGTTCACCCGAATGAGGCGATTTTATCCCTTGTCCTGATGCTTGTGTGGTCGATTATTGTCATGCAGAAGGGGGACATTGTCGATTGGCAAGTTGGGTCTTACTCGTCGGATTCTTACTCTGAGCCTCGTTAGGGTTTCAATGTTTCAATTAGTTTTATATACAATAAAATAAAGAACTTCACATGAAATAAAGAAAATGGCATTACGTTTTTACTCACCCTCGTACTTTTAACTCAGCAAATGAGATGTTAGTAGAATATGAAATAAAGTCCAATGTATGTATTTTTGATTTCTTAACTGGGATTAATACCTTTGTAAAAAGGATTCAACGTTATATATACTTGAATACAAGACTCCGACGAAGGTTTGATAAACAAAACATTTAATACGTATACAGCACATGGATATAACAAGATACATAATACATAAGTAAAACAAAGTTACATGTAGAAAGATAAAGACACATTCATGAATGGTACAAGATATACATAAAAGCCACAGACATGAGACTAGGGATAGTCCATGCTGTGTTCATAACTTACAGTAATGCAAGGGGGGGACAAAGCCCCAACGAGAAGGGGTAGACCTTAACTAACCCATGTGTCTCATAGTAGAGCAACAGAAAAAGAGCAAGAAGCGTTCAAAACAGCCGCTTAAATATCACCGGCCCCTAGCGGGCACCAGCAAACTAAACGGGCAGACAACTCTCCCAGGCAAATACGAAACTAACGCTACACCTTTAATAAAAATGAAACTAAGGAAAACAAAATACGTTAATTCATTTATAATTTAAAAACAAATAAAGGACAGCATTAATTGATGTTGTACAGATTTAAAGTTGTTACGTAGTGATTCAGTTATACACTTTGTTGTCCTTTAATTTTAAATTAAAAATATCTACATTTGACTTCATTTCATATTCCACTAACATCTGTCCGGTAGACTATGGTAAAATTTGACACTCTTGATTCATAGTCTACTTCCCTGCTCGAAAATCACAAAGGAGTGCATTTGCAAAATGGACCTGTAAGACTATGGGCTTTCAGGTCAGTGAAAAATCTGCAAGTAATACATTTTTTTAAAAATCGCCTGTTCCAAAGACCACCCTGTCGGCTGGGGCGTTAGAATGCACCGACTGCACCTCTGCAGAGGGGTAAGAGTCCCCCAATGGGGCCACCTGTTGGCCGTGGGTGGCGACCCGTGATGCTTAAGGATAGAGCCCAGGTGGATGAGCAGTTCATGACATGCAATACTCCACTTTGGCCCTATCTTGGGCTAGACGGGCGGTCAGAGAGGCCCCCACCGATCAATCGGCTGGTCACGTCAAGCCCTAGCACCTATATGATTTTCCCAACCCTATTGCCCTTATGGCAAGCCCCAACCCCTTTTTATCATATGGGTGCTAGAAGGCAGTGGCTGCGGGTCTACATGTCCTGGGAATGACGTTAAACTCTATCTGATGGTGAGGTTCCAGTTTTGGAGGTTTGGGGAATGTAGAGCAGATAATTTAGATATTCACTGTTTATATTTATTATCCAGTTCATTTTTTGAGATGACATGAAATAATATTTAAAACGAAATCCTTTCTCTTAGTCTCCATACTTTACTAATTTCATCTCCTATCTAGTTGGATTATTACACTATTCATTTTTTATAAATATACTCACTTGTAACTTTTTCATAATTTTCGTTAATGCCCTATTTTCGTACTGAATTGAAAACTGCCGCGTGTTCCACTAAGTCAAATACGACAGTGTCACCGAAATAAATTTGCTTTTGAACAGTTTTTAAAATCAATTACTTAAAAAGAAATGTTAGATTTTATGAAACTAATGGTTTGCAAGTACAACTGTCTCTAAATAAAATATTACAAATGCTGATATTTCTTTAAAGAGAAAGAACAATTAAATCGAGAAAGAAAAGTTCCTTGAGGCCATGACAAATGAAATAGTAGATCTCGATGGAGATTAACTTATATCATAACTAAGATCTTGTTCCAACAAAAAAAAAGTATTTTAATAATTGCTAGAAATGGTATTTTCTTTCCTTTTTGTTTTTTGTTTTTTCTTTCTTTTATGTATATATAATTGTGTGTGTGGTGTGTGTGTGTGTGTGTGTGTGAGTGAGTGAGTGAGTGTGTGTGTGTGTGTGTGTGTGTGTGTGTGTGTGTGTGTGTGTGTGTATCATATCTTCTTTATTTTTTTATTTTCTACAATTATTTTCTTTAATTATTTTTTTTTTTTTCATATCTTAAAACTTTTTTCTTTTTTCTTTTTTCTTCTTCGTATTTTACTTTTGTTCTTTTATTTTCAATTTCAAATTTATTCCCCAATGTGTTGTTGCGAACCATTCATTTCTGAACGTTAGCCGTAACTAGAATGATATGAAAAAGAAATGGCAGTCGTTTATTCTGATATGAGACGCCTAAGTACGTTACGTTGTATATTTAAACGATATTGTCGGAAATGGATAAAATATTGCTCTACAGTCGGCCATGAGAAATTGGACCATCAAAAATAGTCGGCTTAGGTTCAGTGTCCAATTATATTGGTTGTACCTTATGAAAAGCCAATTAAAGTCCTTCACAAAGTGGAATTACTTTTTCGTCTATCATTTCCAATGCATTAGGAATTCAATTTGTCGCGTTACCGTCAACATTAGAAAAGAAGGGGGGGAAATACACCCAAAACTTTGATTATATTGGTTTACACATACACGTATACCTGAGCATGATATTGAACAAGTTCGTTCTGCAGACCTTTGTGAAGTGAGAACGCTTCTCACTATTGACTTGTGCCAGACTAAATTTAGCTTATTTCATATTCTTCGATCTGCAGATCTTCTGTAAGTAAAGTGAAACCAATTCTTTATTAAAAGCGTACCTGAGGTAAGATTTCTCAAAAAGTTCAAATCTTTTTGATGCACTCTAATTAATATCTAATAGTATTAATCATTTAATTATAATATCATTATTAACAAATATGAATTATAATTTAAATCAATTTAAAGTAAAGTCATCGGGGCGGCCTAAAGTCGGTATCAGCCAGTCAACGAGGGAGTCTATCCCCTTTTCAATAGCGCTAGACCAAGGAGATTGTTTTGGCGTCTGAGGTGGGGCGCCACACCTACCATCAGCTCCTTACTTTACCGTACAGATCCCTGTGGTACTCATTCGCTGAGTTGGCGAGGACAGGTATCGAACTAGCAACCTTGTGGTTTCTAGCCGAACGCTCTACCGACTGAGCTAACCCGTCCTCTAATTAATATATACTCATATTAATTAATTTAATTAAGTCTATTTAATATATATTCTATAATAAATGCACTCTAAATATATTAATATATTAATGATTATTAGTTAATTTTATAATAATTCATTTATTTCTGTGTAGTCTTATTTGGGGTTTTTTTTTTTTTGGTTTTAGTTTTTTGTTAGTATTATACTAGTTAGAACCTTTTATAAATATACTGAGTGAATAATAAATGCACTCAAATTAATAAATAATAGTATTAATTATATAATATAGAGGGCCGGTTTAGCTCAGTCGGTAGAGTGTTCGGCTAGGAATCACAAGGTTCCTGGTTCGATACCGGCCCTCGCCAACTCAGCGTATGAGTAGCACAGGGATCTGTACGGTAAAGTGAGGAGCTGATGGTTTGGCGCTCCACCTCAGACTCTAAAATAATCTCCTTGGTCTAGCGCTAGTGAAAAGGGGTTAGAATCCCTCGCTGTCTGGCTGATACTGACATTAGGCTGCTCCGACGATTTTATATTTTTATTATATATATATATATATATATATATTAATTTAATAAATAAATAAAATATGAAATAATAGATTTAATGGTGTCCTGCCTTTGTTTTTGTTTGTTTTTCTATTGGTTGGTTTAGTTTATGCAAATTTATTTGAATCACGGTGGTAGGTACTATATATTAATGTGTTTGCTCCAAGTCTCTTTAGTCGAGTCTTAGCCCTGAAGAGCACTAAGCGAAACTTTTAGGACGTTTATCTGATTCATTAGATTTATATATATATATATATATATATATATATATTATTATTATTATTATTATTATTATTAGTGTTATTATTATTGTTATTATTATAATTGAGACATAGATTGTCTTTAGATTTGTACATGAAATAAACCTTTGAGTAAAAGTCTGAAAAAAAAAAACTAATTTTAATAAACTGAAATGGATATCTATGTTGTACAGAAGGTAAATTTTAAGCTCAAGTCACTGAGTAGGGTGTTCGATCTCAGCTAGGTGCCGTTTGCTTGTATCTCGTGTCAAACGTGACGCTGCGTAAACGGTTTGGTTGGGTTGGTTTAATTCCTTTTGTCTAATTGCATATTTACTCCTTATGGGTTATTCGATGCCGAAATTTAATTCATTTGTAAATGTTTGATTATAATTATAAGTATATTTTAAACGTGTCATTGCCATCATCGTTTTTTATTTGACTAATATGGTATCAAGTATTTCTAACTAAAATTAATGTTTTATGGACAATTTTGGTTTGGTTTGTTTTACGGCATATCAACCTCAGTGGGTCATTTAATGCCGATAAAGTTTTGAAATAAATCAATTCTTAATGGATAATACAATTTTTTTATAAATACATTTTTCTATTTAACCCATAGATGGGACCCTAACAGGTACTACCATTCCGGGTCAGAGTGGACCAGGGAGCAATGGTGATGAAGGGGTGCTCCACATTCCCCAAACCTCCAAAACTGGAACCTCACCATCAGGTAGAGTTTAACGTCATTCCCAGGACATGTAGACCCACAGCCACCGCCTTCTAGCACCCATATGATAAAAAGGGGTTGGGGCTTGCCATAAGGGCAATAGGGTTGGGAAAATCATATAGGTGCTAGGGCTTGACTGTTTTATAGACAATTATGGGGTTTGAAGTAATTATTCCATTAAAGCAATCCTATATAATACTAATAAAATTGTAACTTATTGACAAACAGAAATACATAAAAAAAACTTTTTAAAAAAACAGAAATGGAGGAAAAACAATTATATGGGTACTTCAAGCGATAAACTGAAGAGATATCCAATCAGAAGATGTGGACATGGATAAGAAGAGAAAACCTCAAGAGAGAAACTGAATCTCTTATAATCGCAACACAATGCAATGCCATAAGAACAAACTTTATAAAGGCAAAAATAGATAAGACGCAGCAGAATAGCAAGTGTAGAATGTGTGGGGACAGAGACGAAACTGTTAATCATATAATACGTGATTGCAGCAAACTAGCACAAAAGAATACAAGACAAGGAATGACTGGGTGGGAAAGGTGATCTACTCGGAATTGTGCAAGAAATTCAGTTTTTACCATGCACCTAAATGGTATATACACAAGCCTGAACAAGTCCTAGAGAATGAGACGCATGAAATTCCCTGGGACTTTGAGATACAGACGGATCACCTAATTCCGTTCAGAAGACCAGACCATATATAGATTAACAAGAAGATGAGAACCTGTGATCTCGTGGACTTTGCTGACCACCCAGTGAAAGTGAAAGAAAGCGAAAAGATAGACAAATACTTTGACCTTGCCAGAGAACTGTGGAAACTTTGGAGCAAGATCGTACCAATTGTAATTGATTCCCTTGGAACAGTCTCCAAAAGTTCTGGAAAAGAATTTGGGTGAATTGGAAAGCAGAGGAAGGATCGAGAGCATCCAAACTACAACACTGTTAAGATATGGCTAGAATACTCAGAAGAGTCCTGGAGACTTGAGGAGACTTGCTGTCACTCAGCCTCCAGTTAATCACCGGCTACGGTATGTGTGAAAAACTCAATAATAATAATTATTATTATTATTATTATTATTATTATTATGAAGAAGAAGAAGAAGAAGAAGAAGAAGAAGAAGAAGAAGAAGAAGAATAATGCCGCAAGGGAACAAGAAGAACAGATGACCTACTATACATAGATCAGCACATTCTCTAGGAGGTCAAATCAAGACAGAAATATCCATAGCGTGAATAAACTACAAAAAGGCAGACACTATGGTTCCGCATGCTTGGATGATTGTCTAAAAATCTACAAGATATCCGACATAAACTTCATCACGAAAGCCATGAAAAACTGGAAAGTGAAATTAACAGCAGAGGGACAAACCCTAGCGGACGTGAAAATCCAAAGAGGCATCTCCTAGAAAGATTCCCTCTCGCCACTGCTTTTTGTTATAGCAATGATGCCACTCAATTAAATACCTAGGAAATGCACATTAGGGCTACAAATTTACAAAATCACAGGGAAAAAAATCACCTTTTGTACATGGATGATATCAACAATCTTTGCCAAAAATGAAAAAGAACTGGAAATCCTTGTATAGACCATAAGAATATAAGCCGACGGGGCGATCTAATGTCGGTATGAACCATACAGCGAGGGTGTCTATCCCTTTTCACTAGCATAAGGAGATTATTTTAGCGTCTGAGGTGGAGTGTCACACCTACCACCAGCTCCTCACTTTACCACAGGTCCCTGTGCTACTCGTACGCTGAGTTAGCGAATCCCGGTATCGAACCAGGAACCTTGTGATTCCTAACCGAACACTCTACCGACTGAGCTAAACCTGCCCTCTCAATTATATAATTAATACTATTATTTATTAATTTGAGTGCATTTATTATTCACTCAGTATATTTATAAAACGTTCTAACTAGTATAATACTAACAAAAAACAAAAAAACAAAAAGAAAAAAGAAAAAAAAAACAAATAAGACTACACAGAAGATAAATGAATTATTATAGAATTAACTAATAACCATTAATAATTAATATGTTTAGAGTGTATTTATTATAGAATTATATATTAAATAGACTTAATTAAATTAATTAATATTATCATATACTAATTAGAGGACATTGAATTGATTTAAATTATAATTCATTTTTGTTAATAATGATATTATAATTAAATAATTAATACTATTAAATATCAATTAGAGTGCATCAAAAGGATTTTTTTTTTTTTTTGTAGACTTTAGATTGAAATCTTACCTCAGGTACGCTTTTAATCAAGAATTGGTTTCACTTTACTTATAGAAGGCTGGTATCGAACCAGGGACCTTGTGATTCCAAGCCGGACGCTCTACCGACCGAGCTAAACAGGTCCTTAAATAATATAAACAATTTAATAAGAATATACAACCAGTTATTTAGGAATGGAATTTGGGGTCAACGAGTGTGCCATGTTCGTGATAAAAAAAAAGGCGGGAAAGAGAAAACCGGAAGGAATAGAACTACTAAATCAAGAAAATATAAAAACGCTTCAAGAAAAGATATTTTTCTGATAATAACGATAATAACGTTCAAGCGTTATTATCAGAAAAATATCTTGAGTTTAAATAAGAAATTACATCGACTTAGTTAAACGTAGGGTAGGGTACTGATGAAATCATTTTGATTGAAACCATGGTAGACTATTAATTTTAATTCTACTATTATTATTTTTATTATATATACTAGCAAATATATGCACCCTTCGGGTGCAAGTATTTAGATTTTGATGTTATAAAATATTGTATCAAATTATAAACTATTTAGAAAATTATAAACTGAGGGGGTATAATCGAAAAATAGAACAGCTTTAGATTTAACTCTTCCATCATTTTCTTTCCCTCCCGTCTTTCATTTTTCCTAATTTATCTATTTAGTTAGATTATGAAGTATTTAATAAAATTACAGTTCTTTCGTCTTGTTTATGGATTTCTTTTTAAGATTTATCCCCAAGATTTATGCTCAGATTCGTTAAGAGAAAACCAAACAATTAGAAATCAATAATACTAAGCATATATTTATCAAAATCAAATTTTAAATATCAATATGCAAATTAGCCTTCTCGTTCACACTGTAAACCGCTATTTTGTTGTATATATAAATACAATTACATGCTATTAGTACGTAGATATGGTCAACAGTATTAATAAGGTATAACAATTTTATCAATAATTGAGGTTTAAATAAATTCATGGTAAATGTGACGTCAGTAACTAAGGGAATTGTGACTTGAATAGTGATTTAGTTTCGGTTACAGACAGACACACTCACAATCTCCATTATAATAAGATATATATATATATATATATATATATATATATATTAATTTTTAAATAAATAAATGAAATATAAAATAATAGATTTAATGGTGTCCTGTCTTTGTTTTTGTTTGTTTTTCTATTGGTTGGTTTAGTTTATGCAAATTTAATTGAATCACGGTGATAGGTACTATATATTAATGCGTTTGCTCCAAGTCTCTTTAGTAGGATCTTAGCCCTGAAGAGCACTAAGCGAAACATTTAGTAGGTTTATCTGACTCATTAGATTTATCTATATATATATATATATATATATATATATATATATTAGTGTTATTATTATTGTTATTATCATTGTTTCCACTATTATCATTATTGTTAATATTATTGTTACTGTATAAATTGTTAATGTAATTACAGGCATTTTAGAACATTAAAACATAAACAAAATAAACTTCGATAATAGCACTGTTTTAAAAATGCCTGTAACTACATTAACAATTTATACAATAATGATAATATTAACAATAATAATAATAGTGGAAACAATGATGATAATAACAATAATAATAACAATAATAATAACAACAACAATAATTAGAAGAAAAAAAATATATATATATGGAAAGGGGATTGGAATGAATCCGATAGAATGTGGTAGAGATGTGAGGAACAAAAGAACAAAACTCCGACAAAAGTGTGTAGGATATATTTCGCTAGAGATTTGAGCTCTGCATCATCAGTCGTTTTAGATTATGCCGAGCTCAAAGCTCTAGTGAAATATATCCTACACACATTTGTCTAAGTTTTGTTCTTTTGTTCCTCACATCTCCACCACATACATATTTTCTTTTATATATATATATATATATATATATATATATATATATATTGGGAGAATATGTGCTTAATTGAAGTCGTACCTAATTTTTGAAAATTAATTAATTAATAATTAATGAATTAGGCGGGTATACCTATTCAAATGTAAGGCTAAAAAAATCGAGAAAAATCAATCTCTGTATGTACATTTCGGCCTATTAGGCCTCATCAGCAGAGCTATAGACATGAAGACCGCTTTGTGTGTGATTCGAACCCTGACTGCTCTGCTGATTGAGGCCTAATAGGCCGAAATGTACATACAGAGATTGATTTTTCTCGATTTTTTTAGCCTTACATTTGAATAGGTATGCCCGCCTAATTCATTAATTATTAATTAATTAATTTTCAAAATTAGGTACGACTTCAATTAAGCACATATTCTCCCAAAAATTGTCGGCTAAAAAAGCCATATCAAAAGACATTGTTTGTTTGTTTACTTCTCATATATATATATATATATATATATATATATATATATAGTGGAGTCAACCTCCTCATACTGATATCTCAAAGGCGTTATCGGGTGTGCTATGCCATGTAATTCCTTTTATGGCATCTCTCTGTGCAATCAGAGAATTACTTGGTGGTGACCCTCTCCCCTCCTTTCCAAGTAACATATGACAGGTTATATTGTAACAATACCTGAGCTGACTTATTATTGGAAAAAAAAGGATAAAAGAAAATAATAATAACACATTTTCCAACTATGTAATAAATAGAAATGTTTTTGAGATATCAGTATGAGGAGGTTGACTCCACTATATTTTTTTTCTTCTAATTATTGTTGTTGTTATTATTAGTGTTATTATTATTATTATTATTATTGTTCCACTATTATTATTATTATTATTAATATTATTATTATTGTATAAATTGTTAATATAGTTACAGGCATTTTAAAACATTAGTGCTATTATCGAAGTTCATTTTGTTTATGTTTTAATGTTATAAAATGCCTTTAATTATATTAACAATTTATACAATACAGGACCGTATACAAAAAAATAAAATAAAATCTAACCCACACACAAAAAAATGAGCTATTGTTAATGTTTTTGCTGTAAACACATCAACATAGCTCATTTTTTGGGGACTTAGATTTGATTTGATTTTTATATACGGCCCTATCGAGGTGGGGGGGGGGGCATGAATGTGTTTTAAGGTGTTGATTAATGGAACTGGAATCGGATAAATGTAATGTTAATCTGCGTGATAATGTGGTCGTCGTGTGGCCAATATATGTGTTATTAATTTTGGAGAGACAGTCTCCTACGGCGCATTTGAATTCATACACAATATTGGTCTCATTAAGACGAGTAGTTTTGGGGGAGGAGTTGTTGCAGGTGATGAGGTTTGTAGTTTTAAATTTTAACCGCAAAATTCTAACAGAAAATACACGCACACTACATAAAGAAAAAACAACAAAACACAACCAGTTCGCGTCAGAATTGTTCTGGGATGTTGCTTGATTTATTTTTACTGCACATCAACTCACCAAGGGTTATTTTATGTCTAGAGGTTAGGGAATTGCATTCATTTTACGTTCATATTTACATTTTTGTGTCGTTAATTCTTAAGAGTTTTTTTTAGGTTTCTTGGGGGGGGGTGTACACGGTCTTGATAATTTTAAAACAGATCTGTTGTATACAAAAATAAAACTCTTCTGCAGAGGATACAGTCGACATATTCTAAGCCCCACCGACAAGGTGAGCTGCGTAAATGACTATTACGCTGGCTTATTTGAATGGTAATGCGAGTTGATGGTGTTTTAAACAGACACTTGGTCTCTTCACTTGGTCATTCATTGATAATTCTTTTCTTTTTTTCTTTTTCTTTTTTTCTTCTTTTCTTCTTTTTTTTCTGGTGAGCGTAGATAATGAAGCCATGCTCTTTGCCCTTTCACAGACAATCAATGCATCGAATGACCAAATCGATATCATCATGGCTAAGTAGACTATCAGAGATAAGAGTTTGTTCATCGTTCGTTTACACTCTGAAAGTAATCTTCAAAAAGACGTATGAGGCGCGGAATAAACAGGTAGCAGACATGTTTAATCCAAGTAGAATAAAAGACGAAAGAGCTTCGTGCACCCTGACAAGATTGACAATGGAGGTAACAGCTTCTTCTTTTTTTTTTAAATTGCACGCACTGCCAACAATCGCAGCATGTCAGTAACGAGTATATCGGCATGGCTTAGAATGTGCTCGATGTATCTCCTGCAGAGGGGTAAGAACGACCCACCCACCACCACCACCACCAAAAGAGGGGTGTTCTGGGTATGAAACTAAACTGCATTTGGTGAGGCTTCAGTTATGGAGATCTGGGGAGTGTGGGGTACCCCTTCATTGCCATTACTCTCAGGCCCCCCTCTGATCACAACAGATCTGTTTTTAAATTATCAAGTCCGTGTGCAAAGAAAAATCTCTTAAGAAATAATGACACAAAAATGTAAATATGACTGTAAAATGAATGCAATTCCCTAACCTCTAGAAATAAAATAACCCTTGGCGAGTTGACGTGCAGTTAGAATAAATCAAGCAATCTCCCAGACCCACTTTGACACGAATTGGTAGTACTTGTTATGGTCATATCTATTAATCAAATAGATCTGTTTAAAAATAATCGTATTCGATAGGACCGTAGATAAAACTTGCAAATCGTCCTCAAAATTAAAACGGGGACTTATTTGGTGGTGATCCATGACAGTTTAACTACAGTGTATGAATGAACTTTTTTGTGAATTGGGTTACGGTTTAGGGGTTTGGGGATTAAGGTTGTTTTTAATTAGGTATTGCTTTAAAAAAAATACTATACATTTAATTAACCATTGAAATTAATTAATGAATCCAACGGTAGACAGTTTCAGTTGTTTGTGTTAGTATTGCAATGTATAATTTCAATTAAACTTGGTTAAAAAATATATTTTTCAACATTAGATGTATAGTAATTTAGTTTTTTTATGCAATACGTAATTAAAAACAAACCCCTAAACCGTAACCCAATTCACAAAAAAGTTAATTCATACACTGCAGTTAAACTGTCATGGATCACCACCAAATAAGTTTCCATTTTAATTTTGACGACGATTTACAAGTTTAACCGGACCGTATACAAAAAATTAAACTCTTAAGAAAGAACTTCACAAAAAAATGAAAAATAGAAACATACAAATGAAAATGATTACCTAATTTATCTGCATAAAATAAACCTAGAGGGGTTCATATAGTTGGATTCATACCTTTCCCAAGAGTAGGTATTTACTCAGCACGTTCGCCACTGGTAGGATGTGACACAAGATCGCAAGTATAGGTCATCCAATGAGTATCGAACTTTCTTTTCAGCAGTAATTGATCTGCGAGACTAGCTTGCTAACCATTATGCTACTGTGTAAAATGCAAACAGATTTGTCCAGGATTTGAACTCGGGTCGCCGCGTCTATTTCCTATTTATATAACCATTGCAGCATGAGCGCCTCTATTAAATAGGTGTGTGTTATTATCTATTTGTATACAAATTAACAGACAAAAACACAACTAAGATAGCTACAATATTATATGAATTCTTCTGTGTATTGACTCATGTGCATGTATCTACTGTCAACCTGGCAGCCATTTTTTTATATTCAAATATAATCAGTGACTTCTTAATTCAATAGTTTTGATAACATAACAAAATATTCCAAGACTGACATTTCAAATCAAATCAACGCTGCTTTAGCTTTCAGGGTGAAAGACCGTCAAATTATTATTATTATAACAATTCACTTTTGTTTTTTGTCTTTTGTTTTGTTTTTTTTTATTGTTTTGGTTGTTGTTGTTATTTTTTACTTGTCTTCTTTATTCTGTTTTTCTTTATTTTTTAGTTTTTATTTCGTTTTACTCTTTATTCTTATAATTGTCCGACTGTGCCAGATTTTAACTATTCACATTCTCATGTTGGATGCAGACGAAGTCAGTATACAAGGTGTGTCAAAAAAGTATCGAGTTTGTTTTTTATTCTGAAAAAAAAAAACAAAAAACGTTCTATTCATCTTGGTAAATACAGCTTCAAACTTTGAACTTTTTTGACACACCTTGTATTCTGAAAAAAAATAACGTTCCATTCATTCTTCATTTCTATCTTGATAAATACAGCTTCAAAATTTTAACTTTTTTGACACACCTTGTATTCTGAAAAAAAATAACGTTTCATTCATTCTTCATTTCTATCTTGGTAAATACAGCTTCAAACTTGGTACTTTTTTGACACACCTTGTATTCTGAAAAAAATAACGTTCTATTCATTCTTCATTTCTATCTTGGTAAATACAGCTTCAAACTTTGAACTTTTTTGACACACCTTGTATTCTGAAAATAATAACGTTCCATTCATTCTTCATTTCTATCTTGGTAAATACAGCTTTAAACTTGGTACTTTTTGACACACCTTGTATTGTGAAAAAAAAGATAATTAATGGAACTTTATTTTTTTAGTATACAAAGTGTGTCAAAAAGTACAAAAAATCTCGATACTTTTGGACACACCTTGTATTCTGAAAAAAAATAATTCCATTTATTCTTCATTTCTATCTTGATAAATACAGCTTTAAACTTGGTACTTTTTTGACACACCTTGTATTCTGAAAAAAAAGATAATGAATGGAACTTTATTTTTTTAGTATACAAGGTGTGTCAAAAAGTACAAAAAATCTCGATACATTTTTGACACACCTTGTATTCTAAAAAAAAACGTTCCATTCATTCTACATTTCTATCTTGATAAATACAGCTTCAAACTTTTTAATTTTTTGACACACCTTGTATTCTGAAAAGAAATAACGTTCCATTCATTCTACATTTCTATCTTGATAAATACAGCTTTAAACTTGGTACTTTTTTGACACACTTTGTATTCTGAAAAAAAAAAGATAATGAATGGAACTTTATTTTTTTAGTATACAAGGTGTGTCAAAAAGTACAAAAAATCTCGATACTTTTTTTGACACACCTTGTAAGTAGACATTATTAAAACCCTAAATTCTGATGATGATGATGAGGATGATGTTCATCATCTGAAGTTAAGAGTTATAATGATGCATACTTACAAGGTGTGTCAAAAAAAAGTTATGGAATAAGAGAGTTCGAACTCAAGTCGCGCTATTACGTTCGCTTTTGGACTTTTGTTAATATTTTCGGGAGAGGGATTAACTCACTCATAGCCCCCCACCCCCACTAGCTATGGGTTAAATAATAACACTACTGGTTTGGTTTGTTTTGTTTTACGGCATATCAACCTCAGTAGGTTATTTAATGCCAATAAAGTTTTGAAATAAATCAATTCTTAATGGATAATACAATCTTTTTATAAATACATTTTTCTATTTAACCCATAGATGGGACAATAACACTACTGTTCTTCTGCAAGGGTGGTTTTGACATTAAATAACCCACAGAGATTGATATGCCATAAAAAAGAAAACATACCAAACAAACCATCAAAATGATACTAATGATTAAGGCATCGTTGTTGTTATTGTTGATGATGATGATGATGAGGAGGAGGAGGAGGAGGAGGAGGAGGAGGGGAGGATGATGATGATGATGATGATCTCGTTTTGTCCATATTCAACAACCCATGGGTACCCAGTCCTTATGAGTTCTTATACCAGACATAGCTAAGCTAAGCTAAGTAAACACTAACACTATTAATGAGATTATTTATGACGAGGATAAAGAAACGAAAAAAAAAAAAAAATAGAAATATGGCAACAAAAAAAAAAGACCAGAAAATATACAAGGAAAAACGAAAGCAGAAAAACAATACAAAAACAAAAAAGGACCATAAGTCATTTTTTTTTGTTTTTGTTTTTTGTTTCGTTTCTGATAGATTTCATTATTGGTAAAACCCATTCAATAAACAACTGTATTTGAATAATATGTCGTCTCATGTGACGATGTAAGAAGAGACTTTAAGAGAATAATGATAGTGAAAATAGTAACCTTATATATTAACTAGTTACTTATTATGTCTGATGCGTAATGCGTAACGGTTATTGTAGGAGATGGGATAGCTAGCCCGATTTCAAATCCTGGACGATGCTGTTTGCGTTTCACTTTGCGCTAATGCACTTGCGAAAGTGTTGCACACTGGATCATACAATATTCAGTTATACTAGTACGTCAAATACTGGATCATACAATATTCAGTTTACTAGTACGTCCAAATACTGGATCATACAATATTCAGTTATACTAGTACATCCAAACTTCAGTATACTAGTACATCCAAATACTGGATCATACAATATTCAGCTAGTACATCCAAATACTGGATCATACAATATTCATTATACTAGTACATCCAAATAGTGAATCATACACTATTCAGTATACTAGTACAGTCATACTAGTACATCCAAATACACTGGATCATACAATATTCAGTTATACTAGTACATCCAAATACTGGTCTGGATCATACAATATTCAGTTATACTAGTACATCCAAATACTGGATCATACAATATTCAGTATACTAGTACATCCAAATACTGGATCATACAATATTCAGTATACTAGTACATCCAAATACTGGATCATACAATATTCAGTATACTAGTACATCCAAATACATCATACAATATTCAGTATACTAGTACATCCAAATACTGGATCATACAATATTCAGTATACTAGTACATCCAAATAGGATCATACAATATTCAGTATACTAGTACATCCAAATACTGGATCATACAATATTGGTATACTATACTCCAAATACATGGATCATTACAATATTCAGTAGTTATAAGTAGACATCCAAATACTGGATCATACAATATTCAGTTATACTAGTACATCCAAATAGTGAATCATACACTATTCAGTATACTAGTACATCCAAATACTGGATCATACAATATTCAGTTATACTAGTACATCCAAATAGTATACAACTGGATCATACCAGTTATACTAGTACATAATACTGGATCATACAATATTCAGTTATACTAGTATCCAAATACTGGATCATACAATATCAGTTACTAGATACTGGATCATACAATATTCAGTATACTAGTACATCCAAATACTGGATCATACAATATTCAGTATACTAGTACATCCAAATACTGGATCATACAATATTCAGTATACTAGTACATCCAAATACTGGATCATACAATATTCAGTATACTAGTACATCCAAATACTGGATCATACAATATTCAGTATACTAGTACATCCAAGTACTGGATCATACAATATTCAGTATACTAGTACATTCCAAATACTGGTATAGTACATAGTACATCCAAATATAGTTTGCACCAGACAGAGTAACTCACAACAGAGTGCTAAAACATCCAGATAATGGCTCTGTAAGAAGTAATGTTAATTAATGAACATACAATTCCTACACGTTGTGAGACAAAACATTTAATATATATAACAGCACATGGAAACGATAAGATACATAAAGTACAGGAGAATAGAACATGTAAATACATATACAATATTTAGGTATAAACAAGATACCCAAATGTACCTAACATATAAATGTTACAGACATAGAACTAAAGGATAGTCCATGCTGTATAAAGGACTTACAGTAATGTAAGGGGGGGGCAAAAGCCCCACCGAAAAGGAGGGTAGATAGACTCTAGCCCATAGCAGTTCTTGAGAAGATCCAGCTAAAAAGAGGAAGCAGCGTTTGAGTGAACGCGCTTAAATACCAGAGGCCCCCCTAGTGGGAACAAACAGCAACGCAGCGAGAAGATAACTCTTCCGGCAAAAGAAAGATAATCCCCTACAGCTCCGTAATCTTCACAGTCTCAGTAATCACACAGGTGTTCTAAAACAGCAGTGTACAAACAGTGTTGGACCAGCTCATTTACTCTCTACGAAAGGTAAGCTAGGCTAGTCCACAACAGAAAGGCATGAATCCATGTTTCCCTGCAGATATTGGTAAAATAGTAGGGTAGGTACCCTGGGTTCTTTTTTTACGGCATATCAACCTCAGTGGGTCATTTAATGCCGATAAAGTTTTGAAATAAATCAATTCTTAATGGATAATACAATTTTGTTTATCAACTCATGTTTTTCTATCTAACCCATAGATGGGACCCTAACAGGTACTACCACTCCGGGTCAGAGTGGACCAGGGAGCAATGGCGATGAAGGGGTGCTCCACATTCCCCAAACCTTCAAAACTGGAACCTCACCATCAGATACAGTTTAACGTCATTCCCAGGACACCCCTGGGTTCTTTAGCCTTGGTTAGGCAAACAGTCTTAAAAAAAAGTAAACTCTGAATTCAAACCAACTTACGCTGCTGAAAATTGACCTTGTGTCACATCCTGGCCGTGGAGAAGTGGATGGTTGAATATGTACTGTATCAATGCAGGATTTGCATGTTTTGTACGTTTATACTAAATTTGGTAGTTTAGGTATTTTTGGTATGTTTGATAAGAATAGTGGTGAACTATCTACAATTAAAACTAATTTGATAGAATTTGTCTACAAATCAAATTTAACTAGAGATATAATTTTCCTACAAAACTATTTTATCAAATTTCGTCACTGAATAACCCATAAGGAGTTTATATGCCGTTAAGCAAATAAGCCAAACCAAACTTCTCTCTCTTCCTTCTTATTCTCTTTCTGTCTTTATATATATATTAGGGACCTCTCTTAATTTTTCTTTTCTTTTAAGAGAGGTCCTTTGGAAAATATTTTTTCATTTATTTCATTAATTTTTTTATTCCATTCATTCATTCATTTTTTTTTCCATTAATTCTTGACTATATATATATATATATATATATATATATATATATATATATATTATATATATCTTCTTGTTTTTTCAATTTCTTTCTATCATTCTCTATCATAACCAAGCATTTAAAAATTAATCCAATTTTAGCATTAAATAACCTATGAGGAGTTGTGCCGGTAACCAATTAAACTAAACCTTTCTCTCTCTCTCTCTCTCTCTCTCTCTCTCTCTCTCTCTCTCTCTCTCTCTCTCTCTCTCTCTCTCCCTCTTTTTATTTCTATCTCCCTCTCTCTCTTTTCATGTCTCTGTCTCTGTCTCTGTCTCTCTCTCTCTCTCTCTCTCTCTCTGTCTCTCTCTCTCTTCTTTATTTCTATCTCCCTCTCTCTCTTTTTCATGTTTCTCTGTGTCTGTCTTCTCTCTCTCTCTCTCTCTCTCTCTCTCTCTCTATCTATCTATCTATATACCTCTTCTCATTTTTTACTTTTTCTCTATCATAATCAAACATCAATCAAATTTTGGCATTAAATAACCTATGATGAGTTTATATGCCGTAAAACAAATAACTAAATAACACCTTAAGTCTTGGGCTTTAATTTCAATTTTAAAAGATAACGCTTATATATATATATATATATATATAGATAGATAGATAGATATATACTTGTGTTCCTTAATTGTACGACCGTTATCATCTTATAACACCCCTTTGTTGAAAATGAGACCGTCCAAATCGTCCAAGATTAAATACAAAATTCTGATTATCTGGTGTTGCTTATCCGCGGAATTCTTATTTCTTATGAGTGCCGTCACTTCAACTAGATAATGGAACATTCGGTTTTTATTATAAAGAAAAAAATGATGCAAAAAGGCATGCTACACAAAAAAGAAAGAAAGAAAGAAAGAAAGAAAGAAAGAAAGAAATTTCATGTCAAAAATGGAGACTTCGACTATTATATGAATACATACGGTTGGTATATTTTTTTTAAATTAACAAAAATTATCAATGACTATAGCTTAAATATTTCGATTATTGATTTTCTTTAGATCTATATATTCTGTAGATTATGCGTTTTTAGGCTCTGTAGGTAGGTACCATGTTTATATTTCTTCTCCCAAGTCATTCTAATTGAAAGAACCCAAATAATTTTTAGGGATTTTTATTTTAAGGATTTGTATTTACAAAGAACAAATTGAATTCTGACGATCAATACGAAACATGGACGTTAATAAGTTTGTTTTTTTATTTCATTCAGAATCCGCTTGAACAAATCAACTCGAATCTTTCACGGGATTAGTGGATTCTATTTACTCTTTGCTATTTCTATTAAATACACTCCGTCTATACAAAAGCTGTATAAATTTAATGTGTAGATAAATTGAATGCATAAATAAAAGTTATACAAAGTCGGTATTTTAAATAACGAAACCGACTGTTTAATAATATATATATATATATATATATATATATATATATATATATATTATATATATATTATTATATATATACATATTATTTATTATATATGCTCCCACTTTGGTCGAGCACTTTAAATAGGGATTTAATAGCGGATTCACCGTATCTGGCGCGCAGCTAAACCTCGATTTGTTTACAAATGTTTGAGGCCTCTAGTGAATTCATTTCCGCTTAGAAATGTAGCGATTAAATATTCTCCTGTATTTGACAGCTGCCTCTGCCCGTAAGGGCAAGAGGATTAGCGAACGAAAGTTCATTCGGGTCTCAAACCCGACCAGGGGTAGCTGTTAATGGCATAACCACACTGATGAGAAGTGATACTTCCAAACACGTGTCTGTGGATTACTTATATATATATATATATATATATATATATATATATATGAGAAAGAGTTTTATAATTTGGTTGAAACATTGTGTATATATTGGTTTGGAGGTTGATTTTGAAGGCTATAACAACGCAGGTGTAAAGAAAAAAAATAATATGGTAACAATGGTGTGTTTGTTAACCTGTAATTTACATGTAAAAATTAACATGTAAATTACAGGTTAACAAACAATACCATTGTTACCTTATTATTTTTCTTTACACCTGCATTGTGATAGCCTTCAAAATCAACCTCCAAACCAATATATATATATATATATATATATAATATATACGAGGGTGAGTCAAAAAGTAATGCCATTTTTTAGGACAGGTATAATTACCAACACAGGAACAAGTATCATACATCAAAATGAAGTTGCTCCTCTGAGGATCACATCCCTACTTCTGCACATAGTCACCGTTTCTCTCAATAGCAATGTTCCACCTTTGAATGTGAGCATGTATCCCTGCCCCATACAATTCTGTTGACTGTTCTTTGAGACACTTTTTCACTACAGATTTCACTTTCTTGTCACTGGAATAATGTTTGCCTCAGACTATCATCTCTTCGGCCCCATGAAAGACGGTCTGATCAATGTTAACACATCACCAATTATTCACAGCATCAAATATTGATCAGATCTGAAAAGATTCCCTATATTAGTCGCATTTTTCTTAGTTTGTGAAGTGAAAAATAGGAGGGTTATCTTCTACGGTCTATCAGTTATCCGAAAAGTACGAGTGTGAGTCAAAAAGTAATGCCATTTTGATTAGGACTTTATAATTACCAACACATGCATCACTGGAATAATGTTTGCCTCTTAAATCCTCTTTCATGGGGCCGAAGAGAGATAAACATTATTCCAGTGAAGAGGAAGTGAAATCTGTAGTGAAGAATTGGCTCAAAGAACAGTCAAGAGGATTTTACGGGACAAGGATACATGCTTTCACTCGAAGGTGGGTCATTGCTAGTGAGAGAAACGGTGACTATGTGGAGGAGTAGGGATGTGATCCACAGACGGACCAGCTTTATTTGATGTATGATACATGTCCCTGTGTTGGTAATTATACCTGTACTAAACAAAATAGCATTACTTTTTAACTAACCCTCGTATATATATATATATATAATATATATATATATATATATATATATACAGAAGTAGGGATGTGATTCACAGAGAACCAGCTTCATTTTGCTGTATGATACATGTTCCTGTGTTGGTAATTATACCTGTCCTAAACAAAATGCATCACTTTTGACTCACCCTCGTATATATATATATATATATATATACAGAAGTAGGGATGTGATTCACAGAGAACCAGCTTCATTTGCTGTATATACATGTTCCTGTGTTGGTAATTATACCTGTCTAAACAAAATAGCATTACTTTTTGATATATATATATACACATATATATATACAGAAGTAGGGATGTGATTCACAGAGAAGCTTCATTTTGCTGTATGATACAGTAAGTGGTTTGACAATCAGTTTTCCATGCCAATGTTTGATCCTGTGAGACAAGCTTATTACTTCATAAAATACTACACTATGCAGAGGGATTGCTAGTTGATGCTTAAGATTGACAGATACCGATCTCGGCTGGAATATATACCAATTTTATCTAGAAGTCAGTGGCTGAGGGTAGACGTTAAACTCTATCTGGAGTTCTGTGGAATGTGGAGTACAGTTCATCACCATAACTCTGACCGGAGTGGTTTGTACCTGATAGAGCATCTATGGTTAAATAGAAAAAATGAGTTCTAAAAATGTGTTTTAAAAATTGAGTTTTTAAAAGAAAATTGAATAACCAACAAGATAATAATAATAATAAAAATAAGAATAAAACAAAACGTCTTCGGCATAAAATAACCCAACAAGGGTTGACATGCCGTAAAATCCAACCAACCAATCAACCAAATACACTTGTAATAATTGAAGATTATTCAGTAGGGTGAGTATTCTGAGAAACAAACAAGAACTGAATGCATTCACATGTGTTCAAAGTCAACATTGATCGGCTTATTTTCAGTCAGGGTTGCCAACCTGAAGTTTTTCCTTTCTGTTTTTTTTTCTTTTTCTAATCTGTCAGTAATTTCTTGGGTGACCTCGTAAATTCCCCTTTAAGATAAAAAATAAAATAAAATGATGTATAGTTATCAGAAAGTGCACCATACTGCTGGCCTTGTGCCAACCTAAGCTAAACTTAAATAATTACAACTTTAGCACCCCTCATACTAATAGGCCATTGGTAGTGAGCTCGATTCTCATTGGATGCCTAATATTCCCGTGTAAAATAATGAGACGTGAAATTCTGCCTGTGACGTCAGCGGTGGGTTGACGTGTTATGCAAGTGTAAGTAATAATGGAGGGAAAAAAACAGAATGAGCTCGACGTGTGAGAGATGACGTAGAAGTCACTGACCTTGGCTTCTGATTGACCGAGCCGGGTAAACAGTGCAAAGATTGAAAGAGATAGGGTGAAAGGTTTAGAGTCTCGCCGAGGTTTTCGAAATATACGGACGGAGAGAGTTGGCTGGTTGTTTGAAGGGGACAGACGCAAGATGCAGTCTGTTCTCCGATGCCTTTTCTTGGCACTGGAAAATAAAGAACCCTGAAAACAAACAACATTAAGACTTTTGTTCATTAATTAAAAATTAAGCAACGACACAAGACAAGACACCCCAAGAAGTAAGTGGTTCAAGAACCGAAGAACAGAGAGAATGTCAGTCCAACAGAAAACTCAGCTCAGCAGGTAAGTAAGACAACAATAATTACATTTTACGATAAATAAACAAGAATTACGACAAATTTCTATAAATAAACAAGAATTACGACAAATTTCTATGAATGAACAAGAATTACGACAAATTACGATAAATTACGATAAACAAATAATAATTACGACAAAAAAGAGAAGCCCCCCCCCCTCTAAAATACATTTAACGCCCTAAGTTGGTTGTTTTCTTTCAACTAACATCGCAGAGACGACATAGCTGGGGACGTTATTTTAATAGTCACCGGGTAGCAATTTCTGAGGCAGGAGACCGGGACGCACTTCCTCATAAATTACCTCGTACTGTATAATAATATAATGTGTATAATTTTTAACTACAAAAATCTTTTTTTCATTTACTTGTTTCATATTGTCCTGAAGAAGGTTTCTATACAAACCGAAACGTTCGAACGTCGAAACTACGACCAATAATAAACTTCCATCCAGTGTAACATCCCGTGTTTGTCTACATTTATCCACGTACTGTCGGATTGATTTCCTCATTTTATACCCATTGTACAATAAGTAGCAGACTAGAGACGCGTAAAATCCCCAGCAAATTTTATATCATAAGCATTTATGAAACATCTTTGAAGAGAAAGCTAATTTTGTCACATTTTAAAAGTTTAATGACGGATCTACAAACTTTACGGTAATCTAGTAAAGCTGTTTTTGCTTTGCTTTTTTTTTCTTTTTTTTTTTTAATGTGCAATACCACAGTGACTTCGATGAGAGAAGAGACAGGTTGATCAAAAGAGAGTAAAGTGGTGAAATTCCAACAACATTTAAGTCATTATTGTTGGCAGATACCTTCTGGGATTACTCTTTAATCATCTTAGATAATACTATCAAAGAATAACACTCTGAGGGAAATTCTTCTATCTGGTAAAAACTGCAAGAGAAAAAAACAAATTATATAAATAAATAAAAGAATATATATCAGTTTAGCTACAGTTAAACCAGAACATTGCAACACAGCGTTAGTGCCTGAAACCAACAAAGGCAATAAAGACTAACAATGGCTTCTTTTTTTTTTTTTTTTTTTTGATAGTAACTTGGATACACTTCGAATAATGTAAATCCCTCCGCTAAAATTGAGATCTCGTAGCCATTTTAAACTTACTGAAAGATGATTTAAAAAGATAACGTTTTGTTTAGTTTTTTTTTTTTTTTAGTTTTTTTTTAGGGAGGGCTGGGCGGGGATGTTTTCACAGAATTCAAAGTGAATCCATCGGCAAAACAGTTCCCTGAATTCGTTCTTTAATTTTACAAACACACACACAAAAAAAAAACCAATAAACCAAAATAAAATGGATCATAGAAAGAAAAAAAAAGATTATAATCATTTTAATCGTTGACACTTTCAAAGAAAGACTAAGAAAACTCCGTCTTATATCTCGAGCCATCAAAAATCCTATATTGACGCCAAAGCCGAAATAAATCTTACAAAGAGCGTGACAGAATAGAGTTATATTGTAGAGTAGCGGTTAGCAAACTGATCTTTAAAAAAAACCAATACAACTGTACTGAGTTCGATCTCTACTCAAGTCGCGCGATGACTTTCACTTTCACTTTAAGACTAATACTTTAGGTTGGTTGAATTTTATGGCATATCAACACTTGGGTTATTCTAAGACTAAGACGCTTTTGTTTTGTTCATTCTTATTTGGTATTCAATTATTTGGAACTCATTTTTAAACACATCTTTAAACTCATTTTTTTATCTATTTAACCCCGTATATATTCATTCAGAAGATTGATTTTAATAGTTTGGGGAATAAAACAATACTATTAGAAATCAATAACTCCAAGTAACTATTTATCAAACTAAGTTTTGTTAAAACCAGTATGCAAATTAAACACACCATATATTATGTAAACGTTCATATCTTAGTAATATACAGGACGCATTGTAGGATTTTAAACCCATTAATAACATTGGCTGTTTTGAGGCAAATCTTAGATTTTCATAAGAGACATCGTTAATAAATAAGACTTATTCTATGTATTGTTCATTTTGACTATAAATTAAATATTCATTGATAAACGTACGCAATTCCTGCGCGTATTGGGACGTAAGCAGTGACGTAGTTTCGGTTACAGACAAAGAGACACCGAATCTCCATTATAATAAGGTTACATAGGAATGATTACTTGAAACCATATAATAGTAAGTAGTAAAGTCGTCAGGGCGGCCTAAAATCGGTATCAGCCAGACAGCGAGGGAGTCTATCCCATTTTCACAAGCGTTAGACAAAGGAGATTGTTTTTGGTGTCTGAGCCGGAACTCCATACCTACCATCAGCTCATCACTTTACCGCACAGATTCCTTTGCTACTCATACGCTGAGTTGGCGAGGGCCGGTATTGAACCAGGAACCTTGTGGTTCCTAGTCGAACGCTCTACTGACTGAGGACTGACGGCATAATACAAACTAGGCTTGAAATGTCATGAAACCAACCAACCAACCAACTAAGTAAATTTTATCTATCTATTTTGATTTAATCGATTAGAATAGTTTTAATTACTAGAATTTAGAAAAATGATTTATTTTCGTTTTTATATTCTTTAGCGATCTTTAACCCACAGAATTTTGTCATCCAGTCAATAAGGCCCCCCTCCGTTTGCTTCTTGTCCGCCATTAACAAAAGATAAATACGGGAAATAATTTAATTTAACAGAATTCTTTCGTTCTCTTTACTTTCGCGAAGATTACGGATTGAAAACCAATGCAAAATGTTGAGAATATCAAAAGATTCCCAACAGAGGCGCCATAATTAGATTTTTGTAAAACCTCCGGCAACGTAATTTCTTAGGTAGATAATTCATCTATGGTCATGAGTAAGCAAATGTCTATTTCAAAAATGAGAGATTTAATCTCTTCATTTTTTCCCAAACTCCAAAGTCCATACAGACAAATCCATGATACTAATGACAAAAGAATTAGTTTTTAATATATATATATATATATATATATATATATATATATATATATATATATTGGGAGATTATGTGCTTAATTAAAGTCATGCCCAAAAATTGTCGGCTAAAAAAAGCCATATCATAAACACATCGCTAATGTGTATTTACTTATCATACTGTCGTGTAGAAGAAGTACAATAAGAGGAATAGGAACCTACTTCTAAACAAAACGAAAAATCTAAGAAAGTCCGTTTGGTGTAGGGGTTACGGGTTTCGAATCACGCACAAGGTTTTTCTATCTATAGTTCTGCTGATGAGACCTAATAGGCCGAAGTGTACATACAGAGATTGATTTTTCTCGATTTCTTTAGCCTTACATTTAAATAGGTATGCCCGCCTAATTAATTAATTATTTATTAATTAACTTTCAAAAATTAGGTACGACTTCAATTAAGCACATGTTCTCCCAAAAATTGTTGGCTAAAAAAGTCATATCATAAACACATCGCTAATGTGTATTTACTTATCATAGTCTCGTGTAGAAAAAGTCACTATAAGAGGAATAGGAACCTACTTCTAAACAAAACGAAAAATTTAAGAAAGTCCTTTTGGTGCAGCGGTTACGGTCTTCGGCTGTCAGCTTGACAGTCGGGTTTCGAATCACGCACAAGGCGGTCTTTCTATCTATAGCTCTGTTGATGAGGCCTAATAGGCCGAAGTGTACATACAGAGATTGATTTTTTTCGATTTCTTTAGCCTTACATTTAAATAGGTATGCCCGCCTAATTAATTAATTATTTATTAATTAACTTTCAAAAATTAGGTACGACTTCAATTAAGCACATATTCTCCCAAAAATTGTCGGCTAAAAAAGCCATATCATAAACACATCGCTAATGTATATTTACTTCTCATATATATATATATATATTGGGAGATTATGTGCTTAATTAAAGTCATACCTAATTTGTAAATTAATTAGTTATAATTAAATGAATTAGGCGTGCATATCGGTTTAAATGTAAGGCGTAAACAAACCGAGAAAAAGTCAATCTGTATGTACATTTCAGCCTATTAGGCCTCATCAACAGAGTTATAGACAGGGCAGTGCTTTGTGCGTGATTCGAACCCTACCTGTCTGGCTGAGACTCTAACCATTACACTAGCTGGCTTAACCAGAATTTCTCGTTTATTTTAAACTGATGTATATATCGCACTTTTTTGGGTGTCTTATATATATATATATATATATATATGAGGTAAAATAAGGAATGAAAGAACAAAACTCAGACAGAAATGTGTAGTATATTTCGCTGGAACGTTAAATTCCGCTTCCTCAGCCTTTATGGAATCATTAGGATCATACGAGTGAAAACACTTGTATGATCCTAATGATTCAATAAAAGCAGAAGAAGCTGAGTTCAAGACTTCAGCGAAATATACTACACATTTTTGTCTGAGTTTTTTTCTTTCATTCCTTATTTTACTTCATTCTGTCGGATTCATTCCAATCCCATTTTCATCATATATATATATATATATATATATATATATATATATATATTGATAATTGAATTATATTACCATGACCAGACAACTCGGCAAACACTATTTGCGACATCTGAAGCACTGGACAGCTGTTTCGACCTCCTTTGGTCTTATCAGCAGTGCATACCACAATCTCCGCCACTAGAGATTGAACCAGTGGACCACAGAGTGAAGAGCGGAGACTCTTGTCTGGTCATGGTAATATAATTCAATTATCAATATCAATTATGTAATTCCTCTATCTATGAAATTTAATATATATATATATATATATAATGTTTTTTTGAGTTTCTTTTCTTTGGACAGTATGTAAAAATGGAATTAGAAATGAATATCCATTTTTGATCGTGTTGATGTTTATTTGATGTTTACAAATAAACATCAACGCCATCAAAAATGGATATTCATTTTCAATTCCATTTTTACATATATATATATATATATATATGTATATATATATATATATCAACTCCTTCGCTCAAGTAAAATGTGACACATGGTCAATTTCTTAAGCGGATTTTAACAGGCTGGATCTCAGAGTATGCTTTCTCCTAAACTGGTTACCCTACTATTTACCCATTTCTAGAGGGAAAATAGTTGAATGCATACCCTTCTCAAGGGTATTAGTGCTGTGTGAAATACAAACGGCCTTGTCCAGTATTTGAACTCGGGCCTCAGAGTCCATTTTCTACGACGATAACCATTACTGAACGGGAACCTCCAATTAGATTTTATATAAAGGGCCGGGTTACTCAGTCGGTAGAGCGTTCGGTTAGAAACGACAAGGTTCCTAGTTCGATACCGGCCCTCGCCAACTCAGCGTATGAGTAGCACAGGGAATTTGTGCGGTAAAGTAAGGAGTTGATGGTTGGTGTGGCGCTCCACCTCAGACGCTAATATAATCTCCTTGGTCTAAGACTTGTGAAAAGGGGATAGACTTCCTCGCTGATTGGCTGATACCGACTTTAGGCCACCCCGACGACTTTAGATGTTGCTGACCGATTATCTATGCTGGTCAGTATTTTGGAGGGCAGGAGGTTCAAACTACTATAGTATTTCAAGTACCCAATGTTAGTCATTTATAACTAATTATATAGGGTATTTACCAGGTACCCCACGTGTACGGGTTAGGCACAGGGCCCTATTAATATGGAACCACCCACAAACCGAAGCTCATGGGAGGCGGGTGCAAAAAATGCGTTGATCCCGTCGGCATTCCCCCTCAAGGGGGTGCCTCAGGCACTGGGCAATAAATCCATCCCTGCTCCTTTAAATCGAGGGCGCATGTGTTGCCTGGGGGGATGCCCCCCCCCTGGGATCAACGATGTTAATTACTTTATCAGTCCAGCGGCCGACCCAAAACATCCGCGACAGACTAGATGTGGCACACGGTCGAAGTTCAGAGCTCACTCAGTAGGAACCAGAAGATATCGGTTTCGATACCGGCCCTGAGTAGCACAGCTTGTGTCTTTGCAGTAAACTGGAGAGCTGATGGTAGGTGTGGCGCTCTTCCCTCTGACGCCAAAATAATCTCCTTGGTATAGCGCCGATACCGACAATAGGCCACTCTGCTAACTCTACTTTTATTGTCCGTTTTACTTCAGTGCGTATATATATTTACCAACCCCTCCGCACGAACAGGATGCGACACAAGGTCAATTTCTTAAGCGGAGTTTAACAGGTTTGAATTCAGAGTTTTCCTTCTCCTAGACTAGTTGCCTAACCAAGGTTAAAGAGCCCAGTCTGCCCTACTATTTGCCCACGGCTGGAGGGAGAGTAGGATTCATACCTTTCCCAAGGGTATTAGCGCTAAGTGAAATGCAATTACCACGTCCAGGATTTGAACTCGGGACGACGAGTCCATTTCCCATGACTTTAACCATTACACCACGCGCTTCCTTCAGTGCGTATATGATCCACCTAGGAACCACAAGGTTCTGGGTTCGATATAGACCCTCGCAAACTCAGCTCATGAGTAGCACAGCTTGGATCTGTGCAGTGGTGTGGGGTAGTTGATAGTAGTTGCGGTGCTCTACCTCAGACGTAAAACAAACAATCTCCCTGGTCTAGCGCTAGTGAAGAGGGAATAGACTCCCTCGCAGTACGGCTGATACTGATAATAGATCACTCCGCCACTTTACTTACAACTGGTTTAAATTCAGAGTTTTCTTCCTCTTTAACCGGTTGCCGTACCAAAGCTAAATGACCCAGTCTGACCAATTATTTACCCATAGCTGGGGGAGAAGTAATGGATTCCCGTCTTTCCCAAGCGAAAACAGCCGAGTCCAGGATTTGAACTTCCATCGAAGAGTACAACCAATTAGTTGGGTTTGGTTTATTGATTGTACAACCCCTCCTCGCCGTGACAGGGTGGTGACAACGAGGTATGCCGTTTGAAACTCAACTTTCTGATAGGGTCTCCAGTGACAATTTGTAATAGACAGTGCGCTGAATTGACCGTTTCGTAGATATTTGAATTGAACATTGTTAAAGGAATATAATAAGCTATACAATGGACGCATGTATTTGGTCTGGTTTGGTTTGTTTTATGGCATATCAACTTAACTGGGTTATTTAATGCCAACAAAGTTTTGAAATAAATTCATTCTTAATGGATACTCAGTTATTTTTATAAACACATTTTTCTATTTAACCCATAGATGTGACCCTAACAGGTACTACCCCTCTGGGTCAGAGTGGACCCGGGAGAATGGTGAGGATCTGCTGCTTGGGCGACTGCTCACCCTCCATTTCCCACTGCAAAAACGATACCCATGCCGCAAGAGGAAACTGGACAATTTCCACCTCAATGCCTACACCGCATCCTATGCATACGTTGGCAGGATAAAGTGCCAACCACAGAAGTGCTGGAATGAGCAAACATGCGACCTGGCGACTCATTGTCAAACAAGGAACGAATATGAGTGAAAAATAGCAACTCCAGCAGGCATCACTGTTTGCTTGCAATTATTGCACCAGAGATTGCCATTCAGAAAGTGGACTGTTCAGCCACTCACACAGCTGCAGAAAAAATGGACACTACGCCATCGTCTTTAGTAGACGGAAGGATGCCAATCAGTAGTCATTTGTTGGCAGAGAGTTATATGGTTTCAAATAACTAATAATGATCCTTAGTAAACGATTATAGCTCCAAGTACCTATTCTTAGAAAAAATAATTTACGGCATTCCCATCGAATAAGAATAATGTTCAAGCAGATCTATCAAAATCATATATCTGTTTAAAAATTAATAGGGACTACAACTCCGGATCAGAGTGAACCTGGGAGTAATAACAATAAAGGAGTACTCCACATTTCACAGAGCTCCAGAACAGGAGCCTCACCATTAGATGCAGTTTAGTGTTATACCTAGAACTTTTCGTGGTGGTGGATACAGTCAGCGTATTCTAAGCCCAGCTGACATGGTGTTAATGGCAAAGGAAGAGGGACTTATAGAAGTATACCTTGATAGAATTATTTTAAACAGATAAATATATGATATCTAAAAAGAAGTGGAAGAAGAAGAAGAAAACTTAAAAGAAGAAGAAGAAGAAGAAAAAGAAGAAGACTTAAAAGAAGAAGAAGAAGAAGAAGAAGAAGAAGAAGAAGAAGAAGAAGAAGAAGAAGAAGACTTAAAGGAAGAAGAAGAAGAAGAAGAAGAAGAAGAAGAAGAAGAAGAAGAAGAAGAAGACAAAGGAAGAGGAAGAAGAAGAAGAAGAAGAAGAAGAAGAAGAAGAAGAAGAAGAAGAAGAAGAAGACTAGGACCAGAGAGAGAAAGAGAGTGAGAGGAGGGATGGAGATTGAAATGACATAAGGTAGGCTTTTACAGAAGCAGACCTGGATGAAATAAGAAAACGTAGAAGAACAAGACTAGAGCCAGAGAAAGAGAGACAAACAGACAGACAGACAGAGGCGGAGATGGAGACTGTAATGGCGTAGGGGAGACTCTTACAGAAGCAGACATTGATAAAAAAGAAAACAAACAACAAGACTGGACCACAAAGATATATAGACAGATAGGAAAGTGTGGATATAACAACACAGACAGCTGAATTTAGTTGATATTTCGCCTCATTGTATGAAGCTTTTTCGATACTTTATTCACATAAGTGCTTGTACATTTTGCGCTTATAGGGGAAAGGTGAGGGGTGAGAGAAAGTCAGGAAGGGTCTCTCACCCCTCACCCATTTACCTTTTTACTATAAATGCAAAATATACAAGCACTTATGTCAATAAAATTTCGAAAAAGCTTCATACAATGAGGCGAAATATCAACGGAATTCAACTGTCTGTGTTGCATAATCTATGCGGTTGCATAAGATTATTGTCAATCCCCTGTATTTCTGAAGGGATGGCCCCTTTTCATATCACGGGCGGGACTTTCCATGGAATATTACAGAAAGCCCGCGAAATACGTGAAGTCACGTGGGACCTGGTGGGGGGGGCAGTTCCAGCTTGGACGCCAGGCAGAGAAGGCATATCTGCCTTAGCTGCGGCTCACTTGCACACGCGCGCTGTGTTTAGTTAGAGGAAGATGTTTAGTTAAGTAAATAAAAGTTTAAATAAATAATATGGTTTTGTGGGTGATGAATGTCTTGGCAACAAGACTGACCTAGAAGAAGAAATGAATCAAGGACGACCAACCAGCAAGAACAGAGAAATAGAAGTCATAGAGAAAGAATAGAAACTACTAGAGATCACCAATGGCCAAAGAAGTAAGTTATGCATCTCTCTATCTACCTGTGTCTATCTCTCCCCCTCTCTTCAGTAAAAGAACACTTGTCTATGTACCCAACATGGGTATATGTGTATGAGTATGTAACATCTGTGTTGTTATATCCACACTTTCCACTATTCTCAACCACATTTTTGTCGGATTTATTCCAATCCTTCACCCCATATATATATATATATATATATATATAGAGAGAGAGAGAGAGAGAGAGAGAGAGAGAGAAAGAGAGAAAGAGTGAGAGAAAGAGAGAGAGGGGGAGATGGAGGGAGAGAGGTGGAGATGGTGAATGAAATGGCGAAGGGGAGGCTCTTACAGAAGCAGACCTGGATGAAAAAAGAAAAAGATCAAGACTGGACCCCAGAGATAGATAGATAGACAGATAGATAGATAGATAGATAGAGAGAGAGAGAGAGAGATAGAGAAAGAGTGAGAGAAAGAGAGAGGAGGAGAGGGAGAGAGGTGGAGATGATGAATAAATGGCGAAGGGGAGGCTCTTACAGAAGCAGACCTGGATGAAAAAAAGAAAAAGATCAAGACTGGACCCCAGAGATAGATAGATAGATAGATAGATAGACAGACATACAGACAAATAGAGAGAGAGGGGGTGGAGGGAGAGAGTTGGAAATGGTGAGTGAAATGGCCAAGGGGGGGGGGCTCTTACAGAAGCAGACCTGGCCAGAGCAACTGGGGATATTTACGTGAGATACAAAGACAAATTTTCGACGGAAAGTGTTTAACTTTGGTAATTTCTTCAAAACTCGTTAGCCTCTACCATCAATAGAATTGAAATCAGTTGCCTTTTTCTTGGTAAATTCAGAAAAGGGGATCTGAGCATAATTCTCATCTGAAAGTCTTGGCACGATTTACTGGACACCAAGGTCACTGGAATTTTTCCCGACAGTCACAGTTCGTTCTGTTTCATTGTGCGCATGCGTGCATGTACAATGGGCTTATTGCTACATGCACACAGAAAGAAAAAAAATATATTGTCAAGAGCCGAATGAAAGTATGTTCTGTTCAGTTGTAGAGTTCATAAATCTTTATTTGCTTCTGGTGTGTTGCTGTGAGAATTCATGACCATACGTTTTTGGTCAGGTCTACTTCCCTACGGGGTTACCCCACTCTCTCTCTCTCTCTCTCTCTCTCTCTCTCCTCTCTCTCTCTCTCTCTCTCTCTCTTTCATCTTGGTTTCCTTCTCACCATCTTTATCTTTCAGTCTCTCTCTCTCTTTCTCTCTCTCTCTCCCTCTTTCTTCATCTATCTTTTTATATCTCTCTTCATGGCCTCTCTCTCTCTCTTCTCTCTCTCTCTCTCTCTCTCTCTCTCTCTCTCTTCATCTTGGTTTCCTTCTCACCATCTTTATCTTTCAGTCTCTCTCTCTCTCTCTCTCTCTCGCTCTCTCTCTCTCTCTCTCTCTCTCTCTCTCTCTCTCTGTCTCCCTCTTTCTTCATCTATCTTTTTATATTTCTCTTCATGGCCTCTCTCTCTCTCTCTTTCTTTCTCTCTCTCTCTCTCTCTGTCTCTGTCTCTGTCTCTGTCTCTGTCTCTCTCTCTCTCTCCTGATCAAATGCTCTAAGGATCTTCCTCTTCCGTCTGTCTGTCTGTCTCTCTGTCTGTCTCTCTGTCTCTGTCTCTCTGTCTCTCTCTCCCCCCCTCTCTCTCTCTCTATATATATATATATATATATATATCCCTCTATCTCTCTATTTCTATGACTCTCTCTCTCTCTCTCTCTCTCTCTCTCAATCATATATATATATATATATATATATATATATATATATAATATATATATATGTGTGTGTGTGTATGTGTTTGTCGATATTATATATATATGGACGATAATATATTGTCTGCTTCTGTGTGATTTTTCTTTTCATTTGACTCTCTCTCTCTCTCTCTCTCTCTCTCTCTCTCTCTCATATTCTGGTCTACTTCTGAACGAATCTCTCTCTGTCTCTCTCTGTCTCTCTCTCTCTCTGTCCCCCTCTCTCTCTCTCTCTCTCTCTCTCTCTCTCTCTCTCTCTCTCTCCTCTCTCTGGGAAGGCTAAGTGTTAACGCTCGTAACCCGCCCACAATAACTGCCAGTGCAGTACACTGATGACCCATGTGAAGATTACCGATATCGTTATTAACTCTAAAATGTTTATTGCCTTAGACAAGTATTTTTTCTCCCTTTTTTTAGGGTGTGTGGAGTGCAATATGTGTGTTGGGTTAAGTTAGTCATCATCCTCGCTGAATAAAAACGCTAAAAAAATGTTCAATTGTCCTGACAACAATTTGAATATTGCCTGCTTCGATTTCAAAAACACCAAGTTTTGAAGTCAGGACGTGAGAATTTGGCTCTGCTGAACCGTGTATTGAAAAAGTCGTCAACCCACTGTTCTCTGAACTCTATCGCGTTTCCAGATGTCTCAACAAAACACTCGTTACTGGCATGTCACAAAAGCTAGATAAAGATGTTTAATAAGTTGGTTGATTTATTTTACGGCATGTCAACCCTGTTTGGGTGATTCAATGCCGAAGTTAGACTTCTTTTTTTTTCGAGCTATTATATATATTTGTCAACCACTCTACACGAGTAGGATGTGACACAGGACCAATTTCTTAAACGGAATTTAACTGGTTTGAATTCAGAGTTTTCCTTCTCCCAAACTTAAAGATCCCAGTCTTCCCTACAATTTACCCATAGCTGGTGGGAGAGTAGTCGGATTCATACCTCTCCAAGGGTATCAGCGCTATGTGAAATGCAACTAGCCTCATCCAGCATTTGAACCCGTGTCACCGTGTCCATTACTTATGACGGAAATAATTACTTCACGGTTATAAGACCTATGATAATTCTTAAAGGTTGATGTATTTTTAAAGTAGAGCCGTCATGTCGGCTGCGGTGTCAGAATAC
The DNA here is from genome assembly GCA_023376005.1 of Doryteuthis pealeii. Classification (NCBI taxonomy): domain Eukaryota; kingdom Metazoa; phylum Mollusca; class Cephalopoda; order Myopsida; family Loliginidae; genus Doryteuthis; species Doryteuthis pealeii. The sequence continues at coordinate 74,176,684 of CM042155.1, forward strand.
ACCGACTGCATCTCTGCAGAGGGGTAAAACCCCCTCAATGGGACCACCTGATGGCGACTCGTGACGCTTAAGGATGGAACCCAGGTGGCTGAGCAATCCTTACTTGGGCTAGACGGTCGATCGAAGAGGCCTCCTCCGATCAATCGGCTGATCACGTCAAACCCTAGCACCTATATGATTGCCTTAACCCTAGTGCCTCTATGGCAAGCCCCACCCTTTTTATCATATAGGTGCTAGAAGGCGGTGGCTGAGGGTCTTCATGTCCTGAGAAAAAAAATTAAAATATCTGATAGTGGGGAATGTGGAGCACCCCTTCATCACCATTACTCCCAGGTCCACTCTGAGTGGTAGTACCTATTAGAATCTTATCAATAGGTTAAATAAGAAAATGTGTTTATAAAAAAATTGTGTATCCATTAAGAATGAATTTATTTCAAAACTTTGTCGGCAGTAAATGGCCCACTGAAGTTGATATGCCGTAAAACAAAACAAAACAAAAAAAATTTGAAGCAAAGTTTTCAAACTTGAGGATTCAAAACGGCCATTACGTCCTGAAGAAGAAGCACGAGGAGCCAAAAGTGAGATGGGCGGGGTGCGATTTCCTCTAGTTATAATACTAATCTGCAATACAGCTGATAGGCAACTATTTATCTATTGATTCATCTATATATCAGTACAGTTGTACCTCCGTGTGTCACGCCATGTCATCACCTCAAATAAATAATGAACCATTCTGTTTTGATTGTGAGGAAAGAAAGAAAAGAAAAGAAAAGGAAAAAGGAGGAGGGGGAGATGGAGGGCAAGAGAGGGTGATAATCAAACAGCCATGTATATCATTATCAGTTTCAATGGACGGAGGAAGGAAAGGAAAAAAGGAAGGAAGGAAAAAAGAAAGGAAAAGAAAGAAATAAAAAGAATATAACATGAATGCATGTGTTCGAATGTTACGCCCAGTCGTCACCTGAGATAAATAATGGACCATTCCGTTTTGAATGTGAGGAAGGAAAAGAATATGCTACAGATCAAAAAGAAAGAAAGAAAGAAAGAAAGAAAGCGAAAAGAGAAAGGGTAAGGATAAAAGGGGGATATATATATATATATATATATATATATATATATATATATACTATATATATGATAGTTGTAAACAAAGGTATGTTTGGAATGGCTTTTTTGCCGACAATTTTTGTTTATTATTTATATTATTAATAATTAATTTTCAAAATAGGTACGACTCCAATTAAGCACATATATATATATATATATATATATATATATATATATATATATATATATATATATATATATATATATATGCATATATATGCACGGCAATAGCATAATCTTTACAGATCATTGCCGTCTCTCATAACCCCACAACTCCACCACTAGAACCCTTCCTTGCATGAGCCCTCAAATGACTCATCAAACTTGCTGCAGATCCACATAGTTTGATGCAAATACGACATTGAAAAGACTTCCTTCCCGTTGAATGAGATGATTCAGATGAATCAGATGATAAAATTTGATGCTTATGCACCACCATATGTCTCTTAAAACCAGAAGCCGACTTACAGACCTTGCCACAGATAGCACAAGACACATTGTTTGCTCCTGGAATCTGCATGGATTGACCCAGGTGATATTTCCTATGTTTGACATATTCAGCCTTAAAAATCAAAACTCGACCACATGTCAGACCTTTCCAACCCTCCATGTTCCCTGCATATATTATATAATATATATATAATATATATACATACATACATATATACACACATATATATACATAACATACTTATATATAAATACATAGGAAGCGCGTGGTGTAATGGTTAAAGTCATGGGAAATGGACTCGTCGCTCTGAGTTCAAATCCTGGACGGGGTAATTGCATTTCACTTAGCGCTAATACCCTTAGGAAAGGTATGAATCCTACTCTCCCTCTAGCTATTGGTAAATAGTAGGGCAGACCTGGCCCTTAAACCTTGGTTAGGCAACCAGTATAGGAGAAGGAAAACTCTGAATTCAAACCTGTTGAACTCCGCTTAAGAAATTGGCCTTGTGTCACATCCTGCTCGTGCGGAGGGGTTGGTAAATATACATATATATATTTTTGTAATCTATTTGTGTCTGTAAAATGAGTTTTAGAGATTCCCTACTACGAAAATTGGTTTATAAAATAATTTTTGCCGAAGTAATCCAAAAATGCTATCAAAAAAAGTCTTAAAGTCAACCAATTTTAAGTTATTGATGATTTCTGATTTTTTTCATAGCCAGATCAATATCCCGATGTGACATGCATGACAAAAAAAAATTCTATTATTATTTCACATATATTGAACATTATTTGTACCAAAAAGATAGTTTGGTTTTTGCTCAAAATTCTTTGACAAAATTTCAGAAAAATTAAAGGGGTTGGGTGACATGGCCTGGATGATTTGACATGGAATTACCCCTACACGATTATCATCGTCTGAAATGGATCAAACGAACCAAGTTCAA
>CM042155.1:74184187-74186687 GCA_023376005.1 Doryteuthis pealeii
TTTCCTGGGTACCGTATAAAAGAAAATTACTTACAATTATCCTCCGGCATTTTGTAAAGACTTTTGAGAATATTTCCATATTGTTGTATTTGCCAAAAAATGTAGATAATAAGTACTTATATCCGATATTAGGAAACGACTTTTTGCAGCTGGCCCGGCCGTTACAACAACATTCAGAGAGCCGGATGTAGATTTAGAATCCCGGGTCCTGCCACAGGAATGTCTTTTTTAGTCTAAAAAGGCATGAACACCAAAACTTTCCTTCCGACGCGAAGTGACGGCTCTTCGACTACGGCCTATCTAATAACCAAGGTCGTCGGCGGAAATTTCTAAGGTTTTTAACAACTGATAAATATTCGAGTTACACACATATGTGCGTGTGCGCGTGTGCGCGTGTGTGGGTGTGTGGGTGTGTGTGAATGTATGCACCCCGGCGCGCATGCATGTATGTGCGTGTGTATGTATGGATGTATGTATGTATGTATGCGCGAGTTTGTGCCCTTCTACTAGAATATGTATTTGTGTGCTCCTACTCGAAAGTTGAGATAGATTGATATGAACTGACAAGGAGATAGATAGATAGATAGATAGATAGATATTAACTGACAAGGAGATAGATAGATAGATAGATAGATATTAACTGACAAGGAGATAGATAGATAGATAGATAGATAGATCGATAGATATTAACTGACAAGAAGGTAGATAGATAGATAGATAGATATTAACTGACCAGGAGATAGATAGATAGATAGATAGATATATAGATAGATCGATAGATAGATATTAACTGACAAGGATATATATATATATATATATATATATATATATATATATAGATCGATAAATAGATCGATAGATATTAACTGACAAGGATATAGATAGATAGATAGATAGATAGATATATAGATATATAGATAGATCGATAGATATTAACTGACAAGGAGATAGATAGATATATAGATAAATATAAACTTGCAAGCGTATAGATGGATAGATAGATAGATAGATAGATAGATAGATAGATACTTGCAAGCGGATAGATAGATAGATAGATAGATAATTGGTAGATAGATAGATTGGAAGAGAGGAGTAGGATGTTTGGAGTATATATGAGAGACAAAAAGGTTATAGTGAAAAAGGGAGAACTAAAAAGAAGAGGAAGAACAGGAAACTTGAGGGAAAGAAAGAAAGAAAGAAAGAAAGAAAGAAAAGCTAAATTGTTATATGTGTATTATTTTTAGAATATAACTTATATGGATTTGTTTTTGTTTTTCTTTATTTCTTTTTCTTTTTCTTTTCTTTTGGTTTGTTTGTTTTAGGGTTTTCTTAAGTGCTTTTTTTGTTTTGTTTTTGTCTTTTGTTCGTTATTTTTTGTCTTTTTGGGTTTTTTTACATTCTTTCTTTTCTTTTTTACATGTTTTGTTTGTTGATATCTCAGTGGATTTTGTTTTATTCGCTGTCTCGCCTATTCCATTTGAATTTTCACAGCAAGTGTACGTGTTTATGTTTGCGTGCGCGTGCGCGTGTGCGTGCGTTCATGTGTGTGTGAGAGTATGTGTTCCCGTACTAGAGTGTGTGTGCGCACGCGCGTGTCTCTGCGTGTGTGTGGTGTGTCTCTGCGTGTGTGTGTGTGTGTGTGTGTGCGTGTGCACGTTCTACACAGCGATTGACGCGAGAAATACATGCAACAATGTTGAGAAGAGCCCACGAGACGCGTTGGTGTCCGAGCGAAGGCGGGGCATGTGTTGCAGGGGGGGGGGCTTTCGCGTTTTTTCTTCCGTGTCCGCTACCTCATGTTACCTACCCGCATTTTATTCTAACACCCTTCAATTTTTTGAGATTATAAAATACACTTGTAAAAAATTAATATACATAGATTATAATAATAACATTTTTTTTTTGAAAGTGACTTACGAGCTTGTGATATCTGAAAAGGAATTTATTTTTTTAAAAAAAGGGCGGGATGTTTTGGGTTTTTTTTACTGGGAAAAAATGTTTTAATATTTATTTCCACCGCCTTTTTGTATCAAGAAAGTATTGATTTTATTTATTATTTATTTATTTTTTACTTCTGTGCTCCTCCTTATCCTCCCCCACAAACACCACCTCACCCGCCTCCTCGTTGTTTTTCCTTCTTCATCCTTTCTCAGTTTCGACCATTAGTATTTTTTTATTCAGATGGGGACAGAAATTAACAGGACAGTCAATACGATTATGTTGTTATTGACTTCTGCTACTTCAATGGAGCCATACAGTCTCTCTCTCTCTCTCTCTCTCTCTCTCTCTCTCTCTCTCTCTCTCTCTCTCTCTCTCTCTCTCTCTCTCTCTCTCTCTCTCTCTCTATATATATATATAAATATATATATAAATGTGTGCGTGTGTTTGTGTGCGTTTCACTCGTTCTTTACTTCTCTCTTTTATTTTCCTCTTCTCTCTCTCTCTCCTCTCTCTCTCTCTCTCTCTCTCTCTCTCTCCCCCACACACACTTTTTCTAGTT
>CM042155.1:74194187-74199223 GCA_023376005.1 Doryteuthis pealeii
ATTCGGGTGGATAACTTTACCGCATCCTCCATACTCACCAGATTTAGCGCCTTCAGACTACCATCTCTTCGGTCCTATGAAATAGGATTTGAGAGACAAACATTATTCCAGTGACGAGGAAGTGAAATATGTAGTGAAGAAGTGGCTCAAAGAACAGTCAACAGAATTTTACAGTGTAGGGACACATGCTCTCATTCGAAGGTGGAACATTACTATTGAGAGACTATGTGGAGAAGTAGGGATGTGATCCACAGAGGACAAGCTTCATTGATACATGTTCCTGTTTTTGTAATTATACCTACCCTAAATAAAATGGCATTATTTTTTTACTCACCCTGATAGATAGACAGATAGATAGATAGATAGATAGATAGTCCTATATAATCCAGCTTATGTTGAGAGGAGACGGGCACTGCCTGATGAGTCTCTTGAAGGGCTTAGCATATTATCCTGACGATCTTCTGCAACGTCGGATAATTTGATCTGATTTTTCAAATTTTATACCTGTTGCATGTTATTGTAGAAGATGGGCATCGCCGAAAAAGTGTAATACGCCCTCAAAATTCCATAAAAGTGAAAGGATATCTCTCTGGCGCTGTACTGTTATGTGATAATTTGAATTTGTGTAGGTTGGGGTGAGAGGAGGACATGTATAACCTTTGCGTGTAAATGATGAAGGTATATATATTATATATATATATATAATATATATATATATATATATATCTCTTCATCATTTATATATATATATATATATATATATATATATATATATATATGAAAGCACGTAAATAAACACTGTGTTTACTTGATATGGCTTTTAGCCGACAATTTTTGGAGGATATGTGCTTAATGGAAGTCATACCTAATTCTTGAAATTAATTAGTTCATAATTAATGAATTTAGGCGGGCATATATGTTCAAATGTAAGGCTAAACAGATCGAGAAAATGTCAATCCCTGAAATGTACATTCAGGGATTGACATTTTCTCGATTTATTTAGCCTTACATTTGAATATATATGCCCGTCCAAATTCATTAATTATTAACTAATTAATTTTCAAGAATTAGGTATGACTTCCATTAAGCACATATCCTCCAAAAATATATATATATGTATATACATTTGTATATGCATATATATATATGTATGTATGCATATGTATATGCATATATATATATATATGGGTGTATGTATATATATATATGTATGTATATTATATATGTATATAATATATATATGTATGTATATATATATATATATATATATATATGTATTATATACATATATATATACTTTTTGACACCCCTTATTATATATATATATATATATATAAGGGGTGTCAAAAAAGTATTGAGATTTTTTTGTACTTTTTGACACACATTGTATAACGTTCCATTCATTATTTTTTTAAGAATACAAGGTGTGTCCAAAAGTACAAAAAATCTCGATACTCTTTTCACACACCCTGTATATATATATATATATATATATATATATATATATGTGTGTGTGTGTGTGTGTGTGTGTCTGTCTGTCTGTCTGTCTGTCTCTCTCTCTCTCTCTCTCTCTTCCCCTCTCTCTCTCTCTCTCTCTCTCTCATCTCTCTCTCTCTCTCTCTCTCTGTATGTGGTGTGTGTGTGTCTGTGTGTGTGTGTCTGTGTGTCTATGTGTTACTCTAAGAATTCAATAATTTGATATTCCTCATATTTATTACTGACACATTATTATGTAACACATTATCGACTAGTTGGGTCTTCCTTATGAGTTGGAAAAGGTCCGTCCCTGATTTAAATCTCCTAGCACAGTAGCTAAACTCGATGCGAACACTGCATGTTTTTCCTCCCCTGAAGCACATATTCTGGGTATGACACTAAACTGCAGCTAATGGTAATCCCCCAATTCTGTAGCTCGGAACTGTGGAGTACGCCTTTACTTATTACCATTATTCCCTGGTCTATTTGAGAATATCTTGGTCAACCTATAAACTTTTCAGCCGACCCTCGTATTTTCCCCGGGCAAAGTTGGGTATCCTTCTTAGGATTCAATAAACTAGACATCATAATACTCATTTGTTAAGCAGATCTTTGTCTGGTACCGAGTCACAGCAAGTTTGGCACACAGTGAGAATCGAACTCACTACACGGGATACTCCACATTCCCTGAGCTCTCGAACTATGGGGCCACCTGTTGGTCGTGGGTGGTGAAGCGTGACGGAATTCTGGTGGCTAAAGCCGCTCCATGACATGCAACACTCCCCTATTGATCCTTACTTACGCTGGACAGGCCCTTTCGATCAATCGGTTGGTCACGTCAATCCCTAGCCTCCTATATGATTGTCCCAGCCCTATTTGCCCTTCGCCGTAAACCCCAGCCCTTTTTATCATATATTGTGCTAGAAGGAAGCTGGCTAAAGTCTTATTCTCCTTAGTATGCGAATAAACTCTATCTGATGCGTGAGGTTCCAGTTCGGGAGCTCGGGGAATGTGGAGTACCCCTTCATCATCATTACATCCTGGTTCACTCTGACCCAGAGTGGTAGTATCTATTTAGGGTCTCATTTATGGGTTAAATACAAAAAAATTATGTTTATAGAAGATTGACTATCCATCAAGAATTAATTTATCAAAACTTTGTCGGCATTAAATGACCCACTGAGGTTGATATGCCGTAAACCCGAAAACAAACAACATGTAGTGTATGTACTAGAATTAAACATTTAAAATACATATTTTAACAGTGTTGTCTATCTATCTATCTAGCTAGCAGCTAGCTAAATATGTTTATATCTATCTATCTATAGAAGTTGTTCAATCTATATATCTATCTCATTGGAGGCGCGTCATGGTAATGGTTAGAGTCGTAGGAAATGCGACACATCGACCCGAGTTCAATTCCGTGACGAAGCTGTTTGCATTTCACATGGCGCTAATAACATATTCTATTGTAATGTATTTATATAAACAAGTGAAAAATAAAATAATGACAATATTTTAAATTATGAATATTACAGTTTAAAAACTTATGAATTTGAGTTAAATGAATAATATAAGAGCAAAAATAAAGGTTTGGTTTTTTATTTGTTAACAGCATATCAACTCCTTTATGGGTTATTTAATATGGAGCGTGTGGTCTAATGGTTAGAGTTGTAGGAAATGGACTCGTCAACGCGAGTGCAATCCTGGACGAAGCTGTTTGCATTTCAGCATGGCGCGCTAATACCCTTGGGAAAAGGTTATGAATCAATTCCCACCCAGCTATGGGCAAATAGCAGGGCAAATTGGGCTCTTTAACCATGGTAGGTTAAACCAGTCTAGGAGAAGTTAACTTGTATTTAAACCCTAAACTCCGCTTAAGAAATTGACCTTGTGTCACATCCTGCTCGTGCGGAGGATTGGTTAGATATATATATATATATATATATATATATATACATATCTTAGTCTAATACCCTTGGAAAGGTATGTGAACTACTCTCCCTCCAGCTATGGGTAAATATTAGGGCAGACTGGGCCTCTTAAACCATGGCTAGTTAACCAGTCTAGGAGAAGGAAAAACTCTGAATTCAAACCTCTTAAACTGCCGCTTAGGAAATTGACCTTGTGTCACATCCTGCTCGTGCGGAGGGGTGGTAATATATTATATATATATATATAATATATATATATATATATTTATACATATATCTCTCATACGAGGGTGGGCTTAAACGTTCATGAGCTGAAAGTTCATACGATGGCGTCATATTTGCTGTTTGTGCTCTTTTTATCAATGGAATCCAAGCACTGCAACACCGATTGAAGAAAATGTGCGGATCGATTGGGAAAAATAAACTTTCATTCGCGTCACATTTAATGAGAATATCTGGTCAACCTATAACTTTCAGCCGACCCTCATTTTCCCCGCGGCAAAGCTGGGTATCCTTCTTAGGATTCAATAAACTAGACATCATAATACTTATTTGTTAAGCAGATCTTTGTCGGTACTGAGTCACAGCAAGTGATGGCACCAGTGAGAATCGAACTCACTACACGGGTGAATTGATCTGCCAGACGTGCTTCGGTAATGATTACGCTATAGGAGGCGCGCAGACAGAGACTCCGTTTCTTTAAGACAGAAAAAAGAGCAGCACCCACACGAATCATCTAACTCGGATTCGTACAGCAGCCCCCAGTCGACTGTTTTATCGACGTCAGAGCGCACACACACGCACAGGGAAACGGAAACAACGTTCGACACTGTACAATAAGCGGCGTCGAGTACTGAGCGTAAAGGATATTCCTTGTATTTAATGAATGTGAAACGCGCCATGCATACAGACACGCTTCGTTTACAATAATAAAAGCGTCCCAATTCTGAAGCTCTAGGGGGGGTAGTTATTACTCCAGGCCCACCCTGACCAAAGTGGTAGCCTGTTAAAGTCCCATTTATGGGTTAATAGAAGAAAATGATTAGTATTATCTGCCCGTTATTCGCACTATTTCCCATACTTCTATGCTTATTTGTACAACGTTTCGCGCCCTTTCGGCCTTTCTTCAAAGAGATTTCTTGTTCGGACTCGGGAACTTTCTCGGACTCGGGAACCTTCTCGGACTCGGGAACCTTCTTTTCGAACTCGGGACTTCTTGTGTAATCGGAGCCATCACGGAACTTGAAACTAACCGAAAGAAGTTCCCCGAGTCGACAGAAATCCCCTGAAGAAGGCCGGAGGCCATATCGTCAAGAACTTTATACATAATAACAACTGAAGATGGGGACCAATAGTCCTGAAACTTTTAATGCAGATAATACTAATCTTCAGCCTCAGTCTCAAACATCAGAGAAATAGAAGAAAATGACGTTAACAAAAAAATTTGTTTAAAATATTACGTTTTTAAAAAAATAAATTCTAATTCCTATAGCAGAATTAATAAAACAAAATGTCTGCTAGCATAAAATAACCCAACAAGGGTTTACATGCCGTAAAATACAACCAACCACAATAATACATAACGAATATATCCTTTACTTTCTATTAGATTCTCCTGATCTCTCT
>CM042155.1:74199323-74214323 GCA_023376005.1 Doryteuthis pealeii
TTGTTGAGTGGAAAAATATTAGTGTTATCTTCTACGGTCTATCAGTTATCCAAAAGTACGAGTGTGAGTCAAAAAGTAATGCCATTTTGATTAGGACTTTTTATAATTACCAACACATGCATCACTGGAATAATGTTTGCCTCTTAAATCCTCTTTCATGGGGCCGAAGAGAGATAAACATTATTCCAGTGAAGAGGAAGTGAAATCTGTAGTGAAGAATTGGCTCAAAGAACAGTCAAGAGGATTTTACGGGACAAGGATACATGCTTTCACTCGAAGGTGGGTCATTGCTAGTGAGAGAAACGGTTACTATGTGGAGGAGTAAGGATGTGATCCACAAAGGACCAGCTTTATTTTGATGTATGATACATGTTCCTGTGTTGGTAAATATACCTGTCCTAAACAAAATGGCATTACTTTTTGACTCACCCTTGTATATATAATATATATATATATATTATATATACAGAAATAGGGGTGTGATTCAAAGAGAACCAGTTTCATTTTGCTGTATGATACATGTTCTTGTGTTGTAATTATACCTGTCCTAAACAAAATGGCATTACTTTTTGACTGATCCTCGTATATATATATATATATATATATATATATATATATATATAAGATTTTTGGATGTTTGTTTATAGAAGCATTGTTGAATAAATTATTATTTATATTTTGCTTGAAGGCAATTATAATGCATGTATCGCATAAAATTCGATAATTATAGAAAATAATCTTGACAAATGAATCCCGGCAAAGGATGGCTCGCTATGCAGAACACCGTACAGACTGTTTCGACTTTATTAAGTCTCTTCAGCGATGTATACTAACGACTCCCCTCCGACAGGAATCGAAACCGGGACTTCACAGGCATAGTCAGAGACCATATCCGTTCGGCCGCCGGTACATAGCGAACAATCCCTGCGAAACTTAAATAATTACAACTTTGGCACCCCTCATACTAATAGGCCATTGGTAGTGAGCTCGATTCTCACTGGATGCCTAATATTCCTGTGTAAAATAATGAGACGTGAAATTCTGCCTGTGACGTCAGCGGTGGGTTGACGTGTTATGCAAGTGTAAGTAATAATGGAGGGGAAAAAACAGAATGAGCTCGACGTGGGAGAGATGACGTAGAAGTCACTGACCTTGACTTCTGATTGACCGAGCCGGGTAAACAGTGCAAAGATTGAAAGAGATAGGGTGAAAGGTTTAGAGTCTCGCCGAGGTTTTCGAAAGATACGGACGGAGAGAGTTGGCTGGTTGTTTGAAGGAGACAGACGCAAGATGCGGTCTGTTCTCCGATGCCTTTTCTTGAGACTGGAAAATAAAGAGCCCTGAAAACAAACAACATCAAATCTTGTGTTCCTTAATTAAAAACTAAGCAACGACACAAGACAAGACACACCAAGATGTAAGTGGTTCAAGAACCGAAGAACAAAGAGAATGTCAGTCCAACAGAAAACTCAGCTCAGCAGGTAAGTAAGACAACAATAATTACATTTTACGATAAATAAACAAGAATTACGACAAATTTCTATAAATAAACAAGAATTACGACAAATTTCTATGAATGAACAAGAATTACGACAAATTACGATAAATTACGATAAATAAATAATAATTACGACAAATTACGATAAATAAATAATAATTACGACAAAAAAGAGAAGCCCCCCACCTCTAAAATACATTTAACGCCCTAAGTTGGTTGTTTTCTTTCAACTAACATCGCAGAGACGACATAGCTGGGGACGTTATTTTAATAGTCACCGGGTAGCAATTTCTGAGGCAGGAGACCGGGACGCACTTCCTCATAAATTACCTCGCACTGTATAATAATATAATGTGTATAATTTTTAACTACAAAAATCTTTTTTCGTTTACTTGTTTCCTATTGTCCTGAAGAAGGTTTCTATACAAACCGAAACGTTCGAACGTCGACACTACGACCAATAATAAACTTCCATCCAGTGTAACATCCCGTGTTTGAAGAGAAAGCTAATTTTGTCACATTTTAAAAGTTTAATGACGGATCTGCAAACTTTACGGTAATCTAGTAAAGCTGTTTTTGCTTTGCTTTTCTTCTTTTTTTTTTTTTTAATGTGCAATACCACAGTGACTTCGATGAGAGAAGAGACAGGTTGATCAAAAGAGAGTAAAAGTGGTGAAATTCCAACAACATTTAAGTCATTATTGTTGGCAGATACCTTCTGGGATTACTCTTTAATCATCTTAGATAATACTATCAAAGAATAACACTCTGAGGGAAATTCTTCTATCTGGTAAAAACTGCAAGAGAAAAAAACAAATTATATAAATAAATAAAAGAATATATATCAGTTTAGCTGCAGTTAAACCAGAACATTGCAACACAGCGTTAGGGCCTCAAACCAACAAAGGCAATAAAGACTAACAATGGCTTTTTCTTTTTTTTTTTTGATAGTAACTTGGATACACTTCGAATAATGTAAATCCCTCCGCTAAAATTGAGATCTCGTAGCCATTTTAAACTTACTGAAGATGATTTAAAAGATAACGTTTTGTTTAATTTCTTTTTTTTTTTCTTTTTTTTTTTTTTTTTTTTTTTTTTGAGGGAGGGCTGGGCGAGGGGATGTTTTCACAGAATTCAAAGTGAATCCATCGGCAAAACAGTTCCCTGAATTCGTTCTTTAATTTTACACACACACACAAAAAAAAACAACAATAAACCAAAATAAAATGGATCATAGAAAGAAAAAAAAAGATTATAATCATTTTAATCGTTGACACTTTCAAAGAAAGACTAAGAAACTCCGTCTTATATCTCGAGCCATCAAAAATCCTATATTGACGCCAAAGCCGAAATAAATCTTACAAAGAGCGTGACAGAATAGAGTTATTTTGTAGAGTAGTGGTTAGCAAACTGATCTTTAAAAAAAACTAATACAACTACTGAGTTCGATCTCCGCTCAAGTCGCGCGATGACTTTCACTTTCACTTTAAGACTAATACTTTAGGTTGGTTGAATTTTATGGCATATCAACACTTGGGTTATTTTAAGACTAAAACGAAATGGTTTTGTTCATTCTTGTTTGGTATTCAATTATTTGGAACTCATTTTTAAACACATCTTTAAATTCATTTTTTTATCTATTTAACCCTGTATAAATTCATTCAAAAGATTGATTTTAATAGTTTGGAGAATAAAACAATACTATTAGAAATCAATAACTCCAAGTAACTATTTATCAAACCAAGTTTTGTTAAAACCAGTATGCAAATTAAACACACCATATATTATGTAAACGTTCATATCTTAGTAATATACAGGACGCATTGTAGGATTTTAAACCCATTAATAACATTGGCTGTTTTGAGGCAAATCTTAGATTTTCATAAGAGACATCGTTAATAAATAAGACTTATTCTATGTATTGTTCATTTTGACTATAAATTAAATATTCATTGATAAACGTACGCAATTCCTACACGTATTGGGACGTAAGCAGTGACGTAGTTTCGGTTACAGACAAAGAGACACCGAATCTCCATTATAATAAGGTTACATAGGAATGATTACTTGAAATCATATAGTAGTAAGTAGTAAAGTCGTCAGGGCGGCCTAAAATCGGTATCAGCCAGACAGCGAGGGAGTCTATCCCATTTTCACAAGCGTTAGACCAAGGAGATTGGTTTTGGTGTCTGAGCCGGAACTCCATACCTACCATCAGCTCATCACTTTACCGCACAGATTCCTTTGCTACTCATACGCTGAGTTGGCGAGGGCCGGTATTGAACCAGGAACCTTGTGGTTCCTAGTCGAACACTCTACTGACTGAGGACTGACGGCATAATACAAACTAGGCTTGAAATGTCATGAAACCAACCAACCAACTAAGTAAATTTTATCTATCTATTTTGATTTAATCGATTTGAATAGTTTTAATTACTAGAATTTAGAAAAATGATTTATTTTCGTTTTTATATTCTTTAGCGATCTTTAACCCACAGAATTTTGTTATCCAGTCAATAAGCCCCTCCGTTTGCTTCTTGTCCGCCATTAACAAAATAAATACGGGAAATAATTTAATTTAACAGAATTCTTTCGTTCTCTTTACTTTCGCGAAGATTACGGATTGAAAACCAATGCAAAATGCTGAGAATATCAAAAGATTCCCAACAGAGGCGCCATAATTAGATTTTTGTAAAACCTCCGCAACGTAATTTCTTAGGTAGATAATTTATCTATAGTCATGAGTAAGCAAATGTCTATTTCAAAAATGAGAGATTTAATCTCTTCATTTTTCCCAAACTCTAAAGTCCATACAGACAAATCCATGATACTAATGACAAAGGAATTAGTTATTATATATATATATATTATATATATATATATATATATATATTAATATGATAAGTTGTAAACACGGTATGTTTGGAATGGCTTTTTGCCGACAATTTTTGGGAGAGTAAGTGCTTAATTGGAGTCGTACCTAATTTTGAAAATTAATTAATTAATAATGAATTAGGCGGGAATACCTATTTAAATGTATGGCTAAACAAATCGAGAATACAGAGATTGATTTTTCTCGATTTGTTTAGGCATACATTTAAATAGGTATTCCCGCCTAATTCCTTATTAATTAATTAATTTTTTCAAAATTAGGTACGACTCCAATTAAGCACTTACTCTCCCAATATATATATATATAATATATATATATATATATATATATATTGGTACATGAAAACTTATAAAGTACTAAAAGTAGAGGAATCATATGTAAATAGGGAGGTGATATTTTATTATGAAATAAAATATAAAATAAAGGGATACGAAGGCCTTTTCGACCGGTACTTTTCAAGTATTTACACCGGTGACAATTAAAAGTCAGAATGTAAAGAAATTAATAAGAACGAATGGGGGTAAACCAGAGTGTGGTGGTGGGGGGGGGACAAATAAAATGGGGAAAAAGGGGTATGTGTGTGTGCCCTAGGTTAAACCAGGGTTATGAATACCTGAATATATATATATTGGGAGATTAAGTGCTTAATTAAAGTCATACCTAATTTGTAAATTAATTAATTATAAGTAAAGTAAGTAAAGTCGACGGGGCGGCCTAAAGTCGGTATCAGCCAGTCAGCGAGGGAGTCTATCCCCTTTTCACTAGCGCTAGACCAAGGAGATTGTTTTAGCGTCTGAGGTGGAGCGCCACACTTACCATCAACTCCTTACTTACCGCACAGATCCCTGTGCTACTCATACGCTGAGTTGACGAGGACCGGTATCGAACTAGGAACCATGTGGCTTCTAGTCGAACGCTCTACCGACTGAGTTGAATTAGGCGTGCATATCGGTTTAAATGTAAGGCGTAAACAAATCGAGAAAAGTCAATCTCTGTATGTACATTTCAGCCTATTAAGCCTCATCAGCAGAGTTATAGACAGGGCAGTGCTTTGTGTGTGATTTGAACCCTACCTGTCAGACTGACAGGCGGAGACTCTAACCATTACACTAGCTGGCTTACCCAGAATTTCTCGTTTATTTTAAACTGATATATATATCGCTCTTTTTTGGGTGACTTATATATATATATATACATGAGGTAAAATAAGGAATGAAAGAACAAAACTCAGACAGAAATGTGTAGTATATTTCGCAGGAACGTTGAATTCCGCTTCCTCAGCCTTTATTGAATCATTAGGATCATACAAGTGAAAACACTTGTATGATCCTAATGATTCAATAAAAGCAGAAGAAGCTGAGTTCAAGACTTCAGCAAAATATAATACACATGTCTGTCTGAGTTTTGTTCTTTCATTCCTTATTTTACCTCATTCTGTCGGATTCATTCCAATCCCATTTTCCTCATATATATATATATATTGATAATTGTATTATATTACCATGACCAGACAACTCGGCAAACACCATTTGCGACACCCGGAGCACTGGACAGCTGTTTCGACCTCCTTTGGTCTTATCAGCAGTGCATACCACAATCTCCGCCACTAGAGATTGAACCAGTGGACCACAGACTGAAGAGCGGAGACTCTTGTCTGGTCATGGTAATATAATTCAATTATCAATATCAATTATGTAATTCCTCTATCTATGAAATTTAATATATATATATATATATATATATATATATATATATATATATATATATATATATAATGTTTTTTTGAGTTTCTTTTCTTTGGACAGTATGTAAAAATGGAATTAGAAATGAATATCCATTTTTGATCGTGTTGATGTTTATTTGATGTTTACAAATAAACATCAACGCCATCAAAAATGGATATTCATTTTCAATTCCTTTTACATATATATATATATATATATATATATATATATATATATATATATATCAACTCCTTCGCTCAAGTAAAATGTGACACATGGTCAATTTCTTAAGCGGATTTTAACAGGCTGGATCTCAGAGTATACTTTCTCCTAAACTGGTTACCCTACTATTTACCCATATCTAGAGGGAAAATAGTTGAATGCATACCCTTCTCAAGGGTATTAGTGCTGTGTGAAATACAAACGGCCTTGTCCAGTATTTGAACTCGGGCCTCAGAGTCCATTTTCTACGACGATAACCATTACAGAACGGGAACCTCCAATTAAATTTTATATAAAGGGCCGGGTTAGCTCAGTCGGTAGAGCGTTCGGTTAGAAACCACAAAGTTCCTAGTTCGATACCGGCCCTCGCCAACTCAGCGTATGAGTAGCACAGGGAATTTGTGCGGTAAAGTAAGGAGCTGATGGTTGGTGTGGCGCTCCACCTTAGACGCTAATATAATCTCCTTGGTCTAGCGCTTGTGAAAAGGGGATAGACTTCCTCGCTGATTGGCTGATACCGACTTTAGGCCACCCCGACGACTTTAGATGTTGCTGACCGATTATTTATGCTGGTCAGTATTTTGGAGGGCAGGAGGTTCAAACTACTATAGTATTTCAAGTACCCAATGTTAGTCATTTATAACTAATTATATAGGGTATTTACTAGGTACCCCACGTGTACGGGTTAGGCACAATGCCCTATTAATATGGGAACACCCACAAACCGAAGCTCATGAGGTAGCGGGTGCAAAAAATGCGTTGATCCCGTCGGCATTCCCCCTCAAGGGGGTGCCTCAGGCACTGGGCAATAAATCCAGCCCTGCTCCTTTAAATCGAGGACGCAGGTGTTGCCTGGGGGGATGGCCCTCGGGGATCAACGATGTTAATTACTTTATCAGTCCAGCGGCCGACCCAAAACCTCCGCGACAGACTGGATGTGGCACAAGGTCAAACTTCAGAGCTCACTCAGTAGGAAACAGAAGATATCGGTTTCGATACCGGCCCTGAGTAGCACAGCTTGTATCTTTGCAGTGAACTGGAGAGCTGATGGTAGGTGTGGCGCTCTTCCCTCTGACGCAAAAATAATCTCCTTTGTCTAGCGCTGATACCGACAATAGGCCACTCTGCTAACCTTACTTTTATAGCCCGTTTTACTTCAGTGCGTATATATATTTACCAACCCCTCCACACGAGCAGGATGTGACACAAGGTCAATTTCTTAAGCGGAGTTTAACAGGTTTGAATTCAGAGTTTTCCTTCTCCTAGACTAGTTGCCTAACCAAGGTTAAAGAGCCCAGTCTGCCCTACTATTTGCCCACGGCTGGAGGGAGAGTAGGATTCATACCTTTCCCAAGGGTATTAGCGCTAAGTGAAATGCAATTACCACGTCCAGGATTTGAACTCGAGACGACGAGTCCATTTCCCATGACTTTAACCATTATACCACGCGCTTCCTTCAGTGCGTATATGATCCACCTAGGAACCACAAGGTTCTGGGTTCGATATAGACCCTCGCAAACTCAGCTCATGAGTAGCACAGCTTGGATCTGTGCAGTGGTGTGGGGTAGTTGATAGTAGTTGCGGTGCTCTACCTCAGACGTAAAACAAACAATCTCCCTGGTCTAGCGCTAGTGAAGAGGGAATAGACTCCCTCGCAGTACGGCTGATACTGATAATAGATCACTCCGCCACTTTACTTACAACTGGTTTAAATTCAGAGTTTCTTTCTCTTTAACCGGTTGCCGTACCAAAGCTAAATGACCCCGTCTGGCCAATTATTTACCCATAGCTGGGGAAGAAGTAATGGATTCCCGTCTTTCCCAGCCGAGTCCAGGATTTGAACTTCCATCGAAGAGTACATTTTCTACGAAAATAACCAATTAGTTGAGTTTGGTTTATTGATTGTCCAACCCCTCCTCACCGTGACAGGGGGTGACAACGAGGTATGCCGTTTGAAACTCAAGTTTCTGATAGGGTCTCCAGTGACAATTTGTAATAGACAGTGCGCTGAATTGACCGTTTTGTAGATATTTGAATTGAACATTGTCAAAGGAATGTAATAAGCTATACAATTGACGCGTGTATTTGGTCTGGTTTCGTTTGTTTTATGGCATATCAACCTAACTGGGTTATTTAATGCCAACAAGTTTTGAAATAAATTCATTCTTAATGGATACTCAGTTTTTTTTTTTTTGTAAATACATTTTTCTATTTAACCCATAGATATGACCTTAACAGGTACTACCCCTCTGGGTCAGAGTGGACCTGGGAGAATGGTGATGAAGGGGTGCTCCACATTCCCCAAACCTCCAAAACTGGAACCTCATCATCAGATAAAATTTAACGCCATTTCCAGAACATGAAGACCCTCAATCTTGGAGCTCTGGGGAGTGTGGAGTACCTTTTTATGGCCATTACTCCCAGGTCCACCCTGACCAAGAGTGGGAGTACCTGTTAGGGTCCCATCTATGGGTTAAATAGAAAAATGTATTTATAAAAAAATCTATGGATTAAATAGAAAACTGTGTTTTAAAAGATTGTTTAAAAATTGAGTTAATAATAACTAGCAAAAATGAATAAAACAAAACGTCTTCGGTATAAAATAACCCAAAAAGGGTTGACATGTCATAAAATCCAACAAACCAAAATACTAACAATTATATGGTTTCAATTAATTATTTATATGTAATAGTAGTCATTTGCGCCTTGCGGTTCTACCTTAAACCAAGGAAAGGCTAAGGGAGTAAACCCCGAAAACAAATCCGGAGCCGGAGTCCCGAAGATGGGTGGTGCTGTATCTCAGTACTTCCCAACAACTCCTGCGACACCGCTGTTGCCAAACCGCATTGGTTCCTACCTTTCCTTTGGATCACAACGGCTGTGTGGAGAGGGAGGATCTGCTGCTTGGGCGACAGCTCACCCTCCATAAAAAAAAACCTGCCCAGGCTACGTAGTTTTTCCTACTGCAAAAACAATACCCATGCCGCAAGAGGAAACTGGAAAATTTCCACCTCAGATGCCTACGCCGCATCCTATGCATACATTGGCAGGACAAAGTGTCAAACACAGAAGTGCTGGAATGAGCAAACATGCGACCTGGCGACTCCTTGTCAAACAAGGAACGAAAATGAGTGAAAAAGAGGAACTCCAGCAGGCATCACTGTTTGCTTGCAGTTACTGCACCAGAGATTGCCATTCAGAAAGTGGACTGTTCAGCCACTCACACAACTGCAGAAAAAAGTGGACACTACGCCATCGTCTTTAGTAGATTGACATAAGTGCTTGTACATTTTGCGTTTATAATGGAAAGGTGAGGGGTGAGAGAAAGTCAGGAAGTGTCTCTCACCCCTCACCCATTTACCTTTTTACTATAAATGCAAAATGTACAAGCACTTATGTCAATAAAGTTTCGAAAAAGCTTCATACAATGAGGCGAAATATCAACTGAATTCAACTGTCTGTGTTGTTATATCCACACTTTCCCCTATTCTCAACCATATTTTTGTCGGATTTATTCAAATCCTTTACCCCTCATAGAGAGAGAGGGGGGAGAGAGAGACTGAGTGAGAGAGGCGGAGATGGAGAGTGTAATGGCGTAGGGGAGGCTCTTACAGAAGCAGACCTGGATGAAAAAAGAAAAAGATCAAGACTGGACCCAGATATATATATATATATATATTATATATATATATATATATATATATACTAGCAAATATATGCACCCTCCGTTTGCAAGTATTTTAGTTAAATTTTATAATAAAATATCATATTAAATTAGAAAGGCTAATGAAACTGAATAAGAATGTAGATAAAAAGATTTTGAACAGAGGGTGTATGATTGAAAAATAGAACAACTTTGAAACTCTTCCATCATTTTCCATTACTTCCGTCTTTCATTGGTAAATTTTCCTAATTAAAATGTTTAGCTAAAATAGGAAGTAAAGAATAATATTACAGTTATTTCTTCTTGTTAAGGGATTTCTTTTAAGATTTATTGAAGAGATTTTTGCTCATATTCAATAAGATAAAACCAAACAATTAGAAATCAATAATACTAAGCATATATTTATTAAAATCAATCTTTTAAGATCAATATGCAAATTAGCCTTACCATTCACACTGTAAACCTCTATTTTGTTGTATATATAAATATAATTGCATGTTGTCAGTATGTAGACATAGTTAACAGTATTAATAATGTAAGACAATTTTATTAATAATTGAGGTTTAGATAAAAATAAAATCATGGAGAATGTGATGTCAATAACTAAGAGAATTGTTACTTGAGTAGGAATAGTTTCGGTTACAGTCAAAAAAACACACAATCTCCATTATAATAATATATATATATATATATATATATATATATATAGAGAGAGAGAGAGAGAGAGCGAGAGAGAGAGAGATGGAGGGAGAGAGGTGGAGATGGTGAATGAAATGGCGTAGGGGAGGCTCTTACAGAAGCAGACCTGGAATGAAAAAAAGAAAAGATCAAGACTGGACCCAGAGATAGATAGATAGATAGATAGATAGACAGACATACAGACAAATAGAGAGAGAGGGGGGTGGAGGAGAGAGTTGGAAATGGTGAGTGAAATGGCCAGGGGGGGGGCTCTTACAGAAGCAGACCTGGCCAGAGCAACTTGGGATATTTACGTGAGATACAAAGACAAATTTTCGACGGAAAGTGTTTAACTTTGGTAATTTCTTCAAAACTCGTTAGCCTCTACCATCAATAGAATTGAAATCAGTTGCCTTTTTCTTGGTAAATTCAGAAAAGGGGATCTGAGCATAATTTTCATCTGAAAGTCTTGGCACGATTTACTGGACACCAAGGTCACTGGAATTTTTCCCGACAGTCACAGTTCGTTCTGTTTCATTGTGCGCATGCGTGCATGTACAATGGGCTTATTGCTACATGCACACAGAAAGAAAAAACATATTGTCAATGAATGAAAGTATGTTTCTGTTCAGTTGTAGGGTTCATAAATCTTTATTTGCTTCTGGTGTGTTGCTGTGAGAATTCATGACTATAACGTTTTTTGGTGTCAGGTCTACTTCCCTACGGGGTTCCCCTCACCTCTCTCTCTCTCTCTCTCTCTCTCTCTCTCTTCTTCTCTGTCTCTCTCTCTCTCTCTTTCATCTTGGTTTTCTTCTCACCATCTTTATCTTTCAGTCTCTCCTCTCTGTCTTTCTCTTCTCTCCTCTTTCTTCATCTATCTTTTTAATTCTCTTCGTTCATGGCCTCTCTCCTCTCTCTCTTCTCTCTCCTCTCCATCTCTCTTTCTTCTCTCTTTCATTTGGTTTTTCTCACTATCTTTATTCTTTCAGTCTCTCTTCTCTCTCTCTCTCTCTCCTCTCTCCTCCCTCGTTTCTCATCTATCTTTTTTATATCTCTCTTCATGCCCCCCCTCTCAATCTCTCTCTCTTCTCTCTCTCTCTCTCGTTTCCTCTCTCTGATCAAATGCTCTAAGGATCTTCCTCTTCCGTCTGTCCTTCTGTTCTGTCTCTGTCTCTGTCTGTTGTCGTCTGTCCTGTCTTCTCTCTCTCTCTCTCCTGACAAATGCTCTTCGTCTGTCTGTCTCTCTGTCTGTCTTCTGTCTCTCTCTCAACCCTCTTCTCTCCTCTGTTCTCTCTCTCTATATATATTATATATCCCTCTATCTCTCTACTATCTATAACTCTCCTCGTCTCTTCTCCTTCTCCTCCTCTCTCAAACCTCTCTCTCTCCTCTCTCTCTCTCTCTCTCAATCATATATTATATATATATGTTGTGGTGTTGTGTGTGTGGTGGTGGTGGTTTGTGTGTGCTACAGGACGATTAATATATTGTCTGCTTCTGTGTGATTTTTTCTTTTTCTCCTGAGCTCTCGTCTCTCTCTCTTCTCTCTCTCTCTCTCTCTCTTCTATCCTCTCTCTCTCTCATCTCTCATATTCCTGGTCTACTTACTCTGACTCTGACCGAATTCTACTCTCTGTCTCTCTCTCTCTCAAGATTGCTGTCTCTCTCTTCCTCCTCCTCCCTCTCTATCCGCCTTCTACATGTTCAAGAAGACTCTCCGGAGAGCAGGAACATACTTCTCTCTCTCTCTCTCTCATACTCTCTCCAACACTTCGGGAGTCTACTTCTGGAACAGATCTCATCTTCTCCTCTCCTGTTTACATCTGCTCTCTGTCTCTGTCCTCCTCTTCGTCTCTGCAATCTCTCTCATGGGAAGGCTTAAGTGTTAACGCTGCGTAACCCGCCACAATAACTGCAGCGCAGTACACCTGATGACATGTGAAGCATTACCGATATCGTTATTAACTCTAAAATGTTTATTGCTTAGACAAGTTTTTTTCTCCTTTTTTTAGGTGTGTGGAGTGCAATATCGTGTGTTGGGTTAAGTTAGTCAATCATCCTCGCTGAAAATAAAAACGCTAAAAAATGTTCAATTGTCCGACAACGAATTGAATATGCCGTTCGATTTCAAAAACACCAAGTTTTGAAGTCAGGCCGTGAGATTTGGCTCTGCTGAACCGGTATTGAAAAAGTCGTCACACCACTGTTCCCTCTGAACTCTATCGCGTTTTCCAGATGTCTCAACAAAACAGTCGTTACTGTATGTCACAAACACACGCTAGATAAAGACGTTTCAATAAGTTGGTTGATTTATTTTTACGGCATGTAAACCCTTTTTGGGTGATTCAATGCGAAGTTCAGACTTTCTTTTTTTTTTCGAGCTATTATATATATTTGTCAACCAATTCTCAACACGAGTAGGATGTGACACAGGCCAATTTCTTAACAACGGAATTTAACTGGTTTGAATTCGAGTTTCCTTCTCCCAAACTTAAAGATCCCAGTCCTTCCCTACCAATTACCCATAGCTGGTGGAGAGTAGCATATTCAGCGCTATGTGAAATGCAACTATCCTCATCCAGCATCTTGAACCCGATGTCGCCGTGTCACATTACCTATCGACGAACAATTACTCACGGTTTATGAGACCTATGATAATTCTTGAAGGCTTGAAATGTATTTTTAAAGTAGAGTCGCTATGTAGCTCGCGGTGTAGAATACACCGACTGCACCTCTGCAGAGGGGTAAGATCCCCTCAATGGGTGCACCTATGGCGACTCGTGATGCTTAAGGATGGAACCCAGTGGCTGAGCAATCTTACTGGGCTAAGACGGTCGGTCGAAGAAGGCCTCCTCCGATCAATCGGCTGATCAACGTCAAAACCCTAGCAACCTATATGATGCCTTAACCCTAGTGCCTCTATGGCAAGCCCAGGCCACTTTTTATCATATAGGTGCTAGAAGGCGGTGGCTTGAGGGTCTTCATGTCCTGGGGAAAAAAATTAATAATATTGATTGGGGAATGTGGGAGCAGCCTTCATCACCTTACTGCCAGGTCCACTCTGAGTGGTAGTACCATATTAGAATCTATCAATAGGTTAAATAAGAAATGTGGTTTATAAAAAAATTGTGTATCCATTAAGAATGAATTTTTCAAACTTGTCGGCAGTAAATGGCCCCACTGAGGTTGATATGCCGTAAAACCAAAACAAACAAAAAAATTTGGAAGCAGGTTTTCAACTTGAGGATTCAAAACGGCTATTACGCTGAAGAAGAAGCACGAACGAGCAAAAAGCCAGATGGGAGGGGTGCGATTTTTTCATTGTTATAATATAATCTGCAATACAGCTGATAGGCAACTATTTATCTATTGATTCCTCTATCTATCAGTACATGTTGTACCGTAACCGTGTGTCAGGCCATGTCATCACCTCAAATAAATAATGAACCATACCAGTTGATTGGAGGAAAGAAAAGAAAACAAAAAAGAAAAAGGAGGAGGGGGAGATGGAGGGAAGAGAGGCGATATCCATCAGCATGTAATAGTATTATCAGTTTCAATGGAAGGAAGGCAAGGGAAGAAAGGAAAAAAGAAAGGAAGGGAAAAAGAAAGAAAAAGAATATAACATGAATGCATGTGTTCGGAATGTTAACGACCCAGTCGTCCACCTGAGATACAATAATCGGACGCATCCGTTTTGATTGTGAGGGAAAGAAAAGAATAAGCTAATATTTATAAATTATGGGAATATAGAGGTATGAACATCTATATATATATAGGAGGTATAATTATATATATATATATATATATATATATACTATAACCTATATTATATAAGAATATATATAATAATATTATATATATATATATATATATTTTTATATCATATATATATATAATATAAATATATTATGGATATATATAATATATATATATATAAATCTGATGGAATTAATTGAAAAAATAATAATAATAATAATAATAATAATAATCAATAATAATATAATAATAGGCAAATGTAAAAATATTCCGTACCAGAGAGATTTTTTTACGACCTCATCAGAGTAATCAAAAATAAAAAAATTCACTCTGATTGAAGGGTCGTAAAAAAATCTCTCTGTGTACGGAATATTTTTACATTTTTCCTATTATTATTATTATCATTATTATTCAATTTCATCTGATTATTTTAATAATAATAATAATAGCGTAAATCCGTATACATTTTGATAAACGGGACCGAAACAAACAAGAAGAGGAAACATGTGTAAAAGTGACTATCGATTAAAAGTTTATATCGATAAAATTTATTTTCATCATC
>CM042155.1:74219323-74224323 GCA_023376005.1 Doryteuthis pealeii
AATAAAAATAAAAAAAAGTAAAGAAAGACAAAGGAAAAAAGAAAAAAGGCTGGATAATTCTTTTTGAAATTGAGATATTATCACACAGATCTTTCTTTTTTATATTATTATTATTATTATTATTATTATTATTATTATTATTATTAATTATTATTGTTATCATTATTATTATTATTTATTATTTTTCTGTATCAATTAAAGATGAAATAATAAAAGCTTCTTTTCTTTTCTTTCCCTTTTTTTTTGATTTATGACAAAATACCGCATCTATTTCAACATTTCCTGGTGTACGCGTATAAAAGAACAATTCACTTTACAATATCCTCCGGCATTTTGTGAAAGACTTTTGAGAATCATTTCCATATTGTTGTATTTGCCAAAAAAATGTAGATAATAAGTACTTATATCCGATATTAGGAAACGACTTTTTTGGGCAGCTGGCCCGGCCGTTACAACAACATTCAGAGAGCGGCGATGTAGATTTAGAATCCGGTCCTGCCACAGGAATGTCTTTTTTAGTCTAAAAGGCATGAAACAAAAACTTTCCGCTTCCGACGCGAAGTGCGGTCTTCGACTAACGGCCCTATCTAATACCAAAAGGTCGTCGCGGATTTTCTAAGGTTTTTTAAACAACTGATAATACTTCGAGTACACACATATGCGCGTGTGCGCGTGTGCGCGTGTGTGGTGTGTGGGTGGTGTGAATGTTGCACCCCGGCGCGCATGTATGTTAATCGTATGTAATGTATGTATGTATGCGCGCCGTTGTCCCTTCTAACTATGAATATTGTTTGTGTGCTCCTACTCGAAAGTTGAGATAGATAGATTAATATGAACTGACAGGAGATAGATAGATAGAATAGATAGATAGATAGATAGAATAAGTATTAACTGACAGGAGATAGATAGATAGATAGATAGAATAGATAGATAGATATTACTGGACAAGGGAGATAGATAGATAGATATGTAGATAGATAGATAGATCGTAGATTTATTAACTGACAAGGAGATAGATAGATAGATAGATAGATAGAATAGATAGATAGAATAGATTTACTGACAACGGAGATAGATAGATAAGATAGATAGATAGATAGATAGATAGATCTTAACTGACAGGAGATGATAGATCGAATAGATAGATAGAATTAGATAGATAGATAGGATAGATATTAACTGACAAGGAGATAGATGATAGATAGATAGATTAGATAGATAGATATTAACTGACAAGGAGATAGATAGATAGACTAGATAGATAGATATTTAACTGACAAGGATATAGATAGATAGATAGATAGATAGATAGATATTAACTGACAAGAGATAGATTATAATAAGATAGATATAAACTTGCAAGCGTATAGATAAGATAGATAATAGATAGATAGATATAAACTGCAAGCGGTAGATAGATAGATAGATAGATAGATAGATAGATAGATAGATAGATAGATTGATTGGAAAAGAGGAGTAGGACGTTTGGAGTATATACTGAGAGAGACAAAAAGTTATAGTGAAAAAGAGAGAACTAAAAAGAAGAGGACAGAAACAAAGGAACTTGGGGAAAAAAGAAAGAAAGAAGGAAAGAAAGAAAGAAAGAAAGAAAGCTAAATTGTTATATGTGTATTATTTTTAGAATATAAACTTAATATGGGATTTGTTTTTGTTTTTCTTTATTTCTTCTTTTTCTTTCTTTTGGTTGTTTTTTTAAGGTTTTGCTTTGTGCCTTTTTTTGTTTTGTTTTTGTCTTTTTGTTCCTTATTTTTTGTCTTTTTGTTTTTTTCTATAACATTCTTCTTTCTTTTTTTACCAATGTTTGTTTGTTGAAATATCTCAGTGGATTTTGTTTATTCGCTGTTCCCTATTCCAATTTGAATTTTCAACAGCAAGTGTCGCGTTTCATGGTTTGGCGTGTCGCGTGGTTGCGTGTGCGTGCGTTCATGTGTGTGTGAGAGTATGTGTTCCCGTACTAGATGTGTGTGCGCACGCGCGTGTCTCTGCGCGTGTGTGCGTGTGTCTCTGCGTGTGTATGTGTGTGTGTGGTGCGTGTGCACGTTCTACACCAGCGAATTGACGCGAGAAAATACTGCAAACAATGTTGAGAAGAGCCCACGAGACGCGTTGGTGTCCGAGCGAGGCGGGCATGTGTTGGGGGGGGGGGCTTTCGCGTTTTTTCTTCGTGTCCGTACCTGCATGTTACCTAGCCCGCGTTTATTCTAACACCTTCAATTTTTGAAGAATTATAAAATACACTTGTAAAAATTAATATACATTAGATTTATAATAATAACATTTTTTTTTTTTAAATGACTTACGAGCTTACTTGTGACTCGGAAGGAATTTATTTATTTACAAAAAGGGCGGGATGTTTTTTGGGTTTTTTTTACTGGAAAAAATGTTTTTTAATATTTATTTTTTCCACCGCCTTTTTTATCAAGAAAGTATTGCTTTTATTTATTTGTTTAATTTTATTTATTTTTTACTCTGTGCTGCCTCCTTATCCTCCCCCCACAAACACCACCTCACCGCCTCCTCAGTTGTTTTTTCCTTCTTCATGCCTTTCTCAGTTTCGACCATTAGTATTTTTTTATTCAGATGGGGACAGAAATTACAGGACAGTCCATACGATTATGTTGTTATGACATTCTGCTAGCTTTATGGAGCAGCTAGACTCTCTCTCATCTCTCTCTCTGCTCTCTCTCTCTCCTCTCTTCTCTCTCTCATCTCTCCTCTCTCCTCTTCTCTCTTATCTATTCTATCTCTCTCTCTCTATCTCTCTCACTCTTCTCTCTTCTCTTCTCTCTTTTATATATATACATATATATATACATGTGTGTGTGTGTTTGTGTGTGTTTCACTGCGTTTTTACTTCTGCTCTTTTAAATTTTCCCTCTATCTCCCCGCCTCCCCCCTCTCTCTCCTCTCTCTCTCTTCAATCTCTCTCTTCTCTCTCTTCTCTCTTAAATATATAATATATTATATAACATGTGTGTGTTTGTGTGGTGTTTCACTCGTTCTTTACTTTCTCTCTCTTTATTTCGCTCTATCTCCCCCTCTCTCACACTCTCTTCTCTCTCAACTTCCCCGCCCCCACCAACCTTTTTCTTAAAAATTTCTCTCATCTCCTTCCTTTCTCCCTCTTTACTCTACGTTTTCTTTTCTCGTCTCCTCTCGGTACGCCAGCCTTCCTCTAATTTTTTCTCTACACACTACTCTCTTTTTACTCTCACTTTACCCTCCTCTCTCTCCCCCCTCTCTCTGGCCTCTCTCTCGCTCTCTCTTTTTTCATCTCTCTCTCTCTCTCCTCTCCTTCTATCCTATGCCTTCTTTTTTCCCTCATCTCTTTCAATTTATTTCTTCCACCCACTCGCCACCTCTCTCTCTCTCTCTCTCTCTCTCCTCTCTCTCTCTCAATCTCTCTCTCTCTCTCTCTTCTCTCTCTCTCTTCTCTCCTCTTCGTCTCTCTTTCATATCCTGGTCTCTTACTCTTCTGTCACACCCACTATTTTTTTCCTCCTTTAGTCTACCTATTTTCTTATGTTCATCTTATTTTTTTAGCGACAGACGCATTTTTATTTTCTTTATTTTCGCATCGTCAGTCTCTTAAGATCAGCTTAGTTTTCAATCATTTCACTTCATAGGAATTTTTTTCCTTTCGTTGTTTTTTTGTTTTGTTAGTTCTTTTTCATAATCCTGTTCATAACGTAGACATTTTTTTCTTTTTTTTTTCTGCAGAGCGATAAAATAATTATGAACGCTGTAGCATTAAGTCGAATAAAGTGAAACCTACGTTCAAAAAATATCGTAAAAAAAATTCATGTTATGGGGGAATAATGTGCTAGTTTAATTAAGCAACAAAACAAAAAAGAAGAACGGTAATGAAAAGAAAGTTCATTAAACGAAATTTCCACCAGACACAATCTGTCAAGGTCTTTAATTGAACCGGAGATCTTTTAAATATATCAGCCAGTCTCCTCCCTTTAAGTCCTGACCTCTCCCCTCTCTCTCTCTCTTCTTCTCTCTCTCTCTCTCTATCTATCTATCTATTATCTAATCTATCTATCTCCCTTTTTATTTCTCTTTTCCCATTTATTATTCATCTCTTGGTCTGTCTCTTTTTAACTTCTTTCTCACTCAACGTTTACATTGCCTTCTCTCCTATATATTCCTCTCCTGTCTCTCTCTCTCTCCCCCACACACATTCTGCTCTCCTCTCCCCTCATCCGCCTCACCCTGCCTCTCTCTCCTCTCTCTCTCTCTCTCTCGTCTCTCTCTCTCTCTGCTCTCCCCTTTTATTTCTCTTTCCCACTTTTTATTTATCTCTTGGTCGTCTGCTTTTTAAATCTTTTTTTCTCTCTCTACCGTTTTTACATTCCTTTCTCCACGCAATATATTTCTTTAACCTGACTTCTCCCCCCCCCACTTCATCTCTCCTCTCTCTTTCTGCTTCCTCTCTCTCTCTATCTCTCTCCCCCGTTTTAATTTATTGAACTGCGCATTAACGATCGTGACGACTGAGTGTGATTGTGGGTGACGCAGATTTATGGGAGTTTCATATGAACGTTTCTCCTACTTTATGTCATATAACTCCTCTTCAAAGTTATTCCTTCAAAATCTAACTATCTATCTAATCGATTCTATCTTTCCCCTCTCCCTCTCATCCCCCTCTCTCTCTCTCT
The DNA here is from genome assembly GCA_023376005.1 of Doryteuthis pealeii. NCBI lineage: Eukaryota > Metazoa > Mollusca > Cephalopoda > Myopsida > Loliginidae > Doryteuthis > Doryteuthis pealeii. The sequence continues at coordinate 74,224,009 of CM042155.1, forward strand.
CTCTCTTTCTCTCTCTCCTCCTCTCTCTCTCTCTATATATATATATATTATATATATATATGTGTGTGTATATGAGCGTTAAGTAAAACAACAAATGTGTTTATTTTTATATGGTTTTCAAGCCGACAATTTTTGAAGTCCATACTAATTTAAACTTGAAGTCCATAACCTAATTTTGAAAATTAATTAGTTAATAATTAATGAATTTTTTTTTTTTAAGGCGGGCATAATATGTTCAAATGTAAGGCTAATAACATTTTCTTCGATTCGTTTAGCCTTAACATTTGACATAATAACTGCCCGCCTAAAACAAGA
>CM042155.1:74226823-74241823 GCA_023376005.1 Doryteuthis pealeii
CTCTATTAAATGGGAGATTCCGCTTCCGGTTTTGTCTGTAACAAAAACTACGGTCACGCTGCCTACGTCGCACACCATGCCTAAATATCGTCATAAATAGAATACACTCAAATTATGAGGCATGCAATGTTAGACAGCCTCCCATCGGGCTTTTTTAAACAGTTTTAATAAATACATAATTCACCTGGTATTATCTAATCTATATATAGTTTGTTTTATATTTAATATATATTAAAGTTATCCAAAACTAAGTTTCCGATTGCAAATTTTTTAATTTTTTACTACTTTAATAATATATTTCATTTTTTATCCTTTGAAAAATTTGATGATTTTACTTTACTATATGATCACCCAACTCTCTGATATTAAAATTTTCAACTCCCATCCCTTCAGCAATTACTTATTTTACGTCCGCCTCAAAGGGCGTTTTTTTAATTTTGCTAAGTGTTAATAGTTCCCTAAATAACATTGAAGATGTATAAAATAATATTAGAACATATTATCGCCTAGTTTATTGCATTCTATTTATTATGTTTTTATAGCAACGCAGTAGTTTTTCTTATTTGAAATGTTTTTTTAACATAAAAAAAAAGAAATACGGGTGTTTGTGGGGCCTGGAACTGATCAATGGCATTTTACTTATTTAAATAGGGGAAAATTGCATTTGATATACGAGGAAATTGGAGACGCGAGAAAAACTAATTAAACTCGTAAGTCAAGGTTGTGGGCCGGTTTAGCTCAGTCGTAGACGTCGGCTGAAACCGAACAAGATTTCTAGTTCGATACCGCCTCGTCCAACTCAACGTATGAGTAGCACAGGATCTGTGCGATGAAGTAAGGAGACTGATGGGGGTGTGACGCTCGCAGCCTCTGACGCAAAACACAATCCTCCTTGGTCCTAGCGCTTGTGAAAAAGGGATAGCTCCGCCGCTGATTGGCTGATACCGAACTTTCGGCCGCCCCACGACTTTACTGTTACTTTACTTATATATATATATTATATATATATATATATAATATATTATATATGAGTTTAGCTCAGTTCCGGTAGAAGCGTCCGACAAAGGACCACATGTCCAGGATTCGCTACCGTCTCGCCTCTCAGCGTATGATTAAGCACAGAGATCTGCTGGGAAAGTGAGGAGCTGATTGTACGTATATGCGCTCCTGCAGAGACCCTTGGTATAGCGCTAGGGAATAAGGTGACACGCCCTCGCTGTCCTGCTGATTAAACTTGCACCTACTTTTTCTATATATATATACTATATAATTCGTGTTTCTAATATATATACATATATATATCATTGTGTTTTACACACACAACGTGCGTGGCGCATATATATATATTATATATATATATATATATTACATATAAGATGTATATATCGGCAGTGTTTTATTACTACCATAATATTATATGTGTGATGATGTATTATATTTATTTGTGTGTGTGTGGTATGTTAGTTTCATATATCATATATATAATATAAGTATGTATGTAATATCATTGTGTTAATATTATATATATAATTATTACTATATATGTGTGTGTGTTGTGTGTGTGTGTGTGTGTATCAAGTGTTTCTATATATATACTACATATATATATCATTGTGTTTTTACACTTCACACGTCGCGTGCGCGAATATATAATCATATATATATTTATATATATACATAGTATATAGTTATTTCATCAGTGTTATATATATATATATTTTAGGTGTGTGGTGTGTGGTGTGTGTGTGTGGGTGTGTGCTATATATATTTGGTGTTATTATGTATATATATATATATGAATATGTACTGATATATCATTGTGGTATATAGTTATATATATATAATATATATTAGTGTGTGTGTGTGTGTGTAGGGTGTGGTGTATTGTTTATAACAATATTGTTATATATAGTCATCCAGAAGTTGACTTATCAGTCTCTTAGTGTCATTGTGAGCTACTACACATGAATTTATATAATATATTATATATATATATATATATAATATATATTATATTTGTGTGTGTGTGTGTGTGTGTCGTGTGTTGTGTGTGTATCGTGTTTCCTAATATATATACCTATATATATCATTGGTGGTTTTACACTCACACGCGCGTGCCGCGCATAATACTACTATAATATTTATATATATCATATATATAGATTATTATCATAGTGTTATTATATATATATAATATATATATATATGGTGTGGTGTGTGTGGTGTGTGTGTGTGTGTGTGTGGCATATATTTGTGTTATTTCATGTATATATATAGTATAATATATATATATATATGTATGTATACCATTGTGTTATATATATATATATCTAATACTATATAGTATATATATTTGTGTGTGTGTGTGTATGTATGTATCGCCTAGTATGTATGTATAACACAATAATTGATATATATAAATAAGTCATCCAACAGCCACGTGTTTCGACTTATCACAGTCCTCTTCAGTGTGCTAAGACATTTGTCAGCTATCCTACAGCGGGATAGAAGATAGTATAATTATATATATTATATATATATTATATATATATATATCTTTCAGTCTATCAACCCATCGATCTATCCGGATCTATTCTTATCTAAAGCAATGATCAACTTCAATTTCTGTTCATATCTCTCTATGCGACCAATCGATCTATCAAAGTTTGTTTTTATGCTACCTGTCGATCTATCCCGTCTGTTTATATCTATTTCAGTCAGAATACAAATCGATCAACCACTAACTGTTGATATCTGTCTGTCACTCTCACTGGTTCGATTTCTCTCTAAAAATTCACACACGGAAAATGCGGATATTTCAACTATATTTAATAGGTGACAGCCAGGGAAAATTAGAATAGGCGGACCGAGTTCAAAATTCCAAGCTGAGCTAGTAGGTATTCAACCTTACTTTGATGCCACTTGGAAAAAAACGAGGTTTTGCATAGATAGATAGATAGATAGATTAGAAGATAGATGATGTAGAAACTGTGGTATAAATACAGATACTGAGAGTGTAATAGAGAGTGATGGGGCAGATAGAAATAAAAGATAGGGAACGATAAGAGAAAATAAACCAGACAGACAGACAGATAGATAGATAAAGATAGATAGATAGATAGATAGATAGAAACTGTGATATAACTACAGATACTGAGTAGTGTAATAGAGAGTGATGGGCCAGATAGAATAGAAAAGATAGGAAACGATAAGAGAAATAAAACAGATAGATAGAATAGATAGATAGATAGATAGATAGATAAATAGAAACTGTGGTATAAATTCATGATACTGAGAAGTGTAATAGAGAGTGATGGGGCAGATAGAAATAGCAGAAGGAAAGATAAGAGAAAATAACAGACNGGAAATTAGGTGAGTGATCACAGAGACAAGCTCATTTTGAATGTATTGAATAACGTTCTGTGTTAGTAATTATACCTACCCTAAATAAAATGGCATTACTTTTTACTCACCCTAATAGATAGACAGATAGATAGATAGATAGATAGATAGATAGATAGTCCTATATAATCCAGCTTATGTTGAGAGGAGACGGGCACTGCCTGATGAGTCTCTTGAAGGGCTTAGCATATTATCCTGACGATCTTCTGCAACGTCGGATAATTTGATCTGATTTTTCAAATTTTATACCTGTTGCATGTTATTTGTAGAAGATGGGCATCGCCGAAAAAGTGTATTATTATTATTATTATTATTATATATATATATATATATATATAGATATATATATATATATATTATATATATACCTTCATCATTTATATATATATATATATGAAAGTACGTAAATAAACACTGTGTTTATTTGATATGGCTTTTAGCCGACAATTTTTGGAGGATATGTGCTTAATGGAAGTCATACCTAATTCTTGAAAATTAATTAGTTCATAATTAATGAATTTAGGCGGGCATATATGTTCAAATGTAAGGCTAAACAGATCGAGAAAATGTCAATCCCTGAAATGTACATTCAGGGATTGACATTTTCTCGATTTATTTAGCCTTACATTTGAATATATATGCCCGTCCAAATTCATTAATTATTAACTAATTAATTTTCAAGAATTAGGTATGACTTCCATTAAGCACATATCCTCCAAAAATATATATATATGTATATACATTTGTATATGCATATATATATATATGTATGTATGCATATATATATGCATATATGTATATATATATGGGTGTATGTATATATATATATGTATGTATATATATATGCATATATATATGTATGTATATATATATATATATATGTATATATATATGTATGTATGTATATACATATATGTATATATATGTATGTAAATATATATATACTTTTTGACACCCCTTATATATATATATATATATATATATATTATATATATATATATATATAAGGGGTGTCAAAAAAGTATTGAGATTTTTTGTACTTTTTGACACACATTGTATAACGTTCCATTCATTATTTTTTAAGAATACAAGGTGTGTCCAAAAGTACAAAAATCTCGATACTCTTTTCACACACCCTATTTATATATATATATATATATATATATATATATATATATATATATATATATATTCTGTCTGTCTGTCTGTCTGTCTCCTCTCTCTCTCTCTCTCTCTCTCTCTCTCTCTCTTCTCTCTCTTCTCTGTGTCTGTGTGTGTGTGTGTGTGTTAATCTAAGAATTCAATAATTTGATATTCTCATATTTATTACAGACACATTATTATGTAACACATTCGACTAGTTGGGTCTTCCTTATGAGTTGGAAAAGGTCTGTCCCTGATTTAAATCTCCTACCACAGTAGCTAAACTCGATGCGAACACTGCATGTTTTCCTCCCCTGAAGCACGTATTCTGGGTATGACACTAAACTGCAGCTAATGGTAATCCCCCAATTCTGGAGCTCGGGACTGTGGAGTACGCCTTTACTTATTACCATTATTCCCTGGTCTATTTGAGAATATCTTGGTCAACCTATAAACTTTTCAGCCGACCCTCGTATTTTCCCCGGGCAAAGCTGGGTATCCTTCTTAGGATTCAATAAACTAGACATCATAATACTTATTTGTTAAGCAGATCTTTGTCTGGTACCGAGCCACAGCAAGTGTGGCACCAGTGAGAATCGAACTCACTACACGGGATTCTCCACATTCCCCGAGCTCCCGAACTATGGGGCCAGCTGTTGGCCGTGGGTGGTGAAGCGTGACGGAATTCTGGTGGCTAATCCGTCCATGACATGCAACACTCCCCTATTGATCCTTACTTACGCTGGACAGGCCCTTTCCGATCAATCGGTTGGTCACGTCAATCCCTAGCTCCTATATGATTGTCCCAGCCCTATTGCCCTATGGTAAACCCCAGCCCTTTTTATCATATATGTGCTAGAAGAGAGTGGCTAAGGGTCTTATTCTCCTTGGTATAACGTTAAACTCTATCTGATGGTGAGGTTCCAGTTCGGGAGCACGGGGAATGTGGAGTACCCCTTCATCATCATTTCACCCAAGTTCACTCTGACCCAGAGTGGTAGTACCTATTAGGGTCCCATCTATGGGTTAAATACAAAAAAATATGTTTATAGAAAGATTGACTACCCATCAAGAATGAATACTCTATCTGATGGTGAGTTTCCAGTTCGGGAGCTCGGGGAATGTGGAGTACCCCTTCATCATCCTTTCACCCAGGTTTACTCTGACCCAGTGTGGTAGTACCAGTTAGGGTCCCATCTATGGGTTAAATACAAAAAAATATGTTTATAGAAAGATTGACTACCCATCAAGAATGAATTTATTTCAAAACTTTGTCAGCATTAAATGAACCACTGAGGTTGATATGCCGTTAAACGAAACAAACAAACATGTAGTGTATTGTACTAGAATAAACATTAAAATACATATTTTAACAGTGTTGTCTATCTATCTAGCTAGCTAGCTAGCTAGCTAAATATGTTTATATCTATCTATCTATAGAAGTCTGTTCATATCTATATATCTATCTCATTGGAGGCGCGTGGTGTAATGGTTAGAGTCGTAGGAAATCGACCCGAGTTCAATTCCTGGACGAAGCTGTTTGCATTTCACATGGCGCTAATCCATATTCTATTGTAATGTATTTATATAAACAAGTGAAAAAATAAAATGATGACAATATTTTAAATTATGAATATTACATTTAAAAACTTATGAATTTGAGTTAAATGAATAATATAAGAGCAAAATAAAGGTTTGGTTTTATTTGTTTAACAGCATATCAACTCCTTATGGGTTATTTAATATGGAGGCGTGTGGTCTAATGGTTAGAGTTGTAGGAAATGGACTCGTCAACGCGAGTTCAATTCCTGGACGAAGCTGTTTGCATTTCACATGGCGCTAATACCCTTGGGAAAGGTATGAATCCTACTCTCCCTCCAGCTATGGGTAAATAGTAGGGCAAACTGGGCTCTTTAACCTTGGTTAGGCAACCGGTCTAGGAGAAGGAAAACTCTGAATTCACACCTGTTAAACTCCGCTTAAGAAATTGACCTTGTGTGACATCCTGCTCGTGCGGAGGGGTTGGTTAATATATATATATATATATATATATATATATATATATATCATACGAGGGTGGGCTAAAAAGTTCATGGCTGAAAAGTTCATATGATGGCGTCATATTTGCTGTTGATGCCTCTTTTTATCAATGGAATCCAAGCACTGCAACACCGATTGAAGAAATGTGCGGATCGATGATGAAAAATAAATTTCATTCGGTCACATTCAATGAGAATATCTTGGTCAACCTTTAAACTTTTCAGCCGACCCTCGCATTTTCCCCGGGCAAAGCTGGGTATCCTTCTTAGGATTCAATAAACTAGACATCATAATACTTATTTGTTAAGCAGATCTTTGTCTGGTACCGAGTCACAGCAAGTGTGGCACCCAGTGAGAATCGAACTCACTACACGGGTGAATTGATCTGCGAGACGTGCTCGGTAATGATTACGCTATAGGAGGCGCGCAGACAGAGACTCCGTTTCTTAAGACAGAAAAAAGAAGCAGCCCACACGAATCATCTAACTCGGAAATCGTGACAGCAGCCCCCAGTCGACTGTATTTATCGACCGTCAGAGCGCACACACACGCACAGGGAACGAAACAACGTCTCGACACTGTCAATAAGCTGGCGTCGAGTACTGAGCGTCAAAGAGATATTCCTTGTATTTAATGAAGTGAAACGCGTCCATGCATACAGACACGGCTTCGTACAATAATAAGGTCCAATTCTGAAGCTCTAGGGGGGGAGTATTACTCCCAGGCCCACCCTGACCAAAGTGGTAGTACCTGTTAAAGTCCCATTTATGGGTTAAATAGAAGAAAATGATTAGTATTATCTGCGTTATTCGGACTATTGTCCCCATCTTCATTGTTATTTGTACAACGTTTCGGCCCTTCGGCCTTCTTCAGAGATTTCTTGTCGGACTCGGGAACTTTCTCGGACTCGGGAACCTTCTTTTTCGAACTCGGGAACTTTCTTGTCGTAATCGGGAGCCATCACGGAACTTTGAAACTAACCCGAAAGAAAGTTCCCGAGTCCGACAAGAAATCCCTGAAGAAGGCCGGAGGGCATATCGGCCGAAACGTTATACAAATAACAATGAAGATGGGGACAATAGTCCGAATAACGCAGATAATACTAATCTTCAAGCCTCATCTCAAACATTCAGAGAAATAGAAGAAAATGAGTTAACAAAAAATTTGTTTAAAATATTACGTTTAAAAAATAAATTCTAATTCCTATAGAGAATTAATAAAACAAAATGTCTGCAGCATAAAATAACCCAACAAGGGTTGACATGCCGTAAAATACAACCAACCAACAATAATAATAACGAATATATCCTTTACTTTCTATTAAATTCTCTATTAGTCTTCTCATAATATTTGAACTTTTCTATTAGGTGCGTGCAAAAGTTCTCTCTCTCTCTCTCTCTCTCTCTCTCTCTCTCTCTCTCTCTCTCTCTCTCTCTCACACAATATATATATATATATATATATATATATATTTATTTGTCCCCCTCTGGCTCACCCCCATTTGTTCTTATGAATTTCTTATACAATCTGACTTTTATACGTCACCGGTGTATACACTTGGAAAGTACCGGTCGAAAAGGCCTTCGTGTATCCCCCTTTATTTTATATTTTATTCCATAATAAAATATTACCTCCCTAATTACATATGATTCCTCCACTTTTAGTGTTATACAAAATCTCCTGTATCATATATATTATATATATATATATATATATATATATATATATAATACTAGTATTATTACTGCTCTATATTTTTAATATATTGAGCACTTTTAGATTATTTACTGACGCCACTGCGACGGAAAAGTTACAGCGGCAATCGGATGATATATATATATATATATATATATATATATATATATATATATATATATATATATAAAGATTTTTGGATGTTTGCTTTTTAGAAGCATTGTTGAATAAAGTATATATTATTATTTATAAATTTGTTTGAAGGCAATTACAATGCGTATATCGCATAAAATTCGATAATTATAGAAAATAATCATGACAAGTGAATCTCGGCAAAGTATCGCCCGGTGTGTAGAACATCGTACAGACTGTTTCGACTTTATTAAGTCTCATCAGCGATGTATGCTAACGATTTCCCTCCGACAGAAATCGAAACCGGGACTTCATCAGGCATAGTCAGAGACCATATATATATATATATATATATATATATATATATATATACATCGTCCTTATCTACCTCTGTATGATCTCTCTCTCTCTCTCTCTCTCTCTCTCTCTCTCTCTCTCTCTCTCTCTCTCTCTCTCCTCTCTCTCTCATAGAAAGCCAAATTTTAAGAATAAATTGTGCAACAGTTAATATAGTGTGCGTCAGAAATACATCCGACATTTTAAACTGTCACCTGTGTGGAACAAGTGCACTTAGGCAAGTGGCAATGGTAGATCCATCTGTTACAAAATGGATAGACATAGCTAACAATTTTTGTAATGAAGTGTAGTTAGATTCAAATTTAACGCTTAACGGAAAATCACAGTAAGTTCATAGGGTTTCATTGGCAGCAGCCTTCACCCAGGGATCGTCTGAAACGGGTCGCTGATTGGTTTAAGGACATCACGTGACCAGGCGACCCTTTGGGAAAGTCATAGTTAGAGTTTGTTAACTGAGAATCGAACTAGCCACCCTCCACAGGAGCAAGATGCATGTTGTATCTTTGGCAACTGGTTAAGATGGGATCTGGAAATACATTTTTTTAAGTGTGTGCACCAAGAATATATTTCCGTGTTTCTGATTTAACAAGAACAGAAATGGAACTCAGAACAAGAGAGAGAGAGAGAGAGAGAGAGAGAGAGAGAGAGACAAAGCCGACGAAGAGAGGGACAACACCCCAATACGAAGAACACAAAAGAGTTCCGATACGGTCCAGCAGAAGACGATAGAAGTAATAAGAGACTATATTAACACATCTAGCTAATGTCTTACAATTTTCTTTTCAGATACGATCAGTTATGATCATGGCTTGGACCGGTGCACACCGTGTGTTTGCTGTTGAAACGTTTTTTTTAAGACTTTTGAATATTTAATTGCTAAACAGAGAGTTTTTCGTGCTCATTTCATGTTATTTCGTAATTATGCTGTTTTGGATAGAATTTTCACCCAGTATCAATTTCCGAAAAAAAAAGATCTCTATGTAGTAATTACAGATTCAACATCCTTAAAAATGTTTCACCAGCGAATACACGGTCTACAACGATACAAGCCATAGTTGTAACTGGTCGTATCTGAAAAACAATGGCAAGACATTAGCTAGATGTGTTGTAGAAGAACAGTAAGTAAAAAAAGTAAAGTCGTCAGGGCGGCCTAATGTCGGTATCAGCCAATCAACGAGGGAGTCTATCCACTTTTCACTAGCGCTAGACCAAGGAGATTGTTTTTGCGTCTGAGGTGGAGCGCCACACCTACCATCAGCTCCTTATTTTACTGCACAGATCTCTGTGCTACTCATACGCTGAGTTGGCGAGGACCGGTATCGAACTAAGAACCTTGCGGTTTCTAGCCGAACACTCTACCGACTTAGAGTGGTACTATATAACCCATAGCTCGTGTGGGGATTGGGGTGCTCATATCTTTCCTAAGGGTATTAGTCTGAAGGTGAACGTAATGGCGTGAATGGAGTTCGAACTCGCTTACTCGATGTCGCAGACAGCTTCTATGGCATGGGGACTCCTCTGAAGGAGTTGAGTTTTAGACACCAAGGGAAGCAGGAGTCATTTTAATGACATATCTCATTACCTAGGGTTATTTTATGCCTAGAGGTTAAGGAATCGCATTCTTTGTAAGTTCATATTGTCACAATTTTATGGGCCATCGTTTGGGCGGAAATCCTTGGTAAAGAATCCTTTTGTTCTCCTTGGTATTTTAAGTTCCTTCGTCAATGATTGCAAATGGACGTAGTAGTCAATCAGCCACGCATTATGGCTGTTGATTTGCGGAGGAATAAAAACCACGTGACCCCGCCCAGTCTATAAATTCAGGTGGTGAACTGCAGCACACCTTATATACAAAAATATTGGAAGCGCGTGGTGTAATGGTTAAAGTCATGGGAAATGGACACGTCGCCCCAAGTTCAAATCCTGGACGTGGTAATGGCATTTCACTTAGCGCTAATACCCTTGGGAAAGATATGGATCCTACTCTCCCTCCACCTATGGATAAATAGTAGGGTAGACTAGGCTCTTTAACCTTGGTTAGGCAACTGGTCTAGGAGAAGGAAAACTCTGAATTCAAACCTGATAAACTACGCTTAAAAAATTGACATTGTGTCGCATCCTGCTCGTGCGGAGGGGGTTGGTAAATATATATATATATATATATATATACAAAAATATTCCAACACATATTTACATTTTTCTGTACTAGTTTTATTTTTATTTTTTTGCTTGTTGTTTTGTTGTTGTTGTTGTTGTTGTTTTTTTGTTTTGTTTTGTTTTTTTGTTTTGTTTTGTTTTTTTGTTTTGTTTTGTTTTGTTTTTTGTTCTTTGCACACGATCTTATCAAATATAAATATTTAAACATATCTATTTGTGAACGTAATAGCGAGGGTGGATTTCGAACTCTTTTACTTCGACGTCGCAGTCCAGCAAATTAGCAACTACGCTACGGAGATGCCCCCATACTTAGCTGTAATATCAATGTTTTAAGATACTTGTGAATAGTGGTAACGAAGATGGGTTATTTCCAATAAGTCTAACATGATCAAAGGGGAACCACTCTTGACTGATAAATTATTTATTTATTGATCTACTAAGAAAAAAGAAGACGGAGTTAGGGTTAGGGTTAGGGCTAGGATTTAGGGTTAGGGTTAGGGTTTAGGGTTAGTTTAATGGGAAAATAAATAAATCATTTATCAGTCAAGAGTTGTTCCCCTTTGATCATGTTACTCTTATAGGAAATAACCCGAAGATGCGTCTCTACACTTCCCAGAGCTTCATAACTAGAGCCTCACCACCATATGCAGTTTAGTGTCATACCCAGGATATCACATAGCTGTGTTAACACCAAAGAATGATAAACCATGTACTGATAAATCCCTTATGTAATCATTTAATGTGATCCAGCAATAAATCAGAGTGGTATTACATGTTAGGATCCCATGAAAAATGAATCATTAAAAAAATGTGTTTTAAAAAAGTTTCAAAGAAAAATTGAATACCCAACAAAAATGTATAAAACAAAACCATCTTCGGCATAAAATAACCCAATGAGTTTACATGCCGTTAAACCCGACCAATCAACACTAAATTCTTTTTCTACTACGTTACTAAATTATAGTTTCTCTTTCTTTCTTTCTTTTTCTTTCTGTCTTTCTTTCTTTCTTTAGATTTCTTTTCATGCCTTACATTGAATAATTCTTTCTTTCTTTCAATTTATTTTTCTTTTCATTCCTTTCTGTGAATTTCTCTTTCCCTCAGTTTCTTTTCTTTTTCATTCCTTTATTTGAATCTCTCTCTCTCTCTCTCTCTCTCTCTCTCTCTCTCTCTCTCTCTCTCTCTCTCTCTCTCTCACTCACTTTCTTTCTTTCTCTCGTTTTTTTCTTTCTCTCCCTTACTTTGAGCTTTCTTCTTCTTCTTCTTCTTCTTCTTCTTCTTCTTCTTCAAAATGATGACATCAGTCCTAGGCCAACTTTTCTGAGAACCAATTCTTAAAAAAAAAATATATATATATAACTATAGAAACTTAATGAGTGCTCCCCACGCAGTGTCCTTTAATGAATGCTCCCTTGTCCGTTTCAACGGGACGTGTCTGCTCATCCGATTGATGTCGCCATGGTTACACACTTTACGACACCACAGTTTGAACGAAGCGACCATCTTCCTTCCTTGCCCGATCTTACGTCGCCTGAGTGGTCACTTCCTCTCTCAGACATGAAAAACTACTTGACACGACACACTATGCAAACGATAACGATAAAATTCCGGCCTTCTCGACGCATGCAACTAACTTCTTCGACGATTATCCAAGCTTTTCCACCATTCAAGAGTCGATTCAATCCGGAAAATGAAATCGAAAAAGAAACCAAACTAAAATAATCTTAGTTTCCTTAGATCGTCTTAATTGCTTCGATGATTGATTGAAAATATTAAGGTCCATAAATGTTTCTTACACGCATATATATATTTATATGTTGAAAAAATAAATAAAGGAAAGTTAGTATAGAATGGATAAAATAGGATATTTCAATCAATTTTACTTACACGTGTTTCGGTCCGGAGTTTATCCATGTGTACATTATTCAAACTATTATTATTTTTGAATATCCAAATGAAATGAAATAATAATAATAGAAAAAATTTAGAAATGTTCTGCACACAAAGAAAATTCGACCTTCCTCAGAGTAAATCCTTATTTTTATTTATTTTATTTTTAATTAAAAAAAAATAAGGATTTACTCTGAGAAAGGACGAATTTTCTTTGTGTGCGGAACATTTCTACATTTTTTCTATTATTATTATTTCATTTCATTTGGTTATTTAAAAATAACAATAGTTTGAATAACGGTGGGTCATTTAATGCCGACAAAGCTGTGAAATAAATTAATTATAAGGGCAATAGGGTTGGGGCAATCATATAGCTGCTAGGGCTTGACGTGACCAGCCGATTGATCGGAGGGGGCTTCTCCGACTGCCCGTCTAGCCCAAGATAGGACCAAAGTGAAGTATTGAAAGTCATAAACTGCTCATCCGCCTGGGTTCTATCCTTAAGCATCACGGGTCGCCACTCACGGCCAACAGGTGGCCCCATCTACAGGGGCACAGTCGGTGCATTCTAACGCCCCACCGACAGGGCGGCCATTTTGTTTAGGACAGGTATAATTACCAATACACTAACACGTATCATACATCAAAATGAAGCTGGTCCTTTGTGGATCACATCCCTGCTTCTCCACAAGGTCACCGTTTTTCTCAATAGCAATGTTCCACCTTCGAATGAGAGTGCATGTATCCCTGTCCCGTAAAATTCTGTTGACTGTTCTTTAAGCCACTTCACTACATATGTCACTTCCTCGTCACTGGAATAATGTTTGCCTCTCAAACCCTCTTTTATGGGGCCGAATACATGATAGTCTGAAGACGCTAAATCTGGTGAGTATGGAGGATGCGGTAAAGTTGTCCACCTGAATGAGGCGATATTCTCCCTTGTCCTGATGCTTGTGTGTGGTTGAGCATTGTCATGCAGAAGGAAGATATTGTCGATTGGCAAGTTGGGTCTTACTCGTCGGATTCTTGCTTTGAGCCTTGATAGGGTTTCAATGTAGGCCTTAGTTTAAAAATAATAAGAAGAAGAAATAAAAACTTCAGATTAAAAATAGATAAAATGGCATTGCTTTTTTACTCATCCGCGTATATAGGCACCCTTGATAAGTTTACCTTCGTCTGACACGAGATTTTGGGGGCATCCAGTTAAGGTCTCGCTCGTCTAAGTATTAATGGCCGTGAAACAAGGTTGCTAAACATTGTAGATTGCTGTGTGTCCAAGTAACTCCTTGTATCTCGTGAAAATGGAGACTGCCTTCTCAATTTCCATGGCAAATAGATGACGACAAAAGCAAGAGATTTGTATTAGTTCTCAATGTATCAGTCTCTGCATTTCGTCATCGTCATCACAATCTTTTTTGTCTTTAAGAGATACTGAGGGACATGAATGTTGAAAAATAAGAAGATGGTCCGGAAATGAGCCGGCATATCGTCTGCCCTTCAGCGTCGTTTGCCACTGGCATCGCTCTGTTTGGTTGGGAGTTGCGTTCTACAAACTGATTAAACATATATTTAGGATTGTTTAATGTCACAAGAAGAAGAAGAAGAAGAAGAAGAAGAAGAAGAAGAAAGAAAGAAAGAAAGAAAGAAAGAAAGAAAGAAGGAGAAATTCAAAGTAAGGGAGAGAAAGAAAGATAAACGAAAGAAAAAAGAAAAAAGTTAGAGTGAGTAACTCAAATTAAGGATTGAAAAGAAAAATATATTGAAAGAAACAAAGAAGTATTCAATGTAAGGCAAAGAAAGAAAGAAAAGAAAGAAAGAAAGAAAGAAAGAAAGGGAAACTTAAAGAAAAGGGGAGAAAGAAAAAAGAGAAACTCAAAGAAAGTTAGAAAAAAAGTAAAGAAAGAAAGAAAGAAAGAGAAACAAAAAGAAAAGGAAAGAAAGAAAGAAAGAAAGAAAGAGAAATTCATAGAAAGGGGAAGTAAGAAAGAATGAAAGAAAGAAAGAATAATAAACAAAAAGAATGAAAGAAAATGAATGAAAGAAAATGAATAAAAGAGAACATCAAAGACAGCGAGAGAAAGAAATGAATAAAGAAAGAAAGTAAGAAAAAGTAAATGAAAA
Source organism: Doryteuthis pealeii (assembly GCA_023376005.1). Taxonomy (NCBI): domain Eukaryota; kingdom Metazoa; phylum Mollusca; class Cephalopoda; order Myopsida; family Loliginidae; genus Doryteuthis; species Doryteuthis pealeii. The sequence goes on from CM042155.1 coordinate 74,241,761, forward strand.
CATTAAAGAAAAGGAAAAATGAAATAGAATGAAACACAAAAGAAAAAGAAAGAAAAAGAAAGA
>CM042155.1:74246823-74264323 GCA_023376005.1 Doryteuthis pealeii
AAAATCGGAAAAAATTTCAAAAAATTATATACATATATATATTATATATTATATTATATATCATATTATATTATATATATATATTATATATTATGTTATATATATATCATATATTATATTATATATATATTATATATTATATATTCATTATATTATATATATATATTATATTATATTATATTATATATATATATATATATATATATATATATATATATATATATATATTCTTGTTATTGTAAATTTATTGTAAATTTGCTCTGTGACTCTAACAATAGGGGCACACATTGAGCTCTGCAAACTACGAAACGTTTTTTAAAAAAACTCCTATGTCGGAAGGAAGATTTCTTCTCCGGATTTTTGGATTATATATATATATATATATATATATATATATATATATATATATATACTTTCAAAGAAAGAAAAACTTAACAAACCGTTATTTGGCTATTATAAACTTATTTCGACCAGAAACTCAATATGAGTCCAGTCTCATCATTGATAGCAATTACATAGACTCATGTTGTTAATTTCTTTAGCGAAGTTTAACAGATTTGAATTCAGAGTTTTCCTTCTCCTAGACTGGTTACCTAGCCACGGTTAAAGAGATTAGTCTGTCCTACTATTTACCATAGCTATAGACGAGGCAGAACTATCCCTTGAGATGGGCGAAGATGGTGGTTGGTGTCTGGTTAGTTGGCATTTGGCAGGACAGGATTTTTTTTTCAGTTCACAATGCTGTCAAGGAAACAATACGAAAAAAATCTATATTACCCCCCCCCCCCTGCATGAGCAGGATGTGACACAAGGTCAATTTGTTAAGCGGAGTTTAACGGGTTTGAATTCAGTTTCCTTCTTCTAGACTGGTTGTCTAATCACGGTTGAATAGCACAGTTTTCCCTACTATTTACCCATAGCTTGAGGGAGAGTAGTTAGATGCATACATTTCCAAAGTGTATTGGTGCTATGTGAAATGCAAACAGTGTCGTCCAGGATTTGAACTCGGGTCGACGAGTCCCCCAAAAAAGAATATACTAAGGTCATTCGATAAATCAAAGAATGAAAAATATAGATACCGTTAACGACTTTGGGATCAAATGTGAAATTTTACAAAATCTAACAAAAAATTAAAGGAAATGATAAAAGTAAATTTGACTATCATTAATTTTTTCCAAAGTGGAAAAATGGCATTTTCCACTATCTATTATTAAAACATAAAATTGTAACCCTAATCATAACAAGATACCATTTTAAGAAATTAACTTTTAGATAGATTGTTTTAAAGTTTGTATCAAAGAATTGCACAACTACGTTTTTAAGCTATTACCCCACATTAACCCAAATCGTCATAACATAGAATAAATACACTCAAAATTGGAACATGCAACATTAGACAGTCCTCATTGTTTTTTTAAAACAAGTTTTAATAAATACATGACTGGTATTATATATCTATATATAGTTTGTTTTATTTTAATACATATTTAAAGTTTACTTTTCAAATTGTTTTATTTTTTAATCCTTTAATGAATTTGATGATTTTACTTACTTAGGGTACAAACTCGCTGACATTGAATATTTTACTCCCACCCCTCAGGCAATATTTTTCAAAAATCTATTTTTACATCACCCGGGGGGTGTTTTTTTTATTTTGTACTAGTCAATTTAATTTTATAGATATGTTTTTTGGAGATAGTTTGTGGACGTATTTCATATTTGATTCCTAATTTTTGATATATTTTTATTTCTTCAAAGAAGGACAAAATGACATTGAATTTTTTCTCCCACCCCTCAGGCAATATGTTTCAAAAATCTATTTTTACATCGCTCGGTGGGGCGTTTTTTTATTTTGTACTAGTATAGATAATAATACTTATAATTTTTTCTTTGATCCCATCACTTCACCTTTGCTCCCGCTTCTTTGCTTCTCGATCTTTGATTCTGTCTTTGAATAAATGTCTTTGACGTCGAAATTCAAGACCACATTAAAACCATCGAATCAACACAACGACACTAACAACCAGTCGGACATTTTATTGACGCCTGAAATCTCGGCCATTAATCTTACCCTTCACCATTTAAACATTACCATCCTCTTCCCTAAAGTGATTGATTATTTCCTGTTCCTTTATCCAATGGGAAGAACCCCGGAATCTACTTAAGCCTTTCGACTTGTGAAAACAGTCACCATTGCTTCACTGCATTTAAATAGACATTTCGACCAATAGGGCGTCGATCACCTTCGTATATAAAATCGAAGCTTTCAAAATACTATTAACTCTATCCCCAAAAAATGTTTGCGTTCATTTTTCTGGATTCATTATTTTTTCATTAGTTCACGGTTTGTATGTGGATGAATATGTTTCGTTCATTCTTTTTAAATGGTCTTTTCACGGCGTTTTTAGGTCGACAAATCTTTTAGGTCTTTCTTTTGTCTTAAGATTTTTTTTTATTTTTTTTATTTAAGCGAATTTCAAATTGTTTTGCTTTATAAATTTGAAGAAGTTTTTGTTATCTTTTTTCTTTTTTCTTTTTTTTTTGTGTCTACGTTTTTTTTGTTTTTCTAATAATTTATTTGAGTTTTTTTGGTCTTTTGTTTTTTCTAATGTTTTATTTGTGGTTTTTGTTCCTTTTGTTTTTCTAATATTTTATTTGTGTATTTTGTTTCCTTTTGTTTTTTCTAATGTTTTATTTGGGTTTTTGTTTCTTTTGTTTTGCTAATATTTTATTTGAGTTTTTTGTTTCTTTTGTTTTTTCTAATGTTTTATTTGTGGCTTTTGTTTCTTTTGTTTTTCTCGTTTTATTTGGGTTTTTGTTCCTTTTGTTTTTCTAATACTTTATTTGAGTGTTTTGTTCCTTTTGTTTTTTCTAATGTTTTATTTGTGGCTTTTGTTTCTTTTGTTTTTCTAATGTTTTATTTATTTGAGGTTTTTGTTGTTTTTTTTTGTTGTTTTTTTTGGGGGGGTCTAATGTTTTATTTGTGGTTTTTGTTTCTTTTGTTTTTAATGAGATTTTATCATTGTTTTCTCAATGTTTAATCATCATTCTTTTCATTTTTTTTCTTTCAAAGTTTTCTAAAAAGTTTTTATTAGTTATTAACTCCTAAGATTTTGGTCATTATTTAAAATTTTTATTTTTTCTTTTGTTATTCGAAACTTCTTTATTGTTTTCAAAATTTTTAATCTGTTTTTCTAAGTTTTCTGTCTTTCTATCATTTGTCTGATTTGTTTGTTTGTTTGCTTGTTTTTGTTTGTTTTTGTTTTTTTTTTAGTTTTTATTGTTTTTTCTCGGCTTTGTTTTTTTTTTGTTTTGTTTTTTTTTTGTTTTTTTTTTCTTTTTGAGATTTTTATTGTTTCTTTAAATTTTCCAAGATTTTATTGTTGTTTTCTAAATTAAAATTTATTTTTTCTAATTTTTATCATTTGCTTTTTTTTACTTTTTCTCGGCTTTTTGTTTTTTTTCTTTCTTCTTTTTGAGATTTTTATCTTTTCGTTTGTTTTTCTAAGATTTTATCTACGTAATTTACAAATCAATAAATCTTTTTGAGATTATGTTTAAAAGGATTTTGCACTACATTAACACATTGGATCTTCTTTTTCTTCTTCTACTCCTCCCCCTCCTCCTTGCTGTTGTTCATCTTCTTTCCGGTGTTGTCCTCTTGTTATTGTCGGTGGTGGTGGTGGTGGTGGTGGTGGTATTCTCCTTCTTCTTCCTCGTCATCATGATCATCATCTAAACTTTCTAAGCTACTTCTTCTTCTTCTTCTTCAAGTCTTTTTCTTCTTCTTCTTCTTCTTCTTCTTCTTCTTCTTCTTCTTCTTCTTCTTCTTCTTCTTCTCTTCTTCTTTTTCTTCTTCTTCTTCTTCTTCTTCTTCTTCCTTTAAGTCTTCTTCTTCTTCTTTTTCTTCTTCTTCCTTTAAATCTTATTCTTCTCTTTCTTCTTCTTCCTTTAAGTTTTCTTCTTCTTCTTCTTCTTCTTCTTCTTTTAAGTCTTATTCTTCTTCTTTTTCTTCTTCTTCCTTTAAGTTGTCTTCTTCTTCTTCTTTTAAGTTGTCTTCTTCTTCTTCTTTTAAGTTTTCTTCTTCTTCTTCTTTTAAGTTTTCTTCTTCTTCTTCTTCTTCTTCTTCTTCTTCTTCTTCTTCTTCTTCTTCTTCCCCTTCTTTTTAGATATAAAATGTTTATCTGTTTAAAATAATTGTGAACTTTATTAATTCATTGGCTCTTAAAATATTGGTATTGTAACTTGGAATAAAGTGTTCCCCTGTTTAAAATGATTGTGAAATTTTTGTAGTGTATATAATTGGAGATCATAATCGTTAAACTGATTTCGGCATGAAATAACCTAGCATTGGTTGAAATGCCGTAAAATCAACCAACCAACCAGCCAACCAATCAATTGTTACTGTGTTTATCTACAAGGAGCAGCTGGCTTGTTTGAATGACGCATTGTAAGAGATGTGACACAAGACTTTGGCTATATCACTGTTTAGTCGTATCACTGGAGTCTTCAAGGATAGACATAGTTATAGACTAGTTATGAGTAAGATGTGGTTCTTAGAAATCATTTTATTACTAGAAGGACCTGTGGATATACCATAGTATTATAATTTAATTATTACAACGTTTGATACGATTACTCAAGAGATATTGCCAAATAGTTCAATATATAAGTAAATAAGTAAAGTCGTCGGGGCGGCCTAAAGTCGGTATCAGCCAGTCAGCGAGGGAGGCTATCCCCTTTTCAATAGCGCTAGACCAAGGAGATTATTTTAGCATCTGAGGTGGAGCGCCACATCTACCATAAGCTCCTTACTTTACCGCAGAGATCCCTGTGCTACTCATACGCTGAGTTGGCGAGGGCCGGTATCGAACTAGGAACCTTATGGTTTTTAGCCGAACGCTCTACCGACTGAGCTAACCCGGCCCCTAGTATAATAATCTTGATTTAACTCTTTCTTACTCTTTCTTTTCTTTCTTTCTTTTCATATTTTCATTATGCTTAATTGCCACAGATTAGCGTTATCGCTTCTACGCTCTCTCTCTCTCTCTCTCTCTCTATCTATCTATCTATCTTTCACCTACTCTCTTCTTTCTTTTTTTCTTTCTTTCTTTCTTATATTTTTCTGTGTACTATGTTCTATTCCTTTCTTTTCTTTCTTCATTATAAAAACGGAATAGTCCATTATTTATCTGAGGTGACGACACTCATTAGAAATAAGAATTCGGCGATTAAGCAACACCAGATAATCATGTTTTATATTTTTGTATTTCATCTTGGACGATTTGGACGGTTTTATTTTTAAACCAGGGGGTGTTCAAAGATGATAAAGGTCAGAAGATTAAGGAACAAGCGTATTAATATATAGATTTCTTTCTTTTAGATAAAATTTGGGCCCACCCTTTCCCAGAGACGCACCATAAAGAATCGTTATCGTCATTAGTCAAGGGTCAAGCTGTAAGTGATATCGACTTGTATACGGGTATATGCGATGTCTATGTTTTGTTCGTGTTATTAAGATGGTTATTTATAATCGACCGAGAACTCTGTTGCTATTTTTTTTTTCACTGTTGTCTTTTTTTTTTGTTTTTGTTTTTGTTGTTTTGTTTTATTTATTTATTTATTTTATTTTATTTTATTTATTTATTTAATTTTTTTTTTTTTTGCTTTTTGCTTTTTTTCGTGTGTGTCGTAATGACGTCTTTACGATTTGCATGGCGACGTTTACGGACAATTTAAACAAGATCTCTTTCTTTTTTTTTTTCCTTTTTTCTTATTCATCTTTGTTCTTTATTCTTTCTTTTTTTTCCTTTTTCTTTTTTTCTTATTCATCTTTGTTCTTTATCCTTTCTTTCTTTTTTCTTTCACTCTAAAATGAAGAAAAGAGGAAAAAATAAGCGAGCAAGAAGAATCCTAGAAAATGAAAGCCCAGAAGTATATTGTGAACTCAGGACTCTTCAATGGTTTACCTTAATTACGCGAATTTGATGTTCCCGTTCATTGCAGAGGCGAACTCTTTTGTGAAAGAAGGCGAAAAAAAAACGTTGCAATGTAACGTAAGCCATTTTCCTTTTACATATATATTGGTTAACTTTTAGCCTTTTCTTGGTCTTTTTTGTTCATTGGTTCCTTGTCTAGGTTCTTTTCTTTTAATTGCGTGCGAGCCTTTTCTCTTTCATTTGTACGAGATTCACACACGCACACACACACACACACACACACACACACGCACGCACGCACACACACACACACACACACATATATATATATATATATAAACTTTGATCTTTTCAGCGTGTTAAAGGTAGTTGATTTAGATGGTTTGTTTGGAATAAATGTCACTAGCAGAACCGTGAGAAATATCAACAGTCATACACTTGGATGCCTGTAGTGCGCGCTTATGTGAGCGTTTGCGGTCATTGCAGCCCTAATAAAGAAATTGAGATAGAAGATAACTAGACAAGTCTGTTGCATTATATTTCCATTCAGTCTTCACCGAACAGATCTTTTACTAAATCATAAACATTATTTATTTTTTCGTCTCTGCTTCATCATATTTCTTTTTAAATAATCATTTTAGGAACGTCCTGAAATTAACGCCTCACATTTATTTCCTCGGAAACAAAAAAAAAAACAGATACACAATAACGTTAAGAGTTATATATAATAGCAAGGTCCAGTTTAACTGAGTCGGTAGATCGTTAGACTAGAAACCACAAAGCTCATGGTTCGATACCCACCCTCGCCAATTCAGTGTATAAGTTGCACAGGTATCTGTGCGGTAAATTGAGGAGCTGATGCCAAAACAATCTCCCTGGTCTAGCACTAGTGAAAAGGAGATATACTCCCTCTTTGTCTGGCTGATACCGACTTTTGGCCATGCCGACATCATGTCGCACTGTTTGCACGGATATCCATGGCAATCTCTCTCCATCCGTCCCTATCGCTCGGAGGTCCTCTGTGCAGCATCCTGTATCCGCACAGAGCTGATCAATGTACGTTTTTACTGGTCGGTCCACACTGGCGTGTCCATGTGCTGACTTAGGACGTCGCTTATGAGTTCGTCCTTGCTTCTCCAGCAGTGTCCCGCGTGTCTTGTCCGTCTTACTAGAATGGTTTGGATGATATGTGGCAGATGGCCGTACAGCTGCTTTCTCGTGGGGTGCTGTTTCCACGACCTGTTCAGGATCACCCGCAGCATTCTTGTGCAGAGTGAATATAAAAGAAAGCGAAAAGCTAGACAAATACCTGGATCTTGCCAGAGAGCTAAAAAGGCTTTGGAGCATGAAGGTGACGTTGATAACAATTGTAGATGCTGCTCTTAGAACGGTCCCCAAAGAAGCTTGAAAAGAGACCGTGGCAACTGGAGATCAGAGGAAGAATCGAAACCATAAAGACCACAGCACTGCTAAAATAGAATCAGCTAGGATGCTTAGAAGAAGTGGTAATTTATGAGGAAGTACGTCCCGGTCTCCTGTCTCAAAAATTGCTACCCGGTGACTATCAAAATAACAACCCCAGCTCGTCGTAATTCTTGTTTATTTATCGTAATTTGTTGTAATTCTTGTTTAGATATGAAGATGGATATATAGTTTGAGAATAGACTGAGATAGATAGATAGATAGATAGATCGATAGATAAACAAACAAAATAATATAGATAGATATGAACAAATGGAGATAGATAGATATTTTCGACAAGTAAATGTATTTGGGGGGGTCGCATCTTTTTTTGTCGTAATTCTTGTTTATTTAAACTAAAAACAAGACATTAAACAAACATGAATAAAAAAATCTTAGTATTTAAAGTAATATAGATAAATATGAACAAATTGAGATAGATAGATAGATATGAAGATGGATAGTTTTGAATAGATTGAGCTGGGTCGTTATTTTGATAGTCACCGGGTAGCAATTTTTTAGGCAGGAGACCGGGACGCACCTCCTCATAAATTATCGAAGAATTTCCTGGAGATTTGGGGGAAATTGCTGTCACTCAGGGAAATTGCTGTCACTTAGGCTCCAGTGAAAGACCACCAGTTAAAACTGGCATGAAAAACTTGCAAGGAAAAAAACAAGTTAATACAATTTTTATTTATTGTTTAACGTATTGTCACTGTAAGGTTCAAGGTTATAATATGAACATACAACTCTGACACGTTTGTGGTACAAAACATTTTATATTGTCAACAGCACAGAAATATGACAAGATACATAAAATAGGAAAACAAGATAATACAAATGAGATACAATAAGAACACATTCAAGTGTTACGTACATGTACATATAAAAAGAGTTACAGATAGTCCATATAATGGAAGTCACTTACTGACTTAGTCCGTACGTGGGGACCAGAGGCCCCTCGAGGGTGGGGTGTAGTCACAAAATGTCTAACCCGTGTGGTTCAGCCGAGAAGATGTAGCTAAAAGAGGAAGAAACGTTTGAACCAGGCGCTTAAATACCATAGCCCCTGGTGAGGACAAGCGGCAACCCAGCGGGAAGATAACTCTTCCAGGTCAATGGAAAGATAATCCCAACATCACAAACAGTCCTATTGGCTAGTGCTGTAGAATATGTATATTTCACCTCTGCAGAGAAGTAAGACCCCACATTAGACCTGTTCAAAAATCAACTTTTTCCTTTTTTCATACCCTCCTGCACGGTTTGCCATGATTTTTGACCTGGAAAAGCCGAAAATCACAACCATTTTGAGGTAAAATGTCAGGAACCTTTGCCTCATTGAACCTCAAGATATTAAGCCCGCGATAGTAGAAAAGTGCCAAATTTTGCCTTCTGCCAGACAGTTTTTCACCTGTAACTTTTGTTACAATTGGGATAGAACCACAAACTGGGTATCAAATTGAAGCATTTGTAATAATATTTCTGTAAAAATAATCCAAGTAAACATTCAAGAAAAAAAAGACACATCATATTCTGAAAAATATCAAAATTTCATAAATATTACAATCTTGACATCAGAAAATGTGTGACAAAGACCCTAAAAATGATTTTCAAGAGGCAGAAAAGTCTATTGTCCATGTCAGAAGGACATTTCAGAGTCATATGTTCAGAGTTTGCATCTTGAAGCAATCAAATCGCTCATGGTTGTATTCCACAGCTTGAAGAAGATACTCTCTTTGCTGAGAATCTGTGGTAATGATGTTTGCAAAATCACTCATGCACACAACCTACAACCATTGTCACAAACGTGTTATCATTCTACACATGTAATAACAAGATAAACTTTGAGCACTGTCGGAAAAATTATAGCTGAATTATCTCAAAATGTAAACCCCATGCTGAAAGTCACTTACCAAGGGGTCGTCAACCAGGCGAGTCGCTTTAACAAGCACTCCCTTCACTTATCCTATAAGCTTTCACCAGGCGAGACGCGTTTTTCAAGCGCTCCCTATCACCAGCGAGTAGAATGATATTCTAGCGCTCACCTTTATTTGTCAAATAGCGAGTGGTTCATTCATCGCAACCTTTAACTTTACCTCAACCTCAACAAGATAAGTCTCGCTACAAATGCCACAAATTTGCAACCCTTTTTGTACTTTTTGAATATATATTTCTTTACCTTCAACTGTTGTTATCGTCTTTGTTCATCCAAAAGTATTTGCTTACCACTGGGAGATTTTAAGATCCTCAATATCTACTTTGTTATTTCTCCTAGCACATTGCGTAGTGTATTACTTAGCGAGCGAGCGAGGCGGACAAGGCGTTATAAGTGAGTTCGATTCTTACTAGGTGTCCCATATTTCTGGCCTTGTCTGATATTAAGTCCCAATGGATTAAAACTTATTATCTTTTTTATCCATTTGTTTTCCTGTTTTTCATGTGTGCGTGTGTGCGTGTGTGTGTGGTGTGTGTGTGTGTGTGTGTGTGTGTTTCTGTTTCTTTCTCTATCCAACCCTTCCACCACGGACAGGATGTGACACAAGGTCATTTTTGAGCGGAATAAAACTGGCTTGAATACAGAGTTTTCCTCCATCTGGACTCGTTGCCTTGAATTAGTCTACCAGGGAGATTGTTTTTGCATCTGAGGTGGAGCGCCACACCTACCATCAGCTATGTCTTACTATTTACCCATAGCTTGAAGGAGAACAGATATATCCATGCTTTATCCCAAGAGCATTAGCTCGAAGAGAAACGCGGACGTCCTCGTCCAGGGTTTGATCTCAGTACACCTAGTCTACACCACTCACACTTCCTGATCTAAACGTCTTATCATTGAGTCATGACGAACGAGCTTGTCCGTAGATCATTTGCTTTTCGGTCCTCATGATGCGCCCGTGGCCTTGTGCCAGGTCAGCCCTAGTACATCCGCATCTCTAGATACGTAAACACCCCTTTAGTCAGGTTTTATCAACATACAAGATGGAGAATGGGGGTGCAAATGAACAAGTCTATGCAGATTTGTTTGTATTAGTGTGGATGTGTTCATGTGTTCTACAAGTGAGACACGGGTTGGTGTTGTGTGTACAGAGGTGTTTACACAGAAGGGTATCTGTGTGTGTGTGTGTGTGTGTGTGTGTGTGTGTGTAAGTGTCTGCGCATGGGCGTTCAGATCGATAAATCTGGCGACGCGGTTAATATTGCAACTAGATCACTTACAGGTATCATGTCGATCGGGGGGTGTTGACTTTGTCAGAGATCTGATTGGATGAAAGCGATTGGAGAGAGAGAGAGAGAGAGAGAGAGTATGAGAGAGAGAGAGAAGAAGAAGAAGAAGAAGAAGAAGAAGAAGAAGAAGAAGGTCTGTCCAGTCGGGAAAAACAAGTTGCAAGAAGCTAACGGAGAAATTGTGTTTATGGTCAGCGTCAAAAAAGTCACCTAGAATTGAACTCGTAGCCACAGGGCAGGTCGATTTTTCACTTTTTTAAATATCAAATTGTCCGTCTATGCGAAAGTTGTGTGTTAGTATATTGAATACTGATACCAAAAATTAAATATTTTACTTGCACCATTGTTTGAGGAAATAGCATCAAAGATCGTCTCTAAAAAGCACTAAAAACCCTCGTTTTCTAAAGACCAAATTTTGCGAAAACGATGATTTTTAGGGCATTTTAGTAGACGATCTTTGATGCTATTTCCTCAAACAGTACTGTACGCCGGGTACTATCAAAAAGCTTGTGGTTGTACCAGAGTAACATAAAAGTTTAACGAATAAAATAACAGTAGTGATGCCAGCCTGAACACCACAGTTAAGCAACACTGAGATGGTTATTACTTAGATGAGTAACCCCACTTATGTACAATCAGTTTGTTGCATTATACCAATGCAAAGCTTAGTAAATACAGAAAAATACTGGTTTTTATCCTGATCACTTAAGTTAAGCAACACTGGCGCTGGTTAGTACTTAGATGAGTAACCATACATATATGCTAGATACTGGAGGTGCGTGATTTAATGGTTAGAGCTGTAGGAAATGGACTCGTTGAGCCGGTTCAATTCCTGGACGAAGCTGCTTGCATTTCACATGGCGCTGATACCCTTGGGAAATGTATGAATTAATTCTCCCTCCAGCTATGGATAAATAGAGCAGACTGGGTATTTAAATATGGCTAGGTAACCAGTCTAGGAGAAGGAAAACTCCGCTTAAGAAATTGACCTTGTGTCGCATCCTGCTCGTTGGTAAATATATATATGTACTAGATGGGAAGCGCGTGGTGTAATGGTTAAAGTCATGGGAAATGGACTCGTCGCCCCGAGTTCAAATCCTGGATGTGGTAATTTGCATTTCACTTAGCGCTAATACCCTTGGAAAAGGTATGAATCCTACTCTCCCTCCAGTTATGGATAAATAGTAGGGCAGACTGGGTTCTTTAACCTTGGTTAGGCAACCTGTCTAGGAGAAGGAAAACTCTGAATTCAATCCTGTTGAATTCCGCTTAAGAAATTGACCTTGTGTCCCATTCTGCTCGTGCAGAGGGGTTGGTAAATATATATATACTAGATACTATCAGACAGCTTGTAGTCTTGTGTGAGACCCAGCAAAGTTTAATGAATAAAGAAAATAACTCTGGTCAGTATATAGATGAACAACCACACTTGGGTACGTCAACTAATATCAAAGAGTTTTGGCCTTGGCACACTTTTTTTCTTAAACTGCAAATATTAATGATTTCAGCTTAAACACTAAGCAAAACTGACACTGGTTACTACATAGATGGGTAATCACTTAGGTACGCTAGGTACTATCAAACATTGTGGCGTTGCGCCAGACACAGAAAAGCTTAGTAAATAAATAAAATTCTAGTGGTTCTAGACCGAGAGAGAGAGAGAGAGACAGAGACAGAGAGAGTTGGGTGGAAAGCAGTTTGCAGGAACAGGTATCATGATAAAGTCATCATGGGGAGAGCTGGTGTGCTATGAATAAATTTCCCAATCCGTTATGCTTGGTCAGTTGAATAATAAAAAGCATACGCGCGTGACTAGGATGAAGTTGGTGACCCGAATTCAAATCCTGGACGAAGCTGTTTACGTTTCACTTCATGCTAATGTCCCTGGGAAAGGCATGAACCTACCCTTCTTCTCCCTCACCCCCAACTATGGGTAAATGATAAGACAGCGTTCTTTAGCCTAAGTAGTCGTCGGTATAAGACAGCGAAAGAGTCTATCCCCTTTTCACTAGCGCTAGACCAGGAGATTGTTTTTGCGTCTGAGGTGGAGCACCGCACCTACCATCAACTCCTTACTTTACCACACATATTCCTATGCTACTCATACGCTGCATTGGTGAGGGCCTGAATCGAACCAGGAACCTTATGGTTTCTAAACGGACGCTCTACCGACTGAGCTAAGACAGCTATTCTAGAAGGAAAACTGAATTCAAACCAGCTGTACTCTGCTTTTTTAATAATCTCAAAACGTCTATATATACAAGAAAATCGCAGAACGTATCGGTTAGTGAAAGTTGCGTTAAAAAAAATAGATTTTTAAATATCTCATCTCAGAACTTCAGATTAGTATTATCTGCGTTATTCAGACTATTGTCCCCATCTTCATTGTTATTTGTACAACGTTTCGGTCGATATGCCCTCCGGCCTTCCTCGGGTATTTCTTGTCGGACTCGGGAACCTTCTTTTCGAACTCGGGAACCTAAGTTCCGTGATGGCTCCCGATTACGACAAGAAAGTTCCCGAGTTCGAAAATAAGGTTCCCGAGTCCGAGAAGGTTCCCGAGTCCGACAAGAAATACCTGAGGAAGGCCGGGGGGCATATCGGCCGAAACGTTGTACAAATAACAATGAAGATGGGGACAATAGTCCGAATAATGCAGATAATACTAATCTTCAAGCCTCATCTCAAACATTCAGAGAAACTTCAGATTATATAGGAAGGTCGAAGAATGTATCAGCCGAAACGTTGAAAATTGTAGGGATTACATCCGTTACCTGCTACACATTCTCCAATTTGACACTAGGGGACATCTTTGTAGCATTATATCTGGTGTATTACGTATTTGGATGTACTAGTATACTGAATATTGTATGATCCATTATACAACAAGTTATCTTTATATTATATTGACTCCAACAGAGATACCATATATCCTCAATTTCCCTCTCCATCAAACTGGTAGGGCTCTCTAACTTGACTCTATGTATAGGAAGAACATTTATATTGTTAGTCATTGTTTTGTTGCTTAATAAATCTTTAGAATTGAAGTTTTAATTCATCTTTTGTTGTTGTTAGTATCAGAATAAAGACTGTATTAACATGATACAAACAACGAAATATCAAACTATACATAGGATTATTTTACAAAGTGTCCGGTTTGTTCCATCTCCAATTAATAATGTTGGTGGCAAGTTGTGGTACGCAAAATGACAACACACAACGTTCAGTCATTGATACCATAGTCCGTCCGATATAAAGTGAACACCGGCACAAAATATATGAAATAACTTCTCGGCTGTGCAGAATGGCAAAGTTACTCAGAAAACGCGCATCTGTAGACACCTGACGTGCTGCTAATTTATGAAACACGTTCCAAAATATTAACACAAAGCCTAAACCAATATTGCTATAAAGTTTTTTCTGAGTTTTTTTTCTGATCATTTTTCTGTTTTTTTTTTCTGTTTTTTTTTTTCTTTTTTTTTCTGTTTTTTTTTTTCTTTTTTTTTTTTTTTTTTTTTTTTTTTTTTTTTTTTTCTATTTTTCGCTTTTCCCACTCTTGCACATGTATTATAGATTTGTATTCCGATAGGCGATGCCGCACAGAGACGTAAGTAAATGTGTAGCCCATTTTTTTGCGCCAGACAAGTGTTGTCAAGAGCTTTGTTGTATATCTCGAACGATTTTTTTTTTTTTTAGTTTTGTTTTGATTTTATTTTTTATTTATTTTTTTTGTGGGGGTGTTGGGTTTTTTTGTTTTGTTTTTTTTGGGGTTTTTTTGGCATTTTTCTTTACCTTATCGGTGCAACGATGCATCGTCACACATCAAATATGGTGACACACGCTCGGCAGGAATCGCACGGTCCAGCAGAACTAAGCGCCGCTAACTGTGCAGGTGCTTTCTGTTTAGACGGATACAAATTTGCTATTTGCAAGGGAACTATATATATATATATATATATATATATATATATATATATACGTGTGTGTGTGTGTGTGTGTGTGTGTGTGCATGCATGTGTGTATGTAAAAAAAAAAAGAAAATTGAATTAACAAATATAACGCTGATTTGCAAGGGAACTAAATATATATCTATAAATATATATATATATATATATATATATATATATATAAATATACATATATACATAGATATATGTGTGTGTGTGTGTGTGTGTGTGTGTGTGTGTGTGTGTAAAAATAAGAAAAATAAAAAACATATATATAACAAAATGTAATGTTTATTTCGTCTGTGAATCGACACGGCGAATTAGTTACACAAAAGACACATCGATTATAATTTTATAGCGACAGAGATGCAAACATCTTACACTAGAAAAATAGATGCATTCGTACACACACACACACACGCGCGCACACACACACACACACACACACACGCACGCACACACACACATATATATTGATGTGACACCTTATATAAATATATATATATATTATATATTAAATTTTCACCCGAAGGCACCCACAACGCATGCATCGCACAAAACTCGATACTTTTTCTTATAGAAAATGAACTTGACAAGTGTAATCCCAGCAAAGGATGGCTCGATGTGTAGAATACCGTACAGACTGTTTCGACTTTATTAAGTCTCATCAGCGGTATATACCGCTGATGAGACTTAATAAAGTCGAAACAGTCTGTACGGTATTCTACACATCGAGCCATCCTTTGCTGGGATTACACTTGTCAAGTTCATTTTCTATAAGAAAAAGTATCGAGTTTTGTGCGATGGATGCGTTGTGGGTGCCTTCGGGTGAAAATTTAATATATACTTTATTCAGCAACGTTTCTAAATAAACAAACATCCAAAAATCTTATATATATATATATATATATATTCACACATACTTATGCACACACACGTAAATATCGATGTGACACCACCCATATATATATATATATTATAATAGAAAAGTTGCAGAAACACACACAACCTATCAAATATCGGACATATTCTGCCAAAATAATAACTCAATGCCTGAAGAAGACAACAGATCAGAAACACGTGTCGCGTATGTAAGATAAAAAGAATAAAAACATTTTTTTCTGAGAACATAATACATTTCCGGACCTCCTTCTTTTTTATAAAATATTAAATTTTCTCCCGTTGGAACCAGAACAACATTTATATATATATATATATATATATATATATATATATATATATATATATATGTGTGTGTGTGTGTGTGTGTTGTGTGTGTGTGTGTGTGTGTGTGTGTGTGTGTGTGTGAGTGTATGTATAATCCCAGCCAGTAAAACAGACCTAGTATTGATTGACAAGAAGAAGAGAACTTGTCATCTCGTGGATTTTGCCGTCCCGGCCGACCACCGAATGAAGATGAAAGAAAGCGAAAAGATAGACAAATACTTGGACCTTGCCAGAGAACTGAAAAGATTGTGGAACATGAAGGTGAAAGTAGTACCAATTGTAATTGGTGCCCTTGGAACGGTCCTCAAAGCTCTGGAAAAGAATTTGGGTGAATTAGAAATGGAGACCGTCCTAACTACAGCACTGTTAAGATTGGCTAGAATACTCAGAAGACTTCTGAAGACCTGAGGAGACTTGCTGTCACTCAGCCACCAGTGAACCAGCGGCTACGGTAGGTGTGAAAAAGTCCATGATAATAATAATAATAGTTCGATGATTGCATCGGCGAGAAACTGACAGTCTCCAAGTGCCGTTGACTCTGGGTCTATACTATCGTAACATAGATTTGCATATGCTTAGTCACAGATATTGACGACTCTTTATATGGAAAACTATATATATATATATATATATATATATATATATATATAGTTGAATGAAGTGACAAATAAAAGTTTTAGCTTTTATTCATTTATTTGGGAACGATATTACTACCAATGGTTTCCTGCTAAAAGCATTCATCAGGTAAACGAAATGGTTTTTGTAAAAATGACAGAAATGGTGTAAATGGTCGAATGTGTGCGTTTTTTTTACTGTATTCTCGTGTTGCGTGTTTGCGTGTTTACGTGATGTGGAATGCTCTTTTTGTTTGTACGTGTGCGTATTTTTGTTTGTGCGTATGTGTATGATGTCATATATATATATATATATATATATATATATTACTGGTGCTTGGTGATTTTTTGTTTCTCGCCTATACGATCATCAAACCAAATAATAATAATAATAAATCTTGTGAGATTTTAACTCCATCGTTAGTTGGTGTTTTTTCACTAGAATGTGAGTGATAACAAGTCTGTTCGAGTCACTCGGACGCTACTGAGTATTCTAGCTGATCTTAACAACGTTATTGTTTGAATTGTCTCGATTCTTCCTCTGATTTTCAATTCATCCTGATTTTTTTCCCACCCATGGGGGCTGCCCCAAGGGCACCAAATACATTTTTTACGACTGTTACTTCATATTCCACAATCTTTTCAATTCTCTCGCAAGGTCCAAGTACGTGTCTGTCTTTTTCATTTCTTTCAAAATCCACGAAATTACAAGTTCTCTTCTTTTTAATTAACAATAGGTCTGGTCTGCTTGCAGGATTAGGGGATCCGTCTGTATCTCAAATTATCAGAGAATTGTATGAATCGCCTTCTATAGAACAGATTTCGGTTTGTACATATACCATTTAGTAGCATGGTGGACTTAGAAAAGGTCTGTATGAATTGAAAATTGTTAAGATCGGCTAGAATATTCAGAAGAGTCCTGGGGAGCTGAGGAGACTTGCTGTCACTCAGACTCCAGTGAAAAACCACCAGTTAACGCTGGTGTGAAAACTTGCAAGTGGTAATACAATAATTACATCAAAGCAAAATTTGATGATACGCAGGAAATTAGCAAGTGTGCGTTATGTGATGACAGAGATGAAAAGGT
>CM042155.1:74274323-74293187 GCA_023376005.1 Doryteuthis pealeii
AATTTATCCATCAGTGGAGAGTTTCCTAGAATCTGATACAACAGATCTCATTTTAGAGACAAGGTTCTGCAGGGCTCACATGTTTCTCAGACTTTTGGACCTAAAGGTTGCATGTATGGTCCTTTATCCGTAGTTGCATATGAGTCCAATCCAGTCTTATCCTTCGTTATGGTAGATCCCTCGAAGAGACAATATCAAGATTATCCCTATTAGCGGTTTATTAACATAACACTTAGAATGGTGGGGAGGAAGGGGAAAACTTGACTCGAATCAAATGTAGGAAAGCAACAGCGAAAACCAGAGTTATCATTCAGAGAAAGTAAACTGGGTTAATATTGACCCAGCGGGTCCTTCAGTAAGTGCCACTAGAAAGGTTTATTCTTCGTCTTGGAGGTCCACATGCTCCACACCAATTATGGGATCCTATCCTTCCATACCGGTTAACAGACTTTCCAAGGGAATTGCCAATAATATTGAGAAAAAAGATTCTCACTCTGAAACTGTCCCTGAACAAGTAGAAAGCTTGTGACAGAGAAAATATCCAGCATAGCCCACTTTAAGAATTTCCTTCCAGAAAGGGCTCAGGGTTACATCAAGGATGGTAGAAGGTCTTCTGCCAAGAGAGTGTACGAAACAAGGCACCAGTTATACAGATGCTGGAGTATTGAAAAATATATCAAATCGTATTCTGCTTCTATAAAGGGATATGCAGATTTTCTGATTCATTTGTACGGGTCTGAGATTGCAGAGCTTCAAGTATTGTAGAATATGGAACAGCGTTAGTAGCTGGGCAGTTCATTGTCAAATCATCCAGTTTTTGAAATTTTGTACAGGTGTGTTAAAGTTAGACAGTCCCCGAAATTTGAGCTTCCAATTCCAAGAATTGGCGGAGTTATGTCAATTTTTAGCTCTCCAAATTTGGTGGGGTTCGCGAAAAATGGCGACCTTTTTGTAATCTATTTTTGTCTGTAAAATGAGTTCTAGAGCTTCGTTACTCCTAAAAATCGATTTATAAAAGCATTTTTGCCCAAGGAATCCAAAAATGTTATCGAGAAAGTCTGAAAGTCAACCAGCATGCGTGACATGGCCTGGATGATTTAACATGGAATTATCCAGTGAGGGTTGTGAGAAAAGTTCTTTTAAAGTCTTTTCGGAATTTGGTTGAAGAAATTTTTAATTTAAATACCTCAGTGAGATCACTTCTTCTTAATTGGGGCTTACTCTTTGTTCTAATGGCTCTCATTAATCACCCCTTTTACCATTAGAATCTACGGGATTAAAGTTTTATGTTGGAAGACGGTCCTATTAGTGGTTTTAGCTTCTGCTGCTAGAGTAGGGAGCTAAAGGCTTTATCCATCAAGGAGTCTAATCTTTGACATGAGGGGGGGTTGGTATTCGACTCTTACCGAACTTGAAAATTTCTAGCCAAGACTCAGCGTTTGAAGAAAGTTTGATCTCCTTGGTTATTTCAGATTTTACCAAATTTACAGATGACTGAGGACCACATGTGACCCTGTCGTTGTCTGAGAGTATACATGAAAAGATCGGTGCAATTACAGCAAGATGATGAAACACTTTTCATTCCCTATCAGACGAACCGATGTAGACCGGCAGCGATTAGTTCAATGTGGAATGTGTCTGCTATTAGACATGGTTGTGAGCCTTCAGATCAATTAAGTTCAAAGGATGTTAGGACCCATGATACGAGGATATTCGCTCCATCTTGGTATATGTTTCATCATCATCATCATCATCATCATGTCGCGCTGTCAGCGCGGATATCCATGACAATCTCTCTCCATCCGTCCCTATCGCTCATCATTCTGGGGAGGTCCTCTATGTAGCATCCTGTATCCGCACAGAGCTGATCAATGTACGTCTTTGCTGGTCGGCCCACACTGGCGTGTCCATGTGCTGGCTTCCACAATAGGACGTCGCTTATGAGTTCGTCCTTGCTTCTCCAGCAGTGTCCCGCGTGTCTTGTCCGTCTTACTCGGATGGTTTGGGTGATATGTGGCAGGTGACCGTACAGCTGTTTTCTCGTGGGGTGTTGTTTCCACGTCTTGTTCAAGATCACCCGCAGCATTCTTGTGCAGCTCCCATCTAGTTTATTTTCTAGTCGCTTCGTTAGGGTCCAGGTGGTGCAGCCATACAGCAGCACTGATACGACAACGGCCTGGAACAACTGTCTCTTTAACTTGTCTGTGAGATTGGATTTCCATCCTCCAAGCGGCTCATTGGTCTTCAGAAAGTACAGTTACATCTTGGAGTGAAGGAAATTTTGCAGGAGTATCCATCTTAGAAACAATTGGAATTGCAAAAGAATTAGTGAGTATGTTCTTTTTACTCTTTTCCCACCTTCCTGAGTTATACTACAAATTCTATTTCTTGCATTAGTTATACAGGTAAGTATAGATATTGATATAAACTGTGGGGTTTTAAAGTAAAACACCTGTTTATGAGATATCTATACTTACCTGTATAAAAAGTAAAGTCGACGGGGCGGCCTAAAGTCGGTATCAGCCAATCAACGAGGGAGTCTATCCCCTTTTCAATAGCGCTAGACCAAGGAGATTGTTTTAGCATCTGAGGTGGAGTGCCATACCTACTATCAGCTCCTTACTTTACCGCACAGATCCCGTGCTACTCATACGCTGAGTTGGCTAGGACCGGTATCGAACTAGGAACCTTGTGGTTTCAAGCCCAACGCTCTACCGACTGAGCTAACCCGGCCCTTACCTGTATACTTCCCTCCATCCTCCCCTCTTTAGCCTCTGGGGTGCTTATGAGTGACTTATTTCTGGAATTTAATGAAGAAGGGGTATTGGACAAGGGAGATAATTGAAAGAAAAATAATTTTTTTTTAAATATTTCTCGGTCGGTAAACTAAATCGGGTAAAATTGCATTAGTTATAGTGGTAAGTAAAGATAAGTATAGATTGTAAGTATAGTAAGTAAAATCCTTGTTTATGATAAACAGGGAGTATTTGTCTCATACCCCACTTGTATGGACTGGGAACAAGGCCTCGTTTTAATGTGGGCCCACCCACAAGCCGAAGCTCATGGGTGGGAAAGAACAAAAATTGCGTCGATCCCCTCGGCATTCCCCCTCAAGGGGGGCGCCTCGGGCGCTGGGCAATAAGCCTAGCCCTGCCCCTTTAAATCAAGGGAGTAGGTATTGTCTGGGAGGGTAGCCCCCTGGGATCGACGCTATTATTTGTACTTTACCCTGATCCAGTGGCCGAAGCACACTGGACCCCCGCCCCGAAGGACGAGTATGCAAGGGATAAACAGGGATTTTACTTTAAAAACACTCAATCTATTTTAAGTTTTTCAGTTTTACCTTATTAGCGACATAAGAAAACAATTTCTTTGGGGATTCAGTCGATATATTTATTCTACGCTCTGTCAACAATTGAATTACAATAGTTCTACTTTCCTTATGCGGTTTAGCTTAGTCGGTAGACCATCCACCGAGGAGCCACAAGGTTCCTGATTCGATACCGACACTCGCAAACTATGCATATAAGTAGCACAGCTTCGATCTGTGCGGTGAAGTAGGGAGCTGATGGTAGGAGTAGCGCTCCTCCTCAGATTCAACAACAATCTCCTTGGTCTAGTGCGAGGGAAAAGAGGATAGACTCGCTCGCTGATCAGCTGATAGCGACAATAGGCAAACTTTACTTACAGCTGATTTGAGTTTATAGCTTTCTCTTTAACCGATTGTCATACCAAAGCTTTAAGTTTTTACTATGTCACTCAGTAAGAGGAATTACGGGTTCGTAGGGAGCTCTTAATCTCCCGGTGGTCGGCAATTGTTCCGGACGAAAGAAGAAAAGCAACACAAATGGAAATGACACACATATTTTAACAAAGGGTACTGTTAGTCCTGAGTACTTTTACAGCCATTTTTGGGACCGACTTGGGCCAAGAAGATTGCATGTCCGCACCACGTTGAGGTATCACCAGTTGTAAGATGCAAAGTTGATAATTGAATAACAGCTCCGACACGTTGTGAGACAAAACATTTAATATATATAACAGCACATGGAAACGATAAGTTACATAATGTACAGGAGAATAGAACATGTAAATACATATACAATATTTAGGTATAAACAAGATACCCAAATGTACCTAACATATAAATGTTACAGACATGGAACTAAAGGATAGTCCATGCTGTATAAAGGACTTACAGTAATGTATGGGGGGGGACAAAAGCCCCACCGAGAAGGGGGGTAGATAGACTCTAGCCCATAGCAGTTCTTGAGAAGATCCAGCTAAAAAGAGAAAGCAGCGTTTGAATGAATGCGCTTAAATACCAGAGGTCCCCCTAGTGGGAACAAACAGCAACGCAGCGAGAAGATAACTCTTCCGGCAAAAGGAAGATGATCCCCTACAGTACAAAAAATATTGTTGCAAATTTTGATGGCATTTGCTACTAGACTTATCTTGAGAGGTGAAATAGCAGTTCGTTAATGAAGTGGCTCTAGAAAGGGAATTCTGGTCGCCGTCGTTTGGAGTGCTGTTGAGACGTCTCTCCTGGTGATAGTTCTTAGGATAAGTAAAGTGTTGGGGAGTACTTTGCGACTCGTCCGTCCAAGCCGGTTCTCTATCGATAAGTGCCGGGTTTGATTCTCCCACCAACCTCGTGTTGGCGATTCGCCCCCAAGCGGCAAGGGAAGATAATTTGACCATCGGTTTTCTGATATCAGTGGGTGATCAAGATATTGGTAAATATCAATTAGATTAAGCATTTTCCAACTGATATTGTTATATAGCCATTATTCGGACGATCACCAAGCGCCCAGCTCCTCACTTTCATTTTTTGCGAATACTGTGTCTCTCTGTCTTGCCAATGCTGTTTTTCTCATCGTGCCCCGCCCTGTTGGCTGTGGCTACATATATGTAGAATATACCGATTGCACCTCTGGAGAGGGATACAATTTCCTCCCAATGGGGCCACCTGTTGGCCGTGGGTAGCGACCAGTAATTCTTAGGGGTGGAATCCTGGGGTCTGAGCTGTCCATGACATGCAACACTCCACTTTGACCCTTACTTAAGCAAGACGGGAGGACAGAGATGCCCCCTTCGATCAATTGGCTAGTCATGTCAAGCCCTAGCAACTATATGATTGTCCCAACCCTATTGCCCTTATGACAACCGCCAACCCTATTTATCATATATGTGCTAGAAGGTGGTGGCGGAGGGTCTTAGTGTCCTGGGTATGACGTTAAACTGCATCTAGTGGTGAAGTTCCACTTCTGAAACTCTGGGGAATGTTAAATACCCCTTTATTGCCAGGTCCACTCAGACCCGGAGTGGTAGTACCTGTTAAGGCCCCATCTATGGGTTTAATAGGTAAAAGTTTTTTTTGTTTTTAAATATGTTAACACATTGAGTTTTAAAAAATTGAATTTCCACCATGCATGAATAGAACAAGGTTTAACATGACGTAAAAAAAAGTAAGTAAAGTCGTCGGGGTGGCCTAAAGTCGGTATCAGCAAGACAGCGAAGGAGTTTATCCACTTTTCACTAGCGCTAGACCAAGGAGATTGTTTTGGTATCTGAGGTGGAGCTCCTTACTTTACCGCACAGATCCCTGTGCTACCCATACGTTGAGTTGGTGAGGGCCGATATCGAACCCAGAACCTTGTGGTTCCTAGCTGAACGCACTATTGACTGAGTTAAACATCGGTGCTCTTCCAATATGTGACCTACTATTCATGGCATGTGATAATAATGAAATTTATTGTGTACAGTGCTCAGGTGCACTATAACTCATCAAAGTCTCATGTCTAGTACATAGAATAATGTATCAATGCCAGGAACATGAATAGCGTACAGTAATAATATACATGTATGTGTGCACGTGCGTGCATATGTGTGTGGATGGGATTATCTGGTATAGTGTTGGCGGACTACAGGAAGCATGGAGGCTTTGAAAGATGCAATGTTTCGGCAGCCCACAACGGATGCAGGCAACTTATTCCATGCCTCGGCAACTCTGAGCGTGAAAAAAATGTTTCCGAAAGTCATGTGAGCTATGCTGTTTTCTGACTTTGTAGGCATGCCCACATGTATTAGAAACATGGAGATCAAAAAGGTGCTCAAGGTTGCTGTTTTTAACTACTGTTGATCTACTAGGAAAAAAGAAGAAGACAGGGTTAGGGTTAGAGTTAGGGTTAGTTTAATGGGGAAATAATGAGTAGTTAATGGGTAGATCACATATTGGAATGTAAACAACTCGGTAGATCCCATATTGGATTAGAAACCATTCGGTAGATCACATATTGGAAGAGCACCGAAAAATCAATGTCACGTTTATCTTACCAACTGGATACGTGACGAGAATCAGAGATAGAAATCCTAGACTGTTCTCGTCGCGATTTCTCTTATTGACTGGAGATACGTTAAATCTATCTCACTAACTTTCTAGTGTCATTTGATCACGTGACCTTCTTGTCCAATAAAAGCCAAAGCTCTGAAACAATCTTGGGGGTCATCGGTTGTCAATTTTCATATATTTGATCCAACAGGTCACGTGACCTGCAAACACTTCGCTTCGGCCCTTACTTTGTACTTTAATGATCGGCCACAGAGAGCTGATCTGATCGGTCACTTGGACGAGTCAAACCCTGGCACCTATATGAAAAATTATTTTTTATCAATTTAGGAAAAATCAAACATAGGAGTTCTTACTACCAATTTAGTGTCTTGGATATAACACTAAACTCCATCTCGTGGTGAGGTTCCAATTCTGGAGCTCTGGGGTATCTGGAGTATGGAGTACCCCTTCATTTTCATTACTTCCAGGCCCACTCTGACCCGGAGTAGTAGTACCTGTTATGCCATTAAACACAACAACCAACAATATTATTTCTAACAAAAACTGTTTTCAAAAAGAGTGAATTTCAAATTTCATTTCATTTTTAAAATAAAAAGTCAGTTTATCCAGTAACTCCATTTTAATTTCTTTAAGCTTTTAAAGGATTTTTTGTCAAAATCTTTTTGTTTTTATTTTATTTTTTTGTTTTGTTTTTTTAGGGGGGGGGTTTAGTTTGATCTTTTAAAACTAAAACTTTCCAATGAAGTCTTTCCATCCGATTACTTTCAAAGGGAAATAACTCCTTAAATATTTAGTATGAGTTATCTCCCATGAAAAGGAGTGATAACACAGTTTCGGTAGCTAAGGCAGGACTGCCACTTCCTAGCGCTACCAAGCAGCTTTCGCCACCGGACAGAGTATTTAAAAAAAAATGAAATATTGCAGAGAAGAGGTTATATGATCCGTTCATCGTAGACATTTAAATAAGTATGCCCGCCTAATTAATTAATTATTAATTAATTAACTTTCAAAATTAGGTACGACTTCAATTAAGCACATATTCTCCCAAAAATTGTCGGCTAAAAAAGCCATATCATAAACACACCGCGTGTGTATTTACTTCTCATATATATATATATATATATATATATATATATATATATATATGAACATACTAGAAACACACAAAGAAAATCAGAGCATTTTGCGGATCTTTTTGTTAAAAGATATTTACTTTTCTCTCGTTAAATCGACAACAATATATATATATATATATATATATATATATATATGAGAGGTATCCAAAACTTGGTAGTAAGTGATGATTCTATATGTGATTTCTAAGACACACTGTATTATTATTGTATGATCCAGTATGTATAAATACAGTGAATCTTTAAATCACTACAGAGAGCTCAATGTATAATAATCTTTTTAGATTATATACAGAGCAATATTTATCTTTGAAAGGAAGGAAAAACTCAACACCGTTATTCCATAATAAATTTCGACTAAAATTGGGGCCTTTATAAATCTAAGTTGATTTAATATATCTGCCCAAAATTGCGTTGACAGCACGGATTCCCATTACTCTCTCTCTCTCTCTCTCTCTCTCTCTCTCTCTCTCTCTCTCTCCTCTCTTGCTCGTCTCTATAGGTTATCTTTTTTCAAGTTATCCATACGACATCCAGTTATGCACACAGAGTGATCAATGTAAGTTCTGCTGGTCGCCATACACTGGGTGTGTGTAGGTGTCCACAGGAAAATATCATTTTTAGTTCCTCCTTATTCTCCAGCAATGTCCAGCCTGTCTTGTTCCTTACTTGGATGGTTTGTAGGATAGGAGGTAAGTGCCGTACAGCTGCTTTTATGGTAGAATGCTACTTCCGGGATTTCTTGCAATCTTTGGCTTAGATATCAATGGATATTAATTATTTTTATTAATAGAATTACTAAAAAGGTTGTTCTACTCTGTATATTTGTCAATAAGTCTGGTAGCATTTTTCTATGCTACTGAAGGCGCTCTGGATTAGTGGTAACGATATTAAAGCCCCGAACCACGCTTGACCACAGGGTTATCATCTTATATATATATATTATTTATATATATTGTGGTGTGTGTGTGTGTGTGTGTGTTGTGTGGTGTGTGTGTGTGTAAAATGGAATTGGAAATGAATCCGACAATATGAGGAAGAATGAATAAAGAAAAGAAAGAACAGAATGGATAATAAAAGATGAATTTAATCAATATATTACTTACATGTGTTTCGGTCAGTTCATCTCTGTGTACACGGTTCAAACTATTATTATCATTAGATAAACAAATGAAATGAAATAATAAATATTTTCACATTTTTCTATTATTATTATTTCATTTCATTTGTTTATTTAATAATAATGATAGTTTGAACCGTGTACACAGAGATGAACTGACCGAAACACATGTGTAAGTGATTTTGGATTAAATTCATCTTTTATTATCCATTCTGTTCTTCTTCTTTTATTCATTCTTTCTCATATATATAATATATATTATATATATGGTGTGTGTGTGTGTGTGTGTGCGTGTATTGGTGTGGTGTGTGTGTGTGTGTGTGTGTGTGTGTGTGTGTTTGTCGTGTCTGTGTCTGTGTATATGTGTGTCTCTGTGAGTAATACATTCAACATCTAGATAAGTGTTCGTTGTCGTCGTCGTCGGGGTGACCTAAGTCGTATCAGCCAGATAGCGAGGGATTCTATCCCTTTTCCCTTGCGCTAGACCAGGGGAATATATTGCTGGGGTGAAGAGCGCCACACCTATCGTCAACTCCCCATTTTACCGCACAGATCAGATTATACAATCTGTGCTACTCATAAACTGAGTTGCGGGGACGGTTCCGAACTCAGAACCTTGCGATTCCGAAACGGATACTCTATACCGACTGAGCTAATAGATAGATTAGATTAGATAGAGTAGATAGAATAGATAAAAAATTCATGTGCACATTCCAGGAACAAACAATGTGTCTTGTGCAATCTGTAAGCAAAGTCTGTAAAACGGCTTCTGGTTCTTAAGAGACATATGGTGGTGCATAAGCATCAAATTTTTATTCATCTGATGCATCCGATCAGTGTGAAAGACATCCTTCCTATGTCATATTTGCATCAAACTTTGTATGGGTCTGCAGCGGATTGATGACTCACTTGAGGGCTCACGAGAGGAAAGGGTTCTGGTTGGTGGGGTTGTAGGATTGTGAGGGGATGCAGTGATCTATAAATTATGCATTTGCTATCTAGTTTTAGTCATGTGCTTCAGTTTTTTTTTTTTTACTAAATAGTAAATCCCAAAAGTACATGTTTAACTAGTTACAATTGATCATCGGTCATATTTCTTTAATTATATTAAAAATGTAGGTAAATCCCAGAAAAGACTTGTTCGTATCTCATCAAAACTTTAGAAAATAATTGCAAAAGTTATAAGAATATGGAGGGATGCTATTAATATTGTAAAATTGTTCAATGTTTTCATACTGTACGATTCATTTTGTCTTTTCCTCTTTTTGTCTGTTTTTCTTCCCATATTTAGCAAATTTAATATATCCTTCAAAATTGAGTTTTATATCCTTTTTGTTTTAATACTTAACATATTATTTTTTAAAGTCTGGTATCATACGGGTATTAAATTCTAAGAAATGGGTCAAAATATTCAATATTCATGGGTGTACGAATAATTTCCTTGTTGACTGTAGATGCATGGACAGTTAAAATTATTTTCAAATATGAAAATACGTTAAAACAATAACTAGTCTTACCATCATCATCATCATCATCATTATCATGACGCAGTGACAACATGGATACCCATGAGTCTGTCTGTCTGTCTGTCTGTCTATCTATCTATCTAGTATCTATCTATATATATATATATATAGATATATATATATATTATATATATATATATATATATATATATATATATTTTCTTTATTCGTTCCGTTATTTATAACGTAACGTACAAAATAATGTAAAATGTAATATTTAGATTCACCAAGCAGATCAGAGTAAGTTGTTCCATATACTTCAATTTTTTAACCGAACACAATTACATTTTAGTTCCTAAAAGTAAGGAGTATTGGCCATAAATTGGTTCACCAAAGGAAATCTTTTTTTAGGAACATTATTTTATACAATGCGTGTACAGAATAGGACTTCAAGTTCCTAGGGTTTTCTAGTTTCGATACCGGCCCTCGCCAACTCAGCGTATGATTAGCACAGGGATCTGTGCGGGTAAAATAAGGAGCTAATGGTAGGTGTAGACGAAAAAACAATCTCCTTGGTATAGCGCTAGTGAAAGGGATAGGCCCCCTCGCTGATTGGCTGATACCGACTTTAGACAGCGCCTCTCTTGCTTTAGGCCACCCAACGACTTATATTACATGTATTCAATACACAAAAAGAAGTTTGAAACATAACAAAGGGAGATTACTCTTACTAAAAAATTGTAAGAGTTTTCCCATGAATAAGAAATTTGTCATCTCATATGTCTTGCATTTTACTTCATCTTTTAACTCTTAAAGTCCTATACCACCTCATTCCACCTGGCCAGAAGTCTCATTCATTTTCCTAATCCACTCCAAACGATAACCTTTGTTTAAATGTAATATTAAACATATATTTAGAAGTCTTTGACGGGTTAGCTCAGTCGGTAGAGCGTTCGACTAGAAACCACAAGGTTCCTAGTTCGATACCGGTTCTCGCTAACTCAGCGTATGAGTAGCACAGGGATCTGTGCGGTAAAGTAAGGAGCTGATGGTAGGTGTGGCGCTCCACCTCAGATGCAAAAACTATCTCCTTGGTCAAGCACTAGTGAAAAGGGGATAGACTCCCTCGCTGTATGGCTCATACCGACATTAGGCCGCCCCGACGACTTTACTTACTTAGATGCAAAGGTCATTTTTAGCCATTTTTTAATATATCCTTATAGGAATGCTTTGGACTTAGAACATTCTTAACAGGATGTTAAGAGTTAATGAACAGGTACAATTTAACCCTAAAATTAAAAATCGGCCATAACTCGACACATTCTTAGAGGTTGGTGGAAGTGTGTGGGGGGGGCTAAAGAAATATTGCCGATAGCCTAATTGTAGCTAATCAAAGACGTAATCAAGAATCTTTGATGTTCTGTTTATCAGATAAAGCGAGAATTCTTTCAAGCTGTAGCCGTATCACTGCTACTCTATGGCTGCACAACATGGACTTTAATGAACCTGTTGAGAGGAAAAAACTAGATGGATACTACACAAGGATGCTACGCGCTCTCCTGAACAAATCATAGAAGAAGCACCCCACAACAAAAAAAAAGCATCTGTACGGCCACTTATCTCCTATCACACATTCCAACCAAGTAAGACCAACGACATACTGACCGCTGGACACTGGACACTGCTGGAGAAGTAAGGACAAAGTCTTAAGTGGGCATGCCTACAAAGTCAGAAAACAGCACTGCTCACGTGACTTTCGGAAACATTTTTTCACGCTTAGAATTGCGGAAACATGGAATAAACTGCCCGCGTCTGTTGTAGGCTGCCGAAGCACTGAGTCTTTCAAAGCCTCCATGCTTCCTGTAGTCCGCCGACACTATACCTGATGCCACTCTCCACATACATATGCACACACGCGCACACATACATGCATATTACTACTGTAAACTGTTCGTGTTCCTGACGCTTATGCATTGATTGGTCTGTGTGCTTGACATGAGACTTTATGAGTCGTGGTGCACCTGAGCACTGTACACAATAAATTTCATCATCATTTATCATTATCATTCTTCTGTGTGCACCTACGCATGAACACTAATGTTGGTCGACCAATTAAAAGCCTTACATTGAACAGCTCTGTGCAGATACTGGATGTTGTGGGGAGGACATGTCAGGAGCCATAATCGATAGGTACAGGTGGTGAGAGAGAGAGAGAGAGAGAGAGAGAGAGAGAGAGAGAGAGAGAGAGTCATGGGAAATATGTGCTGTCAGCGTGAGATGATGATGATCATCCTGCTGCTGATGATGATCATGCTGATGCTGCTGATGCTGATGCTGATGATGATGGTGATGATGATGCTGCTGCTGCTGATGATGATGATGATGATGATAATACCGTTAGCTACTTATCAGACTACAAACATATTGACCTACATTTTTTCTTTTTCAATTAATTAAACTAGCAACAAAAAAACACCCTGCGGGCGGTGTAAACATTGATTTTTGAAAGATATTACCTGAGAGGGATGGGAGTTAAACATTCAACATCTGAGGGTTTGTACCATAAGTAATTATGATACAAACCCGCTGACATTGAATCTTTTTTAACTTCCACCCCCTCAAAATCAAATTTATTAAAGGAGTAAAAAAAAACAATTTGAAATGGAAACTCAATTCTGTCTCCCCCAAATAAAATGCTGCATGCATCCATTAATTATTAATTAAATGAATATTTTGAATATTTTGCACAAATTTTTTTACACAGTGTTGTGAGGTTTTAAGGGGTCAAATAAGAACAAAACGACGGGTAACAAATGTAGAACAATGTATTAACAAAAAGTAGACAAATACAATACAGAGAAGTGGAAATTACGTCCGACAAATAGAGTTATTGGCTTACTCGCATTGGCTTACTCCCAAGCCACAATTGTCCCTGTTACTTATAGTAACCCGTCGGCGCATTCCATTAGTCTTATAGGGTGTATCACCTATAACACACAGAATCGTTGATATTTATTTGTAAACTTTTTAGTTAACTCCTTGTTACTGGAGAAAAGGCCAAGAGTAAAATAAAAAATAAAAAAATAAAAATTGCTTACTCAAATTTTAAACACAGATATGACATTCTATGTATTCTATGTATTAACGATTTTGACTATAAATCAGATACTCATTAATAGACCTACACAATCGTTGAGAATATTGTGACGTAAGCTATAACGTAGTTTTGGTTACAGACAGAAATACACCCAATCTCCATTATTGATAGATTATGAATATAATATCTGCTAAAACTAATAATTTTCCCATAGTATCTAAATGCTGTCTACCTTTCAAAAAGACATTTATTGAACAACAAATATTTCATTGTTTAGGTCAGTTGCTCCCCGGGACCAAATGGTTCCGGGTTCAAATACCGGCCTTCGCCAAATCAGCATATAGAGCGGCGCAGCTTGAATCTGTGAGCAAAAGTGGGAGCAGATGGTAGGTGTGGCGCTCCGTCTCAGAAGTAAAAACAGTCATCCTGGTCTGGGGCTAGTAAAAAGATCATAGATTTCCTTGATGTTCGACTGAGACCGACAATAGGCCTGTCCGCTTACTTTACTTATAAAAGAATTACATGCAACAATAATTACGTATTAAAAAGTGGATTTTTGAGATTATCAAGGGAAGTTACTCTTACTAAAGACCTTAAGAGTTCTCTCCCATGGATAAGAAATGTTCCAATTTTTCTTTTTTTAAGTTCTATTGAGTTTCTGTTTTTAATTGCCAAAATTCGAAGACTTAAGTTTAGTTTATGTGTTTAACTGTACATCAACTCCTCATGCGTTATTTAATTATGAAAATTGATTCATTTCTAAACGCTTAATTTTCAACAACTACATTTTTAATGTATTTTTTTTAATTGTATTTTTGTTTGCACACACCTATATATATATTTACCAACCCCTCCACACGAGCAGGATGTGACATAAGGTCAATTTCTTAAGCGGAGTTTTACAGGTTTGAATTCAGAGTTTTCCTTCTCCTAGACCAGTTGCCTAACCAAGGTTAAAGAGCCCAGTCTGCCCTGCTATTTACCCATAGCTAGAGGGAGAGTAGGATTCATACCTTTCCCAAGGGTATTAAGACTGAAAATAAATGTTTTGTAGTTGATTAGAGAACACATCACGAGAAACATGTGACTAGATTTAGACTTCAGTTTCAACCAGAGATGGATGCAGAGTAGATGTGCTCTGCTGAGGTTGAATCTCACCGCGCGGAAGAACATGGGCAGAAATAAATCTTGGTCAAGAAAATAAATGTCTTGTAGCTGATTAGAGAACACGTCACGAGAAACATGTGACTAGATTTAGACTTCAGTTTCAACCAGAGATGGATGCAGAGTAGATGTGCTCTGCTGAGGTTGAATCTCACCGTGTGGAAGAACATGGGCAGGTTTAAATCTTGATCAAGAAAATAAAAGTCTTGTGAGTTGATAAATTTGCATGACAAAAGAATTAGCCCAGAAGAAGCCCTTAGATAGAAGACTATACGAAAAGATGACGATCATAGCCGAAGAAGTAAAGGAAGAAGTAACAAACAAGTAAGTCTCAACTCTGTATCTGTCTCTCTCTCTCTCTCTCTATTACTGAGTCACCTCTCTCATGTATATACCCGATAATGCAAACCCACCCCTCGGGGTGGGGGATTGCTATAATTAATGGCATTGATCCCAGGGGGCCATCCCCAGAGGCAACACCTTCCCCCTTGATTTAAAGGGGCAGGGCTGGGTTTATTTTCTCTCAGTAGCAATCTTCCACCTTTGAATAAAAGCATGTATCTCTGCCCCGTGAAGTTCTGTTGACTGTTCTTTGAGCCACTTCTTCACTTGCCTCTCAAAGTCTCTTTCATGTGGTTGAAGTGATGATAGTCTAAGGCAAACATTATTCCAGTGACGAGGACGTGAAATCTGTACTGACACAACTACTGCTTGGAAGAATGTTCTGTTTGTAATAAAAACTACATCATTACTGATGTCAGAATCCCTTTTGTTATTTACATTATATTCTCAAGGATTATTAAATAATCATTATTTGATCAATTAGCATTTTATTTATCAATGCAGTTTTTATTTAAGAGTCTAGGTGAGTTAGATTCCCCTCAAAACAGTCCATTGAGGATAGATAGATAGATAGATAGATAGATAGATAGATAGATAGATATGAACAGGCTAAGATAGATAGATAGATATGAACAGACTATGATAGATAGATAGATAGATATGAACAGGCTAAGATAGATAGATAGATATGAACAGACTATGATAGATTGATATATAGATAGATAGATAGATAGATATGAACAGGCTAAGATAGATAGATAGATATGAACAGACTATGATAGATAGATAGATAGATAGATAGATAGATAGATAATATGAACAGGACTATGATAGATAGATAGATAGATAGATAGATATGAACAGATAGATAGATGAACAGGCTAAGATAGATAGATAGATATGAACAGACTAAGATAGATAAATAGATAGATATGAACAGACTAAGATAGATAGATAGATATGAACAGACTAAGATAGATAGATAGATAGATATGAACAGACTATAATAGATAGATAGATAGATAATATTAATGCATTTAAAAAGGGTTACATAGTATTTGGTGTGAATAATTTGCTTACTGGTTTTAACCAAAAAACCAAGTTTAATAAATAATTACTTGGTAATATTGATTTCTAATCTTCATGTTTTTATTCACAGACATTAAAAGTAATCCTATTGGTAATTTTATTTAAAATCCAATAAAAATAAAAGTAAGTGTAATCTTTTTATATGCATTCTTATTTTTGTTAATCTTTCTAATTTAACATATTTTATAACATTAAAACTTTATAATTGTGCCCAGAGTGTGCATATTTTTGCTTGTACTCATAATTTGTACACAGTTCTATGATATAGATAGATAATAAACAAACTAAGATAGATAGATAGATAGATAGATAGATAGAGATGTGCAACCAAACGAATACCCTCCATCAGTCATCTGCCATATTCTGAATATCTTGCTGCCCTGGGAATGGATTTCTATCTCTGACTCTCGACAGGTATCCAGTTGGTAAGATGACAGTGACATTGATTTTTTGGTTTCTAATCCAATATGTGATCTACCGAGTTGTTTACATTCCAATATGTGATCTACCCATTAACTACCCATTAAACTAACCCTAAACCCTAACCCTAACCCTGTCTTTTTTATAGTAGTTAACAACAGCAACCGTGAGCACCTTTTTGATCTCCATGTTTCTAATACACGTGGGCATGCCTACAAAGTGAGAAAATAGAATAGCGCACATGACTTTTGGAAACATTTTTTCACGCTCAGAGTTGCTGAGGCATGGAATAAGCTGCCTTCATCCGTTGTGGGCTGCCAAAACACTGCATCTTTCAAAGTCTCCATGCTTCCTGCAATCTGCCAACACTATACCTGTTACCCCCCTCCACACACATATGCACGCACGCGCACACATACATGTATATCATTACTGTAGGCTGCCGAAACACTGCATCTTTCAAAGCCTCCATGCTTCCTGTAATCCACCAACACTATACCTGATACCCCCATACACACACATATGCATGCACGCACACATACATGTATATCATTACTGTACACTATTCATGTTCCCGACACTAATACATTATTCTGTGTACTAGACATGAGACTTTGATGAGTTGTGGTGCACCTGAGCACTGTACACATACATGTATATTATTACTGTAAAGGACTGTATACATGTCCTGACACTGCCAGAATTACAAATATATTCTTGATTTCTAGACAATAGAGACTTTTTTTGAAGTTGGTTGGTGCACACATGGAGCAACTGTACCCCATACAGGTAATAATATTAGCGGTGATAGAGACTTGTTCACATGATATAACCTGACACGTACTAACCATTATTCTGATGTGTTACTTGCCATGGAAAGCACTTTGGATGAAGAAGATCTTGTTGCACCTGAACACTGAATACACATAAGCAACTAATATTATTACAGGCTAGCGTCTGTGTCATTATACCACTGCACAACTAAATAACAATAGTATTCTGCTGCTACTCGGACATAGAGGACCTTTGTTGAGTAGTGGTGCAGGCGCTGAGACACTGGTACAACATAGCATTGTATATATTAACTGATAAACTGATTTCAAGTGTTTCCTGACACTAATACATATATTCTTTGTATCGTTGAACATAGTAGAGAGAGACTTTGATGAGTTGATGATGCATCAACTGAGAGCACTGTTACACATGCAGTGTTGCCTAGACAATCTTAAATACATTACTCAGATAAAAATCGAAAAAGCACGACGCGACAAGCGAACTGCAACACCGTGCCAAAACACCACAGGCACAACAAGCACCAAAAGAGCACACAGGAAAGTAACAAGCAACACCCACCCAACCCGCACAGCCCAACATTGCTAACTAAGACCATGAGATAATATAAGATGAGTTATACAGAAGGAAAGTCACACGCTGGACAGACGCACTCGATGACACAACGAAGCATGTACTCATTAATATGTACACTGTTCATGTTCCTTGACACTCACACACAATAATATTCAGTGTCACTTGAAAATAAGGAGAAGCCATTCCCATGAGTTGATCGTGCACGACCACCAGGGCTGAATGCCACTGTGAGCACAATTACAACCCTGGCTTCCTGACCATAATACAATTATTCGCATCTCGTAAGGACATGGAAGGCTTTGTGAGTTGTGAAGTCACACGAGAAGCCACTAGCCCGTACAACCATGACATGGTATCCTGACAATAATACTAAATGACAATTAAAACTATCTGTGTAACTCGAGACATCGCGAGACTTTGACTGAGTTCGTGGTCCACGCTGAGCACTTACAACATACATGTATATTTTTACTGTACACGTTGTTTCATGTCCTGACACTAATAGACACTCCCTATTCTTCGTGCATAACGCTCCGCACAGTGAAGAACTTTCTGATGATATTGTAGAGCTGCACGCTGAGCAAGCTAACACAAAATAATTTCATTATTATTATAAATAGATTAGAGACACACAGAGATATGACAATAATGACTTTGAGCTAGTAGCCATATGTATAGATGAGATGGTATTATGCATATCAAACCTAGCTAATAGTTATTATGTAAAAGCCAAAGATACACGCAACTTTCTATTTCCTTATTCATTACTCTTCTGTTTTGCAAGCAGTTATATTATTCAAGAGAAATAGGCAGCATCTTAAATGAAAGATATAAATAGATATCGCGTCCTTTAAGCATTCAAGTGTACGCACTCATGATTAACAGGAGGTGGAACCCAATTAAGAATGGGGAGCGAGATATACCCTTCTACTGGCCCAAGAGTGGCAGTTGAGTGTACAATACTAAAAGCCCTAGACCTCCAACCCAGGGCTACTTAGTTATTCGTTTTCAACTTTTGGTAATTTATGAGAAGTGCGTCCCGGGTCTCCTGCCTCAAAAAAACCATACCGGTGACATATCAAATAAACAAACCCCAAGCAACTCGTAACGTAAAATTACTTGATTTAAGATTTAATCGTGAGTTTGTCGTAATGCTGTTTAGATATGAAGAATGGAAACTAGTAAAGTGTGGAAATAGACTGCCCATACAAGTAGAATAAGATCCAATAAACAAACACAACAGCAATAAATCATAGAATCAAGATACTGACAAACAAATGGAATAGATATTCTCTCGACAAACGATAATGATA
>CM042155.1:74293287-74343287 GCA_023376005.1 Doryteuthis pealeii
GGCTCGCTCGACCAACTCAGCCCTATGAGTAGCACAGATTGTATACAATCTGATCTATTGCGTGTAAAGTGGGGAGTTGACGGTAGGTGTGGCACTTCACCCAGCGAAATATATTCCCATCTGGTCTCAAACCACAGCACGCAAATGCACAAACAGGGCATACACCACGAATCCCTCGCTATCTAGCGACCTCATATACGACCGTCCTAGGTCACATAGCTCTACCGACGACCACGACAACGAACACTTTTCATTAGGATGTTTGATATGTATTAACACAACAGCAGACACAGACAATACAGAACACAGACTATGACACAGTGTCATACACGAAGCACACACAACAACACACACACACATATATATATTAACAATTATATAACTATATTATATACTATGAAGGAATGATGAATAATATAAACATAAGAACAGAAATGGATAATACAAAGATTGCCATTTAATACAACATAATCAAATCATTAACAACATGTGTTTCGGTCAAGTTCCTCTCTTGTGTACATATAACGGATTCAAAATTATTATACTATAGTATATAGGCGGAGAGAGGAGGGGGGGTGGAATATCCAGAACCCAGACAGAAATCAGCGACAAGAACAGACTGATAGATAGATAGATAGATAGATAGATAGATAGATCTAGTGAGAACATATGGAGATATATATAAATAGAGAGATGGGAGAGAGAGAGAGAGGGGGTGAGAGAGAGAGAGAGAGAGGGAGTGAGAGAGAGAGAGTGGGAGAGATCAATGAACAGACTGAGAAAAGAGGATAGAGAGATATGAACAAATTGTTATATTATATATATATATATATATATATATATATATATATATATATATAGATAGATAGATAGATAGATAGATAGATAGATAAGAGCAGGCTGAGATAGATGGACAGACGTTGTGATAAATTAGAAAGAAATTAGTGCGTCAGTTACTCTAATTCATTTTTTAAATTAATGCACTGAATTTTATTTTCATTCGTATTGCATAAATTGTTCCTCTTGCTCCCATGCGCCTTAACAGATGTATTCGAACAATTTCGTTCGTTTTATGTCTGATCTGGACATTTCATGATTTTAAAAAAATCGTGGGTGAAAATTGACGACTAAAAGTGTTTATTCTAATCTCGGTCTCCAGAACTGCGTTATTCCAAATGAAATAAAAGTGTTTGTTAGGAATGCAACAGATAGAATCAATTCCCATATTCCATGAAGAGGGCAACGGTGTTTCAGCATTGTTTTTTAATCAAAATAAAAAGGGGGGGCTCATGCGGAAGAGTTGTCTGCAAGAAGTTACAGGGAAGATATTAGTGTCCCTCATCTCGAACATACCAAGGTAAACCCTGATTCGCACGGAAGTTTGAGATAGCAGTCTTTTCTCTGAGACAGAAATTGACTGAATTTGGAGGTTCCTAGTTGTTAGCTCAGTCGGTAGAGCGTTTGGCTAGAAACTACAAGGTTCCTAGTTCGATACCGGTCCTCGCCAACGTTACGTTATTATCAAATTCTTGGTAAATATTTTAATATATATACGGTTCCAACTATTCTATCTCAAGTTATGGGTAAATAGTAATAGAGAAATTTTGACAAATTAGAATATTATATCTATTACTAAGGGGCCGGGTTAGCTGAGTCGATAGAGCTTTCGGCTAGAAACCTCGAGGTTCCTAGTTCGATACTGGTCCCCGCCAACTCAGCGTATGAGTAGCACAGGGATATGTGCGGTAAAGTAAGGAGCTGATGGTAGGTGTGGCGCTCCACCTCAGATGCCAAAACAATCTCCTTGGTCTAGCGCTATTGAAAAGGGGATAGACTCCCTCGCTGACTAGCTGATACCGACTTTAGGCCGCCCCGATGACTTTAGTTTGAACACGTACTGTAGAATGGATTACTTTTATTTCGTGGTTCCTCATATCAGGTTTGAAACTTTCATGACTATTTGTCAAGCTTTGAGGAAAGGCAATTGGGTAATTACTGTAGACCTGTTGTATGGTTCTTCCATGTTTCGAATTTTCCAGGTAACAGGCAGTTTTCTACAGTTTCCCTTTCTAGGGAGGCTTTACTAATTTAAAACTGTCTTTTGGGCTGGCAATAGTCCCTATGGTGTTCACAAAGATTATATCGGTTCTGGGGGGATTTCTAAGGTCCCATTAAGTACATTTGTTCATGTACCTAGAGGCTTGGATAGTCAGAAATCAGGATTAACGTATTCTTGGTCAGCAAGTAATTTTTACATAGAGTCTCTACCAGGTTTTGAAATTGTTCATAAATTCCCAGAAACCTTGCTTGATTCCGTCGCAAGAGACAATTTTCCTGGGAAGTCTCTTCCATTTCTTGGTGGGAATGATTTATCCATCAGTGGAGAGTTTCCTGAATCTGATACAACAGATCTCATTTTAGAGACAAGGTTCTGCAGGGCTCACATGTTTCTCAGACTTTTGGACCTAAAGGTTGCATGTATGGTCTTTTATCCGTAGTTTGTTTGCATATGAGTCCAATCCAGTCTTATCCTTCGTTATGGTAGATCCATCGAAGAGACAATATCAAGATTATCCCTATTAGCAGTTTATTAACATAACACTTAGAATGGTGGGGAGGAAGGGGAAAACTTGACTCGAGTCAAATGTAGGAAAGCAACAGCGAAAACCAGAGTTATCATTCAGAGAAAATAAACTTGGTTAATATTGACCCAGCGGGTCCTTCAGTAAGTGTCACTAGAAAGATTTATTCTTCGTCCTGGAGGTCCACATGCTCCACACCAATCATGGTATCCTATCCTCCCATACCTGTTAACAGACTTTCCAAGGGAATTGCCAATAATATTGAGAAAAAAAGATTCTAACTCTGAAACTGTCGAAAGCTTGTGACAACGTGGTACGACAAACGGGAATATTTATTTACAATTACTTTTTAATTATTCTCAACTAGTTTCGAGAGTGTAGCATATCCATTTGTTAAATGTGGATTTTTTTCTGATAGATAGAGAGAGGGGGAGATGGGGTAGGGAGAGAGGAGGGGGAATGAAAGAGATTACATGAGCATTAAATTTACCGTTTACACTTAAAATCGATTGACTGATAGATAGATAGATAGATAGATAGATAGATAGATAGATAGATAGTTACATACATACATACATACATACATACATGCACAAATGGAGCATGGCCCACTTGAAGAATTTCCTTCCAGAAAGAGCTCAGAGTTACATCAAGAATGGTAGAAGGCCTTCTGCCAAGAGAGTGATACTGGAGTATTGAAAAATATATCAAACCGTAGTCTGCTTCTATAAAGAATGTGCAGATTTTCTGATTCATTTGCACGGGTCTGAGATTGCAGAGCTTCAAGTATTGTAGAATATGGAACAGCGTTATTAGCTGGGCAGTTCATTGTCAAATCATCCAGTTTTTGAAATTTTGTACAGGTGGGTTAAAGTTAGACATTCCCCGAAATTTGAGCTTCCAATTCCAAAAATTGGCGGAGTTATGTCGATTTTTAGCTTTCCAAATTTGGTGGGGTTCGCGAAAAATGGCGACTTTTTGTAATCTATTTTTGTCTGTAAAATGAGTTCTAGAGCTTCGCTACTCCTAAAAATCGATTTATAAAAGCATTTTTGCCCAAGGAATCCAAAAATGTTATCGAGAAAGTCTGAAAGTCAACCAGCATGCGTGACATGGCCTGGATGATTTAACATGGAATTATCCAGCGAGGGTTGGGAGAAAAGTTCTTTTAAAGTCTTTTCGGAATTTGGTTAAAGAAATTTTAAATTTAAATACCTCAGTGGGATCACTTCTTTCTAATTGGAGCTTACTCTTTGTTCTAAGGGCTCTCATTAATCACCCCCCTTTACCATTAGATTCTACGGGATTAAAGTTTTATGTTGGAAGACGGTCCTGTTAGTGGCCTTAGCTTCTGCTGCTAGAGTAGGGAGCTAAAGGCTTTATCCATCAAGGAGTCTAATCTTTGGCATGAGGGGGTTGGTATTCGACTCTTACGGAACTTGAAAATTTCTGGCCAAGACTCAGCGTTTGAAGAAAGCTTGATCTCCTTGGTTATTTCAGATTTTACCAAATTTACAGATGACTGAGGACCACCTGTGACCTTGTCGTTGTCTGAGAGTATACATGAA
Organism: Doryteuthis pealeii; assembly: GCA_023376005.1. Classification (NCBI taxonomy): domain Eukaryota; kingdom Metazoa; phylum Mollusca; class Cephalopoda; order Myopsida; family Loliginidae; genus Doryteuthis; species Doryteuthis pealeii. The sequence continues at coordinate 74,297,438 of CM042155.1, forward strand.
AATATCGGTGCAGTTACAGCAAGATGATGAAACACTTTTCATTCCCTATCAGACGAACCGATGTAGACCGGCAGCGATTAGTTCAATGTGGAATGTGTCTGCTATTAGACATGGTTATGAGCCTTCAGATCAATTAAGTTCAAAGGATATTAGGACCCATGATACTAGGATATTTACTCCATCTTGTTCTTTGTTTGAATTGAGTTTTCTAGAGACATTCTCCGAGCGGCTCATTGGTCTTCAGAAAGTACCGTTACATCTTGGAGTGAAGGAAATTTTGCAGGAGTATCCATCTTAAAAACAATTGGAATTGCAAAAGAATAAGTGAGTATGTTCCTTTTACTCTTTTCCCACCTCCCTGAGTTATGCTACAAATTCTGTTTCTTGCATTAGTTATACAGGTAAGTATAGATATTGATATAAACTGTGGGGTTTTAAAGTAAAACACCTGTTTATGAGATATCTATATCTCATATATTTCTGGGTATCGAACCCAGAACCTTGTGGTTCCTAGCTGAACGCTCTATCGACTGAGTTAAACATCGATGCTCTTCCAATATGTGATCTACCGAAGGTTTGTGATCTACTATTGATCTACTATTCATGGCATGTGATAATAATGAAATTTATTGTGTACAGTGCTCAGGTGTACTATAACTCATCAAAGTCTCATGTCTAGAACACAGGACAATGTATTAGTGTCAGGAACATGAATAGTGTACAGTAATGATATACATGTATGTGTGCGTGTGCGTGCGTATGTGTGTGGATACCAGGTATAGTGTTGGCGGACAACAGGAAGCATGGAGGCTTTGAAAGATGCAGTGTTTCGGCAGCACACAACGGACGCAGGCAGCTTATTCCATGCCTCGGCAAATCTGAGCGTGAAAAAATGTTTCCGAAAGTCATGTGAGCTATGCTGTTTTCTGACTTTGTAGGCATGCCCACGTGTATTAGAAACATGGAGATCAAAAAGGTGCTCAAGTTTGCTGTTGTTAACTACTGTTGATCTACTAGGAAAGAAGAAGAAGACAGGGTTAGGGTTAGAGTTAGGGTTAGTTTAATGGGAAAATAATGAGTAGTTAATGGGTAGATCACATATTGGAATGTAAACAACTCGGTAGATCCCATATTGGATTAGAAACCATTCGGTAGATCACATATTGGAAGAGCGCCAAAAAATCAATGTCACTTTTATCTTACCAACTGGATACGTGACGAGAGTCAGAGATAGAAATCCTAAACTGTTCTCGTCGCGATTTCTCTTATTGACAGAAGATACGTTAAATCTATCTCACTAACTTTCTAGTGTCATTTGACCACGTGACCTTCTTGTCCAATAAAAGCCAAAGCTCTGAAACAATCTTGGGGGTCATCGGTTGTCAATTTTCACATATTTGATCCAACAGGTCACGTGACCTGCAAACACTTCGCTTCGGCCCTTACTTTGTACTTTAATGGTCGGCCGCAGAGGCCTGATCTGATCAGTCACTTGGTCAAGTCAAGCCCTGGCACCTATATGAAAAATCATCTTTTATCAATTTATGAAAAATCAAACAATTTAGTGTCTTGGATATAACACTAAACTCCATATCGTGGTGAGGTTCCAATTCTGGAGCTCTGGGGTGTATGGAGTATGGAGTACCCCTTCATTTTCATTACTTCCAGGCCCACTCTGACCCGGAGTAGTAGTACCTATTATGCCATTAAACACAACAACCAACAATATTATTTCTAACAAAAACTGTTTTCAAAAAGAGTGAATTTCAAATTTCATTTCATTTAAAATAAAAAGTCACTGTTTACCCATTCTAATTTCTTTAAGTTTTAAAGGATTTTTTGTTAAAATCTTTTCTTTTTGTTTCTTTGTTTTTTTGTTTTTTGTTTTTTGTTGTTGTTTTTTGTTTTACTTATTTTTTGTTTTTTGTTTTTGTTTTGGGTTTTTTTTTTTAGTTTGAGCTTTTAAAACTAAAATTTTCCAATGAAATATTTCCATCCGATTACTTTCAAAGGGAAATAACTCCTTAAATATTTAGTATGAGTTATCTCCCATGAAAAGTAAAACTATTTCTACAAAATGTCGTTTGAAATTGGTTTGCTTTATCTATTTCACGGTCAAAATTTAATTCATTTCTAATTGTTTGATTTTAATTATAACGATATTTTCAATGACACATTGCAATATTTTTAATTCCATTGATATTTGTCTATATAATCATTCGCACATTTATATTATATCGAGTATTCCTATATGATAGAATTAATATGCACACATTTGTATTGTTTCAAGTATTCTTATCTAATACAAATTTTCGTCATACAACGTGTGATAGCACGTGCGATATCCTGCCCTCATCAGCTGCCAACTAGGAGAGATAACACAGTTTCGGTAGCTAAGGCAGGACTGCCACTTCCTAGCGCTACCAAGCAGCTTTCGCCACCGGACAGGGTATTTTTTTAAAAAATGAAATATTGCAGAGAAGAGGTTATATGATCCGTTCATCGTAGACATTTAAATAAGTATGCCCGCCTAATTAATTAATTATTAATTAATTAACTTTCAAAATTAGGTACGACTTCAATTAAGCACATATTCTCCCAAAAATTGTCGGCTAAAAAAGCCATATCATAAACACACCGCGTGTGTATTTACTTCTCATATATATATATATATATATATATATATATATATATATATATATATATATATATGAACATACTAGAAACAACAAACAAGAAATCAGAACATTTTGCGGATCTTTTTATTAAAAGATATTTACTTTTCTCTCGTTAAATCGACAACAATATATATATATATATATTATATATATATATATATATATATATATATATATATATGTATCCAAAACTTGGTAGTAAGGGATGATTCTATATGTGATTCTAAGATACACTGTATTATTGTATGATCAGTATGTATAAATACAGTGAATCTTTAAATCACTACAGAGAGCTCAATGTATAATAATCTTTTTAGATTATATACAGAGCAATATTTATCTTTGAAATGAAGGAAAAACTCAACACCGTTATTCCATAATAAATTTCGACTAAAATTGGGCCTTTATAAATCTAAGTTGATTTAATATATCTCCCAAAATTGCGTTGACAGCACGGATTCCATTACTCTCTCTCTCTCTTCTCTCTCTCTCTCTCTCTCTCTCTCTCTCTCTCTCTCTATCTATCTATCTATCTATATATATATATATATATATATATATATATATAGAGAGAGAGAGAGAGAGAGAGAGAGAGAGTAATGGGAATCCGTGCTGTCAACGCAATTTTGGGGAGATATATTAAATCAACTTAGATTTATAAAGGCCCCAATTTTAGTCGAAATTTATTATGGAATAACGGTGTTGAGTTTTTCCTTCCTTTCAAAGATAAATATTGCTCTGTATATAATCTAAAAAGATTATTATACATTGAGCTCTCTGTAGTGATTTAAAGATTCACTGTATTTATACATACTGGATCATACAATAATAATACAGTGTATCTTAGAAATCACATATAGAATCATCCCTTACTACCAAGTTTTGGATACGCTCATATATATATATATATATATATATATATATATATATATATTATATATATATATATACATACATATATATATATATATATATATATATATATATATATATATATATATATTATATAGGTTATCGCTTTTTCAGTTATCCATACGACATCCAGTATGCACACAGAGTTGATCAATGTAAGTTTCTGCTGGTCGCCATACACTGGTGTGTGTAGGTGTCCACAGGAAAATATCATTTTTTAGTTCCTCCTTACTTCTCCAGCAATGTCCAGCCTGTCTTGTTCCTTACTTGGATGGTTTGTAGAATAGGAGGTAAGTGGCCGTACAGCTGCTTTTATGTAGAATGCTACTTCCGGGATTTCTTGCAATCTGTGCTTAAATATCAATTAGATATTAATTATTTTTATTATAGAATTTACTAAAAAGGTTGTTCTACTCTGTATATTGTCAATAAGTCTGGTAGCATTTTCTATGCTACTGAAGGCGCTCTGGATTAGTGGTAACGATATTAAAGCCCCGAAACCACGCTTGACCACAGGGTTATCATCTTATTATATATATATATATATATATATTATATATATATATATATATATGTGTGTGTGTGTGTGTGTGTATGTGTGTGTGTGTGTGTGTGTGTGTGTGTGTAAAAATGGAATTGGAAACGAATCCGACAATATGAGGAAGAATGAATAAAGAAAAGAAAGAACAGAATGGATAATAAAAGATGAATTTAATCAATATCACTTACACATGTGTTTCGGTCAGTTCATCTCTGTGTACACGGTTCAAACTATTATTATCATTAGATAAACAAATGAAATGAAATAATAATAATATTTTCACATTTTTCTATTATTATTATTTCATTTCATTTGTTTATTTAATAATAATAATAGTTTGAACCGTGTACACAGAGATGAACTGACCGAAACACATGTGTAAGTGATATTGATTAAATTCATCTTTTATTATCCATTCTGTTCTTTATTTATTTATTCATTCTTCCTCATATATATATATATATATATATATATATATATGTGTGTGTGTGTGTGTGTGTGTGTGTGTGTGTCTGTGTCTGTGTCTGTGTCTGTGTGTGTAATACATTCAACATCTAGATAAGTGTTCGTTGTCGTCGTCGTCGGGGTGACCTAGAGTCGTATCAGCCAGATAGCGAGGGATTCTATCCCCTTTTCATTTGCGCTAGACCAGAGGGAATATATTTGCTGGGGTGAAGTGCCACACCTACCGTCAACTCCCCACTTTACCGCATAGATCAGATTATACAATCTGTGCTACTCATAGGCTGAGTTGGCGGCGACCGGTATCGAACTCAGAACCTTGCGATTCCAAAGCGGATACTCTACCGACTGAGCTAAGAGATAGATAGGTAGATAATTCATGCACATTCCAGGAACAAACAATGTGTCTTGTGCAATCTGTAACAAAGTCTGTAAAACGGCTTCTGGTCTAAAGAGACATATGGTGGTGCATAAGCATCAAATTTTATCATCTGATCCATCCGATCCAGTGGGAAAGACATCCTTCCTATGTCATATTTGCATCAAACTTTGTGGGTCTGCAGCGGGATTGATGAGTCACTTGAGGGCTCACGAGGGGAAAGGTTCTGGTGGTGGGGTTGTAGGATTGTGAGGGATGGCAGTGATCTATAAATTATGCATTTGCTATCTAGTTTTAGTCATGTGCTTCATTTTTTTTTTTTTTACTAAATAGTTAAATCCCAAAAGTACATGTTTAGTTACAATTGGATCATCGGTCATATTTCTTTAATTATAATTAAAAATGTAGGTAAATCCCAGAAAAGACTTGTTCGTATCTCATCAAAACTTTAGAAAACAATTGCAGAAAGTTATAAAGATAAGAGGTCATGCTATTAATATTGTTAAAATTGTTCAATGTTTTCATACTGTACGATTCATTTTGTCTTTTCCTTTTTTTGTCTATTTTTCTTCCCATATTTAGCAAATTTGATATATCCTTCTCAAAATTGAGTTTTATATTCCTTTTTTGTTTTTTAATACTTAACATATTATTTTTTTTTAAAGTCTGGTATCATACGGGTATTAAATTCTAAGAAATGGGTCAAAATATTCAATATTCATGGGTGTACGAATAATTTCCTTGTTGACTGTAGATGCATGGACAGTTAAAATTATTTTCAAATATGAAAATACGATAAAATAATAACTAGTCTTACCATCATCATCATCATTATCATGACGTTGTGACAACATGGATACCCATGATCTGTCTGTCTGTCTGTCTGTCTGTCTGTCTGTCTGTCTCTCTCTCTCTCTCTCTCTCTCTCTCTCTCTCTCTCTCTCTCTCTCTCTCTCTTTCTATATATATATATATATATATATATATATATATATAAAGTAATTGGTAATTTGCTTGAAGCATTGTTAAGTATGTTATAAAATAATAAAATTCGAAGGCAATACAATGCGTAAAAAATAAAGACAAAAAGATGTTTTATATGTCTAATCGATTTCAAAGCAAAGCTTTATCATCAGAGTTTAATTTCTGAAATTAAACTCTGATGATAAAGCTTTGCTTTGAAATCGATTAGACATATAAAACATCTTTTTGTCTTTATTTTTTACGCATTGTATTGCCTTCGAATTTTATTATTTATATATATATATATATATATATATATATATTATATATATTTCTTTATTCGTTCCGTTATTTATAACGTAACGTACAAATTAATGTAGAAATGTAATATTTAGATTCACTAAGCAGATCAGAGTAAGTTGTTCCCATATACTTCAATTTTTTTAACCGAACACAATTACATTTTAGTTCCTAAAAGTAAGGGTATTTCGCCATAAATTGGTTCACCAAAGGAAATCCTTTTTTTAGGAACATTATTTTATCACAATGCGTGTACAGAATAGGACTTCAGTTCCTAGGGTTCCTAGTTCGATACCGGCCCTCGCTAACTCAGCGTATGAGTAACACAGGGATCTGTGCGGTAAAGTAAGGAGCTAATGTTAGGTGTAGACGAAAAAAAAACAATCTCCTTGGTATAGCGCTAGTGAAAAGGGGATAGGCCCCCTCGCTGATTGGCTGATACCGACTTTAGGCAGTGCCTTCTCTTGCTTTAGGCCACCCGACGACTTATATTACATGTATTCAATACACAAAAAAGAAGTTTTAAACATAACAAAGGGAGATTACTCTTACTAAAAATTGTAAGAGTTCTCTCCCATGAATAAGAAATTTGTCATCTCGTATGTCTTGACCATTTACTTCGTCTTTTAAAACTCTTAAAGTCCTATACCACCTCATTCCACCTGGCCAGAAGTCTCATTCATTTTCCTAATCCACTCCAAACGATAGCCTTTGTTTAAATGTAATATTAAACATATATTTAGAAGTCTTTGACGGGTTAGCTCAGTCGGTAGAGCGTTCGGCTAGAAACCACAAGGTTCCTAGTTCGATACCGGTCCTCGCTAACTCAGCGTATGAGTAGCACAGGGATCTGTGCGGTAAAGTAAGGAGCTGATGGTAGGTGTGGCGCTCCACCTCAGATGATCAAGCACTAGTGAAAAGGGGATAGACTCCCTCGCTGTATGGCTCATACCGACATTAGGCCGCCCCGACGACTTTACTTACTTAGATGCAAAGGTCATTTTTAGACATTTTTTAATATATCCTTATAGGAATGCTTTGGACTTAGAACATCTTAACAGGATGTTAAGAGTTAATGAACAGGTACAATTTAACCCTAAAATTAAAAATCGGCCATAACTCGATACATTCTTAGAGGTTGGTGGAAGGGGGGCTAAAGAAATATCTCCGATAGCCTAATTGTAGCTAAACAAAGACGTAATCAAGAATCTTTGATGTTCTGTTTATCAGATAAAGCGAGAATTCTTCCAAGCTGTAGCCGTATCACTGCTACTCTATGGCTGCACAACATGGATTTTAATGAACCTGTTGGGGGGGTGGGGAACTAGATGGATACTACGCAAGGATGCTACGTGCTCTCCTGAACAAATCATAGAAGAAGCACCCCACAAAAAAAGCATCTGTACGGCCACTTATCTCCTATCACACATTCCATCCAAGTAAGACCAACGACACACTGACCGCTGGACACTGGACACTGCCGGAGAAGTAAGGACAAAGTCTTAAGTGGGCATGCCTACAAAGTCAGAAAACAGCACTGCTCACATGACTTTCGAAAACATTTTTTCACGCTTAGAATTGCGGAGACATGGAATAAACTGCCCGCGTCTGTTGTAGGCTGCCGAAGCACTGAGTCTTTCAAAGCCTCCATGCTTCCTGTAGTCCACCGACACTATACCTGATGCCACTCTCCACATACATATGCACACACGCGCACACATGCATGCATATTACTACTGTGAACTGTTCATGTTCCTGACACTAATACATTATTCTGTGTACTTGATGAGTCGTGGTGCACCTGAGCATTGTACACAATAAATTTCATTATCATTTATCATTATCATTCTTGTGAACACCTACGCATGAACACTAATGTTGGTCGACCATTAAAAGGCTTACATTGAACAGCTCTGTGCAGATACTGGATGTTGTGAGGAGGGACATGTCAGGTGCCATAATCGATTAGGGACAGTGGAGGAGAGAGAGAGAGAGAGAGAGAGAGAGAGAGAGAGAGAGAGAGTCATGGGAAATCTGTGTTTTGTCAGCGTGGATTGATTGATGCGAGAGAGATACTGCCAGGTAATCGTGGTGAGGTTCCAATTCTGGAGCTCTGGGGTGTTGGGAGTATGGAGTACCCTTCATTTTCATTACTTCCAGGCCCACTCTGACCCGGAGTAGTAGTACCTATTATGCCATTAACACAACAACCAACAATATTATTTCTAACAAAAACTGTTTTCAAAAAGAGTGAATTTCAAATTTCATTTCATTTAAAATAAAAAGTCACTGTTTACCCATTCTAAATTTCTTTAAGTTTTAAAGGATTTTGTTAAAATCTTTTCTTTTGTTTCTTTGTTTTTTTGTTTTTTGTTTTTTGTTGTTGTTTTTTGTTTTACTATTTTTTGTTTTTTTGTTTTTGTTTTGGGTTTTTTTTTTTTAGTTTGAGCTTTAAAACTAAAATTTTCCAAATGAAATATTTCCATCCGATTACTTTCAAAGGGAAATAACTCCTTAAATATTTATATGAGTTATCTCCCATGAAAAGTAAAACTATTTCTACAAAATGTCGTTTGAATTGGTTTGCTTTATCTATTTCAACGGTCAAAATTTAATTCATTTCTAATTGTTTGATTTTAATTATAAACGATATTTTCAATGACACATTGCAATATTTTTAATTCCATTGATATTTGTCTATATAATCATTCGCACATTTATATTATATCGAGTATTCCTATATGATAGATTAATATGCACACATTTGTATGTTTTAAGTATTCTTATCTAATACAATTTTCGTCATACAACGTGTATAGCAAGTGCGATATCCTGCCTCATCAGCGTGCCAACTAGGAGAGATTACACAGTTTCGGTAGCTAAGGCAGGACTGCCACTTCCTAGCGCTACCAAGCAGCTTTCGCACCGGACCAGGGTATTTTTTAAAAAATGAAATATTGCAGAGAAGAGGTTATATGATCCGTTCCATCGTAGACATTTAAATAAGTATGCCCGCCTAATTATTAATTATTAATTAATTAACTTTCAAAATTAGGTACGACTTCAATTAAGCACATATTCTCCCAAAAATTGTCGGCTAAAAAAGCCATATCATAAACACACCGCGTGTGTATTTACTTCTCATATAATATAATATATATATATATATATATATATTATATATATATATATATAGAACATACTAGAAACACAACAAAGAAAATCAGAACATTTTGCGGATCTTTTATTAAAAGATTTATATTTTCTCTCGTTAAATCGACAACAATATATATATATATTAATATATTATATATATATTATATATATATATATATATATGTATCCAAAACTTGGTAGTAAGGGATGATTCTAATATGTGATTTCTAGATCACTGTATTATTATTGTAATGATCCAGTATGTATAAAACAGTGAACTTTAAATCATACAGAGAGCTCAATGTATACATAATCTTTTTAGATTATATACAGAGCAATATTTATCTTTGAAATGAAGGAAAAACTCAACACCGTTATTCCATAATAAATTTCGACTAAAATTGGGGCCTTTATAATCTAAGTTTGATTTAATATATCTCCCCAAAATTGCGTTGACAGCACGGATTTCCATTACTCTCCTCTCTCTCTCTCGTTCTCTCTCTCTCTCTCTCTCTCTCTCTCTCTATCTATCTATCTATCTATATATATTATATAATAATATATATATATTATAATATATAGAGAGAGAGAGAGAGAGAGAGAGAGAGAGTAATGGGAATCCGTGCTGTCAACGCAATTTTGGGGAGATATATTAAATCAACTTAGATTTATAAAGGCCCCAATTTTTAGTCGAAATTTATATGGAATAACGGTGTTGAGTTTTTCCTTCCTTTCAAAGATAAATATTGCTCTGTATATAATCTAAAAAGATTATTATAACATTGAGCTCTCTGTAGTGATTTAAAGATTCACTGTATTTATACATACTGGATCATACAATATATACAGTGTATCTTAGAAATCACATATAGAATCATCCCTTACTACCAAGTTTGGATACCGCTCATATATATATATATATATATATATATATATATATATTTATATATATATATATACTACTATATATATATATATAATATATAATATTTAATATATAATATATATATATATATATATAGGTTATCGCTTTTTCAAGTTATCCATACGACATCCAGTATGCACACAGAGTTGATCAATGTAAGTTTTCTGGTCGCCATACACTGGTGTGTGTAGGTGTCCACAGGAAAATATCATTTTTTAGTTCCTCCTTACTTCTCCAGCATGTCCAGCCTGTCTTGTTCCTTACTTGGATGGTTTGTAGAATAGGAGGTAAGTGGCCGTACAGCTGCTTTTATGTAGAATGCTACTTCCGGGATTTCTTGCAATCTGTGCTTAAATATCAATTAGATATTAATTATTTTTATTATAGAATTTACTAAAGAAGGTTGTTCTACTCTGTATATTGTCAATAAGTCTGGTAGCATTTTCTATGCTACTGAAGGCGCTCTGGATTAAGTGGTAACGATATTAAAGCCCGAAACCACGCTTGACCAAGGGTTATCATCTTATATTATTATATATATATATATATATTATATTATATATATAATGTGTGTGTGTGTGTGTGTGGTATGTGTGTGTGTGTGTGTGTGTGTGTGTGTGTAAAAATGGAATTGGAAACGAATCCGACAATATGAGGAAGAATGAATAAAGAAAAGAAAGAACAGAATGGATAATAAAAGATGAATTTAATCATATCACTTACACATGGTGTTTCGGTCAGTTCATCCTCTGTGTACACACGGTTCAAACATTATTCTATTAGATAAACAATGAAAATGAAATAATATAAATTTTCACATTTTTCTATTATTTATTATTTCATTTCATTTGTTTATTTAATAATAATAATAGTTTGAACGTGTACACAGAGATGAATGACCGAAACACATGTGTAAGTGGATATGATTAAATTCATCTTTATTATCCATTCTGTTCTTATTTATTTTATTCATTCTTCCTCATATATATATATATATATATATTATATATATTGTGTGTGTGTGTGTGTTGGTGTGTGTGTGTCTGTGTCTGTGTCTGTGTCTGTGTGTGTATACATTCAACATGCTAGATAAGTGTTCGTTGTCGTCGTCGTGGGGTGACCTTAGAGTCGTATCAGCCAGATAGCGAGGAGTTCTATCCCTTTTCATTTGCGCTAGACCGAGGGAATATAAATTTGCTGGGTGAAGTGCGCACATACGCGTCAACTCCCACTTTAGCCGACATAGATCAGATTTATACAAATCTGTGCTACTCATAGGCTGAGTTGGCGGCGACCGGTATCGAACTCAGAACCTTGGCGATTCCAAAGCGGATACTCTACGACTGAGCTAAGAGAGATAGATAGGTAGATAATTCATGCACATTCCGGAACAAACAATGTGTCTTGTGCCAATCTGTAACAAAGTCTGTAAAACGGCTTCTGGCTAAAGAGACATATGGTGGTGCATAAGCATCAAATTTTATCATCTGATCCATCCGATCCAGTGGGAAAGACATCCTTCCTATGTCATATTTGCATCAAACTTTGTGGGTCTGCAGCGGGATTGATGAGTCACTTGAGGGCTCACGAGGGGAAAGGTTCTGGTGGTGGGTTGTAGGTTGTGAGGGATGGCAGTGATCTATAAATTATGCATTTGCTATCTAGTTTTAGTCATGTGCTTCATTTTTTTTTTTTTTTTACTAAATAGTTAATCCCAAAAGTAATGTTTAGTTACAATTGGATCATCGGTTCAGTATTTCTTTTAATTATAATTAAAAATGTAGGTAAATCCCAGAAAAGACTTGTTTCGTATCTCATCAAACTTTAGAAACAATTGCAGAAAGTTATAAAGATAAGAGGTCAGCTATTAATATTGTTAAAAATTGTTAATGTTTTCATACTGTACGATTCATTTGTCTTTTCCTTTTTTGTCTATTTTTCTTCCCATATTTAGCAAATTTGATATATCCTTCTCAAAATTGAGTTTATATTCTTTTTTGTTTTAATACTTAACATATTATTTTTTTTAAAGTCTGGTATCATACGGGTATTAAATTCTAAGAAATGGGTCAAAATATTCAATATTCATGGTGTACGAATAATTTCCTTGTTGACTGTAGATGCATGGACAGTTAAAATTATTTTCAAATATGAAAATACGATAAAATAATAACTAGTCTTCCAATCATCATCATCATTATCATGACGTTGTGACAACATGGATACCCATGAGTCTGTCTGTCTGTCTGTCTTGTCTGTCTGTCTGTCTGTCTCTCTCTCTCTCTCTCTCTCTTCTACTCCTCTCTCGTCATCTCTCTCTCTCTCTCTTCTATATATATATATATATATTATATATATATATTAAAAAGTAATTGGTAATTTTGCTTGAAGCATTGTTAAGTATGTTATAAATAATAAATTTCGAAGGCAATACAATGCGTAAAAATAAAGACAAAAAGATGTTTTATATGTCTAATCGATTTCAAAGCAAAGCTTTATCATCAGAGTTTAATTTCTGAAATTAAACTCTGATGATAAAGCTTTGCTTTGAAATCGATTAGACATATAAAACATCTTTTTGTCTTTATTTTTACGCATTGTATTGGCCTTCGAATTTTATTATTTTATATATATATATATATATATATATATATATATATATATATTTCTTATTCGTTCGTTATTTATAACGTAACGTACAAATTAATGTAGAAATGTAATATTTAGATTCACTAAGCAGATCAGAGTAAGTTGTTCCCTATACTTCAATTTTTTTAACCGACACAATTACATTTTAGTTCCTAAAAGTAAGGGTTTTCGCCATAATTGGTTCACCAAAGGAAATCCTTTTTTTAGGAACATTATTTTATCACAATGCGTGTACAGATAGGAACTTCAGTTCCTAGGGTTCCTAGTTCGATACGGCCCTCGCTAACTCAGCGTATGAGTACACAGGGATTGTGCGGTAAAGTAAGGAGCTAATGTTAGGTGTAGACGAAAAAAACAATCTCCTTGGTATAGCGCTAGTGAAAAGGGGATAGGCCCCTCGCTGATGGCTGATAACCGCGACTTTTGGCAGTGCCTTCTCTTGCTTTGGNAAGAGAGATCCCACCGACGATTATATACATTTATTAAGTCACAAAAGAGTTTTAAACATAAAAAAGGAGATTACTCTTAGCTAATTGTAAGAGTTCTCTCCATGATAGAAATTTGTCACTCGTATGTCTTGACCATTTTACTTCGTCTTTTAAAACTCTTAAAGTCCTATACACTCATTCACCTGGCAGAAGTCTCATTCATTTTCCTAATCCACTCCAAACGATAGTTGTTTAAATGTAATATTAAACATATATTTAGAAGTCTTTGACGGGTTAGCTCAGTCGTAGCGCGTTCGGCTAGAAACCACAAGGTTCCTAGTTCGATACCGTCCTCGCTAACTCAGCGTATGAGTAGCACAGGGATCTGTGCGGTAAAAGTAGGAGCTGATGGTAGGTGTGGCGCTCCCTCAGATGTCAAGCATAGTGAAAAGGGGATAGACTCCTCGCTGTATGGCTCATACCGACATACGCCGACGCTTTACTTACTTAGTATGCAAAGGTCATTTTTAGACATTTTTTAATATATCCTTATAGGAATGCTTTGGACTTAGAACATCTTAACAGGATGTTAAGAGTTAATGAACAGGTACATTTAACCCTAAATAAAATCGGCCATAACTCGATACATTCTTAGAGGTTGGTGAAGGGCTAAAGAAATATCTCCGATAGCCTAATTGTGCTAAACAAGACGTAATCAAGAATCTTTGATGTCTGTTTATCAGATAAAGCGAGAATTCTTCCAAGCTGTAGCCGTATCACTGCTACTCTATGGCTGCACAACATGGATTTTAATGAACTGTTGGGGGGTGGGGAACTAGATGGATACTACGCAAGGATGCACGTGCTCTCCTGAACAAATCATAGAAGAAGCACCCACAAAAAAGCATCTGTACGGCCACTTATCTCCTATCACACATTCCATCCAAGTAAGACAACGACACACTGACCGCTGGACACTGGACACTGCCGGAGAAGTAAGGACAAAGTCTTAAGTGGGCATGCCTACAAAGTCAGAAAACAGCATGCTCACATGACTTTCGAAAACATTTTTTTCGCTTAGAATTGCGGAGACATGGAATAAACTGCCCGCGTCTGTTGTAGGCTGCGCAGCACTGAGTCTTTCAAAGCCTCATGTTCCTGTAGTCCACCGACACTATACTGATGCCACTCTCCACATACATATGCCACACGCGCACACATGCATGCATATTACTACTGTGAACTGTTCATGTTCCTGACACTAATACATTATTCTGTGTACTTGATGAGTCGTGGTGCACCTGAGCATTGTCATAAATTTCATTATCATTTATCATTATCATTCTTCTGTGAACACCTACGCATGAACACTAATGTTGGTCGACCATTAAAAGGCTTACATTGAACAGCTCTGTGCAGATACTGGATGTTGTGAGGAGGACATGTCAGGTGCCATAATCGATAGGGACAGGTGGAGAGAGAGAGAGAGAGAGAGAGAGAGAGAGAGAGAGAGAGAGAGAGAGTCATGGGAAATCTGTGTTGTCAGCGTGAGATGATGATGATCTTCTTCTTCTTCTGCTGCTGCTGCTGCTGCTGCTGATGATGATGATGATGATGATGATGATGATGATGATGATGATACCGTTAGCTACTTATCAGACTACAAACATATTGACCTACATTTTTTCTTTTTCAATTAATTAAACTAGCAACAAAAAACACCCTGCGGGCGGTGTAAAAATTGATTTTCGAAAGATATTACCTGAGAGGGATGGGAGTTAAACATTCAGCGTCAGAGGGTTTGTACCATAAGTAATTATGATACAAACCCGCTGACATTGAATTTTTTTTTTTAACTTCCACCCCCTCAAAATCAAATTTATTAAAGGAGTAAACAAATAAAACAATTTGAAATGGAAACTTAGTCCGGTTTCCCCCAAATAAAATGCTGCATGCATCCATTAATTATTAATTAAATAACATTTTGAATATTTTGCACAAATTTTTTTTACACAGAATCGTTGGTATTTATTTGTAAACTTTTTAGTTAACTCCTTGTTACCGGAAAAAAGACCAAGAGTAAAAAAAATTAAAAAATAAAAATTACTTACTCAAATTTCAAACACAGGTATGACATTCTATATATTAACGATTTTGACTATAAATTAAATACTCATTATTTTAGCATCTCAGGTGAAGTAACACATCTACCATCAGCTCCTCACTTTACCTCAAAGATCCCTGTGCTACTCATACGCTGAGTCGGTGAGGGCCAGTATTGAACCAAGAACCTTGTGATTCCTACGTGGACGCTCTACCAATTGAGCTATAAATATTCTTTATAAAAAAATAAAAATTAAAACATGTTACAGCAAATAATTCATTACATTCTATTTTATTATGGTTTTATACAATGCAGTGCTATTTTTCTTATTTTAAAAAAGAAACAATCGTTGAGAATATTGTGACGTAAGCTATAACGTAGTTTTGGTTACAGACAGAAATACACCCAATCTCCATTATTGATAGATTATGAATATAATATCTGCTAAAACTAATAATTTTCTTATAGTATCTAAATGCTGTCTACCTTTCAAAAAGACATTTATTGAACAACAAATAAAATATATTTCATTGTTTAGTTCAGTTGCGCCCCGGGACAAAATGGTTCCGGGTTCAAATACTGGCCTTCGCCAAATCAGCATATAGAGCGGCGCAGCTTGAATCTGTGAGCAAAAGTGGGAGCAGATGGTAGGTGTGGCGCTCCGTCTCAGAAGCAAAAACAGTCATCCTGGTCTAGGGCTAGTAAAAAGATCACAGATTCCCTTACTGTTCGGCTGAGACCGACAATAGGCCTGTCCGCTTACTTTACATGCAACAATAATTACGTATTAAAAAGTGGATTTTTAGATTATCAAGGGAGGTTACTCTTACTAAAGATCTTAAGAGTTCTCTCCCATGGATAAGAAATATTTCAATTTTTTTTTTTTAAGTTCTATTGAGTTTCTGTTTTTAATTGCCAAAATTCGAAGACTAAAGTTTAGTTTATGTGTTTAACGGTACATCAACTCCTCATGGGTTGTTTAATGCCGAAAACTGATTCATTTCTAAATGTTTGATTTTCAACAACTACATTTTTAATGTTCCATAGCAATTTTCTTTAATTGTATTTTTGTTTGCACACACCTATATATATATTTACCAACCCCTCCGCACGAGCAGGATGTGACATAAGGTCAATTTCTTAAGCGGAGTTTAACAGGTTTGAATTCAGAGTTTTTCTTCTCCTAGACCGGTTGCCTAACTACGGTTAAAGAGCTCAGACTGCCCTACTATTTACCCATAGCTGGAGAGAGAGTAGCATTTCCCAAGGGTATTAGCGCTAAGTGAAATGCAATTACCACGTCCAGGATTTGAACTCGGGGCGACGAGTCCATTTCCCATGACTTTAACCATTACACCACGCGCTTCCTATATAATAAGTGATCCAACTTATGAGTTTTCCGAGTTAAGACAAGTCATCCAGTCAGCTTTTCTGCTTTGTGTTGTGAGCAAAAATTTAAGGTACGAACGAGCTTCAGATACGCTTATGTTAATAAGTTTACTAAAAACATTTAAGTTTCCAAATTTATTACACACAAGAAATGTCAGTGCAGCAGGCTAATGTCGGTATCAGCCATACAGAAAGGGAGTTTATCCTCTTTTTACTAGATCAAGGAAATTATTTTAGCATCTCAGGTCGAGTAACACATCTACCATCAGCTCCTCACTTTACCTCACAGATCCCTGGGCTACTCATACGCTGAGTCGGTGAGGGCCAGTATTGAACCAAGAACCTTTTGATTCCTACGTGGACGCTCTACCGACTGAGCTATAAATATTCTTTATAAAAAATTAAAAATTAAAACATGTTACAGCAAATAATTCATTACATTCTATTTTATTATGTTTTTATACAATGCAGTGCTATTTTTCTTATTTAAAAAATGATATATCCGGATTAAGGGATATATTCTGAAGTTGGTATTTGGTATATTATCGCAGTAGTAATTGGTATGTCGAATAGCAATCCGTCTGTCGTGGTGTCGTCTAGCGAGTAAGTTTAGCTTGTAAGCATTAGGTATAGGACCAAACACAGTGTCAACTATTTATACATGACATTGTCCAATCAGATTATAGTGAGGGGTACCAAGGTATTTACATATTCATTATATCAACAACAAAAAAGCGTAACATTTTTTTTTTTTTTTTTTTTTTTTGGTCGGGCTGTAACGAATTAATGGCATTTCAGTTTATTTCAATTGGGAAAATTGATTTCATATACAAAGAAATTGAGTTAATGAATGAATTAAATTCATAAGTCAAAGTACCACTGTATTTCATAGGAATACTTGATACCATATTGTTACATATTATGTGGTGTCATAGGTTGATGACAAGACCCTGTAGTTAGTTTAAAATAGGTTCGTTGGAGTTGAAAGTGTAGGCGGGTAGATTTCTGTTGGAAAAATACCAGAACTGTTGGTAACCCCATCTAACCCCTAGAGAACACATCACGAGAAACATGTGACTAGATTTAGACTTCAGTTTCAACCAGAGGTGGACACAGGGTAGACGTGCCACTGCGAGGTTGAATCTCCTGCGCAGTGAAGAAGAACATGGGCAGAAATAAATCTTGGTCAAGAAAATAAATGTCTTGTAGTTGATTAGAGAACACATCACGAGAAACATGTGACTAGATTTAGACTTCAGTTTAAACCAGAGGTGGACACAGGGTAGACGTGCCACTGCGAGGTTGAATCTCACCGTGTGGAAGAACATGGGCAGAAATAAATCTTGGTCAAGAAAATAGATGTCTTGTAGTTGATTAGAGAACACGTCACGAGAAACATGTGACTAGATTTAGACTTCAGTTTAAACCAGAGGTGGACACAGGGTAGACGTGCCACTGTGAGGTTGAATCTCCTGCGCAGTGAAGAAGAACATGGGCAGAAATAAATCTTGGTCAAGAAAATAAATGTCTTGTAGTTGATTAGAGAACACATCACGAGAAACATGTGACTAGATTTAGACTTCAGTTTAAACCAGAGGTGGACACAGGGTAGACGTGCCACTGCGAGGTTGAATCTCACCGTGTGGAAGAACATGGGCAGAAATAAATCTTGGTCAAGAAAATAGATGTCTTGTAGTTGATTAGAGAACACGTCACGAGAAACATGTGACTAGATTTAGACTTCAGTTTAAACCAGAGGTGGACACAGGGTAGACGTGCCACTGCGAGGTTGAATCTCCTGCGCAGTGAAGAAGAACATGGGCAAATAAATCTTGGTCAAGAAAAAAATGTCTTGTAGTTGATTAGAGAACACATCACGAGAAACATGTGACTAGATTTAGACTTCAGTTTAAACCAGAGGTGGACACAGGGTAGACGTGCCACTGCGAGGTTGAATCTCCTGCGCAGTGAAGAAGAACATGGGCAGAAATAAATCTTGGTCAAGAAAATAGATGTCTTGTAGTTGATTAGAGAACACGTCACGAGAAACATGTGACTAGATTTAGACTTCAGTTTAAACCAGAGGTGGACACAGGGTAGACGTGCCACTGCGAGGTTGAATCTCCTGCGCAGTGAAGAAGAACATGGGCAGAAATAAATCTTGGTCAAGAAAATAGATGTCTTGTAGTTGATTAGAGAACACGTCACGAGAAACATGTGACTAGATTTAGACTTCAGTTTAAACCAGAGGTGGACACAGGGTAGACGTGCCACTGCGAGGTTGAATCTCCTGCGCAGTGAAGAAGAACATGGGCAGAAATAAATCTTGGTCAAGAAAATAAATGTCTTGTAGTTGATTAGAGAACACATCACGAGAAACATGTGACTAGATTTAGACTTCAGTTTCAACCAGAGATGGATGCAGAGTAGATGTGCTCTGCTGAGGTTGAATCTCACTGCGCAGAAAAACATGGGCAGGTTTAAATCTTGATCAAGAAAATAAAAGTCTTGTGAGTTGATTAATTTGCATGACAAAAGAATTAGCCCAGAAGAAGCCCTTAGATAGAAGACTATACGAAAAGATGACGATCATAGCCGAAGAAGTAAAGGAAGAAGTAACAAACAAGTAAATCTCAACTCTGTATTTGTTTCTCTCTCTATCACCGAGTCACCTCCCTCTTGTATATACCTGACAATGCTAACCCGCCCCTCGGGGTGGGAGATTGCTATAATTAACGACGTCGATCCCAGGGGGCCATCCCCCCAGGCAACACCTGCCCCCTTGATTTAAAGGGGCAGGGCTGGGTTTATTGCCCAGCACCTGAGGCGCCCCCTTGAGGGGGAATGCCGATGGGATCAACGCAATTTTTCCACCTGCCACCCATGAGTCTCGGCTTGTGGGTGGTCCCACGTAAATAGGGCCTTTGTGCCTGACCTTGTACAAGTTGGGTACAAGGAAAATACCATGTATATACCCGACAATATTCGATGATGGGGTTATATAATAATATGACAGTTTTCAGACAAATGATCATTATTAAATAGTGTTACATAATTATTAGAATACCTAATACTTATGTACAGTAGTGTAGAAACCAAAATGGCTGTTATAAGTGCAGCCAGCGGCCTTGAAGGATTGAATGACAAGGCTTCACCTCAGTCCTGATCCTCCTTCCGGTGAATACCATGAGAATCGGTGGAGAAGACCCTCTTCCGGTTTAGATTAGAAAGAGATGTTTAGTCAGATTGGCCAAAACCACGATGGTGGTCAGTCGTGTTATGCATGCTGACGACTCAATCTGCGCAGTTAGTCTGGTGGGGATTTCAGAATGAAATATGATCTAAGTTAAATCGAAGTCTTGTGTTATTATCTAAAAACTACCAATGACACAGGGCTTCTGATAAAGAGAAATCCCCAATGGAAGACCAGACATGAAGTCCCCAAGACGAAGTCCAGACGCTAGAAGAAGAACGTAAGATAGAAAAGATGATCAGAAGAAGAATAGAAGTAAGAAAGTAAGGAAAGAGAGTTTACAACAATAGGAGTAATTTCTTGAAATCATATAATTTCAAATCGTATGAATAACATAGAAATACTTGAAACTATGTAAGTATGTATACATCATTAGTGTTTTTTTTGGGGGGGGGGTGCTGGAATGGATTAATGGCATTCAATTTATTTAAATAGGGAAAATTGATTTGATATAGAAGAAAATTGATTTACGAGCAGAAAAAGTATAAACTCGTAAGTCAAGGTATCACTGTATTCAAATCTATGGTAAATAATTTATGCACAATTATAAAATAACTAATTCGATTTGATAATACGAGGGTGAGTCAAGAAGTAATGCCATTTTGTTGAGGACAGGTATAATTACCAACACAGGAACATGTAAAAAATCAAATAAAAAATAAAAAAATTTTAAAAATTAAATTAAATAAAAAAATTAAAAATTTTAAAAAATTAAATTAAATAAAAAAATTAAAAAATTTTAAAAATTAATAATTTTTAAAAATTAAAAATTTTAAAAAATTAAAAATTTTAAAAAATTAAAAATTAAATTTATGCACAATTATAAAGTAACTAGTTCTATTTGATAATATGAGGGTGAGTCAAAATGCCATTTTGTTTAGGACAGGTATATTTACCAACACAGGAACATGTATCATTTCATCAAAATCAAACTTGTCCTCTGTGGATCACATCCCTACTTCTCCACATAGTCATTGTTTCTCTCAATAGCAATCTTCCACTTTTGAATGAAAGTGTTGTATCTCTGCCCTGTGAAATTCTGTTGACTGTTCTTTGGGCCACATTTTCACTTGCCTCTCAAACCCTCTTTCATGAGGTTGAAATGATGATAATCTAAGGCAAACATTATTCCAGTGACGAGGACGTGAAATATGTACTGACACAACTACTGCTTGGAAGATGTTCTGTTTGTAATAAAAACTACATCATTACTGATGTCAGAATCCCTTTTGTTATCTACATTATATTCTCAAGGATTATTAAATAATCATTATTTGATCAATTAGCATTTTATTTATCAATGCAGTTTTTATTTAAGAGTCTAGGTGAGTTAGATTCCCCTCAAAACAGTCCATTGGGGATAGATAGATAGATAGATAGATAGATAGATATGAACAGGCTAAGATAGATTGATAGATATGAACAGACTATGATAGATAGATAGATAGATATAGATAGATAGATAGATAGATATGAACAGGCTAGAGATAGATAGACAGATAGATTGATAGATAGATAGATATGAACAGACTATGATAGATAGATAGATAGATAGATATGAACAGACTATGATAGATAGATAGATAGATAGATAGATAGATAGATATGAACAGACTAATATAGATAGATAGATATGAACAGACTATGATAGATAGATAGATAGATAGATAGATAATTTTAATGCATTTAAAAAGGGTTACATAGTATTTGGTGTGAATAATTTGCTTACTGGTTTTAACAAAACCAAGTTTAATAAATAATTACTTGGTGATATTGATTTCTAATCTTATTGTTTTTATTCACAAACATTGAAAGTAATCCTATTGGTAATTTTATTTAAAATCCAATAAAAATAAAAATAAGTGTAATCTTTTCATATGCATTCTAATTTAGTTTGTTAATCTTTCTAATTTAACATATTTTATAACATTAAAACTTTTTAATTGTGCCCAGAGTGTGCATATTTTTGCTTGTACTCATAATTTGCACATATATGATATAGATAGATAATGAACAAACTAAGATAGATAGATAGATAGATAGATAGATAGATAGAGATGTGCAACCAAACGAATACCCTCCATCAGACATCTGCCATATTCTGAATGTCTTGCTGCCCTGGGAATGGATTTCTATCTCTGACTCTCGACAGGTATCCAGTTGGTAAGATGAAAGTGACATTGATTTTTTGGTGCTCTTCCAATATGTGATCTACCGAATGGTTTCTAATCCAATATGTGATCTACCGAGTTGTTTACATTCCAATATGTGATCGACCCATTAACTACCCATTAAAAACTAACCCTAAACCCTAACCCTAACCCTGTCTTTTTTTCCCTAGTAGATCAACAGTAGTTAACAACAGCAACCGTGAGCACCTTTTTGATCTCCATGTTTCTAACACACGTGGGCATGCCTACAAATTGAAAAAATAGAATAGCTCACATGACTTTTGGAAACATTTTTTTACGCTCAGAGTTGCTGAGGCATGGAATAAGCTGCCTTCATCCGTTGTGGGCTGCCAAAACACTGCATCTTTCAAAGCCTCCATGCTTCCTGTAATCCACCAACACTATACCTGATACCCCCATCCACACACATATGCATGCACGCACACATACATGTATATCATTACTGTAAACTGTTCATGTTCCTGACACTAATACATTATTCTGTGTACTTGACATGAGACTTTGATGAGTTGTGGTGCACCTGAGCACTGTACACATACATGTATATTATTACAGTAAACTGTTCATGTTCCTGACACTAATACATTATTCTGTGTACTTGACATGAGACTTTGATGAGTTGTGGTGCACCTGAGCACTGTACACATACATGTATATCATTACTGTAAACTGTTCATGTTCCTGACACTAATACATTATTCTGTGTACTTGACATGAGACTTTGATGAGTTGTGGTGCACCTGAGCACTGTACACATACATGCATATTACTACTGTAAACTGTTCATGTTCCCGACACTAATACATTATTCTGTGTACTAGACATGAGACTTTGATGAGTTGTGGGCACCTGAGCACTGTACACATACATGTATATTATTACAGTAAACTGTTCATGTTCCTGACACTAATACATTATTCTGTGTACTAGACATGAGACTTTGATGAGTTGTGGGCACCTGAGCACTGTACACATACATGCATATTACTACTGTAAACTGTTTATGTTCCCGACACTAATACATTATCCTGTGTACTAGACATGAGACTTAGCGCTAAGTGAAATGCAATTACCACATCCAGGATTTGAAGCCGGGGCAATGAGTCCATTTCCCATGACTTTAACCATTACACCACGCACTTCCTATCTTGAATCTTATATGGCTTGAACTTATGGAAGTGCATGGTGTAATGGTTAAAGTCATGGGAAATGGACTCGTCGCCCCGAGTTCAAATCCTGGATTTGGCAATTGCATTTCACTTAGCGCTAATACCCTTGGGAAAGGTATGAATTCTACTCTCCCTCCAACTATGGATGAATAGTAGGGCAGACTGGGCTCTTTAACCTTGGTTAGGCAACCAGTCTAAGAAAAGGAAAACTCTGAATTCAAACCTGTTAAACTCCGCTTAAAAATTGACCTTGTGTCGCCTCCTATGGGGTTGGTAAATATATATATATATATATATATATATATATATATATATATATATACAAAAATATTCCAATACATTCTACTGGTAGTCTGGTCTTGATAGCTAGTGCATTGAATATCTTCTGGGGGGTGAGCGCTGTCTCCAAACAAACCAAAACACCAGTCTTATGCTCTACAAGTAAATCTTCTACATCAAGATTTTACAGATGCTAAAATGTTGTCAGAGTGGCCTATTATCAGTATCAGCTGGACAGCAAGAGATTCCATCCCCTTTTCACTAGCGCTAGACAATGGGAGATTTTTTTTTGCCCCTGAGGTGGAGTGCCACACCTACCATCAGCTTCCTGAAGCTGTTTTACTCATACACTGAAAAAGTTGGTGAGGACCGGTATCGAACTCAGAACCATGTTGTATAGCCATCATTGTACATACCCAACATCGAATATCGTCAAGTATATAATCGAGAGAGAGGAGACTCGGGTGACAGAGAGAGAGAGAGAGAGAGAGAGAGAGAGAGAGAGACAGTTACAGAGGTGAGTCTTACTTGTTCTTCATTTTGGCTTTACTGCTTCGGCTATGTTCTTGCTATGGTTTCTTCTTCTTTCTTTTGGCCGTCATGTTGTCTAGTCTTCTGCTTCTTCTAAGGGCTAGTTTTAGTCGTGCAAATTAATCAACTCGCAAGACTTTTAATTTCTTGATCAAGATTTATTTCTGCCCATGTTCTTCTTCACTGCGCAGGAGATTCAACCTCGCAGTGGCACATCAACACTGCATCCATCTCTGGTTGAATTTGAAGTCTAAATCTAGTCACGTGTTTCTCGTGATGCGTTCGCTAAGGGTCAGATGGGGTTACGAACAGTTATGATATTTTTCCAACGGAAATCTACCCGCCTACACTTTCAATTCCAACGAACCTATTTTAAACTAACAACAGGGTCTTGTCAACAACCCATGACACTACATAATATGTAACAGTAATTTACACCATGAATAAATATGCAAACCGCCCTGTCGGCTGGGGAGTTAGAATGCACCGACTGCACCTCTGCAGAGGGGTAAGACTCCCCCAATGGGGCCATCTGTTGGCTGTGGGTGGCGACCCATGATGCTTAAGGATAGAACCCAGGTGGTTGAGCAGTTCATGACTTGCAATACTCCACTTTGGCCCTATCTTTGGCTAGACGGGTGGTCGGAGAGGCCTCCTCCGATCAATCGGCTGGGCATGTCAAGCCCTAGCACCTATATGATTTTCCCAACCCTGTTGCCCTTATGGCAAGCCCCAACCCCTTTTTATCATATGGGTGCTAGAAAGCGGTGGCTGAGGGTCTACATGTCCTGGGAATGGCGTTAAACTCTATCTGATGGTGAGGTTACAGTTCTGGAGGTTTGGGGAATGTGGAGCACCCTTTCATCACCATTGCTCCCTGGTCCACTCTGGCCCAGAGTGGTAGTACCTGTTAGGGTCCCATCTATGGTTTAAATAGAAAAACATGAGTTGATAAACAAAATTGTATTATGCATTAAGAATGAATTTATTTCACAACTTTGTCGGCATTAAATGACCCACCGAGGTTGATATGCCGTAAAACAAAACAAACCAAACCAAACCAAATATGCAAAAAAGTTCAGCATGAAATGAAATGTTTGCCTTTAAAGTCAATCTTTAATTATTTCCAAATTGTATTATTTGGATTATTCAGACTATTGTCCTCATCTTTATTGTTATCTGTACTTTTTGCCAGTTTTTAATTTAGCTTCTCTAGGATTTTCCATTGATGGATTATATCGGGTCCGTACCAATACAGATTACAATAAAGATGAGGACAATAGATAATGGATACGCACCTGGTTATACATCTGTGCATATTAATGTGTGTGTGCATGTATACATGTTTGTGTGTGTGTCTGTGTGTGTGCATGTTCATGTGCATGTTCATGTGCATGTTAGCATGCCTATTGTGGGATACAGATAACAATAAAGATGTGGACAATAGATGGTGGACACACATCTGGTTATACACCTGTGCATATTAATGTGTTTTTACATGTATACTAATTTATGTGTGTGCATGTTAATGTGCATGCTAGCTTGCCTACTGTGGGGTGTGTGCATGTGTGTGCAGCAACACATATTAATGTGTATTTGTATGTGTGTGCATATTAATGTGTGCATGCATGTATGTATGTTTGTGTGTATACATGTGTACATGTT
This sequence comes from Doryteuthis pealeii, assembly GCA_023376005.1. NCBI lineage: Eukaryota > Metazoa > Mollusca > Cephalopoda > Myopsida > Loliginidae > Doryteuthis > Doryteuthis pealeii. The sequence continues at coordinate 74,323,413 of CM042155.1, forward strand.
TGAGTGTGTGTTTGTGTGTGCATGTTAATGTGCATGCTAGCATGCATACCGTTTGGGGGTGCATATATGTACAGCAACACATGTTAATATGTATTTGTATGTCTGTGCATATTAATGTGTATGTGTGCATGTGTAATAAACAAACAAACTCACTAATATGCACAGATACACACCAACATACACATATACATTAAACACATGGGCTGTTCCTCTTGTAAGATACTCTGGATGATTCTTAAAATGGACAAGAGAGGAACTTTGACAGATGGACCAAAGGACAAGGAAACTCATGACACTGGCACCAAATGAATACCTGCTGCGTTGTCACCCAAAGGAATGTCTATGGTGTAGTCAGCAGCTCCCAATGTATCACTGTAGGATGATATGCCAGTGAGGCTAAGAAGGGAAAACCTCAAGAGAGAAACTGAATCTCTCATAATTGCAATACAAGACAATGCGATAAGAACAAATTATATCAAAGAAAAAATAGATAAGGAGCAACAGAATATCAAGTGTCAGATGTGTGAAGACAAAGACAAAATGGTTAATAATATACTAAGTGAATGCAGCAAACTAGTATAAAGAAAGTACAAGACTAGGCCCAAACTCACTAATATGCACAAACTCACTAATATGCTCAGATACACACCAACATACACATATACATTAAACACATGGGCTGTTCCTCTTGTAAGATACTCTGGATGATTCTTAAAATGGACAAGAGAGGAACTTTGACAGATGGACCAAAGGACAAGGAAACTCATGACACTGCACAAGGCATTATACCTGACATAGACAGATTATAAGTGTCAGGAAAAGAAGGAGGTAGAGGTCTTACCAATATTGAAGATTTTGTAGATGCAACAATTCAAGCACTTGTAGGGCTTAAATGAAACTAAATATAAATAAAATAAAATTAAGATAAAATCAAAATAAAATTAAGATAAAATCAAAAATAAAAATAAGATAAAAATAAAAATAAAATTAAGATAAAATAAAAATAAAATTAAGATAAAATCAAAATAAAATTAAGATAAAATAAAAATAAAATTAAGATAAAATAAAAATTAAAAAAACAACAAACTCCCATGAGCTGGAAGAAACCTCCACACATGTGCGACAAAAGGATTGTCCCCCGACCCCCAAAAAGAATATCTCGACCATTCGAACTGAGGCCATAACTGGGTCTAGTCGCTCCTACTAGTCAGGAAGATATTCACTTGTTACAGGCGACTATGACCTGGTCAATAAAACCTAAGTCATTAAGCCACCTTCTGCCTTTGTCTCTTTCCTTTTCATTCCTTAAATTCCTTCTTTTCAGTGCAACCACCAAATGAGATGGGGTAAAAGGCAAACCCAAAGAACACACACCAAGAATATCCAGTTATATTAAAACTTAAAACACCCAAACCTCCTCATACCCCATATACTCAAAGAATACACAGAAAAGTACCAAGAAAGACTTTTGCAGAAGCCAGAAAAGGCAATTGCAAGATATGAACAAGTGGAAAACAGAAAACAGAAATGGGAAGAAAAACAATTATATGGATACTTCAAGCAACAAACTGGAGAGATCACACATGAGAAAACATTGTCATAGCTAAGAATGGAAAACCTCAAGAGTGAAACTGAATCTCTCCTATTTGCAATACAGGACAATGCGATGAGAACAAATTATACCAAAGAAAAAATAGATAATGAGCAAGAGAATATCAAGTGTCGGATGTGTGGAGACAAAGACAAAATGGTTAATAATAATACTAAGTGAATGCAGCAAACTAGCATAAAGGTAGTACAAGACTAGGCCCAACTGAGAAGGAAAGGTGATCCACTGGGAACTTTGTGAGAAATTCAATTTTGACTATAGTACCAAATGGATATGCACAAACAGGATTCCATTCTAGAGAATAAGACAAATAAAATCCTCCAGGGTTTTAAGATACAGATGGATAACCTAATCTCGGTCTGAAGACCAGACCTAGTGTTAATTTAAAAGAAAAAAATAACTTGTCATCTTGAGGATTTTGCAATCCCGGTGGACCACAGAGTAAAAATGAAATAAAACAAAAAATTACACAAATACCTGGACCTTGCCCGAGAACTGAAAAGAGTACAAGTTATACCAATTGTAGTTGGTCCTTTTAGAACCGTCCCCAAGAGTTTGGAAAAAAGACAGAAGGAATTCGAAATCAGAAGAATTGAGACCTTCCAAACAACAGCATTGTTAAGATCAGTTAGAATTCTCAGAAGATTCCTGGAAACTTGACGAGATTTGCTGTCACTCAGCCTCCAGTGAACCACTGGCTAAGGCAGATGTGAAAAACTTTCAGGAAGTGAAATGATAATAATAATAATGATAATAAAGATAATAATAATGATAATTACAAAATTCTCTGCGGTTTTGAGACAAAAAAATAAATCCATAATCCAGACCATAAAACCATTTTACTTAACCAGAAGAAAAGAACTTGACTTCACTAAACTAAAGGAAAATGAAAGACTACATAAATATCTAAACCTTGCCAGAGTACTAAAGAAAAGCCATGGAACATGAAGGTAACAGTAATACCACTCATTGTTGGAGCCTCTGGAGATCTGAGAAGACTTGTTGTCCAGTGATAGACTTGTAGCTATCACTGGTGTGAAATAGTTACAAGGAGAAAATAATAATAATAAAGTTTTGATTAACAAAAAAAAGAGAACATGTCAACTGGTGGATTTTGTGGTCCCAGCAGACCACAGGGTGAAGATGAAAGAAAATGAAAAGATAGACAAATACCTGGATCTTGCCAGAGAATTGAAAAAGCTGTGGAATATGAGGGTGAAAGGGATACCAATTTTTGTAGGTGCACTAGGAACAGTCCCAAAAAGCTTGGAAAAAAGACTGGAGGATCTGGAAATCAGAGGACTGTCCCCAAAGCTCTGGAAAAGAATTTGGGTAAATTGGAAATCAGCGGAAGAATCAAGATCATCCAAACTACAACACTTTTAAGATCAGCTAGAATACTCAGAAGACTCCTGGAGACCTAAGAGACTTGCTGTCTCCCAGCCCCCAGTGAACCACTGGCTACTGTAGGTGTGAAAAACTCCATGATAATAATAATAATAATAATAATAATAATAATAATTAGAAAAAAATGGAGCAATTGGAAATCAGAGGTATAATTGAGACCACCCAGAAAACAGCATTGCTGAAATCAGCTAGAATACTCAGAAGAGTCCTTAACACCTGAGGAGACTTGTCACTCAGACTCCAGCGAAAAGCCATCAGCTAACGCTGGTATGAAAAACTCACAGGAGTGAGCATAATAATTAGAAGAAGAAGAAGAAGAAGAAGAAGAAGAAGAAGAATGGAACGAACAAGAAGAAGAAGAAGAAGAAAGAAGCCAAGAATGGAACAAACAAGGAAAGAAGAAGAAGAAGAAGAAGAAGAAGAAGAAGAAGAATGGAAGAAGAAGAAGAAGAAGAAGAAGAAGAAGAGAAGAAGAAGATTTAGTGTATACTGCTACTGATAGTTAAAAATGTTACCAATAATCAGAAGATGGTTACAATAGCACTACCAACGTTTCTGCTACTACTACTACTACTACTAATAATAATAATAATATAATAATAATGATAATAATAATAATAATGCCTGAGTAGACTTGCTGTCCCCCAGACTCCAGTGAAAAACCATCAGCTAGAGCTGATGTGAAATAATCGCAAGGAGTTAAAATAATCTGGTAAAGGGACTGTTGGAAATTGAGATCAGAGAAAGAATCAAGACCATCCAGACCACAGCAGTGTTAAAATCAGCTAGACTACTTAAAAGAATCCTGTAGAACACAAGAGACTTGCTGTCACTCAGACTCCAGTGAAAGACCACCAGTTAATAATTGATGTGAATATTTTGCATAGAGTAAATAATGGCATTATGCAGGTTTAAACCAACCATCTATTTTCATTTTCATTCACAAAATCCTTATTTTAGAAATTCCTTACAGCAAGTTTTAAATTCATTCTCATTTATTACCAAATAATAATAGAATTTTATAACGCTATCTCTACACAGAAATTTGTAGTATATTTGCCTGGGAGTGAATAGAAATTATTGTATTTGATATCGTATAAGACACTCCATTCACCTTTAACATTACAGTTGTGTGTAGTTAGTCTGAGTACAAGTACAGATACACGATGACTGCATTGTGAAGACTTTTTGAGGTGCATAGGCCACCTGCTGCACCACATCTGTGATGGTGCTGCAGTTTCAGTAGCAAGACGCTTTTTAGGTGGGTGTAGTTGCTAGCCCTATGCACCCTGGCTTGGTTTAGAATTCAGAATTTTCCTTCTCCTAGACTGGTTGCCTTACCAAGGCTAAAGACCCCAGTCTGTCTTACTGTGGGGGGTAATTGTTGTAACTCGAGTAACAGAGTTAACAGGGAAATAATAGGAAGAAACACCACAAATATTAAAGATAGCAAAAAAGGTTTACTAACCAAAGATACAAGGTGAACAATTAGTAGTCCAATGAGATCTCATTATTTCTCTACTCCGAGGTTTTATCAGATATTATTCATAGGAAAAACAGATAATTTTATTTTCATTATTTAGGTACTATGTTACAATAATCTCAAAAAGTATGGTCCCCAAAGTACTGGGAAACACTTCATGAGGCTATCAGCAACACTGCTGTGTTTGTTGTGCATGCACCTCTGTCTGAGCGTACATCACTGCCACACTCAGGCTTGGCTTGGCAGTCATTTCTGATGGAGCTCCCGATTGACACTACCGCCAAGCGTAAAGTTGGGAACAGTTATTCAGTTTCTTAATGCAAAAGGCATGAAACTGATTAAAATTTATCACCAATGAATGGAAGAGTATGACAAGTCGTGCATGGATGTCAAAAACGTCCACAAGTGATGTAGGGATTTTGCAACAATGATGAGGTTCAACAACATGGCAGCAAGCTGGTATGACATGGGCATACAAAAACTGCCACAGTAATTACAAAAGTGAATTGACCAAAATGACAATTATGTAGAAAAATAAATACATTTTCAAACTTTAAAATGATGTATGACATGCAACACTCCACTTTGGCTAGACGGGCGGTCGGAGAGGCCCCTTCCGATCAATCGGCTGGTCACGTCAAGCCCTAGCACCTATATGATTTTCCCAACCCTATTGCCCTTATGGCAAGCCCCAACCCCTTTTTATCATATGGGTGCTAGAAGGCGGTGGCTGTGGGTCTATATGTCCTGGGAATGACGTTAAACTCTATCTGATGGTGAGGTTCCAGTTTTGGAGGTTTGGGGAATGTGGAGCACCCCTTCATCACCATTGCTCCCTGGTCCACTCTGACCCGGAGTGGTAGTACCTGTTAGGGTCCCATCTATGGGTTAAATAGAAAAATGTATTTATAAAAAAATTGTATTATCCATTAAGAATTGATTTATTTCAAAACTTTATCGGCATTAAATGACCCACTGACGTTGATATGCCGTAAAACAAAACAAACCAAACAAACCAAAATGATGTAAAAACAATTGATAATAAACCAGAAACGTTTCTGTGATTTCTAAATATTTTGGAGAAATTACTTTTGGGATTGCCTTGTATTTACTCATACCTGGGGTAGAAAAAAAGGATTCATGCTTTTCCTATACACATTAAGAGAACATAACAATCAGAGTGTTCTTTCTCCTAGACTGGTTGCCATACCAGAGTTAAAGAGTCCAGTCTGTCCTACAATTTATCCATAGATGGAGGGAGAATAGTTGGATTCATACCTTTCCCAAGGAGACCTGTAGGCTGGGGTTGTAGAATATACTGACTGCACCTCTGTAACAGGTTAACTTCACCCCACCAATGGGGCCAGGTGTGGGTGGCGACCTATGATGCCTAAGAATGGAATCCTGGTCCATGACATGCAACACTCGACTTTGGCTCTTACTTGGGCTAGATGGGCGGTAGGAGTACCCCCTCCGATCAATCGGCTGCACACATCAAGCCCTAGCACCTATATGATTGTCCCGTCTGTATTGTTCTTAGGGCAAACCCCCAAGCCTTTTTATCATATATGTGCTAGATGGCAGTAGCTTTGGATTTTAGTGCCCTGGGTATGATTCTAGACTGCATCTAGTGGTGAGGTTCATATTTTAGAATTCTGGGAAGTGTGAGATACCCCTTCATTGTTCCACCTTGACCCGGAGTGGTAGTGCTTTTTAGGGTCCAATCTATCAAAAATGATTTTTTTAAAATGTGTTTTAAAAAAAGTCTGAATGCCCTACAAGAATGAAGGAAACAAAAATGTTTTTGGCATAAAATAACCCAAGGGCTGACATGCCGTAAAATCCAACCAACCAACCTACCAACCAACTTTCTCAAGGGTATTGGTGAAATGCAAACAGCCTCGTCCAGGATTTGAACTCTGGTCATCGATTCCTTTTATCATGCTTCCACAGCATCTCTATGGTGTCTCCATCCTGACGGTGGGACCTAGATACACTGAATGTATCCCCTACAGAGGATTAAGACCCCCTACACACACACACACACACAGAGGATTAATATGGATATGACACTAAACTGCATTTAATAGTGAGACTCGGTCTGGGAAGTGGGGAGTACTCCTTTATTTCCATTACTCCCATGTCCACTCTGATATCATATAACCGTGTACAAAATAACTCTTAAGAAACTACACAAATATAAAATATTTCCTTCAAATAGGAAGCGCGTGGTGTAATGGTTAAAGTCATGGGAAATGGACTCGTCGCCCCGAGTTCAAATTCTGGACGTGGTAATTGCATTTCACTTAGTGCTAATACCTTTCGGAAAGGTATGAATCCTTCTCTCCCACCAGCTATGCGTAAATAGTAGGGCAAAATGGGCTCTTTAACCTTGGTTAGGCAACCGGTCTAGGAGAAGGAAAACTCTGAATTTAAACCTGTTGAACTCCGCTTAAGAAATTGACCTTGTGTCACATCCTGCTCGTGCGGAGGGGTTGGTAAGTATATATATTTCAAATTCTCTGCGTGTGTGTGTGTGGGGGTGTTTATGTGTGTGTGCTTGTTCAACAGTGTCTGATTATCATTCCTGATTATCATATATCATTATATATATATATATATATATATATATATATATAATAAATAAGTAATCCACAGGCACGTGTTTCGGAGTATCACTCTTCATCAGTGTGGTTATAGCGTTTTAACAGCTACCCCTAGCCGGGTTTGAGACACGAATGAACTTTCGTTCGCCAATCCTCTTACCCTTACGGCCAGAGGCAGCTGTCATATATAGGAGAATATTTAATCGCTACATTTCTAAGCGGAAATGAATTCACTAGAAGCCTCAAACATATGTAAACAAAGCGAGGCTTAGCTGCGCGCCAGATACGGTGAATTTTGCAATTAAATCCCTTCTATTTTAAAGTGCTCGACCAAATTGGGAGCATATATAATAAATAAGTAATCCACAGACACGTGTTTTGGAGTATCACTCCTCATCAGTGTGGTTATACCGTTTTAACAGCTACCCCTGGCCGGGTTCGAGACCCGAATGAACTTTCGTTCGCCAATCCTCTTACCCTTACAATATATATATATATATATATATATATAAATGTGTGTGTGTGTCTGTCTGTCTGTCTGTCTGTCTTTCCTGCAACAAATATATACACTTACAAGACCACTACACTGTACATGAAGTTAGAACATATATATTTAAAGGAAAGAAATGAAATTTGAAACCTGTAACGTTACAAACAAAACCGAAACGCGCAAACGATAACATTTCTCAAAATTGCGAGTATGCCATTGAGCTGTCGTTTTGAACAAACGTGGAAGGACAAAATAAAACGTACAATATATGCAATTCCCTAATCTATAGGCATAAAATAACCCCAGGCATTTTGACACGCCGTTCAAATCAATCAATGAATTAATCTATGGAGTCTGAGTAAATATTTAGCCAACCAGATGACTTACGCGGGTGGGCTGAAAAGTTCATAGGTTGAACATTTTATATGATCATGTATTTTTTTTTTTTTTGCTAATGAGGTCCATGTACTGCAACACTGATGGAAGACGTGTGTGAACCTCAAGGAGGACTTTGTTGAAAATCCTCATTTGGTCACATTCCATGAGAATATTTTGGTCAGCCTATGGTTGGGCAGAAAGTTCAAAGGCTGAATAGTTTTATATGATGATGTCATATCTTTATCATATTATGTTGATGATTTTTTTGTTACCAATGGGACCCAAGCATGTAACACTAATGGAAGAAGTGTGATGACCACAAGGAAGACTATGTTGGAAAATAAAACCTCATTAGGTGACATTCCATGAGAGTATCTTGGTCAGCCGATGAACTGTTCAGCCGACCCTCGTATAAGATCTTTTGAAGCCTTTTTGTGGAGTGAAAAAAGAAGTGTCATATGGCTTTAAATGCAATAACTGGTGTTACGATTTTAATAACTATCCTTTAGGCTTCAAGCAAGAGCGCATGTCCAGTGGAGATCCTTTTGTTACATAATTATTAGATTCCTAATATTATGTACAGTAGTGTAGAAATCAAAATGGCTGTTATAAGTTGCAGCCCACGGCCTTGAAGGATTGAATGACAAGGCTTGACTTCATCCTGATCCTTTCCTGTGGATACTGTGAGAATCGGTGGAGGAGACCCTTTTCCGGTTTAGATTAGAAATAGATTTTAGTCAGTCGGCCAAAAACCACGACGGTGGTAAGTCGTGTTATATACGCTCCGACTCAATCTGCGCAGGTAGTCTGGTGGGGGATTTCGAGAATAAAATATGATCTAAGTAAATCGAAGTCTTGTGTTATTATCTAAAAACTACCAAAAACTACCAATGACACAGGGCTTCTGATAAAGAGAAATCCCCAATGGAAGACCACACACGAAGTCCCCAAGAGAAGTCCAGACGCTAGAAGAAGACATAAGATAGAAAAGACGTCAGAAGAAGAATAGAAGTAAGTAAAGAAGGGTATACAACACTTTGTGTTAAGCAGAGCTCGATCCTTGGTAAAGAATCCATTGGTTGTTCCTTGGTGCTCCTCAGTCTCGGTCAGTCCTTCGTCAATGATTGCAAAATGGGCGTCTCTCGGTATCAGTAATTATGTAGTCAGCCAGCCATGCATTCGGGCTGTTGATTGGCTGAGGTGACCACGTGACCTCGCTTAGTCTATAAATTTAAGTGGTGTATTGTAGCACACCTTATATACCAAAACAATGGGCAGCTCATGTGGTGTAATAGTTAACAAGCTAGATTTGCAAACAATTGTCAGTGAATTCCATTCTCACTGGGCGCTCCATACTTCAGGCCTTGTGTCGCATCTAAGCTAAGTTTAGTAAATAACTATATACCAAAACAATCCAACAACTAGAAGCCCTTTAAATATATAACTAACTTAATGGATAATGTGTATGTACATTTGAATTTATCGAATCATGAAAAGATTTGAACATTTCTCCAGAGATGCCTCTGTGGCATAGACTATAAAGCGTTTTCATAAATATCTGGGAAACGTGTATTTTTACTATTTTCCAAAAGATTTATATTGTTGGATAACCTATTATTATAATAGGTTATTATCATAATCGAGATAATATTCACACCTACCGTAGCCGGATGTTCACAGGAGGCTGATTAACAAGTCTCCTCATGTCTCCTGGACTCTTCTTAGTATTCCAGCCGATCTCAACAGTGCTGTAGTCATGATGGTCTCAATTCTTCCTTTGATTTCCAGTTCATCCAGACTCTTTTCCAGACTCCTGGGGACCGTTCCAAGGGTAAGAGTATTTACTGGATTCGAAGGAGCTCTTATTTCTCCGTGGTTGTAGGCAAATTGTCGGACAAAGAAGACAAAGAAGACAAACACACAATGGAAATTTAATACATGTATTGACAAATAATACAAGAATTTTTTGCAAATTCTATTGGTATTTGCTACAAGACTTATCTGAGTTAAGTAATGTTCTTGGAGTAGTGGTGATAACAGGGGTATTCTGTTGCCGGTTGGAAAGTTGATAGGATGCTTGTTTTCACGTTTCTCGTTTTTCCTGGTAACCGGCTCAGTGATAGGTGATGGGGGATGCTATTTTAGAAGCTTCTCGCCCGAGTAACAGATCCTTTAAATGACGGTGAATGGGCCCTTTTCAAGTAGACTATTTGGTCTTCAGCCTTCTATAGTGTGCTATTGTGACAGCCTTGTAGTATGCGGACACAATGCCTTCGAAAGTGTGCAGTGACGGTCAGTAGATAAGTAAGCCCTGTTTTGGGGCCAAGTGATAAATGAAGTTTAGGGACCGCTATTAACGCGATTACCCTCAGTGAGTGCTCCGTGATAAGTGAGGAATTTGGTTTTGGCGTCAACATACGATGTTGGCTATTTCTTCCCCTAGCAGCAGGGGGAGATAATTAACTATGGAATTTCCAATAAGGGCACCAATTACAATTGGCCCGACATATACCTTCATGTTCAACAGTTTTATCAGTTCTCTGGCAAGGTCCAAGTATTTGTCTATCTTTTCGCTTTCTTTCACTTTCACTCGGTGATCGGCCGGAACGGCAAAATCCACGAGTTGACAAGTTCTCTTCTTTTTCTAGATCAACACTAGGTCTGGTCTTATTATTATTATTATTATTATTATTATTATTAAATAGTAGGACAGACTGGGCTCTTTAATCTTGGTTAGATAACCAGTATAGGAGAAAGAAAACTATGAATCCAAACCTGTTAAACTCCACTTAAGAAATTGACCATGTCTTGCATCCTATTCGTGCGGCGGGGGGGGCAGTGATATCCTTTTTCTAAGTTTCCCGAAAATTTCTGGTCTTTCAGCATCGTATTTTTCTTTCCCGGTCAACTTAATCGGGGCTGATCGCATCCTAAATCTCCTCCCAAGCAACAGACTTTTACAAATCTCGATTCCATTTTGATATTGATACAATTTTGATCGTTTAGGTGGTTCCGTACCTTTATACGTTTGGTCATGTTACCCCCAGCCCTCCGGCCAGCGTTCTGTTTTACCACTATCTTTATATGGATTTTCTAGATTTTAGAAAAGATAGAGTTTAACGCCATACCCAGGACAATAAGACCCTCAGCCACTGCCTTCTAGCATATATATGATAAAAAAGGGTTGTGGGTTTGCCATAAGGGCAAGAGGGTTGGGACAATCATATAGGTACTTTCTAATGTTGACATGACCAGGCGATTGGTCGGAAGGGACCTTTCCGCCCACCTGTCTAGCATCTAGTAAGGGCTTAAGTGAAATGTTTCATGTCATGGACTGCTCAGCCACCACTGTTCCATTCTTAAGCATCATGGGTCACCACCTGCGGCTAATAGGTAGCCCCATTGGGGGAGTCTTACCCTTCTGCAGAGGTGTAGTCGGTGTATTCTAAAGCTCTAGCTGACAGGGGTTGGGGTAATTCGGCCAATAGTAAGGCATCACTGAGTGGGCTTGGTTACTGTGTGACCAACGTTCTGTTTTACCATTATCTTTATATGGATTTTCTAAATGTTAGCTCGAATTTGACACCAATTTCATGACCAGGATAATAATGGATGCGGTAAGTTTATTTTTCTAAGTTCAAGAGGACATTTATAAATAAAGAAAAAAATATTTGGATTATATACATTTTTTGGACTGTTGTCCTCATCTTTATTTTTATATACACAACGTTTCGTTTAATGTGCCCTCCGGTTTTCTTCAGTTTAGTGTCATATACCAGACACCCCTTTTTGGAGATGGGTCTTATCCACCTCTGAACTACCCGGCCTCGGCTGGGGGTCCAGTGTGCTTCCGCCACTGGACAGGTAAAGTACAATTAATAGCGTCGATCCCAGGAGGCTATCCCCCCAGGCAACACCGGCCCCCTTGGGAGCGGGGCTGGGTTTATTGCTCAGCACCTGAGGCGCCCCCTTGAGAGGGGATGCCGAAGGGATGGACGCAATTTTTGCTCTCCACATCGAAAAATGGCGACTTTTTGTAATCTATTTTTGTTTGTAAAATGAGTTCTAGGGCTAAAAATTGGTTTATAAAAACATTTTTTACCCAAGGAATCCAAAAATGCTAAAAAATGTGTTTAAAAGATTATTGAAATTTGTCATTTGTACTGCATCATTGGTTGATTTTAAGAGCAATCCGAAGGGTTTCGCAGATATCTTGGGGAATTTCTTTACTTATTTTCCCCATCTGCGTTTTGGCGGGGTTTACTAGTCTAAATTCCGGTTTGTTTCTAAAGTCGCCTTTATGATCCTTCACTGTAAGGAAGCAGTTTTTATATTGAATTTTTCAATTCGGTCATCTATTTTTAGTTTTGTAGCTAATTTTCTTAGCTCCTCTATTTATGTCTACTTCTAAGTTTGGTGGGGGCTTCTTTATGTTGTATTGTCCTCGCTCGGAAGAGGAAGCTTCCGGCAGAGTGACAAAGAGAAAGATAAATATATATTTAAAAAGAAAGAGAAAGCGGAAGAGAGGTTTTCCGGTCAAGGAAGCAGGGAAAAGATAAAGAAATATATAACAAATGTCCGTTATCAGATCAAAAGATAAAGATGCGGAGGCGTATCTATCAATATAAAGGCGAGAGGATTCGAGCCGACGGACAGAGACGCCAGCCAGCAGCCAGAAAGGACACTTCACGTCTCCCGTCAGCAAACACCCCTCGGGCACTCATTATAAGCTCTGAGCCTTCACCACCCACACACCGAAGAAAATAAAGAAGGGTCCTCTCTTTGTACATACGTATCTTTTGTTTATTGAAGTCCAGTAGTCGGGAGAAGCTGACTACTGCAAATATCGCTTTTGGTACTGTGACCATACCCGCTACGTATACAGATACGCGATTTAGCAACGTTTTGGTTTGTTTTGTTTTACGGCATATCAACCTCAGTGGGTCATTTAATGCCGATAAAGTTTTGAAATAAACCCATTCTTAATGGATAATACAATTTTTTTATAAATACATTTTTCTATTTAACCCATAGATGGAACCCTAACAGGTACTACCACTCCGGGTCAGAGTGGACCAGGGAACAATGGTGATGAAGGGGTGCTCCACATTCCCCAAACCTCCAAAACTGGAACCTCACCATCAGATAGAGTTTAACGTCATTCCCAGGACATATAGACCCGCAGCCACCACCTTCTAGCACCCATATGATAAAAAGGGGTTGGGGCTTGCCATAAGGGCAATAGGGTTGGGAAAATCATATAGGTGCTAGGGCTTGACGTGACCAGCCGATTGATCGGGGAGGGGGCTCTCCGACCGCCCGTCTAGCCCAAGATAGGGCCAAAGTGGAGTATTGCATGTCATGAACTGCTCATCCACCTGGGCTCTATCCTTAAGCATCACGGGTCGTCACTCACGGCCAACAGGTGGCCCCATTGGGGGGAGTCTTACCCCTCTGCAGAGGTGCAGTCGGCGCATTCTAACGCCCCAGCCGACAGGGCGGATTTAGCAACGTGAAGAAGAAGTCCGCTATATAACGTATAGAATTGATGCCAGTATATAACACTTTATAGTGTTTTCTTACCTCTCTATTTACTATTTGATTATATTCTTTAATCTTTATTTTATACAAGTTTGTAGATTTATCAGCTTTAATTAAAATTTTGTCCGATTTTTCTCTATTTTTTTTTTCGATCATTTTATTTTATTTATTTAATTTGTATCTCATGGTTAATCTTTTTGTATTTTTTTCCAAACACGAAAGATAAAGGTGGATATTGTTCTCTCAGTCGTTAGAGCGTTCGGCTAGAAATCACAAGGTTCCTAGTTCGATACCGGTCCTCGCCAGCTCGAAGGAAAACAGATGATTTCATTCTCGTTATATATGAAGTTTCTATATGACAATTAGAAATTTAGTTTCTATATGACAATTAGAAATTTAGCATCAGATAACCTACAAGGGGTTATGTCGTTTGAAAATAAACCTAATATCAATTGTCACTCGAAACTATATAATTGTGTAAGGCGGGTTAGCCCTGTCGGTAGAGCACTTGCCTAGGGGCCACAAGGTTCCTGCTTCGATACCGGTCTTCGCCAAACTCAGCGTATGAGTAGCACAGGGATCTGTGCGGTAAAGTAAGGAGCTGATGGTAGGAGTGGCGCTCCACCTCAGATGCTAAAACAAATCTCCTTGGTCTAGCGCTAGTGAAAAAGGGATAGAATCCCTCGCTGACTGGCTGATACCGACTTTAGGCCGCCCTGTCGACTTTACTTACTTACATTTTGAATAGGATCAATGTTGTGTTTTTAGTTGTTTTTGTTTTGTTTTGTTTTGTTTTGTTTGTTTGTTTGTTTCGTTCCCAATCCGAAAGATCATGTCAAACATTGTGCTTATGACAAACAACAACTTAACATTAGGAAATCGAATAGATGAATACATATGTATCTGAGCTGTTGTTGAGTTGGCATTCTCCCTGTTCTTTCGGGTCTGAAACTACTTGTTTCTTGGGATGTCTTGTCTCGCTTAGTTTTTAATTAGAGAACACAAGATTTGATTTTTTTTCTTTATTTTCCAGTTCCCAGTTAACCATCAAGAAATGGCCTCAGAGGACAGACCATATTTTGAATCTGTCCCCTTCAAACAACCAGCCAACTCTTTTCACCACTGGTTTTTGACCAGTAAAGACATTGTCTCTGACCCTGGTAAAACCACAAGTAAGCCTTTTGTTATTTTGTTCCCCAGACTACTGATCTTCCCATAATATTAATATGCTGTGTGTAACTATATACCTTGCTACCTCTCATTAGTGTGTGTCACATTTCCAGTTGAAAATATGCATATGGTAAGGAGAGAGAGAGAGAGTGAGAGAGAGAGAGAGAGACTATTGATCATATCACTATATTGATATACAATTTGTAACTATATACCTAGCTACCTATCATTAGAGTGTGTCACATTCTGGTTGCAAGTATGCATTAGAAGGTAATATATGTATGACTTAGCATTAGCTAAATCTAGGTGAATATATGTGTATATGTATAGTTATTTACTAAGCTTAGCTTAGATGTGGCACAAGGTCAGAAGTATAGGGCGCCCAGTGAGAATCGAACTCACTAACAATGGTTTTCGAATCTAGCTTGCTAACCATACCACGTGTGGTGCCCTATGTGTGTATGTATATGTATATATATATGTGCGCATGTATGTATGTATGTAGGGACTGGGTTACAACATGGATAGAATCTCAAGTATCTATTAGTCAAAAGTTTTAGAAAACCATAAAACCCGAATAGGCCAAACTTGAATGGGTTAAAATTTAATGTCATCTGATTTTAAGCATCTCGGAGACCAGTTGACCAGGAATCATTTTTAAGTTCACATTTTTTAAGGGAAATCTGACTCTAAAGTCATGGTTTATTTGGTGGGTAGTCTATCCGGGATTAAAACGGGCAGGGGCCTCTGCATATAGACCGCTCATTCCGGACTTTGGGTCAGTCAGTTAGTCAGTGTTTAGTGATGTAGGAGTTATTTTCGTATTTGCCTGGGGATAAACCCTGTTTATTCTTGCTGTATATAAAATGTTTTGTCTATCAACCTTTGTCGGAGTTTTATCTTCAAGTATTATCACTTTGAATCGTAGTGATAATATTAAGCAGTTGGAGTTGTGTTGTATCGTTGAGGTGGTAAAAGATACACAGAGAAATAGTGTACTTGAGATATATTTTATTCGGCACTTGTATCTGGTGCTGACAGATACTTATTACATTTCTAATGCATCTTTATAGTAAAAATCATTTCTAATGCATTTTTATAGTAAAAATCATTTCTAATGCATTTTTATAGTAAAAATCATTTGCAGTGCATTTTTATTCTTAAAAATCATTTCCAGTGCATTTTTATACTTGTTGTATCGTTAAGGTGGTAAAAGATACACAGATAAATAGTGTGCTTGAGATATATTTTATTGAGCACTTGTATCTGGTGCTAACAGATACTTATTACATAAAACCAAGAAGTAGAACAATTCACAAAGACAAACTTACAAGAATGAGGAGGATCAAATGTGTGTAGGTAAAACGCAGTGATTTTGTCCGAATATGATTTTCCGTCTCTATCACTGCTACGTCGACTATTATGGGCTATGAGCCAGTCCATCTTTTAGGGTTTTTAACTCCTCTACAACAAGTTGCCAGTTCAGCCAGGCTGGGGCTGAGCAAGTTAGACACGCGCTAGAGAAGAGATTGACTGAGAGTGGAAGAGCTGGGTCCCCACCCATGCACTGTAGCTGGGAGTGAAAGAGAATTGAAAATAGTATTAAATGGCCATAGTGCTAGAGAAGCAGTTGCGCTGAGTGTCAAACGTCCTCTAGGTATCTTCTTTCTTTGTTCATTTTTATTTTCCTTTGCAGTCTCATCACGGACCTGGGTGCAGCGTCGAGAATAGCCAGCAGTAATTTAAACAAAACGATGGGGTCTGGCGTTGATGATGACGTAAGATAAGATGAATGAAGCAAGTATTATACCGACAGAAAGTGGCAGTGTCATAACTGGTGCCGTGACCAGGATATTGTCATAACTGGCACCACGGTTATGTCACATGATATCTTAAAGTAAAATTACATTTTCAATAGATTCTATGGTGCCTTTTTTATCAATGTTCCAAGAGATGCAGGCAAATGTTGTTCTTTTTATAGTAAAATTACATTTTGAATATGATCTACAGGGTGTCCACAAAGTCTTGAAACAGTTTTAAAATTGAATATATATAACTCACATTGTTCAAATAATAAAATCTTTTAATAAAAAACACATAAAAGTTCAACTCTTAAAGGTTTAATATTGATGTATTTTTTTTTTATTATTCCACTTCAACATGACCGTCATTTTTGTTGATACATTTTCAACCTGTAGTGTATATTGTATTTTATATTTAGGCTCCAAACTTGAGAGATCCAGGCAAATAATAATGTAATATGGAGGATAAAGGGCACTCAAAGTAACGAGAAATTTGGTTTGAATTCAGAGTTTTTCTTCTCCTAGATTGGTTAAAGAATCCAATCAACCCTACTATTTTACTCATACTTACCTGAATTCTTAGCCTCGACTGGGGGTCCAGTGTGCTTCGGCCACTGGACCGGTAAAGTACTAATAATAGCGTCGATCCCAGAGGGCTTTCCCCCAGGCAATACCTGCCCCCTTGGGGGAAGGACTAGGTTTATTGCCCAGCGCCTGGGGCGCCCCACTTGAGGGGGAATGCCGAAGGGATCGACGCAATTTTTGTTCTTTCCCACCCATGATCTTCGGTTTGTGGGTGGGGCCACATTAAAACGAGGCCTTGTGCCCAGCCCATACAAGTGGGGTATGAGGCAAATGCCACTACTATTTTACTCATAAGGCTGAAGGCAGAATAGTTGGATTCGTACCTTTCCCAAGGATATTAGTGCTATGTGAAATGCAAACTTTGAATTAGATCTATGTTGCCTTTTTTACTTATGTTCTAAACCCGCGAGATTAAGACAAATATTGTTTTTTCTTATAGTAAAATTAAATTTTGTATAGGATCTATGTTGCTTTTCTTACCAACATTCTGAGATATTATGGGCTGCTCTGTATAATTTTTCTTATATATTCCATAAATAGGAAGCGCGTGGTGTAATGGTTAAAGTCATGGGAAATGGACTCGTCGCCCCGAGTTCAAATCCTGGATGTGGTAATTGCATTTCACTTTGCGCTAATATCCTTGGGAAAGGTATGAATTCTACTCTCCCTCCAGCTATGGGTAAATAGTAGGGCAGACTGGGCTCTTTAACCGTGGTTAGGCAACCGGTCTAGGAGAAGGAAAACTCTGAATTCAAACCTGTTGAACTCCGCTTAAGAAATTGATCTTGTGTCGCATCCTGCTTGTGCGGAGGGGTTGGTAAATATATACATGCCATAAATAAATATTGTAAAAATTATAAAGTATGAACAGCTCATTTCGAGACCTCGACAATGCACATGTACCCAGTGAACTGGCAAAGCATTAAAAGAAATTGAATTATTCTTTTGGCGCCGAAAGTTAAAATTTCGATGAAAGTGGAATTGTGGGATATTTTATCTTATTTTATTTTCGTATTTTATTATTAGTTTTTTTGTTGTTTTTTTTTTGTTATTTTTGTTATTCTTTTTTTTTTTTTGTGTTTTAAAAAAATCAAACTTAATTAATTTATAACCTACACGATATCATTCTGTCGGACCCTTATTGGACGTGTTCTGTCATGAAATTCTAAACCGGATGTTAGCCTCGTTTTGAATGTCGTTTGCTGTTTCTCCATATTGCCACGTCACTGATATTCAAAGGGAGGCAACTGACGTGTGTAAAGGTTAAAGGTTAGTGTGTTCGTCTTACCATTGTATTAGATTCAATTATCACTGTTGCAGTCTGGCAACAAATTAATCTTAGCATTATTGATATCTATGGTGCCTTCTGTAAAATGGCGCATGTTAAGTATGTTAGATCTCAAGGAAGGTTAAGATGTGGAGTCAAGTCAAGAGTTAAAATGCCATTGCCCAAGGTTGGTCGTTTTTTTAAATAAAATAAAGGGGGCGGTTGATGGTGATCCTAAAAGAGGACTTTGTAGAGTGTCTTGAAAAATTGAAGGAATACTGGAATAAATGCGTGGAGGCGCGGTGTGAATGGTTAGAGTCGTAGGAATTAGACTCGTCGACCCGAGTTCGAATCCTGGACGATACTGTTTGCATTTCACATAGTGCTAATACCTTTGGGAAAGGTATGCATCCAAATATTCTTCCTCTAGTTATGGGTAAATAGTAGGGCAGACTGTGCTCTTTAACCTTGAATAGGCAACCGGTCTAGAAGAAGGAAAACTGCGAATTCAAACCTGTTAAATTCCGCTTAACAAATTGACTTTGTGTCGCATTCTGCTCGTGTGTGGGGGTTGGTATATATATATATATATATATATATATATATATATATATATAGATAGATAGATAGATAGATATAGATATATTTAAAATATGTTTTGGGATGAAACAAAGTATATATATATATATATATATATATATATATATATATATATATATATGGGAGTAAATATGGAAATAAATCCGACCATATTAAGAAATTTGAAAAAACAAGAGTTCCAAAAAGAAAGAAATTTGATAAATAAATTCATTTTATTTTTGGAACACTTGTTTTTCAAATTTCATTTACCAACTCCTCCGCACGAGCAGGATACGACACAAGGTCAATTTCTTAAGCGGAGTTCAACAGGTTTGAATTCAGAGTTTTCCTTCTCCTAGACTGGTTACCTAGCCATGGTTAAAGAACCCAGTCTGCCCTGCTATTTACTCATAGCTGGAGGGAGAGTACGATTCATACCTTTCCCAAGGGTATTAGCGCTAAGTGAAATGCAATTACCACGTCCAGGATTCCACGCAATTACCACGCACTTTTTCCAATATATATATATATATATATATATATATATATATATATATATTAGATAAAAGTGCGTGAGGTCCTGCGGAGAGTACTTTGATGGGGACTAAGGCGACATTACACAAGTCAGGCTTTTTCTTTTAAATATTAAGTGGTTGGATTGTTTCTGGGCTGATCAACAGATGTTTAGAGCCAAATATATTGGTTAATTCTATAATGGTTGAACCGATACATTAGTAATAACTTCCTTCGGCTAAAATATCGGCACCATAAAAATATTTTTTTAAATACTAGAAAAAAATCCTTGTGTAGAAAAAGCATTGTTGGTTGAGAATACCTTTTGCTCGTACGGTAAAAATGTAAAGACAATTTACATCGAAGTGATAACAAGGATATTTTATTGCCTGAGAAAACTACAAAATCATAACAGAAGATACAAAGAAGAGTTTATGATATATAT
>CM042155.1:74348287-74375787 GCA_023376005.1 Doryteuthis pealeii
CAATGAATAAAAGATATATGCACCAGTTATTTTATTAAAAACTTTTACAATTTTTCAGGTCAGTTAATTTTGGACCACGTATCTTTGAGGCGTAACACAGATTCTCAAAGATACGTGGTTCAAAGTTAACCGATCTGAAAAATGTAAAAGTTTTTAAATAAAATAACTGGTGCATTATATCTTTTATTCATTAATATATCAACACTGAAAATTTCATTAAATTCGGTTAATTCCCTGATTTTTGGTATTTTCTTTCTTTCGGCAGAGAGACATACGATGCTGGAATTTAGGTCCGTTAAGTTCGATTTAAGCATCCGTTTGATTGCACAATGTTCAACTAGAAATAATACCATTCTAGTTTCTAGTTAGAAGAAAATTAACATTTATAAAAAGAATTGGTAGATGTGTATATGTGCGATGCTATACCTTGCGCAAGCCTTCAGCTGCAGCTGCTGCGACCGTACCTGCCTGTCCCGTAGAGGCCTTATCAGCCACGAACACGTCTGCAGTACACGAAGCCAGGCCATTGTGATAATGCCTTGCGCGAGGTGTATACAAAGTTTGAAAGATTTTAAGGCATAAATAATTAAATTCTTTTTTTCTTTTTTTTTTTAATTATTGGGTTTTACCTCAATCAAATTTATACATTGTTGTACAGAGTCTAAAGGATTGTAATATCGTTATTCTCGTTAGGTTCGATTCGTGTGAGTAAACCATACTCTGAATTATTAAGTTGATTAAAGTGCCTGAAAGGTTGTAAGTCGGTGGAGTAGCCTAATGTCGGTATCAGCCGGACAGCGTGGGTGTCTATTCCCTTTTCATGAGCGCTAGACCAGGTGGAGAGCACACCTATATTTTTAATTTCCAGTAAGGTATATTTACTGCGTATGGCCACCTGTTGGCCGTGGGTGGCGATCAGTGATGCTTAAAGACGGAATCCTGATGTATGAGCAGTCCATAGCATGCAACTCTCCGCTTTGGGCCTTACTTAGGCTAGACAGGCGGTCGGAGAGGCCCCTTCTGATCAACTAGAATACAATGTCAATAGATCTAATGGTGAAGTTCCAAATCTGGAGCTCTGGGGAGTGTGGAGTACCCCTTCATCGCCATGGAGGCGCGTAGTGTAATGGTTAGAGTCGTAGGAAATGGACTCGTCGATCCGAGTTCAAATACTGGACGATGCTGTTTTGCCTTTCACATAGCGCTAATACCCTTGGGAAAGGTATAAATCCAAATTTCTCCTTCCAGCTATGGGTAAATAGTAGAAAAGACTGGGCTCTTTAATTTGGATAGGCAACGGGTTTAGAGAATGAAAACTCTGAATTCAAGCCTGTTAAACACCGCTAAATAAATTGACCTTGTGTCACATCCTGCTCGTGGGGTGGGGTTGGTAAATATGTACTTCCAGATACACTAACCCAGAGTGGTAGTACCTGTTAGGGTCCCATCTATGGGTTAAATAGTAAAAAAAAAAGTGAGTTTAAAAATCTGTTTATAAAATTCAGTTTGAAAAGATTTTTTGGATACTCATCAAGAATAATTAAAACAAAACGTCTTCGGCATAAAATAACCCAACATGGGTTGTCGTGCTGTAAAAACCAACCAACCAACCAACCAAACCTGTTAAACTCCGCTTAAATATTGACCTTATGTCGAATCCTGCTTGTGTGGAGGGTTGGGTAAATACGCATATACTGCATGTGTATGCTAGGTATTTTCCCCTCTTATTTTCTTCTTTTCTCCTAAATACGATTGCTTTAGTAATAAGTCGCGGCGGCTAAAGTCAGTATCAGCCAATCAGCGAGGGAGTCTATCCCCTTTTCACTAGCGTTAGACCATGTTTTGGCATCTGAGGTGGAGCGCCACACCTATTTAGTAAATACTAAATCAACTTGTAATAAATTCTTGATTTTTATTAGTTTCCATTTGCCGCATGAGTAAATTGTACTCCCATTATTAGTGTCATAATTAGTATTATAAAGTGTCAGAAAGGCTGTAGCCGTGTATAATTCAATAAGTTTTAATCTTCATTAGGGTCTATTTAGTGCGTGAGTAAGCAAGAGATTCGATCCTTTTTTTGGTCCCTATGATTTGCTCCTTACTCTCCTAAATAATAATCTTTATCTATCCCAGCAACAACCTAATTCAATCTCCACGAAATACGTTTAAAATGTTCCCTCTTGCAGAATGGACGTGAATCAATCAATTAATACTTCGTGAGAATAAGCTAATGTAGAGAGAGAGAGAGACAGACAGACAGACAGAGAGACAGAGAGAGACAGAGACAGAGAGACAGAGACAGAGACAGAGAGTAGGGGGGCAGAGACAGCGACAGACAGAGAGACAGAGACAACAGAGAGAGAGGGGGTAAAAGAAGAAAGAACAGAGAGAGAGAGAGAGAGAGAGAGGGGCAGAGAGACAGAGACAACAGAGAGAGAAGGGGGGAGAGAGACACAGAGATAGAGACAGACAGAGAGACAGAGGAGAGAGAGAGAGAGAGAGAGAGAGAGAGAGAGAGAAGAGAGAGAGAGAGAGAGAGAGAGAGAGAGAGAGAGGGGGCAGAGACAGAGACAGAGAGACAGAGACAGCGACAACAGAGAGAGAGAGAGGGGGGAGACAGATACATAGAGATAGAGACAGACAGAGAGACAGAGACAATAGAGAGAGATAGAGAGAGAGAGAGAGAAGAGAGAGAGAGAGAGAGAGAGAGAGAGAGAGAGAGAGAGAGAGAGGAGAGAGAGAGAGAGAGAGAGGGGGGTTTCCTTACCTTCCTTTTTTTTACTCGACTGATTTCCTAAAGGATGAAGAAGAAAGAGAAATGAATAGAGATCGAGTTGTGATGCTGCTACTGCTGTTACAGTTGTCCGTACGTTGCTCTAAGAAGACAATCACTAGGAATAATGACATCACTAGCAGATGCGGGTGAAGAAGAAGAAGAAGAAGAAGAAGAAGAAAGAAGAAGAAGAAGAAGAAGAAGACAAGAGATCGATATGTGTTGAGCATGCGCTTTACTAGGCAAGCGTGGGAGTCTGCATCAGTCAGTGTGTGGACGTTATCTTGGTGGTCGGCCTTCCCAAATATAGCACCTGCTTTACGTTGGATAACAGCGGCAGATTGAGAACACAAAAGTGTGGCTCTCCCCAAAAGATCTCGTAATAACATCCTCCACACACATATCCACACACATACACACACACAGACGTATTAAGCGCGTATACACTCTCAAAATACGCACCAACCTGATTGTGTTCAGGTTTTTATTGGTGAGTGTATTTTTTATTCTCGACAAAAAAAAAAATCTTTTTTAAAAATTTTTATTCAGTTATTAATTGGCATAAATAGGAGACTTTCCTAATCAAAGCTTTTTTTACATCTTTTTTTTTCTTTTTAGAAAAAAAAATATATATGAATATAATTATTTCAATTAACGGATTAAATTTGCAGTTACGAAATCAATTGAATGGTTATATTGAATAATGATTTATATCAACAGTTCATTTTGTTTTTGTTTTTTTAAGTAAAAAAAAAAAAAATCAGTACATAAAAATATCTTTGTTAAAATAATACCTAACAACATCCGTAAATTATAATTTTTTTTAAATCATCGATTTTTAATTTTTTTTTTTTTACCGAAAAATACTAAATAATATTTTCCCATATTTACTTGTTGAAAAATCTAATTTTTGATTTTTTCAGTGAGTGAAAATATTTTTGTTAGAATAATACCTAACAACATCCGTAAATTATAATTAAAAAAGATGATCAATTTTTAAAAATTTCTTCTTTTTTTTACCGAAAAATGCTAAATAATATTTTACCATATTTACTTTTTGTTAAATCTATTTTTTTTTTTTTTCAGTGCGTGAAAATGTATTTTTAAGAATAATACCTAATTACATCCGTAAATTATAATTTAAAAAATGATCGATTTTTAGAAATTTCCTTTTTTTACTGAAAAATGATCGATGATATTTTCCCATATTTACTCGTTGACAAATCTATATTTTAAATGTTGTATAATTATTTATCGATTTGCTTACAATTTCTGGAAAAAATCCCTATTTCATCCTAAAGATGGTTATCCTCTCTTTTCGCGCGCGTATAAAAAGAAACACCTTATTGCTTTTTTCTTTTTTAGTTCAATTGATAAAACATCGACAATTTTTTTTCCTTCCTCATTCACACATTCGATATTTGTAATCGATATGTGATCAAACAGATAGTGAAACGTCATTGATACCAAACTAGTTCTTCCAACAGACGAAGAAGATTTTAAAACAAAAATGTTAATTCATCATACTGCACACAGACGTTAACAAAATCAAAAACGTCTTTTTTTTTTACCCCTGGTTTATTTTCTTGTAAAAAGAATTTGGGCCTGTTAAATTAACTGCGTTTGTTATATTCCGGGTGAAACACCATTGGCTACACGGACACCATTTATCAATTCTAAAGAAACAAAATAAAAAATAAAAAAATATGTTCATATGTATAGCATTAAAAGAAAACAAAAACAAGCAGATAATTAATTAGCAAAAGATACAGATTGTCCGAAAGTCTCGCCATCCCTAATTAATGTTTTAATTTTTTGTTTTGATAATATAATATATAAGTTATGCAATTTTTTTTTATCTCTAAAAAATCTTTAAAGATTAGTTTATTTTCTAGAATTTCGGGTTGTGTTATGTAATTATTTTGCCTGTAAATATAACATACATAACACACACATATATATATATATATATATATATATATATATATATATATATATATATATATATATATATATATATATATATATATATGAATTTAACATTTTTAGAAAAAACAAATGATGTTAATAAAAATCGAAAAATGTTAAATTCACACTGAAATGTTTAAATTAATACTAAAATTCAAAAATGTTAAATTCATACTGTCGGATTAACTTCCATTTACTTCATATATATATATATATATAATATATATATATATATATATATATATATATGTGTGTGTGTGTGTGTGTGTGTGTGTGTGTGTAGGGTGGGATGACAAGACTTTCAGACCACTCTGTACATGTAAATGTGTAAAAAAAAAAAGTCCCCATAAAAAAACCGGTTTTCAACTGTGCATTCAGTTTCTGATTTTCAGAAAAGTGCGCTGGGAACTTTTGCACACACACACACACTTAATATATTATCCAAAATAATCTCGTTCGCCAACAAGAAACGATGAATAAAAAGCTAAACACTAAATTATTTTTGTTATTTTAAAATAAAATATGCCTTATTCTAGCTGCCGAAATATACAATAATATATATATATATATATATATATATATATATATATATATATATATATATATATATATATATATATAATTGCTTTGAGTTTAAAATATTTTCTGCCAAAAAAGACAAGAATGTATTGACGCTAAAAAGATATATAATCCGATTATTAGCGAGAGCTTAATGGCTACTTTTATCTATAAAAAGAAAGGAAATATTCTTTCATTTTTTTTATTTGGAGGGGGGCGGTTGCATTTTCTTCATTGATCTAACAGCTGTTGTGTCTTCTAATCTAAGAACAAACGAAATGATGCTTTTCTTATTTTATATAACTCTTTATTATCGTTAATTAATTGAATTGGAAGCGTTAATCTAAAGAATATTGTCGACGTATTTGATCCATATTGTAAAAACCACCCGAAATAAACTTGACCTTGGTATTTATTTTCAGAAAATTATCTGGCGCTAAAAACAGCGTTCATGAGGATTAAATCTACAAATATTTCATTTAAAATATGTACATGATTCTTTTTTTTGCATAAAAAAGGCAACAAAAAAAAAAGAAGATTTTCCAGACAAAATAAAACGAGAAATTTGGATCTTCCTTTGTAATGGGAAGTTCAAAGAGAATAGGGCTATTCTTGTCAATATTGTATATATCGAATTTTGCAATACGACGTTTGCATTTACGCAACAAAATGACACCTCCAATTGATTTTATCAAACAAAATAAGATAAAATGTTTGCATACAAACATGCGATTAAAAAAAAAATCAGTAAATGTCTTTATTTTCAAAGCCTTTCATTATTTTTTGTGACCATTAAAAAACACCAAAAATAATCAGCAACTAACACACGTACGTTATAACGGGAGAAAAATAATAATTTGAAAATGTGGTTAATTCTAAAGATAATAATAATAATAATAATAATAATAATAATAATAATAATAATAATAATAATAATAATAATAATAACAACAACAACATCAACAATAATAATAATAATAATAATAATAATAATAATAATAATAATCAGCTAATGCTGATGTGAAAACTCAAAAGGAGTAAATAATAATAATAATAATAATAATAATAATAATAATAATAATAATAATAATAATAATAATAATAATAATTGAAAACAAAAACAATACCAGTAGCTGTTGGAGCATTGGGATTGCTAAAAAAAAATAGAAGGTCGCTGAATTTGACAACAGCATATGTGAAGTGTAGAAAATTAATCTCGCTTCCATTGTGCGCATCCTAAGGAAATTCTTGTGATTTATGAATGAAATCTTGCTAGGTTTCTTTGTTTAACGGTACATCAACCCTTCGTGGTTGAGATGCCTTCCATGGACTGGACTTGTAGATACCTACAAGGACCTACGTTTCATTAGGGGTCATTTCATGCCAAAGCACCCTTGAAGAAGAACAGAAGTGGTAGTATTTAACCCATAGCTGGGGGGAGTTTATACCTTTCCCAATGGTTCGTTCGAAAGTGAACGTATTAGCGTCACTGGTATTTGAGCTCACTTATTACGATATCGCAGTCCACTACGCCACGGGGATTCCTTTCTTCAACAAGAATGGCTTTGGCATTAAATAATTCCCAATGAAACCTATAATCTGATAAATAAGAAGGTGGACCGGTAAAAAATTATTACCAAGCTAAATTTGGTATTTTTTGAAAGCTCAGAGTATCCTCTTTTGAATTTTGGAAACTCTTCTTTTTGACCCCTTGGGGAAAATTCTTTAGGGAGGGGGGGTATGCAAACCAGATCTAGGTACTTGTGAGTATCTGTATAATGATAATATATTCAATAACCAAGATGGAATTACCGTATTTGACGGTATATAAGATGCACGGGCATATAAGACGCACCCCCATTTCAGCAGGTCAGATTTAGGAAACAAAGTTGTGGGTGTATTTAAGCATATATATATATATATATATATATATATATATATATATATATATATATATATATAGATATATATAGATATAGATGAGAGGTATCCAAAACTTGGTAGTGAGGGATGATTCTATATGTGATTTCTAAGATACACTGTATTATTATTGCATGATCCAGTATGTATAAATACAGTGAATCTTTAAATCACTAAAAAGAGCTCAATGTATAATAAACTTTTTAGATTATAATTATATATTATCTTAGAAAGGAAGGAAAAACTCAACACCGTTATTCCATAATAAATTTATTTCGACCAAAATTGGGGCCTATATAAATCTAATTTGATTTAATATAGCTCCCCAAAATCCAGTCTCATCAGATGGTAAATCAGGTTATTTTTGTATATATATATATATATATATATATATATATATATATATATATATACATCCTGTTTACATTGATTATAACAAACCAACAATAAAATAAGGATGCATGGAGTTTAGGGTAGGTAAAAGTACTGAGCGTATGCTGGGTTAGTGAGCATCATAGAGAAGATTAGCTTAGGCCTACGGGAAATCTCAAACTTCACCTACGATGTATAAGACGCAAGGCAATTTTTTAGCCAAAATTTTGGTAAAGAAATGCGTTCTATATGCTGTCAAATACAGTACTTGTATTAACCCAGCCTTGTCGATGGAAAAGAGTCTGGGTGAACTGTGAGATTAAAGGAAGAATTGAAACCATCCTGACCACAGCACTACTAAAACCGGCTTGGATACTTAGAAGGGTCCTGGATACCTGGGGAGACTTAGTCATTCAACCTTCAGTGAAAAACTACCTGTTAAATACAGTGTGAAAAACTTGCATATAATAACAATAATTATCATCACTAGCAGGACCTGTGGATATACCACAGTATCATAATTTAATTATTACAACGTTTGATATATTTACGTAAGAGATATTGCAAAACCCTTCAATATTTAAAACGTATAATAATCTCGATTCATCTCTCTCACTCTTTTTTGTTTGTTTCTTTCTTTCCTTCTTTATGTTCGATTGAAAAAATTAGCATTATCTCTTCCGCGCGCTCACCACTTCTCTCTATCTTTTCCCTACTCTCTTTCATTCTTTCTTTCTTATTATATTTTTTTGTGTAGCATGTCCCTTTCCTTCCTTTTTTCTGTCTTTATAATAAACGTAATAGTCCATTATTTAGCTGAGATGACGACACTCATAGGAAATAAGAATTCGGCAGATGAGCAACAGCAGATAATCAGGATTTACAATTTTGCATTTCATCTTAAACGATTTGGATGGTTTCATTTTTAACCAGAAGGTGTTGCAAGATGATAACGGTCGTACAATTAAAGAACACGAGTATTAATATATAAATAAGATATGATGATGTAAATGAATAAAAAATGATAACTAAAGAATATCGAGGTAAGTACTGTGAATCTGCAACACTTTGTTGTCACTTGATCTCCAGTGACAACCACTGAAGACTCCTGGAGACCTGGGGAGACTTGCTGTCACTCAGACTTCAGTGAAAAACCATTAGTTAGAGCTAGTTTGTAAAACTCCCAAGCAGTATAATATAATAATAATAATAATAATAATAATAATAATAATAATAATTGATTAACAAACAAAAAAAGAACTTATCAACTGGCAGATTTTGCAGTTCCAGCAGATCACAGGGTGAAGATGAAGGAAGGCGAAAAAATGGACAAATACCTGGACCTTGCCAGAGAACTAAAAAAGGCTATGGAATATGAAAGTCAAAGTGATACCAATTGTACTTGGTGCACTTGGAACGGTCCCCAAAGGTTTGGAAAAAGATTGGAAAATCTGGAAATCAGAGGAAGAATTGAGATACCCAGAATACTGCACTGTTGCAATCTGCCAGAATGCCCAGAAGAGTCCTGGAGACCTGATGAGACTTGTTGTCACTCAGACTCCAGTGAAATACCATTAGCTAACGCTGATGTGAAAAACTCAAAAGGAGTGAATAATAATAATAATAATAATAATAATAATAATAATAATAATAATAATAATAATAATAATAATAGTTAAGAAAGGGAAACCTCAAAAGAGAAACTGAATCACTTATAATTGCTGCACAAAATAATGCCATAAGGACAAACTATATCAAAGTGAAAATTGATAAGACCCAACAAAATAGTAAATGTAGACTTTGCGGTAATAGAGATGAGACTGTAAACCATATACTCTGCGAATGTAGCAAACTAGCACAACGAGAATACAAAACTAGATACGACTGGGTTGGGAAGGTGATCCACTGGGAATTATGCAAAAAATTAAAAAAAATAATAATAATAATCTGTGACTTTCATATAAAGACGGATCACATTATCCCAGCAAGAAGACCAGACCAAGTATTTATTATCAAGAAACAAAGTACTTATCAACTCGTAGATTTTGCAGTTCCAGTAGATCACAGGGTAAAGATGAAAGAAAGCGAAAAGATAGACAAATACCTGGATCTTGTTAGAGAATTGAAAAAAATTGTGAAATATGAGGGTGAAAGTGATGTAGTTGGTGCGCTTGGAATGGTCCCCAAGAGTTTAGAAAACAGAATAGAGAAACTGGAAATCAGAGGAAGAATTGAGACCATCCAGACAACTGCATTAAGATCAGCTGGAATACTCAGGAGAGTCTTGGAAACCTGAGGAGACTTGTTGTCACTCAGACTCCTGTGAAAGAACATCACCTTACGCTGGTGGGAAAAAACTTACAAGGAGTGAAGTAATAATAGACAAAATCAAAGGTTAATCATATAACCATCGAATGCAGCAAACTAGCACAAAAAGAGTACAAGACTAGGAACGACTGGGTGGGAAAAGTCATCCACTGGGAATTGTGCAAGAAATTCAATTTTTACCATGCTAATAAATGGTATACGCACAAACCGGAATCTTTCCTAGAGAATGATACACATAAAATTATTTGGTACTTTGGGAGTTACAGACCGATCATTTAATCCCGGCTTGAAGAGCAGACCTAGTGTTAATTAACAAGAGAATTTATCAACTGGTAGATTTTGCAGTTGCAGCAGAGCACAGTGTGAAGATGAGAGAAAACGAAAAGATAGACATATACCAGGACCTTGCTAGAGAATTAAAAAAAACTGTGGAATATGAGGGTGAAAGTAATACCAATTGTAGTTGGTACCCAAAATTTTAGAAAACAGACTAGAGGAACTGGACATCAAGGGAAGAGTTGCGAACCACAGATTAAGAATAAAATAAAACGAAAAGATAGACAAATACTTGGATCTTGCCAGAGAGCTGAAACAGCTGTGGAAAATGAAGGTGACGGCGATACCAATTGTAGTTGGTGCACTTGGAATGGTCCCAAAAGGCTTAGTAAAGAGACTGGGAAACTAGAGATCAGAGGAAGAATTGAGACCATCCAGACAACAGCATTTTTAAGATCAGTTAGAATACTCAGAAGAGTCCTGGGGACCTGAGAAGATTTGTTGTCACGCAAATTCCAGCAAAAGACCATCAGCTTACGCTGGTGTGAAAATGTCAATGATAATAATGATTTCAACCAGAATACCAAACAAAGTGTTAATTAACTAGAAAAAAAAGAAGAGGAAGAATTGCGACCATTCAGACAGCAGCATTGTTAAATCAGTTAGAATACTCAGAAGATCTTAACCAGAATACCAAACCTAATGTTAATTAACTAGAAAAAAAAAAGAAATTGCTAATTAACAGATTTTGCCGTTCCAGAGAAGCACAGAGTAAAAATAGAATAAAACGAAAAGATAGACAAATACTTGGATCTTTCCAGAGAGCTGTGGAGCATAAAGGTAACGGGGATACCAACTGTAGTTGGTTTGCTTAGAACGGTCCCAAAATACTTGGAGAAACTGGTGATCAGAGGAAGAATTGAAACCATCCATATCACAGCATTGTTAAGATAGGCTACAATACTCAGAAATGTCCTGGGGACCTGAGGAGATTTTTTGTCAGATTCCAGTGAAAGACCATCAGCTTACGCTGGTGTCAAAATGTCAATAATAATAACATTCACAGTCAGAATAGCAAACTTGGTGGGTTAAAATTGCAAATCGTCGTCAAAATTAAAACAGAAAAATTTGGCTTGTTTTTTTTTTTTGGTTTGTTTTGTTTTACGGCGTATCAACCTCAGTGGGTCATTTAATGCCGATAAAGTTTTGAAATAAATCAAATCTTAATGGATAATACAATTTTTTTTATAAATACATTTTTCTATTTAACCCGTAGATGGGACCCTAACAGGTACTACCACTCCGGGTCAGAGTGGACCAGGGAGCAATGGTGATGAAGGGTGCTCCACATTCCCCAAACCTCCAAAACTGGAACCTCACCATCAGATAGAGTTTAACGTCATTCCCAGGATATGTAACCGCAGCCACCGCCTTCTAGCATCCATATGATAAAAGGGGTTGGGGCTTGCCATTAGGGCAGTAGGGTTGGGAAATCATATAGGTGCTAGGGCTTGACGTGACCAGCCGATTGATCAGAGGGGGCCTCTCCGACCGCCCGTCTCAAGATAGGGCCAAAGTGGAGTATTGCATGTCATGAACTGCTCATCCACCTGAGCTCTATCCTTAAGCATCACGGGTCGCCACCCACGGCTAACAAGTGGCCCCATTGGGGGAGTCTTACCCCTCTGCAGAGGTGCAGTCGGTGCATTCTAACGCCCCAGCCGACAGGGCGGTTAATGAATTTAATTATTACTAAGGACACGATTTATGGTATTTTTTACTTAAATTTTAACCGTTAGTTGTGTTTAAGGAGAAAAAATAGATAAATAAAACAGATGAATGATAAGACTTGTCAGAATTAATAAACATGTACAAACAAAAAGCGTACTTTCTATTTCAATATTACAGGCGAAGCGTGCTTTTCTTAAGTATGGATGACCAAAAGTGTAATAAGTTGCGTTTTTCATGTTAATCAATTCTCGGAAAATATTTATCTCCCTTAAAAATCAGTTCTCTTGCGGTCCTCTGTAGGAAAATAACGTCCAATGAAAAACGGTTAAAAACACAACCAGCGGTTAAAATTTAAGTAAAAATTAACATAAATCGTGTCCTTAGTAATAATTAAATTCATTAAAATCTATGCCCAAGCCAAATTTTTTCGTTTTAATTTTGACGACGATTTGCAATTTTAACCACTTAACTAGAACCAAAAAAAAAAGAGGAAGAATTGAGACCATTCAGACAACAGCATTGTTAAGATTGGTTAGAATAATCTGAAGAATCCTGAAGACCAGAGGAAACTTGTTGTCACTGCGACTTCTGTGAAAAATCACTAAAATCTGAGACGTTTAGCTGTAACTTGATCCCCAATGACAACTACCGGACAACTCGTGTGAACACGCAAAATCATTAAAACTATATACAAAAAAAAATCCCTAAAGAATAACGAGGAAAAAAAGCTGGAAATTTGATGAATCTTCCTGTCACTCGACCGTCACTAACACCTCCCACACATCTCATGGGAACACTCAAGTGAATAATAAACATATCTTCCAGGGAGTCTCATTATCGCCACTACTATTCATTATAGCGATGACATTGCTACATTATACCTTAAGAAACAGAAAGATACAGATTTTCAAAACCGCAAGAAAAGACAGACCATATCTACGCGAATTGGGAGGCGCTCGATGTGCAATGGATATGATGACTCGAGAGGAGACTGTTCGTATTTCACATAAAACTAATCCCCGGTGGAAAAGGCATGAATCCAACTATTCTCCTTCCAGCTATGAATAAATAGTAGTCCAGACTGGGCTCTTTAACTCTGGCATGGCAACCGGTCTAGGAGAAGGAAAACTCTGAATTCAAATCTCTTTATATATATATATATATATATATATATATATATATATATATATATATATATAATTTAATATACCATGCGTGTTGGTAGATCCTTGCGGAGAGAAAAAACCCAGCAGAAAGTTTGTAAAAATATACTACCAAACATCAACCAGGAAGAAAAAATTTTTTGAAAAAAAGAAAGGACCAAGATATTCGTACCAACAAAAAATAATCTATTGGTACAGTATTTGGCCAAAAGAAAAAAACAATTTATATGCATATATATGTATATAAGATATATATATATTCATATAACCGCTAGGAGAAAGCTAATAAGTAAAAAGTGCTCGATACCTAAGTAGAGCCAATAATAAAGATAATCTAATGAGTCAGACGAACCTACTATTAGTTTCGCATAAAGCTCTCCAGGGCTAAATCTGACTCTGAAGAGCTTTATGCGAAACTAATAGTAGGTTCGTCTGACTCATTAGATTATCTTTATTATATATATATATATATATATGCGCATACATGATGGTTGCCACATCGTATTAGATTGCATAATAATATTTTGTAAAAGAATATTTAATTGTACTGTCATCAGATGATTTTATAAATTTTATAGGGTTGGCATTAAATAACCCACAGGGTTGATATGCCATTAAACCAAACCAAACCAGACTGTAATCAGATGTGGCACAAATTTGAAAAGGAAGAGATTTAGTCTTCTGAGAAACTGTTATTACGCAATTTCTTTGAATCTTTAAGACTTCTTTATAAAAGAACATTGTGTCGCATCCTGCTCATCATATAGATGATATAGATAGACAATTAGCATTATTTGGATTATTCGGACTATTGTCCTCATCTTTATTGTTATCTGTACAACGTTTCGGTCGATGTGCCCTCCGGCCTTCTTCAGGTATTTCTTGTCGGACTCGGGAGTCTTTTCGAACTCGGAAACCTTCTTTTTGAACTCGGGAACTTTCTTGTCGTAATTGGGAGCCTTCTTGTCGTAATCGGGAGCCATCACGGAACTTTGAACTCAATTATCAAGCATTTTGCAATTTGGACGGTCTTATTTTCAACCAGAGGGTGTTGCAGGATAATAACGGACCGAAAATTAAGGAACAAGCGTATTAATATATAGATAATAATAATAATAATAATAATAATAATAATAATAATAATAATAATAATCACTTATAATTGCTGCACAAAATAATGCCACAAGGACAAACTATATCAAAGCGAAAATTGATAAGACTCAACAAAATAGTAAATGTAGACTTTGCGGTAATAGAGATGAGACCGTAAACCATATACTCTGCGTACAACTAGCAAACTAGCACAACGAGAATACAAAACTAGACACGACTGGGTTGGGAAGGTGATCCACTGGGAATTATACAAAAAATTAAATTTTGACCACACAACAAAATGGTATATGCATAAACCAGAATCTGTTCTTGAGAACGAAATGCATAAAATTCTCTGGGACTTTGAAATAAAAACGGATAACCTTATCCCAGCAAAAAGACCAGACCTAGTGTTGATAAACAAAAAGAAAGAACTTGTCAACTGGTGGATTTTGCAGTGCCAGCAGATCACAGGGTGAAGCTGAAGGAAAATGAAAAAATAGACAAATATCTGGACCTTGCTGGATAACTGAAAAAGTTATGGAATATGAAAGTGAAAGTGATACCAATTGTAGTTGGTGTACTTGGAACAGTCCCAAAAGGATTGGAAAAGGGTCTGGAAAGTTTGGGAATCAGAAGAAGGATTGAAACCATTCAGAACACTGCACTGCTGCAATCTGCCAGAATACTCAGAAGAGTCCTGGAGACCTGAGGAGACTTGCTGTCACTCAGACTCCAGTGAAAGACCATCAGCTAATGCTGATGTGAAAACTCAAAAGAATAATAATTATCTAGACATGGCTAAGAAAGAGAACCAAGCGTGGAACTGAATCTTTCATAATAGCAGCACAAAATAATGCCATAAGGATTAGATATATTTAAGCGAAAAGAGAGAAGACAAAACAGAATAGAAAATCTAGGGTGTATGGAGACAGAGACGAAAGGGTTAATCTCATGATAAGCGAATGCAACAAACTAGCACAAAGGGAGTACAAGACTTGGGACGACTGTGTGGGAAAGGTGAGCTACTGGGAATTGCGCAAGAAATTAAAGTTTGAGCGTACTATTAAATTATATATGCACAGATCAGAATCCTTCCAAGAGAATGATATGCATAAAACTCCCTGGGATTTTGGGATACAAGTGGATCACCTAATCCCAGCCAAAGGACCAGATCTAGTGTTAATTAACAAGGAAAAAAACAACTTGTCATCTGCTGAATTTTGCCGTACCGGTAGACAACAGAGTGAAAATACAAATGCGAAAAGGTAGACAACTACTTAGAGCTTGAAAGAGAACGGGGAAAACTGTGGAACATGAAGGTGAAAGTGGTACCAATTGTAGTCGGTGCCCTTATAACGGTCCCCAAAGGTTTGAAAAATACCTATTGTCATTGGTGCATTTGGAATAGTCCGCCATGAGTTTAAAAAACAGACTAAAGGAATAGGAAATCAGAGGAAGAATCGAAGCCATCCAGACAACAGCATTGATAAAATCAGTTAAAATACTCAGGAGAGTCCTGGAGGCATGAGGAGACGTGTCATCCAAACTCCAGTGAAAGCCCAACAGCTTACGCTAGTGAGAAAATTCTCAAGAATGTAGCAAACTAGCACAACGAGAATACAAAACTAGACACGACTGGGTTGGGAAGGTGATCCACTGGAAATTATGCAAAAAATTAAATTTTGACCATACAACAAAATGGTTTATGCATAAACCAGAATCTGTTCTTGAGAACGAAACATAAAATTCTCTGGGACTTTGAAATAAAAACGGATAACCTTATCCCAGCAAGAAGACCAGACCTAGTGTTGATAAACAAAAAGAAAGAACTTGTCAACTGGTGGATTTTGCAGTGCAAGTAGATCACAGGGTGAAGCTAAAGGAAAATGAAAAATTGAAAAATATCTGGACCTTGCCAGAGAACTGAAAAAGTTATGGAATATAAAAGTGAACGTGATACCAATTGTAGTTGGTGCACTTGGAACGGTCCCAAAAGGATTGGAAAAGGGTTTGGAAAGTTTGGAAATCAGAAGAAGGATTGAAACCATTCAGAACACTGCACTGCTGCAATCTGCCAGAATACTCAGAAGAGTCCTGGAGACCTGAGGAGACTTGCTGTCACTCAGACTCCAGTGAAATACCATCAGCTAATGCTGATGTGAAAACTCAAAAGGAGTAAATAATAATAATAATAATAATAATAATAATAATAATAATAACTAGTAAGACCTGTGGGTATACCATAGTGTAATAATTTGATTATTACAACGTTTGATATGTTTACTTAAGAGCTATTGACAAATAGTTCAATATGTAAAAAGTATAATAAATAAAATTTAACTCTCTCTCCCCCCCTCTCTCTCTCTCTCGTTCTTTTCTTCTTTCTTTCCTTCTTTTCATCTTTTCATAATGTTCGTTCACACCCTACTCTTCCCCCAACTGTATTTCTTTCTTTTATAAATTTTTCTGTGTAAGATGTACTCTTTCTTCCCTTTCTTTCTTTAACTAAAAACGGAATGGTCCATTATTTAGCTGAGGTGACGACAATCATAGGAAATAAGAATTCGGTGGATAAACAACACCAGATAAACAGGATTTACATTTTTGCATTTCATTTTTAACCAGAAGGTGTTGCAAGATGATAACGGTCGTACAATTAAAGAACACGGGCATTAATATATACATAAGATATGATGATGTAAATGCATAAAAAAATAATAACTAAAGAATACCGAGGTAAGTACTGTGAATCTGCAACGCTTTGTTGTCACTTGATCTCCAGTGACAACCACTGAAGAATCATGGAGACCTGAGGAGACTTGCTGTCACTCAGACTTCAGTGGAAAACCATTAGTTAGAGCTAGTTTGTAAAAATCGCAAGTAGTATAATTATATAAGCAACACCGGATAATCAGGATTTACATTTTTGCATTTCATCTTGAACGAATTGGACGGTTCATTTTTATCCAGAGGGTGTTGGAAGATGATAACGATCGTACAATTAAGGAACATGAATATTAGTATATAGACAAC
The DNA here is from genome assembly GCA_023376005.1 of Doryteuthis pealeii. Taxonomy (NCBI): domain Eukaryota; kingdom Metazoa; phylum Mollusca; class Cephalopoda; order Myopsida; family Loliginidae; genus Doryteuthis; species Doryteuthis pealeii. Next base: position 74,365,505 of record CM042155.1, read on the forward strand.
AACAACAACAAATAAATCTGAATCGATTGAACGAAATAATGCGGTAGAAGTAAGGAAAAACATATTTTTGGAGAACAAAGAACTGATAGAAATGATTTAATCTTGAATGAATTGGACGGGTTCATTTTTAACCAGAGGGTGTTGCAAGATGATAACGGTCGTACAATTAAGGAACATGAATATTAATATATAGACAACAACAATCGATTGAACGAAATAATGCGGTAGAAGTAAGGAAAAACATATTTTTGGAGAACAAAGAACTGATAGAAATGATACCTTATAAAAGACGTAGATACGTGGGCAGTATGTATCCACCATTATAAAAGCCAATGTCCGCTGCTTTGTAACACACAAAACATGTCACGTTTTATTTTATTGAAAAGATGTTGAAAAAAAATCAAAAGGCAAAAATGAAATAATGATACAACTCAAAAAAGTGAATGTCAACAACATATTTACGCCCTGTCGGCGGGGCAGAGCATACGCTGATTGTGTCTCCTATGGAGGGGGTAAGACCCTCCAAAGAATATGATCTTTTTTTTGTTGCTGGGCCTAATATAATTTCCCACGTTAAAAGCTAGGCAATTAAATACGGATGAAGAAGACAACAACAATTGAAGATAAAAATTTAAAAAAAAAACATATATTCAGAAAGGTACAAAATTGCAAACTTAATGGCATTTGCGACTAGACCTAGCTACTGAATTATTTTTTTAGGTTTTGGGAGCGACAAGATTTAGACGTCTCGCTGGTAGCTGCTCAACACTGTATATATATTTACCAACCCCTCCGCAGGAGCAGAATGCGACACAAGGTCAATTTCTTAAGCAAAGTTCGGCAGGTTTGAATTCAGAGTTTTCCTTCTCCTAGACCGGTTGTTTAACCAAGGTTAAAGAGCCCAGTCTGCCCTACTATTTACCCATAGCCGGAGGGAGAGTAGGATTCATACCTTTCCCAAGGATATTAGCGCTAAATGAAATGCAATTACCACGTCCAGGATTTGAACTCGGGGCGACGAGTCCATTTCCCATGACTTTAACCATTACACCACGCGCTCAACACTATAAGTGACTTAGTAATGGAATTCAATTTAGGCGCCAATGTCGTATATTGGCGATTTCAGTCCCTGGTGTCAAGGGCAGATAATTAATCCCTAATTTTTTCCAATAAGAAGGTGTGTCATAGATATGAAGCTAAATTGCGTTTGATGGTGAGTCTCCAGTTCTGGATCTCTGGGGGAGGTTCTGTATCCCTTCATTGTCATTACTTCCAGGTACACTCTGGCCCAAATTGGTCGTACTTGTTGAGGTACTGCCAATATGGGCCAAATAGATATGTTTTGAAATTAGCCACTGCACCACAGGGATTCACCTTTCAACAAGGATGGATTTGGCATTAAATAACCCACGAAGGTTGATATGCCATTAAACAAAGGAATCAAACCAAGCCAAATCAAATAAACCTTTAATAGACATAAAATAAGAAATGTACGCGTAACGTAACGGTTATCGTTGTAGGAAATGGACACAGTGGGTGATGTTCAAATCCTGGGCTCGGCTGTTTGCTTTTCACTTCGGGCTAATACCCTAGAGAATGGCATGAATCCTTCTCACCCTTCCTAATTACCAGCTATGGGCAAAATAGTAGGGCATATTGGGTTCTTTAGCCTTGGTAAGGCAAATGATCTCGAAGAAGGAAAACATAATTCAAACCAGTTGTATAAGTGCAGCCAGAGATCGTTTCAAGCTAATACCGCAGTACAGCCAGTTGCATCTTACTTTGAGAGGAAGTGGGCGCTGCCAAGTAACCCTCTCATTACACAGAGAGATGCCATAAAGGGGAATTACTCGCCATGGCACTACAATGACCTAAAAAGGTCATAAGAATAAGGAAATAAAAGAGGCAAGGATATAGGAAAGAAAGTGGCTCAGGGCGCGCACACAAAATCGATATCATAGTCTGATAATTTGTGACTCTCCACTCAGATAATTCGGGTAACCCAGTATCGTCTACAAGCGATACAGAGCACAAAATAAACGAAGCTGTTTCGCCTTTGGGAGTCATTGTTACAGTCAGCATCTCTCCATTGCACTAACAACGCAGTCAGAGATATGTCTTATTACTTGCAACAGAAACTGATGGAATTGAATAATATTTAACAGTATACATATATATATATTCCAACCGTCACATTTTTTAATACCCATCCCCTTCCGTTTAAATTGATTTGTCTTGTTGCCAACATCTCAAAATCCGCTACATTTGGATATGTTTTACCGACAAAAAGGTATACATAGCGACATGACCGACATATATATGGCGCGAATGCCCACATTGGTGAATAATGTAACAACATTCGTTCTTTTTTGCAGTATTAAGGTTTTTTGTTTGTGAACTGATTTGACATTCTTCTCCGACCCAAACAACTACGGAATGAATGAGCTCTGATGATGATTTTTGTAAAATCGAAATATTGATCAGTATCAGCTATGATTATATTATAAATTGTTTTCTCTTTAACAGCATTGTGTGATGTTTTCATTCCACCTTTTCATACTCATATATATATTTATTTACCAACCCCTCCATACGAGCAAGATGCGACACAAGGCCAATTTCTTAAGTGGAGTTATACAGGTTTGAATTCAGAGTTTTTCTTCTCCTAGACTGGTTACCTAGCCATGGTTAAAGAGCCCAGTCTGCCCAACTATTTTATCCATAGATGAAGGGAGAGTAGTTGGATGCATGCCTTTCCCAAGGGTATTAGCGTTATGGGAATTACAAACAGCTGCGTCCAGGATTTGAACTCTGGTCGACGCGTCCATTTCCAGCGACTCTAACCATTACTCCACGCCCTTACAACTTATACACATATATGTAATACCCTACAAGATTAAATTGATCTTGCCTTATATTTGTTAATCTATTGTTATACTAAAGCCGAGGGGATCAATGATTGTTTGGTAATGGCTTTTTTTCCAATTTAGTTCAATGATACAAAATACATCCCAAAATATTCCTTAGTTTTGGGATTAAGTTATCTTTGAAAAAAAAATCCATTCTATTTGGTTCTAATTAGTCGTTATTTGCAATTAAGTTAAAAACTCACCCATCTCTTACTTCTCATTCTGTCCGTCACTTTCTCCCTCTCTATATATATATCTTGAATAATAACTCCTTATACATGTTGGTTTTCTCTGTAAGATTAAAGAGAGAGATAGGAAAGAGTGGGTGATAGATATTCATATGTTAATTTTCAGCAGCTAACGGCTGGCTTGTATATAAGACGGTTCAGTTTTTGACTTAATAGCAAATTTTAGCAAAATGATTTTAATGTTTCTTTTTTTATTCTCCGGGTGTATTTATTTTTTGAATCTAATTCGTTTTGCAAACTAACTTTCTTCCTGATCACAATTATCTACCCAGAGCTCAATGGATGACCTAACTGGACACGTTTTTTTCTATTACTCTAAATACGCGTGTTTAGATTGAGTTTTGAAGACATCGTATTTAAGCAAAAATAGTGTCGACTAATACATGAGTGTATGGCTGCACCACCTGGACTTTAACGAAGCGACTGGAGAATAAACTAGATGGGAGCTGCACAAGAATGCTGCGGGTGATCCTGAACAAGACGTGGAAGCAGCACCCCACGAGAAAGCAGCTGTACGACCACCTGCCACATATCATCCAAACCATCCGAGTAAAACGGACAAGACACGCGGGACACTGCTGGAGAAGCAAGGACGAACTCATAAGTGACGTCCTTCTGTGGAAGCCAGCACATGGGCACGCCAGTGTGGGCCGACCAACAAAGACGTACATTGACCAGCTCTGTGCGGATACAGGATGCTGCATAGAGGACCTCCCGAGAATGATGAGCGATAGGGACGGATGGAGAGAGATTGTCATGGATATCCGTGCCAACAACGCGACATGATGATGATGATGGATACATGATGATGAAAACATGTCGGCTGGGGCGTTAGAATGCACCGACTGCACCTCTGCAGAGGGGTAAGACTCCCCCAATGGGGCCACCTGTTGGCCGTGGATGGCGACCCGTGATGCTTAAGGATAGAGCCCAGGTGGATGAGCAGTTCATGACATGCAATACTCCACTTTGACCCTATCTTGGGCTAGACGGGCGGTCGGAGAGGCCCCCTCCGATCAATCGGCTGGTCACGTCAAGCCCTAGCACCTATATGATTTTCCCAACCCTATTGCCCTTATGGCAAGCCCCAGCCCCTTTTTATCATATGGGTGCTAGAAGGCGATGGCTGCGGGTCTACATGTCCTGAGAATGACGTTAAACTCTATCTAATGGTGAGGTTCCAGTTTTGGAGGTTTGGGGAATGTGGAGCACCCCTTCATCACCATTGCTCCCTGGTCCACTCTGACCCGGAGTGGTAGTACCTGTTAGGGTCCCATCTATGGGTTAAATAGAAAAATGTACTTATAAAAAAATTGTATTATCCATTAAGAATTGATTTATTTGAAAACTTTATCGGCATTAAATGACCCACTGAGGTTGATATGCCGTAAAACAAAACAAACAAACAAACCACAGGACTCATTTTATTCAAATAAAGTCCTATTACTATTGTAATTTGAGTTCTTCTGGTCACTTATAATGAGAGCCGTTGCCAGTGGCTTACGGTAGGATTGCAGTGTGAGCTGCTTAAAGTAGGGAAATAGGTAAGCATAATGGGAAGGACTAGGAGCATCCTTTGGCTTCAAAAATTAATCCTAGAAATAAATGATCTGGTGACTGGAAGCTAGTCACAGCCTCCCTGTGAATGGGGGGGGGGTATGATGTTCATTTGAACGGTCGGATTTTTAAACAGAACGTGTTGCAAGATGATGACAGGCGTATTAATATATAGATATGAATACTTGAAACGATATAACTGTGTGCAAATTATTCGTATCTGATAAATAGTTATGAAGGACCGGTTTAGCTCAGTCGGTAGAGCGTTCGCCTGGGAATCTCAAGTTTCTTGGTTCGATACTGGGCCTCGCCAACTCAGCGTATGAGTAGCATAGGGATCTGAGCAGTAAAGTGAGGATCTGATGGTAGACGTGGCGCCCACCTGAGACGCTAAAAAACAACCTCCTTAGTCTAGCGCTATTGAAAAGGGGATAGACTCCCTCGATGTCTGGCTGATACCGACTTTAGGCCACCACGACGACTTTACTTTTTACTTTACTATTGTTGTAATTCGAGTATCAGACTTAACAGAGAAAAAATAGGAAGAAACACAACGAATATTAAGGATAGGAAAAAGGTTTAGTGGGCAAAGATACAAGGTGAACAGAGTAATTATCAATAGGTTGAGTTAACAAGACTCGAGAGATCTCGTTGTTTCTCTTTCCCGAGGTCTCGTCAGACGTCATTTACAGGAAGGAAAACAAATGATTTCATTCTTGTTATTAAGTTTTATATGACAATTATAATAAAGTATTTATAAATGAATGAAATTTTAGTATCAGATAACCTAGAAGGGGTTATGTCGTTTGAAAATAAACCTAATATCAATTGTCACTCGAAACTATATAATTGTGTAGGGCGGGTTAGCCCTGTCGGTAGAGCACTTGCCTAGGGGCCACAAGGTTCCTGCTTCGATACCGGTCCCCGCCAACTCAGCGTAGGAGTAGCACAGGGATCTGTGCGGTAAAATAAGGAGTTGGCACTCTATCTCAGCTGCAAAAATAATCTCTTTGGTCTAGCGCTAGTGAAAAGGGGATAGACTCCCTCGCTGATTGGCTGATACCCACTTTAGGCCTTGACGACTTTACTTTTTATTAGTATTTTAGGAACGAAAAAAGTGGCATGGAATAAGAATTAAACATCTTTAATTATTTATAGGTATCTGGAGCTATGTGGATAACCTCTTTATTGCCATTACTCCCAGGTCGACTGATATTTTTATGATATGCAAAATAGATATCTTGACTACTTGAATGCTTCTGTTTTCAGAGAGAGAGAGAGAGAGAGAGAGAGAGAGAGAGAGAGAGAGAGAGAGAGAGAGAGAGAGAGAGAGAGAGAGACATCAGGGGGTTGATTATCCCACGCACGCTTTGCAAACATCAATTTTTGGCATTAAATGACCCATAAAGGGTTTGATATGCCGTGAAACAAATAAACCAGTGTCTGTTACATTATTGTTAGTTTCCTAACACTTATTTACAGTACTGTAGAAACCAAAATGGCTGTTATAAGTTGCAGCCGGCGGCCTTGAAGGATTGAGTGACAAGGCTTGACCTCATCCTGATCCTTCCGGTGGATACCATGAGAATCGGTGGAGAAGACCCTCTTCCGGTTTAGATTAGAAAGAGAATTTAGTCAGTATCAGCCAAACCACGAAAGTGGTAAGTCGTGTTAAGCGCACTGCCGTACTCAATCTGCGCAGTTAGTCTGGTGGGGATTTCGGAATAAAATGTGATCTAAAGCAAATCGAAGTCTTGGGTTATTATCTAAAAAACTACCAATGACACAGGGCTTCTGATAAAGAGAAATCCCCAATGGAAGACCAGACACAAAGTCCCCAAGACGAAGTCCAGACGCTAGAAGAAGAACGTAAGATACCAAAGATGAGCAGAAGAATGATAGAAGTAAAGAGAGTATACAACATATCAAAAAATAATGCTTCATCGTTTTTCTAAACAATCCCCATGGATAAGTAAGGATGATATGTACAAAGATACTTTTTTAAGTTTTAAAATCAAGCATAAATGGTAAGGACTAAGAATACTTGGAATAGAAACAAACTGAGATTGATAGATAGATAGATAGATAGAAAGAGGACAAATAATTTATGACCGTAAATAAACGGTCGACTTTTACACGAGTAATACTTTTGTAAGGCTCAAGCATAATAGGAAGGAATAGAACCCTTAGTATAGGTATCTCAGTCTGTTTCAACCTATCTATATATCTATCTAACATATCTATCTATCAATCTATCCATCTATCTATAAATCTTATTATAATGGAGATTGTGTGTTTTTCTGTCTGTAACCGAAACTATATTACTACTCAAGTGACAATTCTCTTAGTTATTTTCGTCATATTCTCCATGATTTTATTTTCATTCAAACCTTATTTATTAATAAAATTGTTTTGCATTATTAATACTGTTGGCCATATCTGCATACTAATAACATGCAATTGTATTTATATATACAACAAAATAGCATTTTGGAGCGTGAACGGGAAGGCTAATTTGCATATTGATATTAAAAATTTGATTTTTAATAAATATTTGCTTAGTAATATTGATTTCTAATTGTTTGGTTTTATCTTAATGAATATGAGCAAAACTTTCGGGTATAAATCTTAAAAGAAATCAATTAACAAGAAGATATAACAGCAATTTTATTTTTTACTTCCTATTTTAACTAAAACGTCACATTAGGAAAATGATGGAAGAGTTAGTTTCAAAGTTGTTCTACTTTTCGATTATACCCCCTCTGTTTTAAATCATTTTATCTGCATTCTTTTTTAGTTACATTAGTCTTTCTAATTTAACATATTCCATTACATTAAAACTTAAATACGTGCGCCCGGAGGGTGCATATATTTGCTAGTTATTATAAAAGAGTTTTACCTAAAAAAATGTTTATATATTAACTTTTATTTATATTGACAATTGTGCAGCTGTCTTAAAATTTATTGGATAAAAAAAAATTTCAAAAATAAAAACTGAATGATTTGTAACAATATATCCATGATTTTCTTGTTTTGTATTTTGTTTTTGCAACATCTTGTTCAGTATGTTTTAAATTTTATAAAAGAGTTTTACCTAAAAAATGTTTATACATTAACATTTATTTATATTGACAATTGTCCATCTATCTATCTATCTTAGGTTGTTCCTATCTATCTATATATATATCTATCTATCTATTTATCTATCTATCTCTTTCTCTTTCTTTCTCCCACACACACACACACACACACTCTCTCTCTCTCTCTCTCTCTCTCTCTATATATATATATAATATATATATATATATATATATATATATATCACTTGATTTTTTAAATTTGTGTTGAGAACTCAAATTTGAGGTATAAGCGAGCTTCAGATATGCTTATCTTAAAACTTATTACAACACATAATGTCTGCAAAAATGATCTCAGGTGCTTTGGCATTGTCCCTTCCAGCTGGGAAAATTTGGCTCAAGACCGCCCTCGGTGGCGGCAGAATCTCCATAGAGGCCTGTACACGTCAGAATTCACCCTGATACAACATCATGAAGCTAAGAGGTCCATAAGAAAGCAACGGCAACAAAGCATCTATTTTATTATGCATATACATTTTTTTTTTACAATACAGTGCTATTTTTCTTATTTGAAAGAAACGTAACAAAAAGAATTAAGCTGTTTTTGGGGAGGAGGTTGAAACGGATTAATAGCATTTTAGTTTATTTCAAGGCGAAAATTGATTTGATATACGAGTAAATTGAGATACGAGCGAAACGAATTAAACTCGTAAGTCAAAGTACAACTATATAAGTACAAATTTTGGTGGGTTTTTTTTTTGGGGGGGGGGGCTCAATCATTCTGTCAGTTTAATTATTGAAGCAAATCTCATCCTTGTGTTTCCTTTCTCCCACACTCGTGATATGCACGTTTCTGTAGCCACGTGTATCGACCACTCCAGTTAACCCACACCTACGCGGTCAGTCTCAACGTTTTTCGATACTCTTATATATCTCTATAAAATCACTCCTCCCTCGTGATTGCGGTTTCTATGCATTTAACAGAGATCTCACCCACTCTATCTTCCTGACTGTCACTCTTCCCCCCCCCTCCTTTGTAGTAGGTGTTTAACGAAACCAAGGTGCGTTTAACGACAGGTAAGACATGTCTGCATTACTATTATGCATGTTTGTGCGTGTGTTGTACGCTTTTTTCATATATATATATATATATATATATATATATATATGGGATATGGCTTTTTTTTGCCGACAATTTTTAGGAGAATATGTGCTTAATTGAAGTCGTACCTAATTTTGAAAATTAATTAATTAATAATTAATTAATTAGGTGGGAATGCCTATTTAAATGTAAGGCTAAACAAATCGAGAAAAATCAATCTCTGTATGTACATTTCGGCCTATTAGGCCTCATCAGCAAAGCTATAGATAGGAAGACCGCCCTGTGCGTGATTCGAAACCGGACTGTCAAGCTGAAGGATCTAGTTGGAAGCGAGTGGTGTAATGGTTAAAGTCATAGGAAATAGACTCGTCGGCCCGAGTTCAAATCCTGGACGTGGTAATTGCATTTCACTTAGCGTTAATACCCTTGGGAAAGTTATGAATCCTACTCTCCCTCCAGCTATGGGTAAATAGCAGGGCAGACTGGGCTCTTTAGCCTAGGTTAGCCAACCGGTCTAGGAGAAGGAAAACTCTGAATTCAAACCTGTTGAACACCGCTTAAAAAATGACCTTGTGTCACATCCTGCTCGTGCGGAGGGGTTGGTAAATATATATATATGAGTAGGATCAGAGTGTAGTACCTGTTCGATTCTCAGCCCTTATGAATTGGAGTCGGTTTCGTTTTCTGGCCGAGAAATTTTTATAATAATGTGAAGTAGTTAGGAATTAGGAAATGCAAAGACAGGAAGGAGAAGAAAACATAATTGTGAAGGTGGAACATAAGAATGATAGATACAAACGAAAAAAAGGGATATATATATATATATATCTTCTTATTATAATGGAAATTGTGTGTTTTTTTGTCTGTAACCGAAACTATATTACTACTCAAGTAAGAATTTCCTTAGTTATTTACGTCACATTTTCCATGATTTTATATTTTAAACCTCAATAACTAATAAAACTGTTTGACATTATTAATACTGTTGGCCTTACCTAATACTAATAACATGCAATTGAATTTATATATACAGCAAAATATCGGTTTACAGTGTAAACGGGTAGGCTAATTTGCATATTGATATTAAAAACTTGATTTTAATGTGCTTTGTATTGTTGATTTCTAATTGTTTGATTTTATCTTAATGAATATGAGCACAAATCTCGTGGATAAATCTTAAAAGAAATCCATTAACAAGAAGAAATAACTGTAATATTATTCTTTATTTCCTATATTAACTCAATAGTTAATTTAGCAAAATTTAGCAATGAAAAACGGAAGTGATGGAAGAGTAAGTTTAGGTTGTTCTATTTTCCAATTATACCCCCCCTCTGTTTCAAATCTTTTTATCTGTATTCTTAATTAGTTTCAATAGCATGTGTGATTTAAT
>CM042155.1:74380787-74598287 GCA_023376005.1 Doryteuthis pealeii
GGTAATTGTTGCACTTTTTTTTCTTTCTTATAAGCGTAAAATATATCTTGTAAGTTTAGATATCCTCTTCTCTATAAATTTCCTTATTTTCTTTTATTTTCAATATATTTATATTTTTTTCTTTCTTTCTTTAGAAAAAAGAGCGAAAGAAGTGTTGATGTTTGGAAACCAGCAAAATTCTCCCCGTATTAAAAAATCTGACCCTGAACAAGAACTTCTGTCCACGTCTGATAAAAGCTCCTCCGGTGAAAGCCACACAGTAGAGGTCCTTCCCGAAAAACCCTCTGCTGAATCAGGGGAAGACAGAAATTCAGAACTTCTCAAAGTCGAACAAATTATAGAAAACGGAGAGACCATTCATCCCGACAGCGACAGTGATACCGACAGTGACAGTGACACCGACAGTGTCAGCGAAAATACGAATGAAGAAAATAAAGCTGGAAGCAATGTTGCTGATGGTGAACTGACGGATGACAAAGGCCAACTATTAGCTGTTCAGAGCATTCCCGTTTCACTCGCTGGTGACGATGCTGACAAGACACTTGCAGAACTAAACAAAGTTTCTTTGGATGATACGCAGTCACCTTTATTAACGGAACAGCCTGAAGGTCCATCTGAGAAAGTATTGCCAGAATTAGGAGAACAGCTTGAAGCAGAGAAACCAGCTGATTATGATGAACTCTTAAAGGAATATGAAGATGGTAAGTTTGTTAAATACCGTATTTGACGGCATATAAGACGCATGGGCATATAATACGCACCCCTATTTCAGCAGGTCAGATTCAAGAAAAAAAGTTTTAGTGTATTTATTGTTGAAAACAGTCTAGCTGTGCATTACACAATCAAAACATAGCTGTATAAAAGCAATTTGGCAGTTTAGGGTAGGTAAAAGTACTGAGCGTAAGCTGGGTTGGTGAGCATCATATATATATTTACCAACCCCTCCGCACAAGCAGGATGTGACACAAGGTCAATTTTTTAAGCGGAGTTCAACAGGTTTGAATTCAGAGTTTTCCTTCTCCTAGACTGGTTGCCTAACCAAGGCTAAAGAGCCAAGTCTGCCCTACTATTTATCCATAGCTGGAGGGAGAGTAGGATTCATACCTTTCCCAAGGGTATTAGCGCAAAGTGAAATGCAATTACCACGTCCAGGATTTGAACTCGGGGCGACGAGTCCATTTCCCATGACCTTAACCATCACACCACGCGCTTCCTGACGGCATATAAGACGCACGGGTATATAAGACGCACCCCCATTTCAGCAGGTTAGATTCAAGAAAAAAAGTTGTAGTGTATTAATTGTTGAAAACAGTCTAGCTGTGCATTACACAATCAGAAACATAGCTGTATAAAAGCAATTTGGCAGTTTAGGGTAGGTAAAAGTACTAAGCGTAAGCTGGGTTGGTGAGCATCATATAGAAGATTAGCATAGGCCTACGGGAGGTCTCAAACTTCACCTACGATGTATAAGACATAGAGCAATTTTTTTAGCCAAAATTTTGGAAAGAAAGTGCGTCAAATTCGGTAATAGATTATCAGTATTATTTGAGTCGTAGTGTTATATGGTCGTTATACGACATCGGGCATACAATCGAGAGACTGACTAATTGTTTTCTTTCTTTTAATTTTTTTCTTTCTTTTAAATTTCTTTAAATTTTTTTCTTTTAATTTATCCTTTAATTTTTTTCTTTCTTTTTTCTTTTAATTTTTTCTTTCTTTTAAATTTCTTTTAATTTTTTTAATTTTTAAAAAATTTCTTTTAATTTTTTTTCTTTCTTTTAATTCTTTTCTTCTTTTTTCTTTCTTTAATTTTTTTTCTTTCTTTTTTTCTTTCTTTTAATTTTTTTTTTTTTCTTTCTTTTTTCTTTTTCTTTCTTTTAAATTTCTTTTAATTTTTTTCTTTCTTTTTTTAATTTTTTTAATTTTTTTTTAATTTTTTTCTTCTTTTTTCTTTCTTTTTTTTTCTTTTTTTCTTCTTTTAATTTTTTTCTTTTTCTTTCTTTTTTTTTTTTCTTTTAAATTTCTTTTAATTTTTTCTTTTTAATTCTTTTAATTTTTTAATTTTTTAAAAATTTTTAATTTTTTTTCTTTCTTTTAATTTTTCTTTCTTTTTTCTTTCTATTAATTAGAGATGATATAGATGATAGGTGATAGTTGGTCTTACTTGCTACACTTCTGTTTCTGCTTCTTCGTCTAGATCATCTAACTCGTCTGCCATTTACTCTGTTGATCCGTTGGGCTTCTTCTGGGGATTGATTTTATTTGTTAATTCTTCTTTGGGACGGGCTGGTCATTGTCTTAACAATCAATTAACAACAAGACTTGATGTTCTGAATAATAAAGCTTTATTTCCTCAGCCCATTTGATTCCGCCACGGGGAGACCGACCCCGGGATCTGACAATGTCTATGCTCGTTGAAAGCCGAGTCGAATCTGGCTAACTAAACCTCTTCTAACACGTCTGTAATGGCGCGTTTTTAAGGGGTCAAAGGTTATTAACCGTCCACAACTGTCGGTAACTTTCCATGGACCCCATTTTAGGTTAACGGCCCTAATTCAATTTTTTAACTACAGGTTATTTAATAAATTATGACTACTCATAGATTATGTGACGGTAGTGTAAACAATTTAAAAAATATAATAGATTATCTGTATACATTATTCGAGTGAATCATGGTCCGCTATAAATAAATTATCAGTCATATGGAAATCCAATCTCACAGACAAGTTAAAGAGACAATTCTTCCAGGCCGTTGTCGTGTCATTACTGCTGTATGGCTGCACCACCTGGACCTTAACGAAGCGACAAGAGAATAAACTAGATGGGAGCTGCACAAGAATAGTCCACGGAGTGGAAACACACTGACTTTCCACTAAAGAAAAAGTTCTGGGCGCAGCTATCAATAAAAGTTATGCTGAAAATCTTCCGGGACGTGAAACTACCCATCAATTTTGATTTTCTAGAAAAAGGTGCAACTGTAAACAGTGTTTCTTATTTTCCAAATTCCTACTGGGCAAAATTCACCACATTTATTGAATGACCATTCGAATAATTTTCAGAAATTTCCAGAACAAAGTATTTACCATTCTAATAATTTCCAAAAATATACAGAAAAAAATTATTTACCATTCTAATAATTTCCAGAAATTTCCAGAAAAAATTATTTACCATTCTAATAATTTCCAAAAATAAACAGAGAAAATTTATATCCCATTCTAATAATTTCCTGAAATTTCAAGACAAAACTTATTTCCCATTTTAATAATTTTTTCCAGAAAATGCAGCAGCATTCCAGAGACGACAAGCTCTCCAATCCTCTCCTTTCTTGAATTACATTTACCGGAGGCGGAGAGAAATGGAAGCCCGACCCCAAAGAACCAAACGTGAGCTTTTATTGCCAGAAGATGCAGAACAATACCTGAAAGGCGAGATTCCCGAAAAATTAGTTTCACTTGAGTCATGGCCAAATGCCATTAGCCAAAGCGAATTGTTGGAAAAAGAGGCCCCATACCAGGTTGTCAATAGCCCCTATGAGGCTAACGCCGGTTATGGCTATCAGAAACGAACCAGTGATGGACTTGAAGAGGAGGAGGAGAGTGATGAAGAAGACGAGGAAGACGTTCCCTACCAGGAAGTTGTCCTGGACGGACGGCCAGGATATTTCGTTCCAGCAAAACGGGATTTCTTCCCTTACTCAGAAGAACCTGTAAGCCACTACAGCGCCCTAGTTGACAAAAGGGAAGACGAGGTCGATTATGCACGTCTCCTGCAACTGGCACGCGCACTTGCCGTTCAACATGATGAGAAAGACCTCTTCGGGGAACAAGTAAGTTGTTATCTCTCTTGATCTTTTAAAAAAAGGAGGCTTGATAATTTGTATTATTCTGACTATTGTCCTCATCTTAGGCAAGTGATAATGGTAGCACCATCGAGTTTATGTCTTACCATTTTTATGCTATGCTGGAATGATGATGTTTCGGATAGAATTTTCAGTCAGTATTGATTTTCTATCCAGAACAACATCATACCAATGTAACATGAAATGAGTACAAAAAGCTCTCTGTGTTGCAATATAGGCCATTAGAGTTTCACAAGTCTTAAAAATTGTTTCAGCAGCAAATGTACGGTGTGTGCCGATCCAAGTCATGGTCGAAACTGATCGTATCAGAAAAGCTGGAATTTCACTTGCATCACAATGGTGACAGTTTTAAACGTGGGAAATATTTCTGTGACACTCTGTATTAAAATGATATAGAGATAAAGACTTAAAACTGTAATTTTAATAGACGTTACCCTTGGGAAAGGTATGCATTCAACTATTCTCCCCCTCTTCCAGTTATGGGTAAATAGCAGGGACGACTGGGCTCTTTAACCTTGATATTCCAGTCGAAGAGAAGGAAAATATGAATTCGAACTTTTGGTATGTCTTATCCTGCTTGTACGGAGGGGTTGGTAAATACGAGAGTGAGTCAAAATGCCATTTTGTTTAGGTCTCTCTTCGGCCCCATGAAAAAGGATTTGAGAGGCAAACATTATTTCAGTGACGAGGAAGTGGAATCTGTAGTGAAGAAGTGGCTCAAAGAACAGTCAACAGAATTTTACGGGGCAGGGATAAATCATTTTCATGTATCATACCCCAAATATGAAGTTATTCCTTATTGTTATTAATGAATTAAAGTGTCTATTGGTCAAATAGATTGTAACTAAGTATAGAAGTATTTACCTGTTTAAACTTTTAAACAGACGTTACTAAGTATGGAAGTATTTACCTGTTTAAACATTTTAAACAGACGTTACTAAGTATGGAAGTATTTACCTGTTTAAACGTTTTAAACAGACGTTACTAAGTATGGAAGTGTTTACCTGTTTAAACATTTTAAACAGACGTTATTAAGTATGGAAGTGTTTACCTGTTTAAACATTTTAAACAGACGTTATTAAGTATGGAAGTGTTTACATGTTTAAACATTTTAAACAGATGTTATTAAGTATGGAAGTATTTACCTGTTTAAACATTTTAAACAGACGTTATTAAGTATGGAAGTATTTACCTGTTTAAACATTTTAAATAGACGTTACTAAGTATGGAAGTATTTACCTGTTTAAACATTTTAAACAGACGTTACTAAGTATGGAAGTATTTACCTGTTTAAACGTTTTAAACAGACGTTACTAAGTATGGAAGTGTTTACCTGTTTAAACATTTTAAACAGACGTTATTAAGTATGGAAGTGTTTACCTGTTTAAACATTTTAAACAGACGTTATTAAGTATGGAAGTGTTTACCTGTTTAAACATTTTAAACAGACGTTACTAAGTATGGAAATGTTTACCTGTTTAAACATTTTAAACAGACCTTATTAAGTATAGAAGTATTTATCTGTTTAAACATTTTAAACAGACGTTACTAAGTATTTACCTGTTTAAACTTTTTAAGCAGACGTTACTAAGTATGGAAGTGTTTACCTGTTTAAATATTTTAAACAGACGTTACGTTTAAACAGACGTTACTAAGTATGGAAGTATTTACCTGTTTAAACATTTTAAACAGACGTTACTAAGTATGGAAGTTTACCTGTTTAAACATTTAAACAGACGTTATAAGTATGGAAGTGTTACCTGTTTAAACATTTTAAACAGACGTTACTAAGTATGGAAGTGTTTACCTGTTTAAACATTTTAAACAGATGTTACTAAGTATGGAAGTGTTTACCTGTTTAAACATGTTAAAGAGTTAAACACTTCTACTCTTAGTTATAATCTATTTGACCAATATTGTAAACTTTATTAATACATTGGCTCTTAAAACATTGAGATCGCAACTAAGAATGAAATATTTACCTGTTTAAAATGATTGTGAACTATATCAATATATTGACTGTTTAAAATGACTATGAACTATATTAATAGATCGGCTCTTAAAACATTGAGATCGCAACTAAGAATGAAGTATTTACCTGTTTAAAATGATTATGAACTACATTAATACACTAACAGTATATTTCCCGACTTTGCCCGGTTTATATAGTATCCGGCTAAATTTAAGTATACACTTTATAAATCTTGTATTGTACATCATCGGATAGTAGTGTAGCGTTACTTTCGTATGTGCCTGGAGAGTTATCTGCCCGTTTAGTTCGCTGGTTCCCGCTAGGGGCCTTTGATTATTTAAGCGGCTGGTTTGAACGTCTTTCTTTTCTTTTTTTTTTTTGATTGTCAAAACATTTAATATGGTACAGCAGCAACCGGAAAAAAGAGGAAGAGACGTTCAAACCAGCCGCTTAAATAATCAAAGGCCCCTAGCGGGAACCAGCGAACTAAACGGGCAGATAACTCTCCAGGCACATACGAAAGTAACGCTATCTATCGCTCGATGTGCTTATTGTGAAAATTTTACCCATGAAATTGTTCCCAAATCTAAAATGTTGCTCTATTTTCGAACTCATCGTAGAACGATGAAAGAACGCCCGTCTTTAGAATTTAGAATATTCTAAAATGAAATGACACTCCATCTTTTCCTATTTCTCATACTGCAACCGGTAATTTGGTTCCTAGTGACCCCAAATACATTCAAGGGTAGATATAACTGCCACCATTGAATTCCTTGTACAATTCTACGCTATACAAGTTTTGTTTGACTGTGAGCTGGCAAGTGGATTAATGTTTCAGGTTTAAAAGGTAGCTGGTTATTCTTTGTACGTGTTCATAGGGTTCTGCTTTTAACCTTATCATATTCGGTAGTCGCGCTCAAAAGGAATTCAAGGAAAGAAAAGGAAGCGACAAAGACAAAAGTTAGTTTTATGATTTAGGTTTTATTCATGGGTCATAGCCACCACGTGGTAAGGAAATATCTTCCTGACCAGTAATAGTGGGTATTTGCCTTTCACCCACTTATGAGGGCGTGACACAAGGACATTTTTATGTGGGCCCACCCACAAGCCCAAGCCCATGGATGGTAAGCACAAAAAATGCGTCGATCCCGTCGGCATTCCCCCTCGAGGGGGCGCCTCAGGCGCTGGGGAATAAACCCAGCCCTGCTCCTTTAAATCAAGGGGCAGGTATTGCCTGGGGGGTAGCCCCCTGGGATCGACGCCGTTAATTTCATTAATAGACACAGTCCGCTGACCAGTAATAGTGTCTCGCCCCAGTTAAGGCCTATGTTCGAATGACTGAGAGGGTATCTTGGGGGTTGGAAGTGGGTCCTTTTTCCTGCGCATGCTCGGAGAGTTCTTCTGGTGTAATGGCTCATGGGAGTTGATTTTTTTTTGTATTCTAATTCTATTTTATCCCCGTGTGACTTTGGTACAGGCATTTGTTTTCGATTGCATCAGACAGACAGACAGACAGACAAACAGATCACAAATATAGTATAAGATTGGCTCATAAAATATTGATACTTTAGCTAAGTGGGAAGTGCTTGCTTGTTTAAAGTAAGTGGAAACTTTATTAATACATTGGTTCTTTAATTATTAATACTAGTACAAAAAAAAAAAAACAGCCCCCGGGCGATGTAAAAATAGATTTTTGAAACATATTGCCTGAAGGGTGGGAGTAAAAAATTCAATGTCAGCGAGTTTGTACCCTAAGTAAGTAAAATCATCAAATTCATTAAAGGATTACAAAATAAAACAATTGAAATGTAAACTTTAAATATGTCCGGGCGGTGTAAAAATAGATTTTTGAAATATATTGGCTGAGGGTGAGAGTAAAAAATTCAATGTCTGCGAGTTTGTACCCTAAGTAAGTAAAATCATCAAATTCATTAAAGGATTAAAAAATAAAACAATTTGAAATGTAAACTTTAGATATGTCCGGGCGATGTAAAAATAGATTTTTGAAATATATTGCCTGAGGGGTGAGAGTAAAAAATTCAATGTCAGCGAGTTTGTACCCTAAGTAAGTAAAATTCATCAAATTCATTAAAGGATTAAAAAATAAAACAATTTGAAATGTAAACTTTAGATATGTCCGGGCGATGTAAAAATACATTTTTGAAATATATTGCCTGAAGAGTGGGAGTAAAAATTTCAATGTCAGCGAGTTTGTACCCTAAGTAAGTAAAATTCATCAAATTCATTAAAGGATTAAAAAATAAAACAATTCGAAATGTAAACTTTAAATATGTATTAAAATAAAACAAACTATATATAGATATATAATACCAGTCATGTATTTATTAAAACTTGTTTTATAAAACAATGAGGATTGTCTAATGTTGCATGTTCAAATTTTGAGTGTATGTATTCTATGTTATGACGATTTTGGGTAATGTGACGTAAGCAGTGACGTAGTTTTTGTTACAGACAAAAACCGGAAGCGAATCTCCATTATTAATAGATTTGATGCAATTTTGTATAATATCCAGGACATCTTTTGTTTAGCGGGATGTTACTCTATCGGTAGGGAAACCAGTTGGCATATTCTGTAAAAAATCAGCTCTTAATAAAAAAAAAAATAAAAAGAAGATGTTTATAATGTAATAATGGGTGGCATTGTATACTCTACCGAATTTGGCACTAGTCCATTTATTCATGGTCGATATTGTATCTCAATAAATTCAAAACAGTAACACATTATGTTAAATGATTACAATATTTTCTGTACCAGTAATTGTCATTTACTAAGCTGAGTCGATTTGGGCTAAAAGAAAAATGAGGCACTCAGTGAGAATTACCTCACCAACCAAGCAAGGCACATTTGTATTTATCAAAACCCTCCACTACGAGGCTATGGCTAGAGGAAAGCAACATAATAGACGATCTGATTGCGTTCGTATAGCAGAATTCCTCGAAAACCCGCTCTTCACGTAGTACGTGCTGGACCTGATTATAGACACATAAAAAAAAAGTGCAGTTTAAAAAAAAAATACTATGGAACATTGAAAATATAGTTAGGATTTTAATCGCACATTTAGAAATGAATTAAATTTTGGCATTAAATAACTCTTGAGGAGTTGATATGCCGTTAAACAACAAAACCATACAAAATCCAATTTTTCTAAATCCTTAAATGCATAATTATTTCTTTCTTTAATTTCAGGGCGTTCCTGAGGAGTAAAACCTCATCTGCTCTCATGCAATCCAATGGACGGAAGAGAAATTATTTATCCTTACAAGAAAATGTAACTAAAATATTTCACTTATTGATACTAGTAAAGATATGCACCCTCCTCCGGGCACAAGTATTTAAATTTTAATATAATTAGATATTATATAGGGCCGGTTTAGCTCAGTCGGTAGAGCGTCCGACTAGGAACCACGAGGTTCTGGGTTCAATACCGGCCCTCACTAAGCGTGTAGCACAGGGATATGTGCGGTAAAGTGAGGAGCTGATGTTAGGTGTGGCGCTCCACCTCAGACGGCAAAACAATCTCCTTGGTCTAGCACTAGTAAAAACGGGATAGACTTCCTCACTGTCTGGCTGATACCGACTTTGGGCCACCCCGACGACTTTATTTACTTTATTTAGATATCATATCGAATTAGAAAGGCTAATGAAATTAAACAAGAACACAAAAAAGATTCCACTTTTTCTTTTACTTTATTCTATATAAATTAACATTATTCCATATGATTGATCCAAATATAAAATTATACATTAGATTGCTTTAAATACGTTTGAGAATAAAACAATAATATTAGAGATCAATAACACTAAGTAATTATTTATTAAACACGGTTTCGTTAAAACCAATGCAAATGAATACACCATATACTATGTAAACAATTATTTGTTAATTATATATAACACACATTGCACGATTTTAAACACACTAATAATATGGGCTTTTTGAGGCCAATCTATCTAAGCTAGACCTTAATAGAGACATTGTTAATAAATAATATGCTAATTAAGATGAAATAATGATTACTTAATAACCATTGAGAATATAACGTAAATAACGAAGGGAATTATGACGTTGGTTGTGACGTAGTTTTGATTACAGACCGACGGACACATTATCTCCATTATAATAAGATAGATAAATGGAAATCCTTTTCACATTTACTTACATTACTCATACAAGGGGCATGCTATGAATAAGGTGACTTTTCGCTACGGAGTTAGCAATAGGAAGCACTGTTTACAGTTGCACTTTTTTTTTTACAAGGAAATCAATAATGATGGATCCTTTCATGTTCAGAAGACACAGCATGACCTACCAGCTGATCGCTGCACCGGGAACTTTTTCTTTATCGGAGAGTCAGTGTATTTCCACAGTGTATTTCCATTGTTTCCAACTCTTAGTGGCAAAACCCAAGTTTAGCCCATTTGTAAACATGTTTCACCGTATACATCACACATTCTTCTGTAAAGTTTCACATGGTTTACACTTCTCAGTTAGCAATAATTCTGATCACATACCTCTTTTCAAGCCTGGAGCATTCTGTGTGATTTGTCGCTATCTTGAATAGCACCGAAAGAAATATTTTGCAAGAATTAAATACTTTTTGCTATAAACCAATTCCAAACAATGCAAAGCCTGCTTCTCGGTACACATCACGCATTTTTCTGTAAATTTCACATGGTTTGCACTTCTCAGCCAGCAAAGGATTTATGACAGACCTCTGTTCATTCTGTTTGCTAATTATTTATTGAATTACCATATATATATATATATATATATATATATATATATATATATATATATATATATATAAGTAAAGTTTTTTTTAAAAATCTGACTATGAGAAAGAAAACGATTTGGAAAATTTTGCAAGACGTTTTATGACAATCGAAAAATGAATTTTACACTGCAAGGGAGAGAAGCGTGATAATCTATTTAAAGTATATGTACACTTTGATCAATTATTTTTTATTACAACTGCATTGGTCAAATTTTATAATACAGTGGTACCTTGACTTACGAATTTAATTCGTTCAGCTCCTAACTCAATTTGCTCGTATATCAAATCAATTTTCCTCATTGAAATATAACTGAAATGTCATTAATCCGTTCCAGCTGCCCTTCAAGAAAAAAAGCTCTAATTTTTTATTAAGTGTTTTAAATTATAAAATTAGAACTGTATTGTATAGAAAAATGATAAAATAGAATGTAATGAATTATGGAATGAATTACACTGTATAGGAGTCATTCAAAAAAGTTCTAAGCCTCACCAGATACTTGTTGATGACTCATGCCTCTGTTTTGTCGCAGATCTTTCACTTTTGTATTGACCTCATCTTCACAGAAATTAAGATAGAAATCTGAATTAGTTTTTCTAGTTTTATAAGAGGTGGATCTTCTTTCTGGGTAAGACACACACACACACACATACACACACACACACACACACACACACACACACACATATATATATATATATATATATATATATATATATATATATATGAGGATAGGAGGGTTGGAGTAAGTCAAAAAGAGAGCAAAACTCAAACGAGTAGATGTAGGAGATATATTTCGTTCTGCATTGAGCATGACTTCATCAGTCAATTTTAGTCCTGCTCAATGCAGAACGAAATATATCTCCTACATCTACTTGTTTGAGTTTTGCTCTCTTTTTGACTTACTCCAACCCTCCTATCCTCATATATATATATATATATATATATATATATATATATATGAAGAAAGTCCGAAAATCGTTTGAATTTTGCTTTCAAAAACCGGTGACCAAAACTAAAGAAACCAGTATGTCCTAGTATTATCTCCGTTATTCGGACTATTGTCCTTATCTTCATTGTTATCTGTGCAACGTTTCGGCCGATATGCCCTCCGGCCTTCTTCAGGTATTTCTTGTCGGAATCCGGAACCTTCTTTTGAAATGAAGATGAGGACAATAGTCCGAATAACGCAGATAATACTAATCACCACGCCTCATCTCAAACATTCAGAGAAACCAGTATGTCCTGTTTACCCATAGCTAGAGAAGAACAGGAGGGTTCATTTCTTTTCAAAGGTTACTAGCAATTAGTGAAATGGAAAAAAAAATTGGTCGGGAATTGGAATCGGGTCACCGATTCCATTTCTAACGAAGATAACCATTAAGTTAAATGCGCCTCCAGTGATGGCTAAGATGTAAGGGCGCATCTGATTGGCTGTATTCTTGCTAGGCAATAGCGATGTAGAAATGGGGACTCTCTGGTCAGAATTCAGGCCATCTAGGTATATGTACTTCTAGGTAATGATACAACTACCGGCCCCTTAGGTTCTAAGGGTTAAGAAAATATTTTTTTAAAAAAGCAACATAAAATGAAGTTACCAATCAATGAAATTCAATGAAAATGTTTTCTTACTTTTTCTTTTCTTTTTCAGTTATCTTGAAATATGTTTGAGTGTTCTGGAGCCAATGAGACCTGGTGAACAGTAGCGAACGGAAACCTCCTTTTACCGCCTCTTCTTCCGCCTATTTCTTCCTATTTTTCTAATTTTTGTTCAATAAGTTATTGGATTTATATTAATAAAGACTGTTGTATGTAACCTGGCACTTCTTCTTCATGGACTTGGTTGTATTAAACTTCTTTTTTTTATTTTTAAAATTTATTTTGCTTGTGTTGAAGAACGATAATTGGTTGAATATATCGTTTTCAACGTTTTGTAGAAGGATAAACCGTACTTCGAACGCAGCGAGGAGATGGGTGCTGCTTTTGAAGAAAAGAGAAAAACGACTTTTTATAGAACAAAATGTTTACTTTACATGTAAAACATAAAACAAATATCACGAGGATATTTTACTGCCTGAGCAAACTTAATAGAGGAGAGTACAGACATGACAGGAGATACAAAGAAGAGTTTAAACATAGTTGTATAAGAGAAATTGTGGGGGTTTTTGTCCCCGGAAAAGCAGTTTTAAACCTACGTTTTGTAGAAGGATAAACCGTACTTCGAACGCAGCGAGGAGATGGGTGCTGCTTTTGAAGAAAGGAGATAAACGACTTTTTATAGAACAAAATGTTTACTTTACATGTAAAACATAACACAAATATCAAACAGGGGTATCAATATACATAAAATAAAACAACCAAACGAGTTTTATAGAATGTTCACAGAGTTTAATGTGTTTGGTTGGTAAAGAATAATTAAGGTGAATTGAATGTAGTTAAAGGGTTGGTTGCAGATAATAAAAAAAAAAGCCTGCGGAACTTAGCTGAAATCCTCGAGTTCTGTTCCTCGTAACCTGTTGAGCCCTGCAGAATGGGTTTTGGGTATTCGTTTGTCGCTCCAGCTTCTAACGAGGTGAGGGTTCCGATTCGTCGCCATCAGAAGGCTTTTAACGATACGGAACAAGCAACTATTTCGAAGTATAGATGGAGACTTTTTTAATCAGACCGTTAACTCCGAACGCCAGAGTCCAGACGCTCAGAGCTTTTTATTTATTTATTTAATTTTAATTTAATTTTATTTTATTTAAATCCCCACAGGCTGCTGCTGGTGTCCGGTGAAAGACGATCACCATTCCCTTAATAAATTTTCACAAAATGTTCTAATAAGAAAATAGTCTTTTAGTAGATAAAAGTCTTGAGGCTGCTAGTAAAAGAGAAAAGTATAAACATTTATATGTTGAACATGTTTTCGTGTGTCATGCGACACGAAATGCTAGAGGCGCTGTAGACACGAGACAACCGGTACGTGTTCTTCTCTCGAGACTAGAAGATAAATGAGAATTTGCCTTTGGCGCTTCCACTTTTATAATGCTGCTTGCTGTGCCACGTAGCGCCTACTGGCAGACATAGGAGGTAATTACCTCTTGTGTCTGATATTAACCGAGAGATGTGATCCTAACACTTGCAAATTTTGTTCGAACTTATCATCATCATCATCATGTCACGCAATCAGCACGGATATCCATGACAATCTCTCGCCAAACTTCCCTATCATTTATTGTTCCAGGAAGGTCCTCTGCGCAGCATCCAGCATCCTCGCAGAGTTGGTCAATGTAGGTCATTGGTGGGCGGCCCACATTAGCATGTCCATGGTACCTTGGCTTCCACCAAGACCCAATCTTTAAGAAAGATTTCAGTTTATATATATATATATATATATATATATATAATATATATATATATAGGAAGAGATAACTGATATATTACAGACACAGACACAGACACACACACACACACACACACACACATATATATATATATATATATATATATATATATATATATATCAGTTACCTCTTCTTTTTTCTTTCTCTTTCCTTCCAATTTATTCTCTTTTCTTTCTTCTTCCCTTTCTTTCCTCTTTGTTTTCTTTCTTTTCTTTTTTATACTAACTGGGTGATATAAAAGGATTTATTTCAGTCAATCGATTCTTCTGCATTCTTAACTTACCAGCATAACTTCTTTCTTTCTTCCTTTCCTTCATCCATTTCTTTCTTCTGTTCTGTAAGATTAATAAGGTAGACTACACTACTTAATCTTGCTCTCTTTTTGATTTTTTACTATAACTGAAAAGTCTTCTCTTTCTTCGTGTTCTTTCTCTCTGTTTCTATTTCTCTTTCTTTACAAATTATTCTCTTTGTTTTCTTCTTTCCCACACTTTATTTCTTTTCCTTTCTTCCTCCCTTCTTTCTTTCCGGTCATTTATGAGGAAGTGCGTCCCGGTCTCCTGCCTCAAAAATTGCTACCCGGTGACAATTAAAATAACGACCCAGCTCAGTCTATTCAAAACTATCCATCTTCATATCTCTCAATTTATTCATATTTATCTATATTACTTTAGATACTAAGATTTTTTTTTAATTCATGTTTGTTTAATGTCTTGGTTTTAGTTTAAATAAACAAGAATTACGACAAAAAAAGCGACCCCCTCCCCAAATACATTTACTTGTCGAAAATATCTATCTATCTATCTCCATTTCTTCATATACATCTATATTATTTTGTTTGTTTATCTATCTTTCTCAGTCTATTCAAAACTATATAAACAAGAATTACGATACATTACGATAAATAAACAAGAATTACGACGAGCTGAGGTTGTTATTTTGATATTCACCGGGTAGCAATTTTTGAGGCAGGAGACCGAGACACACTTCCTCATAAATTTCGTTCTTTCCTTCTTTCTTTTCGTTCTGTAAGAGTAATAAGGTATCTATACTACTTAATGCCGCTCTCTTGTTGCTCTTTCAATATAACTTTGACCCCTCTCCTTTCTTTATGTTCTTTTTCTCTTTCTTTCCAACTTATTTCTTTGTTTTCTCTTTCCCATGCTTTCTTCTTTCCCTTCATTCTTTCTTTCTTTCCTTCATCCTTCCTTTCTTTCCTTCCTTATTCTATTAACTGAGTGATATAAAAGGATTTATTTCAGTCAATCGATTCACTAGCATTCTCAATTTACCAGCTTGACTGACGCCAATATCCGGTACCCATACACAATCAAGCCATACACAAATAATCCCAACATAAATGTTGGAAACTATCCAACTTATTACAAGGAACGCTATGAAAGAAAAGCCTCCTATTTCCATGGAAACAACAACTGATACGAGCAGTACAAAAACACCATTAAATAGAGCAAGTTTTCAGCTACATTATCTTTTACTAGAAAATATATGCACCCTCCGGGTGGAAGTATTTAAGTTTTAATGTAATAAAATATTGTATTAAATTAGAAAGGCTAATGAAACTAAATAAGAATACAGATAAAAAGATTTGAAACAGAGGGGGGTATAATAAAAGATTTGAAACAGAGGGAGTATAATAAAAAATGGAACAACTGAAACTTACTCTTCCATCACTCTCGTCTTTCATTGTTATTTTTTCTAATTTAAGTATTTAGTTAAAAGAGGAAGTAAAGAATAAAATGACAGTTATTTCATCTTGTTAATGTATTTCATTTAAGATTCATTGAAGAGATTTTTGCTTATATTCATTAAAATAAAACCAAACAGTTAGAAATCAATAATACTAAGCACATATTTATTAAATTCGATTTTTTAATATTAATATGCAAATTAGCCTTTCCGTTCACACTGTAAACCGCTATTTTGTTGTATATATAAATACAATTGCATGTTGTCAGTATGTAGACATAGTTAACAGTATTAATAATGTAAGACCATTTTATTAATAATTGAGGTTTAGATAAAAATAAAATCATGGAGAATGTGATGTCAATAACTAAGAGAATTGTGACTTTAGTAGGAATATAGTTTCGGTTACAGACAGAAAAACACACAATCTCCATTATAATAAGATATTACCAACCACCAGCGGTTTTTTAATTTTAGCCAGCAAACTACGGCCATAAGGGGGATCGCTCCGAAAATAATGCCTTCTGTTTCCATGGAAACAACAACTGATACGAGTAGTACAATAACACCATTAAATAGAGCAAGTTTTCAGCTACATTATCTTTTACTAGCAAAATAAATAAAAAACCCTCCAGGCGATGTAAAAATAAATTTTTGAAAGATATTGCTTGAGGAGGTAGAAGTTAAAAATGAAATGTCGGAGAATTTGAACCATAAATCATGAAATCATCAAATTTATTAAAGGAGTAAAAATAAATAAAATAAAACAATTTGAAATCGAAACTAAGTTCTATTAACTTTGAATATCTATTAAAATAAGACAAACTATATATAAATATATGATACTGGGGATGTATCTATGAAAACTTGTTTTAAAAAACAATGAGGACTGTCTAATGTTGCATGTTCAAATTTTCAGTGTATTTATTCTATATTATGACGATTTTGGGTAATGTGACGTAAGAAGTGACAAATTTTTGGTTACAGACAAAAACCGGAAGCGAATCTCCATTATTAATAGATATTACCAACCACCAGCGGTTGTTCATTTTAGCCAGCAAACTACGCCCATAAGGGGGATTGCTCCGAAAATAATACCTCCAATTTTTTTCCACGGAAACTACAATGGATACAGGCAGCACAATAACACAGTTGGATAGAGCAAGTTTTCAGCTACAAACGATTATTTTGTTTATATCACCAACCATCAGTGGTTGTTCATTTTCGCCAGTGATAAGAGCCTGCAAACTACGCTCATAAGAGAGGTCGCACTGAAAATAATGCCTCCTGTTTTCCATGGAAACAACAAGGGATACAGACAGAACAATAACACCGTTGGATAGAGCAAGTTTTCAGCTACAAAACATTATTTTTCACCTTTTCATCTCCATTAAATATGTTTTGTTGACAACGATGAACAAGAGACAGCCCAATGCACTCAATCGAGTGATGTTCTGAAAGTAATGCCTCCTATTCATTTTCATAGGAACTATAATGAATACAGGCTGCACAATAACATAGAGAGAGAGAGAGAAAAGGAGAAAGAGAGAAAGAAAGAGAGAGAGAAAGAGAGAGAAAGTGAAAAAGAGAGAGAAAGAGAGAGAGAAGAGAGAGAGAGAGAGAGAGAGAGAGAGAGAGAGAGAAAGAGAAAAGAGAGAGTGAGAAAGAGAAAAAGTTTTCAGCTACAAAACATTATATTTTATATCACCAACCATCAGTGGTTGTTCATTTTTGCCAGCAATGAACAAGAGCCCGAAAATTCCGATCATAAGGGGGATCGCTCCAAAAATAATACCTACTATTTATTTAGATGAGAATTACAACAGATACAGGCAGCACAATAACACAATTGGATAGAGCAAGTTTTCAGCTACAAAACATTATTTTCCTTCTCCTAGACTGGTTGCCATACCAAGCTTAAAGAACACAGTCGGCCCTACTATTTACCCATAGCTGGAGGTGGAATAGTTGGATTCGTACCTTTGTAACGTAGCCGTTCGTCACGGTACCATATAGATATATTTGTTACGTAGTGCCTTTTCTTTGACGGCACTAAATATCTATACGTTGTATACTTCTTACGTCTTACTCTGGTCTATTCTTCCCGCCGTCTTCTGATCGTCTAGTCTTCTATCTTGGTCTGGTCTTTCTTATCTGGGTTCCGTGTCTGGTTCTGCTGGGGACCATTTCTTATCAGAAGCCTTGTGTCATTGTTAGCTTTTAGTAATAACAACAAGACTTCGATTTACTTTTGATGTTACTTTATTCCGGATCCCCAGACCAGACAACCATGCAGTGAGCTCACATCTTGCTAGCTTCTAACTCTGCAACTGACTGAGTTGCCTACCTTAAACCGGAAGGGGGCTTTCTATCGGGGTTCCGTTCTCACGATTCTATCCCTAGAAAGCAAGGTGAGAGTGAGGTCAAGCATTGTCACTCACTCTCAAGGCCATCAGCTGTACTGATCGCCATAAGGATTTCTATACTACCTTAAAAAGTAATAGGGATCCAATTAATATGTAACACCTTTCCCAAAGGTATTTGAGCCATGTGATATGCAAACAGCATTGTCGAAGATTTGAATTTGATTATGCCGAGTCCATTTCCTACGACGATAACCATTACAAAACAAACACCTCCCCAAATCTTTTTACACAGTTGTAAAGCATTAGAAATAGATGTTGATAATATTTCAATATACAAGTCTCTATGGAATTAAATAGTATTTGGACTATTGTCCTCATCTTCATTGTTATCTGTACGTTTCGGCCGATGTGCTCTACGGCCTTCTTCAGGTATTTTTTTGTCAGACTCAGGAACTTTCTCGGACTCGGGAACCTTCTTTTCGAACTCGGGAACCTTCTTGTCATAATCAGGAGCCATCACGGAGCTTTGAACCTAAACCTTTATTCATCCCACGGGGGTATCATGTTCTCATTCTGCTAACCATAGATGGGGTACCGGTGTTAAGCTGTGTTAATTATGATTGAACCTGCAGTCTAGAGATAACTGTCACTCAGAACTGTCTTAACCCAATGCCTTTATCCACTACGCTATGTGTCCAATTTTAAATATTCAGAATATCTTTTTTGTCTTTGGTGATTATTAACCCTTTTACAGGCAGATAAATTGTTGTATATTGATAAATAGTTTTTTTTTGACGGTTAGTGTAGGAAGAGATTTTGAATTAAAAGTCGTTGAAATTAAAAATCCATAGGGTTAGATGACTGACAGGAAATAACCTTTTGGGTGACCTTCTTTCTGGTTACAGAATGTCTGTGGGAAAGAAGGCTCAGCTTAGCTTAGTCAGTTAAACCAGAGATGTGATGCAAGCACACACGGGTTCTCTCTCACTGGTTCACTTTCTTTCCAGTTGCACAGACTGTGGGAAAGAAGGCTCAAAGTTTAGTTAGCTTAGTTAATTAAGCGAGAGACATCATGATTCAAACCAATGTTTTTTGAGCGGTTAGTGTAGATCTTGAATTCAAAGTCATTGAAATTCAAAATTGGAGAAGGGTTAGATGATTGACAAGAAATAACCTTTTGGGTGACCTTCTTTCCAGGTACACTGACTGTGGGGTGGGGGGAAGTGCTCAGTTAGCTTAGTCAGTTAAACCAGACATGTTGTGACGCAAGCATGTACTGGTTTTCACTCTATAGATGTATTTGACGGATCATAGGAAAAAGTCTGGTTCTGAATAAATAAAAGGGTTAAATCCTACTTAATGGACATAAATTCCACCATTGTATGTCACCCTACTGAAAGAAAAAAAAACAAACTAAAAATCAAGGAATTAACCGAATTTAATGAAATTTTCAGTGTTGATATATTAATGAATAAACAATATAATGTACCAGTTATTTTATTTGAAAACTCTTACATTTATTCAGGTCAATTAACTTTGAACAATGTATGTTTGTGAATCTGTGTTACGCCTCAAAGATACGTGGTTCAAAGTTAACTGACCTGAAAAATTGTAAGAGTTTTCAAATGAAATAACTAGTGCATTGTATTGTTTATTCATTAATATATCAACATTGAAAATTTCATTAAATTCGGTTAATTCCTTGATTTTTAGTATTTTTTTTTCTTTCGGCAGGGTGACATACAATGGTGGAATTTATGTCCATTAAGTAGGATTTATCCCTTTTTTTTTTTTTTTAAATTCAGAACCAGACTTTTTCTGTCAGTCTACCTTTCAAAAGGGTTAATGTTCATGTTAAAAAAAAAAATTAAAAAATGACAAAAAAAAAAAAAAAAAATACAAATCTCATTTTTTAAAACAATGTACAGATAAGAAAACAAACAATTTGATATATTTGAATTTCATTTTATTTTTAAAAAGTAAATATTTAAAGATGCAAATATTGAAAAAAATAAAAAATAAACAGAAAAAAAAGAAAACAACATAAAAGAAATTATGTACTGCATTTTAGAGTATGGGCACCTTGCGTAGTGTAGGCTAGCAGACCATTGTTAGTGAGTTTGATTCTCACTGGGTGTCCCATATCTCTGGCCTTGTGTCAAACTAAGCTAAGCTTAGTAAAGAACAACTGTATTTGATAGCATATAAGACACTTCCCTCTTACATTTAATATTAGAGGATTATAGTATTAGGTTTGATACAAATATTGATAATTATTGATGGTATCTAATGTAAGAATTAGCCTACCAAATACCCAAACATTGCATAAAAGATATGAGAGACATTTTTTGAGTGGGGATCATATAAGGCAAGTTAAGGATCTTTCCTTTCAGATGGTACCGAGTAACCCAGTATAACCTGTTGCATATAACTTAGAGAGGAGATGGGTGCTGCTAAATAACTCCCACTGCTCTGAAGGCAAACCTCAGCACCCACACAACCTCGTAGATTGTAGGAGAGGAGATGGGCGCTGCTAAATAACTCCCACTACCCCGAAGGAAAACCTCAGCACCCACACAACCTTGTAGATTGTAGGAGAGGAGATGGGTGCTGCTAAATAACTCCCATTGCCCTGAAGGAAAACCTCAGAATAGCACCCACACAACCTTGTAGATTGTAGGAGAGGAGATGGGCGCTGCTAAATAACCCATTGCCCTGAAGGAAAACCTCAGAATAGCACCCACACAACCTCGTAGATTGTAGGAGAGGAGATGGGCGCTGCTAAATAACTACCACTGCCCTGAGAGATGCCCTGAAGGAAAACCTCAGAATAGCACCCACACAACCTCGTAGATTGTAGGAGAGGAGATGGGCGCTGCTAAATAACTACCACTGCCCTGAAGGAAAACCTCAGAATAGCACCACACAACCTTGTAGATTGTAGGAGAGGAGATGGGCGCTGCTAAATAACTCCCATTGCTCTGAGAGATGCCCTGAAGGAAAACCTCAGAATAGCACCCACACAACCTTGTAGATTGTAGGAGAGGAGATGGGCGCTGCTAAATAACTCCCATTGCTCTGAGAGATGCCCTGAAGGAAAACCTCAGAATAGCACCCACACAACCTTGTAGTTGTAGGAGAGGAGGTGGGCGCTGCCAAGTAAATCCTGTGTCCTGAGAAATGTGAAGAAAGGAAATATTTATTAACATGTAAACTAGTACAATATGTTGCACATCACTTGGAGAGAAGATGGGCGCTGCCAAATAAATTGACTTTGCCCTGAAAGATGGCATGAAAGTAAAACTCAGAATAGCACCAACCTCAGAGTTGGGAGAGAGGAGATGGGCGATGCCAAATAACTCTCATTGCTCTTAAAGATGCTATGAAGGGAGACATTTGGCATGGCAACCCAACAGACTAATAAGTTATAGGAGAGGAGATGGGCGCTGCCAAATAACTACTATTGCTCAGAGAGACTCGATAATGGGAAATACTCTGCATGAATTTAACCCTTTGAGGCTGTTACACCAGGATACTGGAGTTACTTTCTTTTTTTCCTCACACTGTAGCACTGGTTTACCGGTTCGGAGATCAACACTCAAATGGCAGAGGGTAAATTTAGACTTAGGAGCTATGGGCTCAAAGAGTTAATAGGTTATCCACCTATATATTGTACCTGCCATCAAATACAGTGATTATGCTGGAAAATTGCTATTTAAAGTGCTAAAAGAAGATTGATTTAATAAAATTTGTAAAGATGATAATAAAAATATGTACATGGTGCGGCAGATACCTACCACATTTTAAACTGTCACCAATGTGGTGCAAGTGAAATTAGGCAAATGGCAACGGTAGCTCCATCTAGATAATGTCTTACGATTTTTTTTCTTCTTCAGATATGATAATGGCGTGGACCAGTGCACATCACATGTTTGCTGTTGAAATGATTTTTAAGACTGGTGAAATCTGTAATTGCTACACAGAGAGCTTTTCTAGATTATTTCATCTTTCATTGGAATGATGCTGTTCTGGATACATCAAATTTGCTGTTGAAATGTTTTTTTAAGATTGGTGAAATCTGTAATTGCTACAGAAATCTTTTCTAGATCATTTCATCTTTCATTGGAATGATGCTGTTCTGGATACATCAAATTTGCTGTTGAAATGTTTTTTTAAGATTGGTGAAATCTGTAATTGCTACATAGAAATCTTTTCTAGATCATTTCATCTTTCATTGGAATGATGCTGTTCTGGATACATCAAATTTGCTGTTGAAATGTTTTTTTAAGATTGGTGAAATCTGTAATTGCTACATAGAAATCTTTTCTAGATCATTTCATCTTTCATTGGAATGATGCTGTTCTGGATAGAAAATCAATACTACTATATGTTAAAATTTCAGAATCACAGGTTCATCAATTAAAAGAAAACCACCTGGAAGTGTTCGGACTCCAGAAAATGTCCACACTATGAGACAATCTGTTGTGCAATTTCCTACATGTTAAGCTGTAAACATGATTCTGGTCTTGGACTGACTGACCAACCGAACAAAAAATGGTAAGACATTAACTAGATGGAGCTACCATTACCACTTGCTTAAGTTCATTTGCACCACACATGTGACAGTTTGAAATGTGGGAAGTATTTCTGCCACACCCTGTATAAACCAAGTTGAGCTTTGTTGAAAGAATTCAAAATTTTTCTTGTTTTTTCAAATAATTCAGTCTTTTGCTTGATCAGCTTGTTTCAAGACCCCATTCCCCGCCCCCCCAAAAAAAGAAAAAGAAAAATTGGTATCAGCAGTATAACTAAAACATAAATTACCTCGGTCCCAAAATAGTCATTTTATTTGCATAGATACACAAAGAATGCAACCGTGTGAATAAGAGTTTATAATTTACGCGTATACAAATTTTATGCTCCAATATTAGTCACGTACCAACACTGTACTTCAGGGGTTTCCAGCCCACACAGCCAGGGGACCACATGTGGCCCATCCATGTTGACTTTCAGCTAATTGTCCCAATGACAATACCGTGTCACCTAACAGACTCTGTTACGTTTTGAGGCTGTTTTTTTAAATTTTATTAAATTGACAAGATTTCACATTTCTCTTTCTTTCCTGAATCTAATGGTGATGCTCCAGTTCTGGAACTCTGGGAAGTGTGGAGTACTCCTTCATTGGCATTACTCCCAGGTTGACTCTGACTTGGAGTTAGGGCCCAATCTATAGGTCAAATAGATCTATTTAAAAAAATTATCTATATTCAATAGGACCATGTGCAAAAAAAAAAATCTTAAGAAACATCTACACAAAATATGAATGTGGGTCCTTAACTTCAAAGCATTAAATAACTATAGACAGTTTGAAATGCCATTAAAATGAATCCATCAGTTATGTATCTCTGCATTTGAGTTAAAGCTCTGCCTCTGGGAATCTCACTTTAACACACAGATCTCTGCTACTCATATGCTGAGTTGGCCAGAGCTGGTATTGAACCTGGAAACTTGTGGTCCCTAGGCAGATGCTCTACTGACTGAGCTAAACCGGTCCTCAATAAAAAGAAAAAAAGAAAAAAAGAAAAAAAAAGATAGACCAGCCATCAAGTTCTCTCAAAGTGTTTAACTCAATAAACCAGAAAATCCCTTAGAAATCTATATTTGCAGATTAGTCTGTTTATCACTAATATTTTCAAATTTTGGTTTTGGTTTTGTTGGTTTTATGGCATATCAACATCATTTGGGTCATTTAATGCCAAATCAAGTCATTTTGATAAACAAAGAGCTCAGGTCACTTACAGCAGTGGTTCCCAACCTATGGCCACACAGCCAAAATGGGTCACAGCAAATTTCAGGTGGGCAAAGGAAATATCATAATTCTATGTAATTTCAGAGCATACTTTTTATATACAAAATCCAACCATATATGTGGGAAATTTATATTTTCTAGAAAGTAAGATGTCAACTAATTTACGGTAGGAGAGAGTGGGGAGAGATTTTCGCTCCTGATACACCAATTATATGCCAATTGAAAAAGATAATGAACTTAGAGCAGTTAAAATTGCAAATTGTCGTCAAAATTAAAATGGAAAAATATGGCTTGGGCATAGATTTTAATGAATTTAATTATTACTAAGACACGATTTGTATTATTTTTGTAAAATAGAAATATTTTTTCTATTATAATAATTTCATGGGCCACAAAAAAATTCTGGTTTCAAAGTGGGTCATGAGCTGAAAAAGGTTGGGAACCCCTGACTTCCAGTACCTGCTATTGCTTAAGTAGTTACCCAGTTAATTACTGAACAGGCTCATCACTGCTTAACTTTGGTGATCTATTGGGAACTGGTGCTCTCAGCATGACTAATATTTTCAGGAGTACAATGAAATTAAAATAGTCTAAATACAAGTTTTCCAAAAGACAGTTACATCCTTTCGGACACCCCGCCCAAAAAAAGAAAGAAAGTGTTTTAAAGTAAATCTAACAACAATTCTGAGACAGAGGTAATATTTTGGACCAACTTTCAAGAAAACAAAAGAGGTTTTTAATTCCACTAATGACAAGGGGAAAAACAAAAACAACAGAAATTAAAAAATAATTTTTTTTTTTTTTTTGATAATGTAAGTGCACTTGCACGACCCAGTTTACCTTGTATTTAAATTTTTTTAAATTACCATCAAATAGAACAAAAAATTTTAATTATTCAAAATATCTTCCAACAATTTTTCTTCATCTTTGTTGTCTTTAGCACAACATTCCAGCCAACATATTCTCTGGCCTTCTTCAAGTGTCCGTCATTTTTGGTTTTTAAAAAATTCACTTAATAGATTCCTTGCTTCGCTTGCGTTTCATCTCACAGGGTTCAACAGATAAACAGAATCACAGGACTGAGTGTTAAGATCTCATCCCAATATTACAAGAAAAAAAAAAAAGGGATAAGAAAATGGCTGAGCCAAACCAAGTTTCCCTGTTCTACGCGTTGCGATTAAAGTGTAGTATCTGATCGTCTTCAGTTGTTGACTTTGGACAGGAAACCACAAAAACACTCCTTAATAGGAAGAGCTAGGTCTCTTCCAAACCTTAACACACAGTCCTGTGATTCTGTCAACTTGTAATGTTCTAGTTGAAGAGAAAAATAAAATAAAAGACCTATTCCTTAATAGGAATGGTTAGGTCTCTTCAAATTCTATCTTTTCTCATATTAACATTGTAAGGGCAGTCTCTCTTGTCTGAGGGTTTTGGTGAATCTTCCATGTCAGGAGACGCTATTTTGGTCACGTGACACAGGAACGCATGGAGAGAACGCTCTTCTTCCGATGCACTGAACATGCTTGTCATCTCTCTCCAGCAGACACCTATGGTGCACCCCAGATGCTACAGCCTCTACTTACAGTAAGTGGTTACCACTTTGTCTATTAACACTATTGTGTATGTTTGGACACTTGTGACATTAAATAGCCTGGGGAACTTTGTTCCCCTAATATGTTATAATAAAGTTATATAAATGTAACTAACGCGTTTGTTGTTTTCCTAACTGAAGTATTCCGCATTGGGTACTTATCCTTTAAGTAGCCCAATGTTTTATAAGAACCAGAGTTAACACTCTGTGGACATCTTATAACATTATCAACTCAAGACCTTAACACTCAGTCCTGTGATTCTGTGAGTTTTCAAGACATCTGAGGAAGGTTGGAGAATGTACCAATTCTCTTAGAACATTAGAATTTGCTCCAAAGTTTTAAAAATTCTCTTAGAACATAGTGTTCTGGTTGAAGAGAAAAAGAAATAAAAGAAATAGACCAATTCCTTAATAAAAATAGCCATGTGTCTTCCAAACCTTAACACACAGTCCTATGATTCTGTCAACTTGTAGTGTTCTAGTTGAAGAGAAAAATAAAATAAAAGACCTATTCCTTAATAGTAATGGCTAGGTCTCTTCAAATTCTATCTTTTCTCATATTAACATTATTAACTCAAGACCTTAACACTCAGTCCTGTGATTCTGTGAGTTTTCAAGACATCTGAGGAAGGTTGGAGAATGTACCAACTGAAATGTACAACCACAAAATGAGGTGAACCTGGTCCTGAGTATACAAACCCTGCAGTTACCTGCCCTGTTAAACTAGGGTTCAGAGATTGGAGTAGTCTGGTGCCTGTGTGACAGGATTCACAGAGACTGGTGCTATTTTTGGCCTTACCAAGGAATACACGAATTGTCCCCATTTGTTAAAGTGACCATATGCTGAATAATGTGATGAATTTGCTCCAAATTTTAAAAAATTCTCTTAGAACAATGTTCTGTTGAAGAGAAAAAGAAATAAAAGAAAAAAAGACCAATTCCTTAATAAAAATAGCCATGTGTCTTCCAAACCTTAACACACAGTCCTGTGATTCAGTCAACTTGTAATGTTCTAGTTGAAGAGAAAAATAAAAAAATAAAGACATATTCCTTAAGAGGAATGGCCTGGTCTCTTCAAATTCTATATTTTATGATATTAACATTATTAACTCAAGACCTTAACACACAGTCCTGTGATTCTGTCAACTTGTAGTGTTTTAGTTGAAGAGAAAAAGAAATTTCAAAAAAGACCTATTCCTTATTAGTAATGGCCAGGTCTCTTCAAATTCTATCTTTTCTCATATTAACATTATTAACTCAAGACCTTAACACTCAGTCCTGTGATTCTGTGAGTTTTGAAGACATCTGAGGAAGGCTGGAGAATGTACCAACTGAAATGTACAACAAAAGACAAAAAACAACAAAAATGAGGATAACTGTCTGAAAAGAAAAATATACAGAATAGTGAACATATTTTATCTCAGCAGTTTAGGATACAACCGAGAAAAGAATTTAGTACCGGACAATTATTAAATAGGCACATCCGCTTTAAACATTGCAGGTTAGGTTATTTTTGCAGATATTAATCTTTGGAATATATAAAAAAAACTTCAGTCATAAATTAGTACATATATATATATATATATATATATATATGTGAAGAGAAAAATGGAAGTGAATCCAACGGTATGTAATATAGTGAAAAATTTGAAAAAACACAGGTTCAAATAAAATGAGTGATATTTATTCAGCCAACGCTGCAGTGTTTCAATCTGTTTAGTAGATCTTCTTCAGGGCTTTTGTTGATATAAGGAAAAGTAAAAAAATTTATCACAGAATAATAAGGTGACTGTGATCGGTTTGTTTACAATGTTTTGAATGGAAAGTCAGCGTTCCCGAAAATAGATTCGAAAATTTATGAGACGCTTAGGATAAATGGTTTTGAAGTCGAATATTTCTTACGTTGTGTGTGAGTGTATATGAGAAAGAGAGAGAGAGAGGAAGTGAGAAAGAGAAAGAGAGAGAGAGAGAGAGAGAGAGAGGGAGGAAGTGAGAAAGAGAGAGAGAGAGGGGGAGGAAAATAGGAAGTGAGAGAGAGAGAGAGAGAGAGGAGATAGGAAGTGAGAAAGAGAGAGAGAGAGAGAGAGAGGAAGTGAGAGAGAGAGAGAGAGAGGAAGTGAGAAAGAGGAAGTGAGATAGATAGATAGAGAGAGAGAGAGAGGAAGTGAGAAAGAGAGAGAGAGAGAAAGTGAGAAATAGAAAGAGAGAGAGAGAGGAAGATAGGAAGTGAGAATGAGAGAGAGAGAGAGAGAGAGAGAGAGAGAGAGAGAGAGAGAAAGTGAGAGAGAGAGAGAGGAAGTGAGAAAGAGAGAGAGAGGAAGTGAGAAAGAGAGAGAGAGGAAGTGAGAAAGAGAGAGAGAGAGAGAGAGAGAGGAAGATAGGAAGTGAGAAAGAGAAAAGAGAGAGAGAACGTGTATGGAAATGTGAGTAGGCCCTGAAGAAGATCTACTAAACAGATTGAAACACTGCAGCGTTGGCTGAATAAATACCACTCATTTTATTTGAACCCGTGTTTTTTCAAATTTTTCACTATATTACATATATATATATATATATATATATATATACGTATATTGAAATAGAATGTCATTTGGTCAATAAATTAGAATAAAATTAATTTTTTTTTTATAACAAAATAACACGTTATATATGTGTGCTAAAAATCACTTGTAGATGATTTGTGGAACTAAGCAACACCAACATTTATTTGTACATTAGTCAAAGTAAAAACTCAATCATCCGCAATTTACATCACATTGATAGCATTTTGATTGAAGAGAGATAAAGAACGCTCAATTTAAGGCCGAGCTCGTTAACCAGCGTTCAGCTACGAGTCGTAGAGTTGTAGATCAAGTTTGACAACCACGTCTCCCGAGGCAACTTCGTGTAACTGCATTCTCTTCATAATTGGTCCTCGGCGGGTTTTGCTTTCTTCAAAAATTTCAGCCACACAAATTTCTGTCCGTCCCAAAAAATCTATAAAAAAAAAATAAATAAAAAAAAATGAAAGAATAGACACCATATATATCAACATCAAAGACACTCTAATTTTAAAATAGAAAAATTTGAGAAAAACAAAATGTATATAAAAAAAAAATCCCAGTTCTCTCGGCTACCATACCAAAATTAGGTTAATGATAGGCACTGCCAAAGATGCTGTAAAATCTGTATTTTACATAATAAATCTAACCCCTTTGATAGAAAAAAAAAAATTACCAAAAATCACGGAATTATTCAATTTTAATGAAATTTTCAGCGTTGATTTATCAATGAATGAATTTTAAATGCATCAATTATTCTGTGGGGTTATTTTCGTATTTGTCTGGAGAGTTGTCTGCCCGTATAGTGTCGCTGGTTCCCGCTAGGGCCTGGTCTATTTAAGTGGCTGATTTGAACTTCTCTGCTCTCTTTGCCTGCTGTTGGCTACGGGACCACATGGGTTAGACACGGTCTACTCCTTTCTCATTGGGGCTTCGGCCCTTAACACTGGCCACTCACTGCTAGTAAGTCTCTTATATGATATATGACTAGCCTTTAGTCATATATCCGTAACTATGTTTTTATGTACATTTAGGTATCTCTTTGATACCTAAATATCTTGTATTTTACCATTCATGAATGTGTCATTATCTCTACTCTTGTATATGTATCTATGTATTATATACCCTGTTAATTTTTGTGCTGTTATATAAAATGTTTTGTCCCTCAACCTTTGTCGGAGTTTGTTTGCGTTCCAACGAGTTATGACTTTGTCATAACCTTTGAATCTTACAATTCTATTTCAAAATTTTCTGATTTTTTTCAGGTCACTTAACTTTGAACCCCTTATTTTTGAGGCACAAAATATCGGTGGGGTTATATAAAGTTGAAACTAATTACAGTATAAATAAACAGACAAAAGAGCGAAGGTGTGAATAGAAGAAAAAAATTAAACATTTTTAAGGGAGCTATTCTGGTAGAAAATAAATACTGAAAATTGGAAAATTGAATGTAAAATAAAAACTAAAAAACAATTTTTGGAGATCGTCTTTTTACTCTTTTCGATAATTATTTAATTGACTATTATCTTATAAAAGAAAAAAATTATATATCGATATTTGTTCTGTTTAAGGGGGGGGGAGCTAAATTTTCAATAGAAGTTTTCTACAAAAATTATTAGATAAGAATAATAAACTAAAGTAGTTATCAAATAAATATTTGAGTTGATGAATTTTAAAGAAAAGATTTCTTGTAAACTTACCATTTGGTGAGAAAAGATCTCGATCAAAGACAGTAATGCATAGGACATCTTGTTGGACGTCTCGAATAACAAACTGCATGGAATCGTTCCATTTGGGATTCAGTGTCCCACTTATCACTTTCGTCTTGTGTTCCTGAGTCCCCATACTTACTTCACAGTAGGGATCACTTTTTCCTGGGGGACACAAATATGAAAAAGATCAATCAAAATGATACATAACAAATTGTATTCACAGTCCGTGACACCATTGAGGCCTTTTTTTAATTTTTTTTTTTATACTAAATACAATGCTTAGATCTTGTTTCTGTTTTCTGTTTCTGTGATGGCATTCACCCTGGGTCGGTTGAGCCGGCTCCAGCCAACAAATTCACCTGTAGTGAATTCATGGAAGGAGTAACAAGGGAATAGGAAATTCACAAGCGGCCCCTAAACCCTGCATGCATATCCCGGTCAGAGGAAGGAGACACCCTTGTTTGTCGCAGATTTTCCACAGACCCAGTGACAAGTACACTAAAAGCTGTTGATTCTTGACAATGATGGAGACATACTTTGGATTTTCGCCAGAACCCCTTTGGCCGTGTTGTGGCCCTAATACCACTGAGTTCCAGGTCTGCCTTGTGTGACCCTATCAAGAACTTAAGTTCCTGACAGCATGGTTCTGACATTATCAAGTGTACAGAGCCCTGCCGCGATGAGGAAGGGTTGGACTTTAGAATTTATATGCTTGATGGCCATTGAGCAAAGAGCTTCCTCTGCCCTTTTACAGGTCTTGTTTTTCATTCTGCAGGGTATCTAGCCACTCTCCTCACCAGACAAAATCTGTGGGGTTACCGGTTTAGTTGCCGATGATCCTACTATAAAACAGATAGTAATGGGTTACATAGTACATTGAGATACTATTGGGAGATAAACATAGCTTTGACAAATGGAGGGAGAGAAAAATATATTCTATGTCCAAAAGAAAGATTTCAACAAGCTCTATCTATTTATTTTCAACGATAAATGGGTTTAAACTAGCAGTAAAAATTTACTGAGTAAAACATAAAATAGGCCTCAATACTGTCATGAACTGTTAATATCTTAGATTTTAAATCTGTTCTTCCATAAAAAAAAAAAAAATGGATACATTCAAGGCCCCCCTTTTTTTTACACAATTTATTATTATCATTAATTATTATCATTGTTATTAACATATGTAAATATGATATTTATCAAAAAAATCAAGTGTTGCAGACTGTTAATAAAGACTAGCTTGAAAACAAATGTAAAACTTTCCGCAATTCAGAAACCTGTGGTATTTTTTTAGACTAATATCTTCATCTTTATCAACTATATTGCTACGCTACCATCTACGGCATTCTCTTGGAGTATAAGTGTCCTAGTGGTTATCAAAATAGGAATGGTAAGTTGAGTTCAAAAGCTGTTTATGTTTACTTCACACTAATGTTTTTGGGAAAGGCTTAAATCCATCATTTCTCTAAGATAGTAGGGCAGACTGGGGTATCCAGCCTTGTTGGGCAACCAGTCTAGGAGAAGGACAACTCTGAAATCAGAATCAGGAGCTGGAGTCCTTAGAGCAGTCTGATGTCTTTTATCATTCTGGCAATTGTGAAAAAAGTAGATCTGTTGCAGGGGTTACTGTGAATGTTTTGCAGAATATTGCCAGTCCTCTACCCAGATTTACAGACAAATCCATAATCTTGCAAGACTAAAAGATTCATTGTCTTTATTCTATGAATTGTTCAGACTGATATCTTCATGTTTATTCAAAACTCTTAAAAAAAAAAAAATCATAGAAATCAATACTATTTCTCTGAATGTTTGAGATGAGTCTTGATGATTAGTATTATCTGCATTATTCGGACTATTGTCCTCATCTTCATTGTTATTAGTACAATGTTTCAGCTGATGTGCCCTCTGGCCTTTTTCGGGTATTTCTTGTCGGACTCGGAAACCTTCTTGGACTCGGGAACCATCTCGAACTCGGGAACCTTCTTGTCGTAATCCTGATTTTGAGAAGGTTACCTTCTTCAGGTATTTCTTGTCAGATTCGGGAACCTTCTTTTTGAACTCGGGAACCTTCTTGTCGTAATCCTGAGTCCAAGAAGGTTCCTGAGTTTGAGAAGGTTCCCAAGTCTGACAAGAAATACCTGAAGAAGGCCGGAGGGCACATTGGCCGAAACGTTGTACAGATAACAATGAAGATGAGGACAATAGTCCGAATAATGCATATAATACTAATAGAAATCAATCATTTATAAATTCGCATTCATGAAAACTTTTTTGATAAAAAATGCAAAAATTGACGAAACATTCAAAATTATTTCAAAACAGAAGACATGGGATTTACATGTTCATGATTGTCTTTCAATGAGAAGTAGGAAAAAACAAAACATGCTGTTAATTGAATGATGTATCAAGCAAACGTGTTAGCACAAATCCATAAACATTTTTTTTATAGAAACATGAATAAATCAGAATAAAATTTTGAAAAGGGAAATATGGAAAAGAAATTGTTTGTATTAAAATTTAAAAAAAAGAAAGATCTGACTATTTCTTTTTTCCATTTTATTCTACAGTTTAACTTTATTTGAATTTTTATTTAAACACTGACCATGTGCGCTATGTCTACTCCTCCACCCTGACCTCTGTGCTACTATATATTAAATTCTTAATGTCCTATACCACCTCATTCCAACCTGGCCAGAAGTCACATTCATTTTCCTAATCTGCCCCAAATGATAACCTTTGTTTAAATGTAATATTAAACATATTTAGAAGTCTTTGATTTAAGGGAAATAACAGGTAACTTTAGATGCAAAGGCCATTTTTAGCCATCTTTTGATAAATCCTTATAGGAATCGGGCTGTGGACTTAGAAAATTCTCAACAGGATGTTAAGATTTTGGTTTGTTTTGTTTTACGGCATATCAACCTCAGTGGGTCATTTAATGCCGATAAAGTTTTGAAATAAATCAATTCTTAATGGATAATACAATTGTTTTATAAATACATTTTTCTATTTAACTCATAGATGGGACCTAACAGGTACTACCACTCCGGGTCAGAGTGGACTAGGGAGCAATGGTGATGAAGGGGTGCTCCACATTCCCCAAACCTCCAGAACTGGAACCTCACCATCAGATAGAGTTTAATGTCATTCCCAGGACATGTAGACCCGCAGCCACCACCTTCTAGCACCCATATGATAAAAAGGGGTTTGGGCTTGCCATAAGGGCAATAGGGTTGGGAAAATCATATAGGTGCTAGGGCTTGACGTGACCAGCCGATTGATCGGAGGGAGCCTCTCCGACCGCCCGTCTAGCCCAAGATAGGGCCAAAGTGGAGTATTGCATGTCATGAACTGCTCATCCACCTGGGCTCTATCCTTAAGCATCACGAGTCACCACCCACGGCCAACAGGTGGCCCCATTGGGGGAGTCTTACCCCTCTGCAGAGGTGCGTTCTAACGCCCCACCGACAGGGCGGAGGATGTTAAGAGTTAAACATAGGAAGGTAGGTAACATCCCTACATTCCAGCACTGGCTTTAAGAAAATACAAGACACTTCGACTTTTGTTTTGTACTGCTACTAAAGAATTCTCCTTTCAACTCCCGTAAGTTTTTTTTTTTTCAAGTGTCATTTTTCAAAATGAAAAATTTTATTAGTCTTAAGCTTATGCTGTCTTTTAGTCCAACTTTAATTCTTTACTTTTCTTTCCCTTTTAACTTTATTTGATGTAACTAACAGCTTACATATCAGAGTGAAACTTTTATAAAATTGACAAAATTAGTATATTTTTTGTTTATGTATATTGAGAAAGTGAGAGATAGATATGGACAAACTGAAATAGATATACAGATGTGAAATAAACCCTTAGATTAATATCAATGTATGTATGTATGTATATGTGTTACAGTCATACTACATCAAGTAATAAACCCTTATATATATATATATATATATATGGTGATCGTAACATATATATACCAATGTATGTATTTATCAGTTAAAACTCCACTTCTTACTGGCAGCCGATGACGGCTGAGGGGTTAAGGAATCAGACTGATGAAAAGTCGGTTGGGTTTTGCTCCTTGCTAGAAGTAGTTGCTAAGTCTAGCCACACTGAAGAGACGTGAAAGGTCAAAACAGTGTCTGCGGATGACTATATATATATATATATATATATATATATATATATTTATGCAAAAACTTTTCTTATTTACATATCCTAGAATCAAGAGTGTATATGTTGGGGGGGGGATGATACCCTAGCAGCGTCTGGGCTGCAGTGGTTCAAATTCAACCAAAGAATGGTGTCTTTCAAAAAGAATGGTGGTTTGACATGACCAGCTGATTGATCTGAGAGGGCCTC
Source organism: Doryteuthis pealeii (assembly GCA_023376005.1). NCBI lineage: Eukaryota > Metazoa > Mollusca > Cephalopoda > Myopsida > Loliginidae > Doryteuthis > Doryteuthis pealeii. Next base: position 74,414,887 of record CM042155.1, read on the forward strand.
TCTGACCACCCGTCTAGCTTTAGTAAAGGCCAAAGTGGAGGGTTACATATCATGGATTGCTCAGGCACCAGGATTCCATCCTTAAGCATCACAATTTTTTGTATTGATTCTCACATTTAACAACCGAAGAAAATAAATAACTTTTTTTTTGTATATTTATCTTTTCTTGTTCATCCAAACGTAAAAAAAAAAAAAAAAACAGTTTATGAAGAAAGTTCAATTTTGATATTTAAAAAATATAAGTCAGATTTATTGTTAGATGGCATTAGGAGTGTTTAGCTTTATGTCCTGTTTGAAAAATGTGACAGTGAGCATTTTTTAATCATGTTAATTCTATCATGACAACATAGATTGGGAGGTGTGCTTAGTGTATGTGGGGCGCTTGTGTAATGGTTATCATCACAGGAAATGGAATTGGATAACCAAGTTCAAATCCTGGATGAGGCTGTGTTTCACTTTATGCTAATGACCTTAGGAAAGGCATGAATTCTTCTCTTCTCCCCCCAGCTATGGGTAAATAGTAAGGCAGACTGAGTTATTTAGCCTTGGTTAGGCAACCAGCCTAGAAGAAGGAAAGCTCTGAATTAAAACCAGCTGTACTCTACTTCAGAATAGACCTGGTGTTGCATCCTGCTTGTAGTGGAGGAGGGGTTGGGTAAATACATACCTAAATTTTTTGAGGAGGTGTTTGTGGGTGTAATGGTTATCATTGTAAGAAATGAACTTAGCAATCCGAGTTCAAATCTTGGATGAAGGTGTTTGCATTTCACTTTGTGCTATTAGTCTTGGGAAAAAGAATGAATCTATCTCTTCTCCTCCCCCCAGCTATGGGTAAATACTAGGGCAGACTGGGTTCTTTAGCTTTGGTACAGCAACCAGTCAAGAAGGAAATGTGTGAATTCAAATCAAATGTACTTTTCTTAAAAATTGACCTTTTGTTGTATTCTGCCTGTGACCAAGGGATTATATATATATATATATATATATATATATGTAGAATTAAACAAAAGACACATTTGCTGTTTAACAATTTTATTTTTTATCTTTTCGAGTTTTCTGGCCAACTTTTTAATATTTGGGTTGAATTCGTGGATAAGTCCACTAAAGTTCAGGCGTCCTGAGTATCTCTCTCTTTTTAGCAGTTTATATATTATATATATATTTATATGGCGGGTTAGCTCAGTCGGTAGAGCGTTCGGCTAGAACCACAAGGTTCCTAGTTCGATACCCGCCCTCGCCAACTCAGCGTATGAGTAGCACAGGGATCTGTGCGGTAAAGTAAGGAGCTGATGGTAGGTGTGGCGCTCCACTCAGATGCTAAAACAATCTCCTTGGTTAGCGTAGTGAAAAGGGATAGACTCCCTCGATGCATGGCTGATACCGACTTTAGGCCGCCCTGACGACTTATAATATATATATGTATGTAGAATTAAACAAAAGACACATCTCTGTTTAACAATTTTATTTTTGATCTTTTCGAGTTTTCTGGCCAACTTTTTAATATTTGGATGGAATTCGTGGATAAGCCCACCAAAGTTCAGGTCCTGAGTACTTTCGGCATTTATTTATATATATCTATTTATCTATATATATATATATATATGTAAAAATGGAAAAGGAATCGAATCCGACAATATGAGGAAAATGAGTAAAGAAAGAAGAATGTAAATGGATAAAATGAATTTAATCGATATCACATTAATCAATATCACTTACACATGTGTTCGGTTAGTTTATGTGTGTGAAAATATTTCGCACACATAGAAGAATCGATAAATGTTCACTCTGATGAAGGTCGATTCTTCTATGTGTACGAAATATTTTCACAACAATAAACTGACGCAAACGCATGTGTAAGTGATATCGATTAATGTGATATGATTAATTCATTTTATCCATTTACATTTCTTTTCTTTACTCTTTTTTCCTCATATATATATATATAAATAGATAGGTTTTCATTTTTTATTGTCAAAAGTAGTGTATTTTTTGTATTATTAGAATTATTCGGACTATTTTGCCATGTGACATCTCTTGACCGATATGTGGTGTGCTGACTCCTCCAAAAAACTTTCCCTATTGTTGACTTTTTCTATTCTATTATGTTACAACAGTTTGTGACACCATTGAGGCTGTTTCTTTTTTCTTTTCTTTTCTTGATGTTTTGGGAGATAAATATAGGCTTCTTCAGGTATTTCTTGTCGAAACTTGGGAACCTTCTCTTTGAACTCGGGAACCTATTGTCGAACTTGGAACTTTCTCTTCGAACTCGGAACCCTATTGTCAAACTTGGGAACCTTCTCTTGAACTCAGGAACCTCTTGTCGAACTCGGGAACCTTATTGTCGAACTTGGAACCTTCTCTTTGAACTCGGAACCTTATTGTCAAACTTGGGAACCTTCTCTTCGAACTCGGGACCTATTGTCGAACTTGGGAACCTTCTCTTCGAACTCGGGACCCTATTGTCGAACTTGGAACTTCTCTTCGAACTCGGGAACCCTATGTCGAACTTGGGAACTTTAACTTCGAATCGGGAACCCTATTGTCGAACTTGGGAACCTTCTCTTCGAACTCAGGAACCCTATTGCAAACTTGGGACCTTCTTGTCGAACTCAGAGAAATAGTAGTGTATTTTTGTTTATCTGTCTAGCATTGAAGTAAAAGAAAGTAAGCAGTGTTTTTAGTATATTGTCTTTGTTTTTTTTATCTTTAATTTTTAATTTTAAGAAAGGTAAAATATTGACTCAAACAGAGAAAGAAAAAAAGAAAGAAAATCTCTGCAATTTATTAAGAAAGTTTTCTGATTAATCAAACACTCTGCTTAGAAATTGACCTTGTGTCGTCTTCTGCCCATGACAGAGTGGGCGTTGGGTAAATACATAAAGATGATAAAACCGCAATGTTACAACCCCACCCCCCCAAAAAAAAGAAAAAAAAAAAAAGAAAAAAGAAGTTCATTAAATCAATGACTTATATAAATTAAAATAAATCTACACGGAGAAGCCTACCATTTTTGTCACAGGCAAACAGGTCAGCCCCTTCGGCAATGACTACCAGCAAACGTCCAACACCTCTCATGGTCTTTGCTGAGAGAGAAAGAAGAGCATGCTAACAAGTGCAATAAAGCCAGGCATATGTTGATGAAGAGAAGAAACAGTTTCAAACTGTTCTCTTGAGTGACAGGCTAATCATGCAATACACAGAAGAAGGATGGAACACAACAGGTGGCTGTGAAACTAAGAAAATGTTATCCGGNGGAGCCAAGTTTATCTGTTTATATCCGTACTCGGCTCAAAACACTGATGGCTTACTTCCAAAGGATGACATGATAAACGTAATCAATAAAGATGAACACTGACTGGTGGAAAGGGAACTGAGTGTCTAGTCGGTGTGGTTCCCATCCAACTACGTGACATTTACAGCGCTCAACGCAGAGACTGCAGTACCACACTCTTGTAAGTCCCCTGTTTTTTTTCAAGCAGTTAAATCAGAATTTTTGAGCCTTCGTTTATACATCGTTGCTATTCAACAATTGGAATTGTTGTTTTGGTTTTTTTTTTGTTGATTTTGTTCATTTTGCTTTGTAATCATTCCATAATGTTTGTTACAGGTAATTTAAATGTGTTTGTTATAATAGCAAAGCTTAAGTTTTTTATATTGGAGGCCATTATCCAACCTTTATTAAATGAAATGATTAAGTTTATATTAAGCTTCCATAGTTAATTTATTTTTTTACAAGTACCCCAGCATGCAATTTAATTTATAGTCTTTTATGGTTTTTTGTTTTGTTTTATTATTTTTTTTTTTAAAAACTCTCTGAGAATATTTAAATTCTTTTGCTCAGATTCACACTATTGTGTCAACGTGGGTTGTTATACTCGTGATGTTTCAGCCCCTGCATCTTCGCAAACTTCTTCAGGTGTGTTTCATGCAATAGTTGGTAACCTAACAGGGAATTTTGAGCTGGAACCTTTATTCCAATCACTGGATAAGATTATTCTATTCTGTGTCAATTCCTTGGAATATCTTATATGATATTGTTATTTTGTCCTTGTGTTGTCCACCTCTCCGCTTCGAGCAATAAATTGGACACAAGTCAAATTTTTTAAGGAAGTACAGCTAGTTTGAATTCAGAGTCTTTCTTCCTCCTAGACTTGTTGCTCTAACGCAAGTTAAACGAGACCAAAGTTGCTTACTATTTACCCATAGCTAGGGGAGAAGAGATGAATTCATTGCAGTTTCAAGGGTATTAGTGTGATTAAAATGCAAACCGCCTCGTTAGATTTAAACTTGAGTTGCTGATTCCATTTTCATTATCGATAACCATGTTATGTGAAGCGCCCTCTTATTTTGTTACTTGTAAAATGAAAAGGAAATTTACCTTAGCATGAGCAGAATAACGTCAAAGTCTAACAGGGTGGACTAATAGTCCGGTATCTGACCAGACAGTGAGGGTGTCTATCCTTTTCAACTAATGCTAGACCAAGGAGATTGTTTTTGCACCTGAGTGGATCACCATCAGCTCCCTCACTTTACCCGCACAGATCCTTGCTACTCATATGCTAAGTTGGTAAGGGCTGGTAATCAAACGAGGAAATCCTTGTGAATCCTAGGCAAGTGCTCTACCGCGAACTGACGCTAAACTGGCCCTACATATAACTGATATGAGATAATTATCCAAAGCAATGGAACACTGATGAGAATAGTCTGCCCAGGATTGGAATAAAGGATCAAAATCCCCCTGAAGTTACTTAGACTCGGACGTTAAACGCCAGAAGAAAGCTTATTAAGGGTAACGGTCAGGCTAAAACATTATGAGTATATATAAGACAAGATGAGAACAAAATTAGTCTAATCAAGTAAATAGTAGACTAAACTCTTTATATCAATTTAGATTCTACAGAGATAAAATGAGACAAGGCAAGCCTAGTCCTGGGATTTCCTCCTTAATGGCAGCACCTCCACCATGCAACAAAGTGGGAAGGGTCAGAAGTAGTCCCAGCCTGTGGAGCATATCACAGGACTAGGGCTATTTTGACCTTGCTCATCTCATGCACATAGTCCTTCATTAAATTGAACCAATGTGCCATAATACTACAAGGGAGTGCCAAAAAATTTCTTAAATCCAACCAAGAGTTTTTTTTTTTTCCTTCTATTTGAAAAGTTAAAGAATTTGGGGACCCATATACCTTAAGGCACCCCTTTTTGGATTGGATTAAGAAAGGACATGTTTTTTATTTAAACCGTCAATATACAGTTGTTTGTTAGGTTAGAGTTTAGTTTTTAATTTTTTTTTTTAATCTAAAATCGTCTGTAAAACAACGGATATTGACGGTGTAAAATGAAAACATGTCCTTTCCTTAATCAAGAATCAAACAAGGGGTGGCTTAAGGTCATTGGTCCGAAATTTGAGAATTGGATGAATATATGGAATAATTGTACAGTTCATTCCTTTGTTAGGCCAAGAACTTTCAAGCAAAACTCTTCTATCCCTAGGAGGTGTAGTTAAGGGGAGAATAAATTAAATTTTGTAGGAAATAAAGTTAATAAAATTGATATTACTGAATATACGTGTGAGTATTTTTTTTCATGGAAAAATTGTTTTTTGTTGTTTTTTATTTATTAAATCAAGAGAATGAATTGTTAAGATTCTCATAAAACAAAACAAAAAAAAAACTTGTCAATTATGTAGTAACTTTGTAGTTTTGTTCAGGTAGAGATTATTGCCAGTAACATATACAAAGGGGAGCTGAAAAGTTACGCCCAACCAGAAGGACATGACTTATGAGCCATAAATGTTGTTCCACATATTCATCCAAAGTCCAAACACTTGACATTCTTTAGTGTCTCATAGATTTTTTGAGATGAGGCTGCAATAAATGTTGAGATGTATTCGGACATAGTTGACACTCAAATCATGAACATTATGTTATCCTAACAACATTACGCGCGAGTGTGTCCTCTCGATAGCGCCCTTCTTGTCAGCGTGGAAACGCCAATTTGAGAGTTTCAATGTGATCATGACAAGAGAAATCACTATGAAAGGGCCGGTGGGCACAGCAGCCTAGACATTGTGTAGTCAATAACGAAGTAGAAGATGATGGACAATAGATCCAAATGACGTTATGCGCGATGATATCTGTCCCAGTCTTCCATCTGCATATTTGATCAAACATTTGGCCAAATATGCCCTCACGGCCTTCTGATGGCGTTCGCCATGATTACGACAAGAAGTCCCGAGTTCAATAACAGAAGTCCACCAGATCCGACTAGAAGATACCGTGAGAAGTCAGGAGCATATGGCGACATCGATTGTACTAAAACACCATCGAATGGCTGGGGGACAATAGTCCGAGACAAAGCATATATGACTAAGTCCTCAGCCATCATCATCAACATTCAGAGAATATAATGCCAACTAACTTCAGAACTGACATTTTTGTTTTTATAAAATTCTTAACTTCAAAATATGAAAAATATTCATAACTGAATACTCTATTTAAGTAATAATGCAAGAGGATATTCCCACTTGCGGCTGGACAAGAACTTGTTCAGCAGCCCCGTTTCATTCAATTTTTTTTATTTTTTTTTTTTTAGTCTAGTAGACACATGAATATTGACTTTCGCCACATGTTATAATATATCTGCATTGCAAGACTGATCTGATTTGTCTATCTCAAAAAGATTTTTATATCTAGAAAATTTAAGAACACTGTATTATAACAGAGATCTTAGTTGTGACAGCACCCAAATCATATATTTTTGTCCTTTGGGTCGTGTACTACCACATAAATGGAACTAGCGTAGACCTATAGCCACACCAAAAAGTTCTCCTCTGACCACTAATCCATCTCTGGAGACGATGCGTTTAAATAGACGATTAGTTTGAGAAATTCTTCAAATTGTTCAGCTTTTTATGGTAAACAGTTGTCAATCCAGAATCGGTGGACGAAACGCTATGTCAAAGTGAATAGTAAGTGAATTCAATTGTTCTTAATGATAGTGGAGGGAACACAAAACCCAACACTCACTCATCATTAATAAGTATACTTTACCAACACCCTCCGCACGAGCAGGAATGATGAACAACAACCACTAGTCATATTTCTTAAGACGGCGATTCAAAGACAGCGTTTAAATTCAGAAGGTTTTCCTTCTAGAAAATGAACCGATTGCCTAACCAAGCTTAAAGAGCCCACTGGGCGCTATACGAGAGTTTATCCATGGAGCTGGAGGGAGAGTAGGCATTATAGTAACCTTTCCCAATGGGTATATTAGGCTAATGGTAATATAAATGCAATTTGCACTCCAGGAATTTTGTACCTCTGGGCGACAGATCCATCTTCCTATGAGACTTTAACCATTACACACGACACTTCCCGTAAAACCTCATGATATAGTATGCTTGCTTCTTATGTTTATTCTTCATGATTTCGTCGGTCTCCATACTGTGAGATCAAGCAAGCATGATAGGGGTGGAAATAGGTCGATGTGGATAAACGGATGACAATGGATTGGGAGTAAGTCAATCACATATATATGGATAGTTTTCGTGTCCAGTAGAGCTTATTGAAGAATAGACCAAGAAGACTGGTCTCTGGTACATACCACCGAGATATGGGATCGATAATGATGTTAGCAAGCCTGGTCTTTAATTATAGGTGAGAGTTCAAATCGTTCAGTAGGTGTCTCGGTGATTTATCAAGGCCTTTGTCTCTTAAGCTTATATATATATTTCTTTTATAACTTGGTAGCGTGTCTCTCTCTAGCAGTATGTATTATAATCTTTAATTTATCCTTACTATTCATTCTCTATATTTATATTGTATTGTATTTCTTTCTAAATATAATATTGTGTGTCTACTTATTCTGTTCTTCTTGTGTGTTTGATGCTGTCATATAGTTTTCTTGAGCAATCTGGTGTGTTGATTGCTTCCATGTTCTTGGAGCTATTCTTGTCTTATGCATAGTCTTCTGCCTCCGTAAAATTGACCCGTGTCCCAATACGGAGGCGGGTGGAAGTTCTTATCATCAAGAATTATATTTTTCCCTTCTTTTTGAAAGTATAAATAAAATTTATTGTGAACTTTGGATGGAATATGTGGAAGCAAAGCCTGTGAGCTTTCATAATCATACTAGATTATTCCGAGGGGAATGAAGTTCAGACATGAAAGTGAAATTTGTGCAATATTTTTTCGTCGTCCTTGGTCTCTGCGTCCACTCTGACTCGAGTGAGTAGTATACTGTTAGGGTCCTATCATGGGTCAAATAGAACTGTTTGAAATTATTAGTATTAGATATGAATGCTTAAATAACCAATATAAATGTGTCAAAACAAATGAATATTATAAATATTAGTATTAATAGGAATGCTTCAAAATATAGAGAATGTGTGAAAACAAATCATTGAATGCTGTATAATTATTACTATAGATACAGAACACTTGAAACCATAATATACTCTGTGGCAAATTAATTTGAATTTTGGTAGGAATGCTGAAACCATATAAAAGTGTGCAAAACAAAGATTATTATAAATTATTAGTATTTGATAGGAATGCTTAAACTATATAAAATGTGTGAAAACAATTATTATTGAAGTGATAGTTACATTGAAACTCATATAATGCTGTACTGAGACTTATTCAATAAGAACTTGAAACCATCATAGACTCTGTGCAAATTAATTTGAATTATGAGGTAGCGAATAGGCTTTTGAAACACATATTATTGATGCAAACTAAGGATTATGGATTCACAAAAAACATTGTGTGACTCTGTAAAAAAAAATTGAATGCATGTTGAAAATATTAAACAGTTATGATTACAAACAAACATTACACATGATCAGAATTTCAGCTTTAGATGGACCACGAGGATTTGAACCTATGACCATTACCATAAAGAGAAACAAGTATTTTATAGGAGTATACTTAACATTTGTATATTTCTTAACTGAATCTAATTATAGTGATGTTTCGATAATTGTCCAGCGACACATCATGGTACTAGGTTCAGCTGGACTGATGTGCTGTACACGAAGAATAGGGTCTAATTATTATATAAGAAGGTTAGTTGAGACTAAAATAAAACATTTTGAATGATTTAGAGAAAGTTTCTTTTTTTTTTTTTTCTTCATTTCGTGTGCTTCTTTATGAATCTATAAATTACCCATGTTCTACTAAGTTAACAAAATAATATTATCAAGCTTATTGAAAGAATATTCAGTATTTGATTTTGGAGGATTCATCTAACAGCTTCATTAAATTCTAAGGGCAGAAAACTTAATTTTCATTACCATGTGACGCGATTAATATATGTTGTGTATAAGAACGCATCCGTTGATTTTTCCAGATTTTTCAGGCGACCCAGATATAGGGAGGTAGTATTATTATACTCTAGAAACTATATACTACCCAACGTTTTCTTTCTTGAAACACATACCCTCACCGATATTACAGGATAGAGGGATGACTGAAAAGTCCTTATAATCTATGTAGTCTAAAACTGATTTGGTCTACACCATTAACACGAGAAATAGTCCACTGGTAAATGTGTAGTTTGTTTATATTTTAGTTTCTCCTAAATGTGAGCATTATTTTCGACTGCAAGCATGTCTAGTTGCAATTTTTGTAGTGAACAGTGTCGTGTTTGCTCTATTCTTTGTGTTTTAAAGACATGAAGTTGAAAATTATACAGCAATCGTTATTTTTAGTCCAATCACAAGACCGATGAAAACGTCGAGAAACTGCTAATTTAGAATTAATTTAGACTTTACAAATCTAAATGTCTGTGTGTTATAACACATTTTTTTGCCAGGATTTGTAGTCCAAAGTTAGAGGTTCGATGTCATAGACACAAATAAATACAAATATATTATTTGACAAACTGATATTTTTTCATGTAATCAATTTTGGAAGGAAAATGTGCCTCCATAATATATCTTTAAAGTATCGCTTTCTCTATCAGTGAATAATCTGATGATTTTGTTTTATATAATAAACAAAGAAATAGGTTATTTATGAATACAAGTTTTCAATATTTTAGTCTTTAGAAACTTGTTTTTTTTGTGTGTTTTTGTGGGTGGGGGTAAGAAAAAACTATTAACAATGAGTTCTGTATTCTATGTTCAAAGTTGAAAGAATATTTTGAAGATTGTTTTTCACTAATAAGTCTATTATTTTTATGTTTAGTTCAAAACTGGAGAAGTATACATATAATTTAATCAGAGTAACTGGTATCAAGAACACGGTTATAAAAAACCAGAATTGTAGTCTTTACTAGATAAGAAGAATGTTAGGGAGACGTTATCTCTCGCCTCAGACACACGATTCGAAACCGGACTCTCTACAACGAGGAGGAGAAAAGGACTGCACAGCAGCATGCAGAGGACCGAGCAGTCATATCACTTTTATCCTTCATCAAGCCAGAGAACTCTAAACTCCAAAACCTCCCACTGTATTTCCCTGTCAGTGCAGTAATAATAAAGTATTCCGGATTATTCGTTAACAATCTCCCCTGTATTTCATTGATCATATATACTGTGTTGTTCTAACCTCGTACAAGGACTATATCTCGGATCAACAAAAGAATGAGGGAAGGATTTAATCAAAGTCATTTTAGAATAATGGAGATTTCTAAATATGGCACCTGATTTGTTTTCATATCTCAACCTTGAACTGTAATCTTTCAACCAGTAAGAATAGAGATCTCAAAAATAAAATCTTCTAAATGATTTGATGTATTTTCTACTAATTGATTAAATTGTTTTTTCTTAAAAAGATTAATATATTTTTTGGAATAAGCTATTTGGTCATGTTAAAAATAGCTTACAAAGTTTTTTGGGTTTTTTAAAAAAATGATATTAAGTTTTAGAATCTATAAAACGAATCTGTTTACAAGGACATTTTTGGGATCTGTCAGATAAAATTATCTCAATAAAATTTATTGAAAATTTCTTCAGTGGTCTTGTGTGTTTTGTAAAAAAAAAAGACTTATACAATAAGTGTTAAAGCTGATTAGAGACTGTCATATATATTATAAGTTGATTAATTAAGAAGTGATATTTTTGTATGGGGTGGCAAGACTTTCGGATCACCCTTGTACAATTAGAAGTTTTACAAAAAAAGTTTCTTTTTCATTGTCAGGTATTTCACCTAAGTATTGCTTTAAACGAGCCATAGCAAAATGTATTGAGAATGTCAACTTTTTATTTTTCTCATATCATGTGATTAATCTTATCAAGTTGTACAATGTTTTACTTAAGGTTCAAAATTCTAAAAATTATAAGAATTTCTTTTCTAAAAAGGTTGAATTTTTTTTTATTTCAAGTAACAATTATTTTAAATTTATTTTAATCGGTTCATATAAAATATCGTTTTTTTTTTTTTTTTGTTGTTTTTTTTTTCTCCAAATGTTTGTATCAAAGCATGGTTGGATGCAATAATTTTAAAACATTTTTGTGTAAAAAACTTCTATAATTCAGGATTAATTGATTAATTGTTTATTCTTAAAAGGGTTACTTTAATCCTTCTGGGGTCCAGTTAATATTTAAATTTGATGTATATTTTCATATATGAAGGTTGGAATTTTGGATCAGTTTATATATATAAATATATATATATATATATATATATATATTCTTGGGATCTCAATTTTAGGATTTACTTATGTTAAATGCAGTTTAATATAAAGAGAAAAATGTATTAATGTTTTGTTTTTTTTTAAAATTGTAAGTAATTTTAAGTACTGTATTTCCTGGTGTTGAAAGATACTATGTTTCCCCTCCCCCAAGCCAAGTCTTGAAAATTTACCCTGCGTCCTACAGAGTAAAGTTACTTTTTTTTCAATGTTTGTTTTAATTAATTTCCCGAAATAAGTCTAATTGGTGATGCCTTGTTTCTGGAACATTCTCACATTTTGGAAATACAATAATTCCAAAGTTTCAATTTGTGATAAATTTATCTGAAGTGATTTACCATTTTCTTTGTTCATCTTAAGTAGAAAAATGTTTTAAATGAACTTTTTTTTGCCTGCATTTACTTTGCATTATTGAATGATCATCTTTTTTTTTTCTCTCTCTCTTACCAGTTCCCTAATTTTATTATACTTTTTTAGTGTTATTTGTGGGCCATTCTTTAAAAAACAATGTCTGGATTGTATTGTTTTTTTTTTTTTTGTTGTTTTTTTAATTTATTTTATATTATTTATTTATTTCCCTATAATATTATCTTTTTTTTCAATTTTGTATAGACCGTCTAAACCAATCCTCTTTTGGAGTCTGGTAACACTTTCCATTTTTTTTGTGTAGCGTTCTATTACTTTCATAAAAAAAATATTGAGAAAGTTGACGAGAGAGAGAGAGAGAGAGAGAGAGAGAGAGAGAGTTGCAAATAAGAAAAGTTTGCATAAAAAAGTGCTTGGTGCTAATTTTCGCGAGCAGGTATAAACATATAATTATAGAACTCTAGAAGTCTGTTAATTTGAGTTTTATTTAGTAGCACAATCATCAGGCATAAATGGTGAGAAAGTGGCTAATCAACCATATTTATACATGGTGTATAGTCACGTAGCAAGATGTTAGTTCACATGAGCGAAGAAGAGAATAAATGTGTATGCATATATATATGCTGTGTGTGTGTGTGTGTATAATATAATAAATATATATATATAAAGAAGAGAGATTTTAAAAAATTTGGTTCTTGGGATGAAACAAGAATTCACAGTGCTTCAACCACAATTTTGTAGGAGTTTATTTATTGTTGAATTTATTAAATATAAAAGTTTTTCATACAACTACCCCGGTTTCGGTTTATTTCACCAACGTCAGGTGCTAATCTCCTGGTGTTTTAATATGAATACATAAAGAGCTCCGCAATAATCAACGCGACGTAATTGCGGTCCATAAACCATAACAGCACAAAATAATCTTCAAAATAAACACCAGGAGATAGCAAGCCTGACGATGGTGAATAACCTAAACCTGGGTAGTTGCTTATGAAACTTTAATATTTAAAAAATTCTACAATATATAATATATATATATATTATATATATATGTGAAGAGAGGAAATAAATCCGACGGTATGTAATATATCAAGAAAATTGAAAAACCAGGTTTAAAATGGGTTAAGTGGTGAGTTTATTATTGGTCCGAGAGCCGTGCAGCAGTGATTTCGAGTCTATTAAATAGATCATCCTATCAGGCATAAGATAGAAATTATTATTCACGAAGATCGAGAAAAAGTGAGTGGTAATTCCTTCTTACTATCAGGATCTGTTTACAATCTATATATATATATGACTAAATTCAATTGTGTGAGATGTCATGTGTATTCACATCTTACCATAATGTGACTAGTAACAGCCACTAATGATATATTTGAATTAGTAGCTTTTATATCAAATTTACTGTCTGATATGTTTTACATACCCGACACATAAACTTCAAGTGATGGACTGTTCATAATTATGTTTTAGGATATTGTTGAATTATATATATATAGTCTTCCTCAAAAGAATATATATACAACTGTGTAATAAGTATACAATTGATTTTTTCTTAATATATACAGTATAGTAATGAATATAGCGTACACTTATATTCCTTTCAATATAACTATCTGAGACTATATTAGAGATATAATTTTCTTTTGAGAAATTTTTCAATCTTCATTCAAATTTACTCTGTACCAAATCTCATAAATCTTTAATGGGAAAATTATAAATTTAAACATTTTATTTCATAGTTGATTCTTTGTTTATCGGCTTTGAAGCCTTTAATTATTGCTATTAGTTTCCAAACATACATGTGAAACTCGGCATTTTAATAGAATGTCTAGCTATCAATATACAGCATTTCCTAGGCAGTCCTGTAGATTGTGAGTTTTTGGCATTATGTGAATGATGCAACAATAGAATACTTTTGTCGCTAATTGGCCAATTTTTAACTTTTGGTTTGCCATCGTACATTGTAACAGTGCATTGCCCTCACTCCATTCAATGCTGTCTATAAACACAGCTTTCCATTTATATGATTCAATCATTAAGTAAATATAGTTACCAATATCCCTCACACCGAGCGAGATGCTGACACAACGATAAATTGTATACGATGAAGTTTACTGGGAGTTTGAATTCAGCCAGTGATTTTGCTTCATAGACCGGGGATTTGGTTTAACCACAGGTACAGAGCCCAAGTCTTCCTTCTACTAATTTACACAAGTAGCCGCAGGGAGACGTAGGATTCATAGCTTTCCAATAGGGTTAATTAGCACTAGTGAAGAATGCAATTTTCATGTCCAGGAGTTTGAAGAACTACGGAGTGAACAAGGTCGATTCTCCCATGGCTATAACCATTACGAGAAACCTTCACGACACACGCGCTTGCCCGATATTTACATATGAGTAAGACAATGTATGGAATGCAACAGTTTTATTTGAGCAATAAGAATATGTTTAACTCCTAGGACACTCTTCTAATAGAATAAACAGCTATTAAAAAATATAATATGTATCATAGGCGGTAGAATAGTTGGTTTTCAGATTACTTCAACTATAATTTTCTTATCTTCTGGGTTTTTTCAATTTATTTTTTATAGCGGGGAGTCCCTGTTGGCGTAGTGGCAACTGTGAAACAATAGCGCGACATTTATGAAGCTGCAGTTCAAAACTCAGTCACTACCTAATCATACTGTTCACGTTTCAGAATAATACCTTGGAAGGTATGAACCCTCATTATGTCCCCCCGCTGTGGATTAAGACTAATATCGCATATGGATTCACTACTACAACTGATACTCTTTGGCCTAAATAAGCTATCGGAGGGTTGATATGGCATTAAATGCAAAATATCGACATCTAATGTATTATTCTTATTATTTATATAGGTCTGTATTAGAGTATGAAGTCTAAGATTAAGATTCTGCTAATGAGAGCCAGCTTTGTTGGCATTGCCCAGAGAAGGGCTGGTGAGTAACAATGAAAACAAAAGCACATCAATCTCTATCTCTTTTGCTCTAGATGCAAATGAGAAACTGAACGTTTTCTCGTATCCTCGTCCTGAAGGGTGTATTATTGTTCCACCATTGAAACCTCAATTTATGATGATTGAACAATGACATCATCACTACTCAGATGATTACTGCAGCTTCTGAATCCCTATTACAGTACAATTGATAATACGCATATAAACCAACGTGAGAAGAAAACACTTACTCAATAGAGTGTATCTACTCACAAATTTTTCCGCAGTATTTCCTTAAAAGATCTATAGCAGGACACATGTATAAGAGGACATTTCTGCAGACCATACGACACACTTCACGATCTCTTTGATAATTCTATTCTAATTTAAGGATTCGGCGTTCACAGGGCAGATAAGACGTCAATTCTGCGTTAATTTATACATAGATTGTTATTATACATTGATATTAATCTGATCCCAGGACTAACAATACATTTCCTTAATTCCAACTCTTAGTCCAACGCTCACTATATTCTTTTAACACAAAAATCGTAAGGTGCAGAACTTCTAACATGTACATGTCGCTCACCTCCAAAATGAGGTGTTATTATTTGATCGTGATTTACCAGCCATGTTATGTAAAAAATACTCTGCGATAGACCACTGTGGTTTATGTTATTCTTCAATACTTTACAAAAGTACTAGGTATCGTTATAGGAATTCCTAGACAGTCTAAGTTTTAATCTCTTTGATAAAATAATGTACTGAAATCGATAAGATTAGCAGTGTAGTATTCTATGAGCTTGCCATAAGAAAAAATCAAGAAGGCCGCAGAGATTTCGTGATGATTTTTTGGATTAGTAGTGCAGTCCTGGGACTAGCCACATATTTAGCTTTCGTATGATCCTGGGAAATATTATGGTTCCAACTAAGTTTTCTTAATATAGAGTTGGTGGGTTTTACTTATCAGATAGGCATTAATTAATCATGGGTATACACGAACGATATAATATGGTCCTAACTGCCTAGCTTAATTAACGCGTAATTCGTCGTGTCATATCTCGTTTCTAAAGAAAAACTATTGAATGTATTTACGTGCTAGCCGGTATGAAATCGGCGTGAGCGAGAAGATAAAGAAGGACATATACTAATACCATGGGATACCAGACCATGGACTAATGATTGTTGGCTGCGTGTAGTTGTTAAAGATGTTGTTGGTCTGTCCAGGGATTGCAGGCACATGTACTGATCGACGATACTCCTGTTAGCATATACTGAATATAACGAGAGAACTTAAGGCTAGACACTAATAAAGTGAGTGATAATGGTGTTTCACCAATTTTGCTAGTTTACGACATACATGTACACTTTATAAGTTTTTCAGTCATAATATATGAGTTGGAATAAAGACGTAAGCGGAGTGAAACATTATGAGTGAATGTCCAGAACACTGTTTAAACTCGCTAAAGAAGTTTGACCTTGTCACACTGCTGCGATGGACGTACACAGGAGGGATCTGTCTAAATAGCTATATAAATAGCTAATTGAGGTTACATGGGATGGCCTGGACACAAGGTCATTTTCATTAAGGTGGAGTTCAACAGGTTTGATCAGAGTTTTCCATCTCCTAGACTTGATGCCTAACACAAGGTTAAAGATCCCAATCTGCCCTAGCTAATTTCACCCGCATAGCCTGCGAGCATAAGTACGAATCATACTTTCCCAAGGTATTGACGCGTAGCTAAGCTGAAATGGCAGATTACCAAAACGTCCAGGCGCGCATTTGAACTCGGCGGTGCGATGCCTTCCCTATGGATTTTGAACCATAACCTCCCCACGACGCTTCCCTATGATTAACTACTCTATCACTTACTATGATATATGTAATTGACATTTTGATAAGGAAAGAAACAGCAGCGTCCAATAATCTTATTGTAGAATTAGCATTTATAAACTTGGTGTAAATCACCACCTGTTCCCTTGTAGCTACACTTGTTGCCTGCGTGACTCTCATCACGTCCTACCAAGGACAGTTAAGTCGGCCCCTTGTTGGACTCACTTCAGCCTTTGCAGAGCCAGTCGCCTGATTTAAGTAGTTTTTCTCGAAATTTTTGGAGATGAGCGCGTTGATATGAGTATTAGTTGGATATCACAGGAACTATTGGTACCTCATCTTATCTGATTATTGGTACAATATTGTACGATAATCACTAAGACTGATGAGGACAATAGTCAAGATATCCAAAATACCCTGTTAGTGTATTAAAGTTTTAATCATTATTCAGAGTTTCCTTTCTGGCAATACTGACAATGTTTACCTTCAATTTAATTTTAAATAATCCTGAAACTGGAAAAGAAAACTGAAAAAAGATTGGAATGACAAAGTGTCTAAAATTAAAAGTGTTGAAGATTATTAAGGTTTAAAAATATCTTAAACTCTTAACATCCGTTGAGATTTTCTAAGTCCAGAGCCACAAATCCTTATAAACGATTTTATCAAAAGGCTAAAATGGACTGTTTCATTAAAAGTTAGCTGTTTTTTTTCCATAAATTTAAAGACTTTAAATATGTTTATATTACATTTGAAAACAAAAGCTATCATTATTGGGCTAGATTAAGAAAAATGAATGAACTTTCGGACAAGTGGAATGAGGTGGCTATAGGATGTAGAGTTTTAAAGCAAGTTATCTCCCTTGGTAAAATGTCAGTCAAACAGTGTTATGTTTTTAATATTTCTATAGATTAATCAATCTGAGAATAAGTATCAGAAATTTACTGAACATTACAATATTATTATTTCAGCTATAATTATCATTTTGTTTGTTCCTATCTCAGTGTTTATAGAGACCCTTTTTACTAACATATTTTTGGTCCTATATTCTTATACACAATACATTTGTTTTATCTTAACCCTGAGTGTATTTTCATTTTTGAATTTCTTCATCTATTTTTTGTTTTTGTATGGTTTTGTATTAATAAAAAAAAAGAAAGAAAAGAAAGACAGACTTGATCATGTTTTTTCCACGCTTTTTTTGGAGTGTACTAAAGATCGTCTCCTAGTGGATTTTTGTTTTTTTGGGGGTTTTAAAAATAAAGCCACCCTTTTAAATAATAGAGCAAACTAGAAAAGAAAGAAAAAAAGAAAGGAAAAGAATGATCTAAGAAAGAATAAAGTGTTGTGTATATAATAGCTGGTAATGATATGAGATTGAGGATTCTATGGAGAAGAAATCAATGTGCCTGAAAGGAACACGATACCAGATAGTCTTGGCAGGTAAAGTCTAAGCATCTGTTTTAAGAATTATGTAACATGAGGTTGTTTCCTCCCTTAATAACATTGAGTTTAATTATTATGGAGATAGTTTGAAGACCTTGTTTCTATGCTTGCATTTCAATCAATAAATTTATAAATTGATTACTTTCAAGTAATAGATTTAAAACTATGACTTCCATCTATATATTGCGTTCAATGTTTACTTCTCAATTTTGAATTTAAAATATTTTTACTTTTTAAAAAAAGAAACAAAAAAACATTCAACATTTTAGTTAGCAATAATTATTTTCATCTTTGATAATAACAAAAATATGTGTGTGTGTGTAATGTAAGGTAATCCAAATGACTAGTAATAAGGGAATGATTCTATTTGGGATCAATCAAAAACTCACTGTTACAACCATACTGTATGCTCTTGTAGGTTGCAAAACTTATATACTCATTTAAGAATTTTATAATCTCTAAAAGCTCAATGTTAATAATCAATAAATTAGATTATATACAGATAACATATTAAACTTTCAAAGAAAGATTTTTCAATAAATTAAATATATACAAAGCATACATTTAACTTTCAAAAAAAGATTTTCAATAAATTAAATTATTATACAGCAACATTTAACTTTCAAAGAAAGATTTTTCAATAGAAGGAAGAGTTATATACAACAACATTAACTAAAGATATTTCAATAATAAATTATAACAAAGACATTAACTTCAAAGAAAGATTTTTCAATAAATTTTGAATATATCAGCAACATTTAACTTTCAATAAAAGATTTTTTTTTTTTTTTTTTTTTTTAAATTTGTAAAACCCATAAAACCCGTCTGATGAGGCTGAAATTCATTTTTGAGTCTGGGTTGAAATAAAAATATACGGCGAACGTTCTTAAGTTTTCTTTCTTTGAAAGTTATATTATAGTATATATAGATATAGATATATAGATGCTAATAGTTTTTAAATATGTGTCCCTAAATGCAGATATTGATTTGAATGCTTTCCTGGGAAATTTGGTGGTCAACTAAAGCCATCTCGCCCCTACCTTGTACCTTTTGATTGAAATGTATGGACGCATGGATATGATTTACTGTGTCCTTTTATGATTTTTATGTGTCAGGATGCAACAAGCATACCTATCAGATCCAAGTGTTGTGTTGTGGTTAATGTGTGTATATAATATAGTATATATATATATATATATATAATATAATAATATTATAATTTAAAAAACAACAATTTATAAACCAAGCAATACAAGTTCAACCATTACAATGTTTCTTAACTTCTTATAACATCCTATAACCGCCTCATTCCGCCGTGCCAGAAGTCACATTCATTTTCCTAATCTGCCCCAAATGAATAGTCTTTGATTAAGGGAAAATAAAGGTAACTTTAAATGAAAAGGCCATTTTAGCCTTATAGGAACAGGGCTCTGACTTGGAAATTCTCAACAGGATGTTAAGAGTTAAGAATGAAAGTGCATGATTAGCAAACTACACACAACTGCAACACTGCAATATGTGAGTTTGATTCCATTCATGCTATTAATTCACTTCAGACTAATATCCCCTACTGTTCTTCTATAAGGATTTTGGCATTAAATAACACGTGAGATTGATATGCCATTAAAAACAAGAATTAAATCAATTAACCCATTGCAGATCATTTCTGATACCTAAATTTTAGTCAATAATTAGTGAGTCACACCATACACAAGATACAAATTTGTGTGTGGAAATAGTGGTGTAAATTATTCAGTGTTAATTTAAAGTTGAAAATGAGGTTATTTTCCTTTTTTATTTTACTATGATCAGTTTTTACCTTGATGCCTGCACATTATCACTAAAATTTTAAAAAATGAATGTTTAACAAAACATATTCTTCCATAAAGTGTTGAGGCTAATGAACTTAGTCTTTACAAATATGTTACTAAAAAATACATTGCAAGATAATGTTAGTATAGAAAAATCATGTTAGCTATAAAAGACATTAGAATAATGTTAATAATAAAATACATTAGATATGTTAAATAAAATATAACATTGTAGATAATGTTAAATAAAAATACATTCCAGATGTGGTTTAAAATAAAAAATATATTGCAAATAATGTTAGTATAAATACATTCAGTGAATGTTACTTTAGAAAATATGTTGTAAATAATGTCTTAAAAAAAAAAAAAAGAGGCAAGTAGGACTTTGTTTTGTTTTTCTTTTTTAATTTTTTGTAATTTATTATTTAAAAAAAATTTTTTTTTAAGTAAGAATACTATTTAATAACTGATGGGGCATACCTTTTCCAAAAAAAAAAGGAACATAATTCCTGATCAAATGAAAATGTAGAATCATCTAAAAAATTCACATAATTTCAGTCTCCAGCAATTTTCCAAAAGGGTACAGTTTTTTTAGTGGAATTTAGACATGGTTATTTTCATTGTCTCAAGGCATTATTACAATGGTGCTAACTGGCATTTTCCACATTTGTTTTAAACAAAATTGGTGTGAGCCACTGAAGTATCATTTAACATCTTTTTTTTAAAATGTGTTATTGTAAGGTTATATTCAAATTATTGGTCAGTTTTTGTATTATTATTGATTCTCCAAATATTAAATAGATAATATTAATTGACAGTTTATTTCAGAATGTTATTCATAGTTTAAATAATTGGATAGATTTTTTTTTTCCTCCCAATACACAATTTTACACCCTTGCATACACACAAACAAAATGGAATATTGTTTGATAATAGTCATATTTTTCAGTGTATAAGACACTTTTTTTTTTTTTAATCATTTTCAGTGTATAAATCTTATTTTCAGAAAGAAATAAAATACAAATGATGAAACTGGTTGGCTGAGTTAGATTTAGATTTATTGCTATGCACATATTGAATAGTAAATAGAAATCTCCTTGTTTAGATCTCTACTTGTAATCTCCTCGTATAAGTGAATTGACTAACTTAAACTTTTATGATAAACAAATTAAAATTAAATTTAAAAAAAAAACACTTTTCAAATATACGGAAAGTAGACAGTTTTCTTAGTAAAACAGTGTTTTGTTTTTATTTTAATTCCTGACCATTGACAATCCCTTTCTTCCTCATTTGCAATGCATTTCTATAGTAAATGTTGGCACTGTTCTGTCTGTAACATTTGCATTAATTCCTTTTTTTTATATATCTTATTATAATGGAGATTGTATTTTTCTGTCTGTAACCGAAACTATATTACTACTCAAGTTACAATTCCCCTTAGTTATGACATCACATTCTCAATGATTTTATTTTCATTTAAACCTTAATTATCAAATAAATTGTTTTACATCATTAAGACTGTTGACCATATCTATATACTAATAATATGCAATTGTATTTATATATACAACAAAATAGCATTTACAGTGTGAACGGGAAGGCTTATTTGCATATTGATATAAAATTTTTATTTTAATAAATATGTACTTAGTATTATAGATTTCAAATTGTTTTGGTTTATCTTAATGAATATGAGCAAAAATCTTGTGGGATAAATCTTAAAAGAAATCCATTAACAAGAAGAAATAACTGTAATATTATCATTTACTTCCTATTTTAATAAATAGTTAAATTAGGAAAATTTACCAATGAAAGAGAGGAGTAA
The DNA here is from genome assembly GCA_023376005.1 of Doryteuthis pealeii. NCBI lineage: Eukaryota > Metazoa > Mollusca > Cephalopoda > Myopsida > Loliginidae > Doryteuthis > Doryteuthis pealeii. The sequence goes on from CM042155.1 coordinate 74,436,765, forward strand.
TGGAAAATGATGGAATAGTTAGTTTCAAAGTTTTCATTTTTCGATTATACCCCTCTGTTCAAATCTTTTTATCTGCATTCTTAGTCAGTTTCATTAGCCTCTAATTTAACATATTTATTATATCAAAACTTAAATACTGCACCCGGAGGTGCATATATTTGCTAGTATATATATACACATCAATTGAAAATTACTCAAAAAAAGAAAAATATTGCAAAAATTTAGAACCAGACTGTCATGTTACTACACATGTGCACTGCAGGCAACCTTAATTTCAGACAAAAAATTTCAAGAAATAACCTTGTTCTCTTGTGTTATACTCAACCACTTCCTTTATATATATATATAATATATATAATATATATATATATATATAATATAAATATTTGTGAATTTTTAAATATAAAAGTTTTTCATAAGCAACTACCCAGGTTTCAGGTTATGTCAGGTTGTTACACAAATCTCTTCAAATAAACACCGGAGATTGAGCAGCCTGACGATGGTGAAATAACCTGAAACCTGGGTAGTTGCTTAGAAAAACTTTTATTTAAAAAACTCACAAATATAATAAAGCCCTACAAATTTGTGGTTGAGCACTGTGATTTCTCTTTGTTTCATCCCAAAACAAAATTTTTAAATAATATATATATATATATATATATATGCTTCTAAATTAGGATAATCCTGTACCCTTATTCAGTCATTTCTTTTGAAAATGTTTTTTTCCTGTAATAAGCTTGTGACCTGACAATAAATCCTGGACAAATAGATTGATGTTTTTCTGCAGATAGAAGAAATTAGTCTCATATGTCTCAAAGAAACTAGGGATCTGAACCTTTACATCATGATCATTATGGTATTTGTGCGGTCCTCTGTAGACAAATTTATATCTAATATATGATTCTTACTTTTATGCCTGTTATATCTGCAAGTGTCCTACTTTGTGTTGTTTGTTTGTTTCCTTGTTTTTTTTTTTTTTTTTGGTAATTTATGAGAAGTGCGTCCCGGTCCACTGCCTCCGAAATTGCTGCCCAGTGAATTTAAAATAACGACCCAAGCTTCGGCGCCACATCGGTGTTACTTGAAAGAAAACAACCAACTTAGGCGTTAAATGAGGGGGGGTCTCTTTTTGTCTTAATTCTGTTTATTTATAGAAATTTTCGTAATTCGTGTTTAATTTATCGTAATTTGTCGTAATTCTGTTTATTCATCATAATAAAAGAAAATCTTAGTATTTAATGATAGATAATATGAAGATGGATAATTTTGAATTAGACTGAGGATAGATAGATAGATAAACAATAGGTAACACCTATTTACCCCGTGAAATTTAAACTCCCCTAATTTTAACACAATAAACTTGCAGAAGCTTGCGGTCGTTATTTTAAAATTTCACCGCAGGAATTTTGGAGGCAGGGGACCGGGACGCACTTCCTCAAAATTACCTTTTTTTTCTTTTTTTTTTTTTCTTTTTTCTTTTTTTCCTTGTACACTCATTATCCAAGGTTGGATTTTCTAACTCAGCCAACCTTAGAAGTTAGATGTCTCTTGAGTCACTTCAAATGATCTTTGTCCAGAAACAATAAAGAAAAATGTATATTTTATGATCAAAACACTTTTTTTCCCCAACATACCCACATGTATACTGAGTTCAAAATCCTAGATGAGTTTCTTTGCATTTCACATAGCACTAATACCTTGGGAAAGTATGAATCCTACTATCTCTCTTCCAGCTATAGTAAATAGTAGGGCGAACTGGGCTCTTTAACCTTAGTGGGCAACCAGTCTAGAAAGGACACTCTTAATTCAACACCGTTAAACTCCACTTAAGAAATTGATCATGTGTCATCCTACTTGTGTAGAGGAATTGTATATATATATATATATATATATGAATATATATATATATATATATATATAAGTATCCAATTGCCGCTTTTTTCTGCTGCAGTGGTATCAGTGAATAATCCAAAAAATTCTCATATATTAAAAATATAGAGCAGTAATATATATATATATATATACCATGTAAAAGGTCTCAATTTCATTGTATAGTTTAAAGCAAGTCGGTTTTACAATGAAAAAGTTATTTGAATGTATTTTATTGAAAGCACATGCTTCATCTTTAAAATCTCATTCAGGAAGTAATGCTTATCTTGCTTTTATTTAATCATAATTATATATAAATGAAGCTGGTCCTCTGTGGATCACATCCCTGCTCCTCCACATAGTCACCGTTTCTCTCAATAGCAATGTTCCACCTTCGAATGAGAGCATGTATTCCTGTCCATAAATTCTGTGACTGTTTCTTTGAGCCAATTCTTCACTATAGATTTCACGTACTCATCACTGGAATAATGTTTGCCTCTCAAACCCTCTTTCATGGAGCTGAAGAGAGGCAAACATTATTCCAGTAACGAAGAAGTGAAATCTGTAGTGAAGAAGTGGCTTTTTAGGCTTTTCTAATTTCAAGCTCTTTGGCTCTCTTATACATAGGCTAATAGTTGTATGTATAACATTTATTGTTACATAATAATTGGATCCCATAATCTTTTTAAGGTAGTGTAAGAAATCATTATGGCGATCAGTACAGATGGCCTGAGAGTGAGTGGACAATGCTTGACCTCACTCTGACCTTGCTTTGCGGGATAAACCGTGTGAGCCGGGAACCCAATAGAAGGCCCTTCGGTTTAAGGAGTAAGCAACTCAGTTAGCAGTTAGAACTTAAAAGCCAAGCTAGCAAGATGTAAGGATCCGGCGCGCATTGTCTGGTTGGGGATTTCGAATAAAGTAACATCATCGTAAATCGAAGTCTTGTGTTTATTTACTAAAACTACCAATGACACAGGCTTCTGATAACAAGAAATCACAGAGAAACCAGACCCGGAATCCTCAATAGAAGACCAGACAAGACTTAAGAAGCAAGCTGGCCAAAAGAATAGACGACCAGAGTAAGAAGAAGTAAGAGGTATATATATTTATATGCTGATTTGGTAAAGCGAAATACCATAATAACAATACCTATTTAGTGCCGGTAAAGAAGGGCTATGCAACATTATGAGAACACCAAAAAGTTATTTTTAATGAAGGGCCGCAATTTGCTATGTATCTATTTACCTAACCCCTCTGCACCTGGTGTGAATTTAGTTATCCTTCTCCAGTCTGGTTACCTTGGTCAGGTAAAGGACCCAGTCTGCCTACTATTTACCTATAGCTTGAGGGACATATAGTACAACATGAAAGAACAGTTTTGTCCAGGATTTGAACTCGGTCATCAATTCCATTTCCTTCTATGATAAACATTACACTAAGTGCACCTCCTGCAATTACAATGTATGTTGATGTTTTGCTCTTTCATTGCTTTGGAAAAATTATGCCGCCTATACAGGCATGAAATCAGAAATTAAAAACATTGTTTCTGATAATTATAGGAAAACAAAAAGCATAAATACCTACACATATATGGTAACTGTCTCCATTTTCATATATCATCAATCTGTTCCTATGGTGGATATGTTTGGACTAGCCTAGCTTACCTTTTGTAGAGAGTGATGCGCAGGTCAAGGACTATTTATACACTGCTGTTTAGAAACCTCTGGGTGATTACGGGACTGTGAAGATTACGGAACACATTATTAACCGTCTAGCTCAATGTTTTAGCAGTCTGTTGCGAGTTACTCTATGTCTGGTGCAAACTCTAGTTGAATGTACTAGTATACTGAATATTGTATGATCCAGTATTTGGATGTACTAGTATACTGAATATTGTATGATCCAGTATACAACAGTAGGAAACTAAAAACAATCAGGGTTGCGTTTTGTATGATTGTAAATTGAACTGTATCTTGGAAAATAGTGTTGCAACAACAGGTACTACAGTTAGTGAAACAGTAAAATAGGTTTTTGTTCCAATTTTGAAAAGTGGTTTGTATTTGTGTGCTCAAAATACAAAACAAATCGAGAAAAATGCAGAAAATTTGTATCCATGCATCCCAGTGTTTTTTTGTTTTTTTTTCTTCCCCCACCATTTCTATCTAACTGTAAATACATTTTCAGTATTTTTCCCTTGGAAATGAATTACACTATATGGGGTACAGGTAGGGGTTAGACAGCTTTAGTGGTATTTACCACATACCCCACGTGTTACGGGTTAGACACAAGCCCTATTAATGTGGGACCACTCACAGTCGTGATTCGTGAGTGGTGGTGCAAAAAATACTTTGATCCTGTCGGCATTCCCCTCAGGGGGGCGCAGGCACTGGGCAATAAATCCAGCCCTACCCCTTTAAATCAAGGGAGCAGGTGTTGCCTGGGGGGATAGCCCTCTGGGATCAATGCTGTTAGACAGCTTTAGTGTTCATAGATAAAAACTCTACAATTTATTTAGAAACTTAAGTTGGGACCCATCAAATTTCCCGGGACTCATTCAAATCAAATTCATGCATCCCAGGACACACTAATTTAAAAAGCTATCAGCATCAACTGTCACTTAACTGTTAAATCCTATACCACCTCATTCCACCCGCCAGAAGTCTCATTCATTTTCCCAACCCGTCCCAAACAATAGCGTTGTTTAGATGTAATATTAATATATTTAGAAGTCTTTGATTTAAAGGAAATAACAGGTAACTTTAAGATGCAAAGGTCATTTTTTTGATATATCGTTATAGAAATGCCTGGACTTTGAAAATTCTCAACAGGATGTTAAGTGTTAAAGAAATCAACATTATGCTTTCTTTTGAAAAGGCTGAATTCACATCAAAGTGTGTGACTCACTCTTAAACAACTGAGAAATTAAGATTATTGTTGATTATTTGGACTATTCTCCTCATCTTTATTGTTATCTTCACAATGTTTAGGCCTATGTGCCCTCCCACCCTCTTCAGGTATTTCTTGTCGGACTCTGGAATCTTCTCTTCGAACTTGGGAACCTTCATGTTGTAATCGGGAGCGTCACAGAACTTCGAACGCGGACCTTTATTCAATCCACAGTGTAGACTGTTCTCATTCTGTTAACCAAATTCAAAATTCAAAGAAATAGATATCTTGTTTGTCTGAATTTCTGTTAAGGAATTACATGTTAATGTATTCAGAATTATTTCTTCATCTTGGTGTTTTGTTATAGTCTTAATGCTTCAGCATTTGTACTGTTTTAGTCTTCTGGAATTTCAAATTGAACTTTTTATTCAATCCATAAGGATATATTTTTCTGTTCTGCTGTCCATACTCAGAGGATATTTTGTATCAGTGAATTTGTCGAGATATTGTTTGCCTGTCTCTACCTCTGAACCAAAGTATTTGGTTTTGGGCAAACTACTTGGTCCAGGGATTTGAACTTACTATAAACATAAACTAGATCTACTTTGACCAACACTTTTATCCAGTGGGCCATTGTCTCATGGAACTATGCCAAGACGCTTAAAAGTGTCTGAGGATAAAATGGAAAGTAGAGAAATTAAATTGGATTTTTTTAAAATGCTAACAAGTTAATCTTGAACATCACAAAAATTAAAATTTGTCTCAAAAATATACCTATCTCTATCTCTCTATCTATATCTATCTATCTATCTCTATCTATCTATCTCTCTCTCTATCTATCTATCTATCTATCTATCTATATCTCTCTAAAAAACAAAAAGCTATAATATTAATAAAATGGAAATGAACATGTTTGACTATGACCCTGTTATTACCTCAAATAAATAATGGACCCTTCCGTTTGGATTATGAGAAAAGAAGGGAAGCAAAAGAATATATTACATGCCAGAGTGAAAAAAAAAAAAAAAGAGAAAGTATGTGATAACACTATACATCAGACGCTTATCATCTGCTTCAGTGAAATTGAAGGAATTAAAGAACGAAGGGAAGATAGAGAAAGAAATAGAAGTAACAGATAGAAATAAGTAAAGGAAAAGACAGTAAGTACACCTATTTTGATAAAAAATTTATGGAAGATTTTTTTTTTTTTTTTTTTTTTTTTTGATAAATACTGCGATATTTCTTAAATAATAGAAATTTTCTAAAAGTCAAAATATCAATAAATCATAACATTCATGTTTTAATCAATAATTTGTCCCATAGATGGGATGGAACATAAATAGTGATGAAGGTTGCTCACATTCCCCAAACTCCAAAACTGGAACCTCACCATCAGAGTTTAACGTCATTCCCAGGACATGTAGAACGCATCTAGACCATATGATAAAAGGGTTGGGGCTTGCAATAATGGCAATAGGGTTGGAAAATCATATAGGTGATAGGGCTTGACGTGACCAGCTGATTGATCGAGGGGCTCTCCGACTGCCCGTCTAGCCAAGATTGGGCCAAGTGGAGTATTGCATGTCATGAACTGCTCATCCACCTATAATTTTTTGAGTAAATTATTTTATAGATTATCATTATTATTCATTATTACTTATTACTGACTTCCATATAAATAAATAAATAAATAAGAGCCAGTTCAGATTTAATGTTCGGTTTATTTTCATCCGTTACTGAATAAGTACAAAACATTTTTGTTAAAACTGAATGATATATTGACTTTTAGAAAATTCTATTATTTAAGAAATATCGCAGTATTTATCAAAAAAAAAAAAAAAAAAAAAAAAATCTTCCCATAAATTTTTTTTATCAAAATAGGTGTACTTACTGTCTTTCCTTTACTTATTTCTATCTGTTACTTCTATTTCTTTCTCTATCTTCCCTTCGTTTCTTTAATTCCTTTCATTTCACTGAAGCAGATGATAAGCGTCTGATGTATAGTGTTATCACATACTTTCTCTTTTTTTTTTTTTTTCACTCTGGCATGTAATATATTCTTTTGCTTCCTTTCTTTTCTCATAATCCAAACGGAAGGGTCCATTATTTATTTGAGGTAATAACAGGGTCATAGTCAAACATGTTCATTTCCCATTTTATTAATATTATAGCTTTTTGTTTTTTTAGAGAGATATAGATAGATAGATAGATAGATAGATAGAGAGAGAGATAGATAGATAGAGATAGATAGATAGATATAGATAGAGAGATAGAGAGATAGGTATATTTTTGAGACAAATTTTAATTTTTTGTGATGGTTCAAGATTAACTTGTTAGCATTTAAAAAAATCCAATTTAATTTCTCTACTTTCCATTTTATCCTCAGACACTTTTTAAGCGTCTTGGCATAGTTCCATGAGACAATGGCCCACTGGATAAAAGTGTTGGTCAAAGTAGATCTAGTTATATGTTTATAGTAAGTTCAATCCCTGGACCAAGTAGTTTGCCAAAACCAAATACTTTGGTTCAGAGGTAGAGACAGGCAAACAATATCTCGACAAATTCACTGATACAAAATATCCTCTGAGTATGGACAGCAGAACAAGAAAAATATATCCTTATGGATTGAATAAAAAGTTCAATTTGAAATTCCCAGAAGACTAAACAGTACAAATGGCTGAAGCATTAAGACTATAACAAACACCAAGATTGAGAAATAATTCTGAATACATTAACATGTAATTCCTTAACAGAAATTCAGACAACAGATATCTATTTCTTTGAATTTTGAATTTGGTTAACAGAATGAGAACAGTCTACCACTGTGGATTGAATAAAGGGTCCGGTTCGAAGTTCTGTGACGGCTCCCGATTACAACATGAAGGTTCCCAAGTTCGAAGAGAAGATTCCAGAGTCCGACAAGAAATACCTGAAGAGGGTGGGAGGGCACATAGGCCTAAACATTGTGAAGATAACAATAAAGATGAGGAGAATAGTCCAAATAATCCAACAATAATCTAATTTCTCAGTTGTTTAAGAGTGAGTCACACACTTTGATGTGAATTCAGCCTTTTCAAAAGATAGCATAATGTTGATTTCTTTAACACTTAACATCCTGTTGAGAATTTTCAAAGTCCAGAGCATTTCTATAACGATATATCAAAAAATGACCTTTGCATCTAAAGTTACCTGTTATTTCCTTTAAATCAAAGACTTCTAAATATATTTAATATTACATCTAAACAACGGCTATTGTTTGGGACGGGTTGGGAAAATGAATGAGACTTCTGGCGGGTGGAATGAGGTGGTATAGGATGTTAACAGTTAAGTGACAGTGATGCTGATAGCTTTTTAAATTAGTGTGTCCTGGGATGCATGAATTTGATTTGAATGAGTCCCCGGGAAATTTGATGGGTCCCAACTTAAGTTTCTTAATAAATTGTAGAGTTTTTATCTATGAACAACTAAAGCTGTCTAACAGCATTGATCCCAGAGGGCTATCCCCCCAGGCAACACCTGCTCCCTTGATTTAAAGGGGTAGGGCTGGATTTATTGCCCAGTGCCTGAGGCGCCCCCCTTGAGGGGGAATGCCGACAGGATCAAAGTATTTTTTTGCACCCACCACTCACGAATCACGACTTGTGAGTGGTCCCACATTAATAGGGCCTTGTGTCTAACCCGTACACGTGGGGTATGTGGTAAATACCACTAAAGCTGTCTAACCCCTACCTTGTACCCCATATAGTGTAATTCATTTCCAAGAAAATACTGAAATGTATTTACAGTTAGATAGAAATGGTGGGGGAAGAAAAAAAAACAAAAAAAACACTGGGATGCATGGATACAAATTTTCTGCATTTTTCTCGATTTGTTTTTGTATTTTGAGCACACAAATACAAACCACTTTTCAAAATTGGAACAAAAACCTATTTTACTGTTTCACTAACTGTAGTACCTGTTGTTGCAACACTATTTTCCAAGATACAGTTTCAATTTACAATCATACAAAACGCAACCCTGATTGGTTTTAGTTTCCTACTGTTGTATACTGGATCATACAATATTCAGTATACTAGTACATCCAAATACTGGATCATACAATATTCAGTATACTAGTACATTCAACTAGAGTTTGCACCAGACATAGAGTAACTCGCAACAGACTGCTAAAACATTGAGCTAGACGGTTAATAATGGTTCCGTAATCTTCACAGTCCCGGTAATCACCCAGAGGTTCTAAAACAGCAGTGTATAAATAGTCCTGGACCTGCGCATTCACTCTCTACAAAAGGTAAGCTAGGCTAGTCCACAACACATATCCACCATAGGAACAGATTGATGATATATGAAAATGGAGACAGTTACCATATATGTGTAGGTATTTATGCTTTTGTTTTCCTTATAATTATCAGAAAACAATGTTTTTAATTTCTGATTTCATGCCTGTATAGGCGGCATAATTTTTCCAAAGCAATGAAAGAGCATAAACATCAACATACATTGTAAATTGCAGGAGGTGCACTTAGTGTAATGTTTATCATAGAAGGAAATGGAATTGATGACCCGAGTTCAAATCCTGGACAAAACTGTTTCTTTCATGTTGTACTATATGTCCCCCCTCAAGCTATAGGTAAATAGTAGGGCAGACTGGGTCCTTTAGCCTTGACAAGGTAACCAGACTGGAGAAGGATAACTAAATTCACACCAGGTGCAGAGGGGTTAGGTAAATAGATACATAGCAAATTGCGGCCCTTCATTAAAAATAACTTTTTGGTGTTCTCATAATGTTGCATAGCCCTTCTTTACCGGCACTAAATAGGTATATGTTATATACTGGTATTTTCGCTTTACCAAATCAGCATATAACATTATATACCTTTCTTACTTCTTCTTACTCTGGTCGTCTATTCTTTTGGCCAGCTTGCTTCTAAGGTCTTGTCTGGTCTTCTATTGAGGATTCCGGGTCTGGTTTCTCTTGGGATTTCTTGTTATCAGAAGCCCTGTGTCATTGGTAGTTTTTAGTAATAAACACAAGACTTCGATTTACGATGATGTTACTTTATTCGAAATCCCCAACCAGACAATGCGCGCCGATCCTTACATCTTGCTAGCTTGGCTTTTAAGTTCTAACTGCTAACTGAGTTGCTTACTCCTTAAACCGGAAGGGCCTTCTATTGGGGTTCCCGGCTCACACGGTTTATCCCGCAAAGCAAGGTCAGAGTGAGGTCAAGCATTGTCACTCACTCTCAAGGCCATCAGCTGTACTGATCGCCATAATGATTTCTACACTACCTTAAAAAGATATTAGGGATCCAATTATTATGTAACAATAAATGTTATACATACAACTATTGCCTATGTATAAAGAGAGCCAAAGAGCTTGAAATAGAAAAGCCTAAAAGCCACTTCTTCACTACAGATTTCACTTCTTCGTTACTGGAATAATGTTTGCCTCTCTTCAGCTCCATGAAAGAGGGTTTGAGAGGCAAACATTATTCCAGTGATGAGTAAGTGAAATCTATAGTGAAGAATTGGCTCAAAGAACAGTCAACAGAATTTTATGGGACAGGAATACATGCTCTCATTCGAAGGTGGAACATTGCTATTGAGAGAAACGGTGACTATGTGGAGGAGCAGGGATGTGATCCACAGAGGACCAGCTTCATTTATATATAATTTATTGATTTAATATAAAAGCAAGATAAGCATTACTTTCCTGAATGAGATTTTAAAGGATGAAGCATGTGCTTTCAATAAAATACATTCAAATAACTTTTTCATTGTAAAACCGACTTGCATTTAAACTATACAATGAAATTGAGACCTTTTACATGGTGTATATATATATATATATATTACTGCTCTATATTTTTAATATATTGAGAATTTTTGGATTATTCACTGATACCACTGCAGCAGAAAAAAAGCGGCAATTGGATACTATATATATATATATATATATATATATATATATATAATATATATATATAACAATTCCTCTACACAAGTAGGATGTGACACATGATCAATTTCTTAAGTGGAGTTTAACGGTGTTGAATTAAGAGTGTCCTTTCTAGACTGGTTGCCCCACTAAGGTTAAAGAGCCCAGTTCGCCCTACTATTTACCTATAGCTGGAAGGAGAATAGTAGGATTCATACCTTTCCCAAAGGTATTAGTGCTATGTGAAATGCAAAGAAACTCATCTAGGATTTGAACTCAGTATACATGGTGTATGTTGGGGGAAAAAAAAAGTGTTTTGATCATAAAATATACATTTTTCTTTATTGTTCTGGACAAAGATCATCTTGAAGTGACTCAAGAGACATCTAACTTCTAAGGTTGGCTGAGTTAGAAAATCCAACCTTGGATAATGAGTGTACAAGGAAAAAAAGAAAAAGAAAAAAAAAAAAGAAAAAAAAAAGGTAATTTATGAGGAAGTGCGTCCCGGTCCCTGCCTCCAAAATTCTGCCGGTGAATTTAAAATAACGACCGCAAGCTTCTGCAAGTTTCATTGTGTTAAATATAGCGGGGAGGTAAATTTCACGGGGTAAAATAGGTGTTACCTATTGTTTATCTATCTATCTATCTCAGTCTATTCAAAATTATCCATCTTCATATCTATCTATCTATTAAATACTAAGATTTTCTTTTATTATGATGAATAACAAGAATTACGACAAATTACGATAAATAAACACGAATTACGAAAAATTTCTATAAAATAAACAAGAATTAAGACAAAAAGAGACCCCCCCCCAATACATTTAACGCCCTAAGTTGGTTGTTTTCTTTCAAGTAACACCGATGTGGCGCCGAAGCTTGGGGTCGTTATTTTAAAATTCACTGGGCAGCAATTTCGGAGGCAGTGGACCGGGACGCACTTCCTCATAAATTACCAAAAAAAACAAAAAAAAAACAAGGAAACAAAACAAACAACACAAAGTAGAGACACTGCAGATATAACAGGCATAAAAAGTAAGAATCATATATTAGATATAAATTTGTCTACAGAGGACCAGCACAAATACCATAATGATCATGATGTAAAGGTTCAGATCCCTAGTTTCTTTGAGACATATGAGACTAATTTCTTCTAATCTGCAGAAACATCAATCTAATTTGTCCAGGATTTATTGTCAGGTCACAAAGCTTATTACAGGAAAAAAACATTTTCAAAAGAAAATAGACTGAATAAGGGTACAGGATTATCCTAAATTTAGAAGGCATATATATATATATATATATATATATATTTAAAAATTTGTTTTGGGATGAAACAAAGAAATCACAGTGCTCAACCACAAATTTGTAGGGGCTTTATTTATTTGTTGAGTTTTTTTAAATATAAAAGTTTTTCATAAGCAACTACCCAGGTTTCAGGTTATTTCACCATCGTCAGGCTGCTCAATCTCCTGGTGTTTATTTGAAGAGATTTTGTGTTAACAACCTGACATAACCTGAAACCTGGGTAGTTGCTTATGAAAAACTTTTATATTTAAAAAATTCAACAAATATATTATATATATATATATAATATATATATATATATATATATATATATATAAAAGGAAGTGGTTGAGTATAACACAAGAGAACAAGGTTATTTCTTGAAATTTTTTGTCTGAAATTAAGGTTGCCTGTGCAGTGCACATGTGTAGTATACATGACAGTCTATGGTTTCTAAATTTTGCAATATTTTCTTTTTTTGAGTAATTTTCAATATTGATGTGTATGTTATATATACTAGCAAATATATGCACCCTCCGGGTGCAAGTATTTAAGTTTTGATATAATAAAATATGTTAAATTAGAAAGGCTAATGAAACTGACTAAGAATGCAGATAAAAAGATTTGAAACAGAGGGGGTATAATCGAAAAATAGAACAACTTTGAAACTAACTATTCATCATTTTCCATTACTCCCTCTTTCATTGGTAAATTTTCCTAATTTAACTATTTAGTTAAAATAGGAAGTAAATGATAATATTACAGTTATTTCTTCTTGTTAATGGATTCTTTTTAAGATTTATCCCAAGATTTTTGCTCATATTCATTAAGATAAACCAAACAATTTGAAATCTATAATACTAAGTACATATTTATTAAAATAAAAATTTTAATATCAATATGCAAATAAGCCTTCCCGTTCACACTGTAAACTGCTATTTTGTTGTATATATAAATACAATTGCATATTATTAGTATATAGATATGGTCAACAGTCTTAATGATGTAAAACAATTTTATTGATAATTAAGGTTTAAATGAAAATAAAATCATTGAGAATGTGATGTCAATAACTAAGGGAATTGTAACTTGAGTAGTAATATAGTTTCGGTTACAGACAGAAAAACATACAATCTCCATTATAATAAGATATATAAAAAAAAAGGAATTAATGCAAATGTTACAGACAGAACAGTGCCAAACATTTACTATAGAAATGCATTGCAAATGAGGAAGAAAGGGATTGTCAATGGTCAGGAATTAAAATAAAAACAAAACACTGTTTACTAAGAAAACTGTCTACTTTCCGTATATTTGAAAAGTGTTTTTTTTTTAAATTTAATTTTATATTTGTTTATCATAAAAGTTTAAGTTAGTCAATTCACTTATACGAGGAGATTAACAAGTAGAGATCTAAACAAAGGAGATTCTATTTACTATTCAATATGTGCATAGCAATAAAATCTAAATCTAACTCAGCCAACCAGTTCATCATTTGTATTTTATTTTCTTTCTGAAAATAAGATTGATTTATACACTGAAAAATGATTAAAAAAAAAAAAGTGTCTTATACACTGAAAAAATATGACTATTATCAAACATTTCCATTTTGTTTGTGTGTATGCAAGGGTGTAAAATGTGTAATTGGGGAGGAAAAAAAAATCTATCCAATTATTTAAACTATGAATAACATTCTGAAATAAACTGTCAATTCATATTTCTATTTAATATTTGGAGAATCAATAATAATACAAAAAACTGACCAAAATAATTTGAATATAACCTTACAATAACACATTTTAAAAAAAGATGTTAAATGATACTTCAGTGGCTCACACCAATTTTGTTTAAAACAAATGTGGAAAATGCCAGTTAGCACCATTTTGTAATAATGCCTTGAGACAATGAAAACTAACCATGTCTAAATTCCACTAAAACAAACTGTACCCTTTTTTGGAAAATTGCTGGAGACAACTGAAATTATGTGAATTTTTTAGATGATCTCTACATTCATTTGATCAGGAATTATGTTCCTTTTTTTATGTTGGAAAAGGTATGACCCCCATCAGTTATTAAATAGTATTCTTACTTAAAAAAAAATTTTTTTTAAATAAATAAAATTACAAAAAAATTAAAAAAGAAAAAAAAAAAAAAAGTCCTACTTGCCTCTTTTTTTTTTTTTTTTTAGACATTATTTACAACATATTTCTAAAGTAACATTCACTAGAATGTATTTCTATACTAACATTATTTGCAATATATTTTTTTATTTTAACACCATCTGGAATGTATTTTTATATTAACATTATCTACAATGTATTTTTATATTAACATTATCTACAATGTATTTCTATATTAACATTATCTACAATGTACTTTTTATAGTAACAATGTTTTCTATACTAACATTATCTGCAATGTATTTTTTAGTAACATTATTTGTAAAGACTAAGTTCATAGCCTCAACACTTTATGGAAAGAATATGTTTTGTTAAACATTCATTTTTTAAAATTTTTAGTGATAATTGCAGAGCATCAAGTAAAAACTGATCATAGTAAAATAAAAAAGGAAAATAACCTCATTTTCAACTTTAAATTAACACTGAATAATTTACACCAACTATTTCCACACACAAATTTTGTATCTTGTGTATGGTGTGACTCACTAATATTAGACTAAAATTTAGGTATCAGAAATGATCTGCAATGGGTTAATTGATTTAATTCTTTGTTTTTAATGGCATATCAATCTCCACGTGTTATTTAATGCCAAAGCCATCCTTATAGAAGAACAGTAGGGGATATTAGTCTGAAAGTGAATGTAATAGCATGAATGGAATCAAACTCACATATTGCAGTGTTGCAGTTGTGTGTAGTTTGCTAATCATGCACTTTCAATCTTAACTCTTAACATCCTGTTGAGAATTTTCCAAGTCCAGAGCCCTGTTCCTATAAGGCTAAAAATGGCCTTTTCTTTTAAAGTTACCTGTTATTTTCCTTAAATCAAAGACTATCATTTGGGGCAGATTAGGAAAATGAATGTGACTTCTGGCCGGTCGGAATGAGGCGGTATAGGATGTTAAGAGTTAAGAAACCCATGTAATGGTTGAACTTGTATTGCTTGGTTTATAAATTTGTTGTTTTTTTAAATTATATATTTATATATATATATATATATATATATATATATATATATATATATACACACATACACACACACACACACACTTGGATGCTGATAGGTATGCTTGTGCATCCCTGACACATAAAAATCTAAAAGGACACAGTAAAATCATATCCATGCGTCCCATACATTTCAATTCAAAGGTACAAGGTAGGGGCGAGATGGCTTTAGTTGGGACCCACCAAATTTCCCAGGAAAGCATTCAAATCAAATATCTGCATTCTAGGACACACTATTTAAAAATCTATTAGCATCTATATATCTATATCTATATATATATATATAACTTTCAAAGAAAGAAAAACTTAAGAAACTGTCAGCCGTTATATTTTATTTCAACCAGACTCAAAAATGAATTTCAGCCTCATCAGACGGGTTTTATGGGTTTTACAAATTTAAAAAAAAAAAAAAAAAAAAAATCTTTTTTGAAAGTTAAATGTTGCTTTGTATATAATTCAATTTATTGAAAAATCTTTCTTTGAAAGTTAAATGTTGCTTTGTATATAATTTAATTTATTGAAAAATCTTTTTTTGAAAGTTAATGTTGCTTTGTATATAATTTAATTTATTGAAAAATCTTTCTTTGAAAGTTAAATGTTGCTTTGTATATAATTTAATTTATTGAAAAATCTTTTTTTGAAAGTTAAATGTTGCTTTGTATATAATTTAATTTATTGAAAAATCTTTCTTTGAAAGTTTAATATGTATCTGTATATAATCTAATTTATTGATTATTATACATTGAGCTCTTTTTAGAGATTTATAAAAATTCTTAAATGAGTATATAAGTTTGCACCTACAAGAGCATACAGTATGGTTGTACAGTGAGATTTTGATGATCCCAAATAGAATCATCCCTTACTTACTAGTCATTTGGATTACCTTACATTACACACACACACTATTTTATGTTATTAACTCAAAAGATGAAAATAATTATTGCTAACTAAAATGTTGAATGTTTTCTATTTGTTTCTTTTTTTAAAAAGTAAAAATATTTTAAATCAAAATTGAGAAGTAAACATTGAACGCAATATATAGATGGAAGTCATAGTTTTAAAATCTATTACTTGAAAGTAATCAATTTATAAATGTATTGATTGAAATGCAAGCATAGAAACAAGGTCTTCAAAAATCTATCTTAATAATAAACTAAATGTTATTAAGGGGATGGAAACAACCTCATGTTAGCTCTACATAATTCTTAAAACAGATGCTTAGACTTACCTGCCCAAGACTATCTTGGTATCGTGTTCCTTTCAGGCACATGAATTTCTCTCCATAGATATCCTCAATCTCATACATTACCAGCTATTATATGAACAAACTTTATTTTTCTTTTTAGATCATTAATTTTTCTTTTTTTCCTTTTTTTTTTCTTTTCTAGTTGCTTCTATTATTAAAAAGCTTATTTACAAAGATCCACAGGAGACGATCTTAGATACACTCCAAAAAAGCGTGGAAAAAACATGCATAAGACTTTCTTTCTTTCTTTTTTTTTTAAATACAAAACAATACAAAAACAAAAAATAATGAAAGAAATTCAAAAAATGAAAATATACTACAGGGTAAGTAAAACACAAATACACAAATGTGTTTGTATAAAGAATATAGGCAAAAAATATGTTAGTAAAAAGGGTCTCTATAAACACTGAGATAAGGACAAACAAAATGATAATTATAAGCTGAAATAATAAATATGTAATATCAGTAAATTCTGAATACTTATTCTCAATTTTGATAATCTATAGAAATATAAAAATCATCTTAACACTGTTTTGACCATTTTACAAGGGAGATAACTGCTTTAACTCTTAACATCCTATACCACCTCATTCCACCCGTCCGGAAGTCATTCATTTTCTTAATCTAGCCCAAATGATAGCCTTTGTTTAAATGTAATATTAAACATATTTAGAAGTCTTTAATTTATGGAAAAAAACAGTTAACTTTTAATGAAAGTCATTTTTAGCCATTTTTGATAAATGGTTATAGGAATTGGGCTCTGGACTTAGAAAAATCTCAACAGGATGTTAAGAGTTTTAAGATATTTTTTTAAACCTGAATAATTTCAACATCTTTTTTAATTAGAACTTTTGTCATTCCAATTTTTTCAGCTTTTCTTTCTAGTTTCAGTGATTATTCTAAAATAAATTGATGGTAAAATTTCCAGTGTATTATTTGGATTATTCTGACTATTGTCCTCATCTTTATTGTTATCTGTACAATATTGTACAGATAACAATAAAGATGAGGACAATAGTCTGAATAATCCAAATAATACTCATTATCAAGCCTCATCTCAAAAATTCAGAGAAATACTAAATCAGGGGTCTCAAACTGAAGGAGTCACAAGGGCCATTCTATGTCTTGGGGGAAGAGTCACAGCAGGACAAAAGTGAGACAAGGGGGGGGGTGTTAACCAGTTATAATGCTAATCTTCAATACAGATTATGGACTGCTAGTTTTTTCCTTATCAAAATGAATACATATATCATAGTAAGTGATAGAGTAGTATCATAGGAAGCGCGTGGGGTAATGGTTCAAGTCATAGGAAATGGACTCGTCACCCCGAGTTCAAATCCTGGACGTGGTAATTGCATTTCACTTAGCTCTAATACCCTTGGGAAAGGTATGAATTCTACTCTGCCTCCAGCTATGGGTAAATAGTAGGACAGATTGGGATCTTTAACCTTGGTTAGGCAACCAGTCTAGGAGATGGAAAACTCTGAATTCAAACCTGTTGAACTCCGCTTAAGAAATTGACCTTGTGTCACATCCCCATGCTAATATATATATATATATTTAGCAACCCCTCCGCACGAGCAGGATGTGACACAAGGTCAATTTCTTAAGCGGAGTTAAGCAGGTTTGAATTCAAACCTGTTTAACTCCGCTTTACGTCTTTATCAAATCAATAATGACTGAAAAACTATAAATGTACATGGTATTGTAACTAGCAAAATGTGAAACCTACACACTTTATAGGTCTAGCTATTCTATAGAATGCCTAACAGAGATGCTGATAGGTACATGTCCTGCATCCCTGACACACAAAAATCTAAAATAACACAGTAAAATCATATCCATGTGTCCCAGTATTTTTCTTTTTTCTTCTCTCATCATTTCAAGCTAACTGTAAATACATTTCAATAGTTTCTTAGAAAAATTACACAGGATAGGTTATAAGGTAGGAGTTAGACAGTTTTAGTTGTTTTCCCAGATTATAAATAAAAGCCCCAACCTATTAAGAAACTTTAGTTGGAACCCATAAATTTTTCCAGGGACTCATTCAAAGCAAATATGTGTGTCCCAGGATGCACTAAATCAAAAAGCTATCAGCATCTCTGGCCTAGTATATTTTTTTGGCAAGGCATGAAATAAACTTATTTCATTCAGACATATATTTTATCAAAGATTTTAAATAGACTGCCTAGGTATTCTATAAGATACCTAGTATTTTTTAGTAAAGTATGAAATAATAAACCACAGGGCATTCAATATTTTAATAATGGCCGGAAATCTGATAAATATAAACTTTTAGGAGGTGCAATGTACATGTTAGAAGTTTGCATACATTTTGTAAAAGAATACTAGTTAGTAGGATAGCGGAATAAGAAATGTAGTTTCCTGGTACAGAATAAATATAATAACAATTATGTATAATTAACAATGACATTTTATTGCCTGAGCGAACTAAATAGAAAGAATACAAAGGGAGTGAATGTTGGTGTGTATGTAGAAATGTCCTTATCATACATGTATATGTATGAACTTCTTAAGAGAAATGAAAATTTGTGAGAGATTTACAAATTTGAGAAGTTTTTTAGTTGTTGGAATTATCAAATGTACCCGTTAGGGCATTGCAAGCTGAGTATTAATCTGAGAGTATTGTGTCATGTTCAATACAAAATGAGGTTCAATGGGAACAAAAACACCCTTCAGGAAGGAACGAGACACGTCCAGTTTCTCAGGCATCAGAGCAAAGAGGATGAGATTTTTGTGTCTTTTTCTTTTATACAGCTTTGGCATTGCCAACTAGCTGGTCATTAGCAGAAATTCTTAAGTAGACTTAATCTAGCAAACTAATTAAAAATATAATTAGTTCTTTGTTTAATGGCATATCAACCTCCGTGGGTTATTTAGTGCCAAAGCTATCATTGTAGAGGAACAGAAGCGACACTATTTAATCCACAGCTGGGGGAGTGAGGGGGTTCATATCCTTTCCCAAGGGTATTATTCTGAAAGTGAACGTTATAGTGTGACTGGAGTTTGAACTCGCTTACTACGATGTCGCAGTTCAGCACGTTAGCCACTATGCCACAGGGACTCCCCCTAAAAATATAATGAAAAACAGAAATAAGAAAATTTTATTAGTGAAGTCATATCTGAAACCTAAACTATTCTCATGAACATTTCATTTTTTTATTTATTTTATCTATTGAAGGAAGCAAGGTTAACAATATTGCATAAAAATGTTGATTCCTTACATGTCTTTATATTAAAATATGGAAGCGCGTGGTGTAATGGTTAGAGCCATGGGAAATGGACTTGTCACCCCGAGTTCAAATCCTGGACGTGGAAATTGTATTTTCACTTAGTGCTAATACCCTTGGGAAAGGTATGAATCCTACTCTCCCTGCAGCTATGCGTAAATAGTAAGGAGGACTGGGCTCTTTAACCTTGGTTAGGCAACCGGTCTAGAAGAAATACTCTGAATTCAAACCAGTTAAACTTCACTTAATAAATCTATCTTGTGTCACATCCTGCTCGTGTGGAGGGGTTGGTAAATATATATATTAAAGGATTTGTGAATCATAAAATGGAAAAGTCTGTGTTATGAGACAGCATTGAATGGAGAGGACAATGCACTTACAATGTACATGTGCAAACCAAATAAAGGTTGGCCTATAGTGGCAAAGTATTTTCTTTGTTGCACATTCACATAATGCCTAAAAACTCACAATCTACAGACTGCCTAGGAAAATGTGTATATGATAGCTAGATATTCTATAAAATGCCTGAGTTTCAGATTATGCTGGAAACAATAGCATGATTAAAGGCTTCAAAGGATAAAACAAAAGATCACTTATTGAAATAAATGTATAAATTATAATTTTCCATTAAAGATTTATGAAGGTTTGGTACAGAGTAAAATGAAAATGAAATTGATAAAAATTTCCTCAAAAGAAAATATATCAATATATCAGAAGATGAAAAATTATATTATTATATATAAATATATTATTAAAAAAAATAGATTCTGACACATTGATATATTTTCTTTTGAGGAAGATATATATATATAAATAAAACCTAAAAACATAATTATGAACAGTCCATTTACTGAAGTTTCATGTGGTGTGTACTAATCATCAGACAGAAATGTTGATAAAAGTAGCTAATCAAATATCATTCATAGTGGTGTATAGTCACATATGGTAAGATGTCAGTACACATGACACTCAACAATGATTTTATGATATATATATATTTTAAACAGACGAAAAGACAGGCATTACCACTCACTTTTTCTCAATTTCTGTTGATATTTAAATCCTTATTTATGCCCTGAAGTTGATCTATTTAATAGATCGAACACTGCAGCGTCGGCCAATAAACTCAACACTTAACCCATTTAACTTGTTTTTTCAATTTTCTATATCATATTACACCGTCGGATTTAGCCTCTCTTCACATATATTATATATATATATATATATATATATTGTAAATTTTTTAAATATAAAAATTTTCATAAGGCAACACCCAGGTTTCAGGTTATTTCACCAATCGTCAGGCTGCTAAATCTCCTGTGTTATTTAAGATATTTTGTGCTTTATGTTATGGACCGCAAATTACGTCGTGATTATTAGACGCTCTTCTATGTATTCATAAAACACCAGGAGATTTAAGCAAACTGACGATAGGTGAATAACCTGAAACCTGTAGTTTGCTTATGAAAAAACTTTAATTTATAAAGGCAACAATAAATAAAGCTCCTACCAAATTGTGGTTGAGCACTGTGATTCTTTGTTTCACCCCAAACAAATTTTAAAATCCTCTCACTTATATATATATATATATATACACACACACACACACACAATATATATGCATACACATTTTTCTCTCTTCATGTCATGTGAACGAACATCTTGCTACGTGACTATACACATGTTATAAATATGGTTGATTAGGCCACTTTCTCACATTTATGCTGATGATTGTGCATACTAAATAAAACTCAATAACAGACTTCTAGAGTTCATAATTATATGTTTTATACCTGCTCTGCGAAAATAGCACCAAGCACTTTTTTATGCAAACTTTTCTTATTTGCAACTCGCTCTTCTCTCTCTCTCTCTCTCTCTCTCTCGTCATTTCATCAATATTTTTTTTATGAAAGTATAGAACTACACAAAAAAAATGGAAAGTTTACCAGACTCCCAAAAAAGGAGAGTTGGTTTAACGGTCTATACAAAAATTGAAAAAAGTAATATATAGAAATAATAAATATATAAAATAAATTAAAAAAAAAAACAACAAAAAAAAAAAACAATACAATCCAGAACATTGTTTAAGAATGCACAAATAACACTAAAAAAGTTATAAAAAATAGGGAACTGGTAAGAGAGAGAGAAAAAAAAAGATGAATTCATTCAATAAATGCAAAGTAAATGCAGGCAAAAAAAAGTTTCATAAACATTTTTCTGAACTTAAGAGAACAAAAAAAATGGTAAAGTCACTTCAGATAAAAAATTAACAAATTGGAAACTTGGAATTATTGTATTTCCAAATGTTGAGAATGTTCCAGAAACAAGATCCACCAATTTAGACTTATTTCGGAAATTAATTAAACAAACATGAAAAAGTAAACTTACTCTGTAGGACGCAGGGTAATTTTCAAGACTTGCTTGGGGAGGGGGAAACATAGTATCTTCAACACCAGAAATACAAGTACTTAAATTACTACAATTTAAAAAAAAAACAAAAACATTTAATACATTTTCTCTTATATCTAAACTGCATTTAACATAAGTGTAAATCCATAAAATTGAGAATCCAAAGAATATATATAATTATATATATATATATATTTATATATTATAACTGATCCAAAATCCAACCTCATATATGGAAAATTAAACATCAATTTAAAATATTAACCTGACCCAGAGATTAAGTAACCCTTAAGAATAAAACATTATATCAATTAAATCCTGAATTATAGAAGTTTTACACAAAAAAATGTTTAAAATTTATTTTTGCATTCAACCATTGCTTTGATAACAAACATTTGGAGAAAAAAAAAAACAAAAAAAAAAAAAACGATATTATAGAACCGATTAAAAATAAATTTAAAAATAATTGTTATTGAGAATAAAATAAAAATTCACCTTTTTAGAAAGAAATCTATAATTTTTTAGAATTTTGAACCTTAAGTAAACATTTGTACACTTATTAATATTAAATCAATGATATGAGAAAATAAAAAAGTGACATTCTCAATACATTTTGCATATGCTCGTTTAAAGCAGATACTTTAAGGTGAAATTACTGATCAATGAAAAAAGAAACTTGTTGTAAACTCTAATTGTACAGGGTGATCCGAAAAGTCTTGCCACCCCATACCAAATATCACTTTCTAATTAATCAACTATAATTAATTATGACAGTCTCTAACAGCTTTAACACTTATTGATAAGTCTTTTTTTTTTACAAAACACACAAGACACTGATAAGAATTTCAATAAAATTTTATAGAGATGAATTTTTCGGACAAGATCCCAAAAATGTCCTTGTAAACAGATCTTTTTAAGATTCTAAACTTAATATCATTTTTTTTAAAAACCCAAAAAAACTGTAGCTATTTTAACAGACAAATAGCTTATTCAAAAATATATTAATCTTTAAGAAGAAAAAAACAATTTAATCATTTTAGTAGAAAAATCACACTCAAATCATTTAGAAGATTTAATTTTTGAGAGATCTATTCTTACTGGTGAAAGATTACCAGTTCAAGGTGAGATAATGGAAAACAATTCAGGTGCCATAGTTAGAAATTCCATTATTCTAAATGACTTGATTAAATCTCCCTCATTCTTTGTTGTATCCGAGATATAGGTAACAGAATGATAATAAAAACAGGAAATTGTTAACAATAACAATACTTGTTTTATTTTTATTCTCACTGACAGGGAAATACAGTGATGGTTTTGGATTAGAGTTCTGCTTGATGGGATAAAGGTATGACCTGCTCGGTTCTGAGCTGCTGTGCAGTCTTTCTCTCCTCTTTAGAGAGTCCGGTTCGAATCCGTTAGGGGGAGATAACTCTCCCTACATTCTTCTTTCTAGTAAAGACTCCAATCTGTTTTTATAAAACCGTGTTCTTTGATCCATTACTCTGATTAAATTTTATTGTATACTCTCCAGTTTTACAACATAAAAAAAATAACTTTATTTTTAGTGAAAAAAAACTTCAAAAATTCTTTCAACTTGGAACAAAAACAGAACCATTTAAATTTCTTACCCCCCACCACAAAAAACAAAAAAGAACATATAGTATTCTAAAAACAAATATAGAAAAATTGTTATTTACAAGATCCAATATCTGCTTGTTTATTTAACAACAAACAAAATCGATATAGAAAACATATACTAAAAACCTATGGAGGCACACGATTGTCCCACAAATGATTTCACATGATAATTTTTATATTGCAAAAAATATTTATTTATTGTGTGTCTAAACTGACCTTCTATAACTTTTGACTACAAAAATCTTGATAAAAAATGTGCTGGATATACAGCACAGCACATAGGGCTTTAAGATTACCTGATGGCTTACATCCTACCATTAATTAAAAATTTAGTTTCTCTCAGCTTATTCAAATCAGGTTCTGTAGGTGACTAAATCCAATCAAGAATTGTGTTATGAATTCAACTTTGTCTGTAAGAACACACAAAAATTTAGAGCAAAAACACAGACATGTTCACCAAACAATGCAACAACTTCGGCAGCGACAATTAAGCTCACGCTTAGGCAGAAACAAAAGATTGATAATCAAACGAAACCACACACCTTCCAGTGAGACTATCTTTCGTCAATGTGTAGACACACATACGTATCTTAGACCCCATAAGGATGATAAGTATTCCATCAAATTACCCATCCTGAATATGTGAGCGGTATGTGTTTCAGACAAGAGTTGAGATATATAGTTTTGAGTATAATATACCCCCTAATTAAATTGTGGCTGATATAATCTAGAAGTAACTAATCAGCTAAGCGTATTAAATACTTAGCAATATAATGTTATGGTAAATGAAAATTAGAGTTTTCTGCTCATTTGACCTCTAAAAGAAACGTAATGAAGTCCTCAAAATTCAACTACATATCTTCATTTAATTGATCAATTGTAAATTTGAAACTAGTTAGAAAACATGGTGTAAGTTTTAATGATTGAGATATAGATTCATTAAGAACCACTCGAAAAAAAAACAAAAAAAGAACTACTCACACTAATTCCGAAATCTTATTTTAGCTCAATTAACATTCTGATTTAATAAGTAGAACGGTATATCTTTCTGTAACAGATCCCTACTCGAACACTGAAACCGGGATAGCACCAGATGTTAATGCGGACAATATCAAACACACAAAATAACTAGAATTCAAGTCAGAAATAAAAAAGAATCTCCTTTAAAACTCCTATCAAATACTTTCTTTCTCATTTAGTTGAATGCATTCAATCAATACCCTCATGGGTATTTAGAAGCTGAAATGATTCATTTGATTTCAAATGTTATGCTTGTGAATTCTATAACCTTTCTAAGATTATTCAACGATGCACTCTATTTTATTTACCTACCATCACATTTTTTAGGAAAAGATCATAATCCATTATGTTCGCACACCCTGTTTACTAATGAGTTTCAATAATGCCCAATATCGCTTGCCGAGGTACCGAAAGTCAAGATATAGATTTCAACATTGCTCATACTTAATTCACCTGAGGTGTTCAAGTGTTTATCTTTAATCTCTAGCTAATAAATTTGCAAACAATGGCAAATTTATCATCAACGTTATCCGTGTATCTATGTAAACATCTTCTGCGTACTATTCAATAAGTCCATTAACTATTAGTTCTTTCATTAACCCAAATTTTTATAAATAGCTTCTATACAGCACTTACCTATTCCCAAATTAAACCCTATTATATTATATATAATGAACTCTTTTTTCTTTTTTGCTATCAACTTTCTTAATATGGTTTTCTCATCGTGCGCTAAGTGCCCTAGCAAGATCAAATAAATTTGCATCAGGATGGAGTATAACTGAGTGGTTTCAGTGTTCTTATCTAGCAACAAATGTTTGAGAGTAAATTTAACTTCATACAGCATTATCTACACAATGATTTTAGTTTTTGCCACACATTGCATTATAGTGTTTTAAGCTATTGCCTCCATATTTAAACATACTTATGATGAAGTTAGACTGAAGATAATTTCAGTGTGTTGTGTCTTCTGGACTATGATTGCTAAAGGGTATTGTAGCTAATTTGAACGTCGAGTTCTTTCATATTCTAATATGCGTAAGTTCATCTATTCTATTCAAGAGATCATCTCTGTTCATTATTTTATACTCCAAGCCTTTAGTGGACCTATAGAGCGTTCAATTAACATACTACATTTAAACTATCCACTCTTCGCGAGTACTGCGTGCTTGACCTCATGAGAACAAAGCCGAGGATAAAATAATATATCACAAATCTTATACTCATCTCCAGTAATTTATCTTTCACCTCCCAGAAAAAATTAAATGAATGAAGACTACACAGGATGTTCACCTATATTCCCCCAATCCAAAATTCAAAAAACTTAGATGTTAGAGCGCGTTACACTAAAAAAGCATAGCGCAAATACACTAGGTTAGTTCGTGTGAGTCAGCGAAGTTTTCATGGGAAACTCCGACCACCAGTGCCTTCGTGAGTGTTCCAATTGGCTACGAGCAGTCAACTCGTTAAAGGAGGAGACATCATAGTGCATCGTCTAGTGCCACCTTTCACAGAAACTGGTCAAGCTTCAACACCAGTCGTCTCGCAGATGTGAGCCAACTAGGACAGGAGGTGGTTGGTGCCTCAGCCATCCACCAAGATGCTAGATATCTTCAGCTCCACCTCTTTAATTTGGAGTGTTCCTGCGGGGGAAGGTAAAGAGGAAATCATAGCACTATTTAGTTGAGGATGAGAATTGGGTGTAGTTTATACTCTGCTGACAGGGCAGCTCCAAGTTATAAAAGTTATTAAGCTTAAGCACAGGCCTATAAATACGAGACACTTTGAATGATTGAACTCCCTACTAAAAAGACCAGCTTGCTTAACCAACCATACCGAGACCACTTCTGTCTTCTTCAAAGTTATGGACAGAAACTATCCAATATGTGATACTATACTCCAAACCATTGTCATCCGTTTCCACATATTTCCACAGCTCAGTGACTGAACAGAGAATAAACAAAAGAAGCTCCTATATCTGAGGTTAGGAAGTGTGTGTGAATGGTTAAAGTCATAGGAAATGGACTTGTCGCCCAGAGTTCAAATCCTGGCGTGGTAATTGCATTTCATTAGCGCTAATACCCTTGGGAAAGGTATGAATCCTACTCTCCCTCCAGCTATGGATAAATAATAGGGCAGACTGGGCTCTTTAAGCTTGGTTAGCAACCGTCTAGAAGGAAAACTCTGAATTAAACCTGTTGAACTCCGCTAAGAAATTGACCTGTGTCACATCCTGCTCGTGCGGAGGGGTTGGTAAATAATATATATTGAGGTGAGTTGGGTTTTTGTTTTCCCTCAATCATTAACAATTGATTCATTACTATCATTGACATAGCAGTTGTCGGTGACAATGCTACCCTAAAACTTGAACATTTTGAAATTTTCAAAAAACTAATCGCTATAAACATGCTCCAGAGATGATTAGTGGTCAGAGAGAATTTGGTGGCTATAAGTCTAGCAGTCCTTATGTGGTTAGACAGACCCAAGGACAAAAAAGTTATGTGGGTTGGTCAAACTAAGATCTTTATAAAATAAAGTGTTTTAAGATTTTCTTAATGATAAAAAAAAATCTTTTGAATGAGACTAAAGTAGTTTGCATGCAGAAATTAAAAAGTCAATTAATTTGGTTAAATAAAAAAAAAAAATAAAAAAAAATGAGGCGGCTGCTGAAAGTTCTTTGTCCAGCCAAGTAGGAATATCTTTTCATTTCTTAAATAGAATATTCATTGAATATTTTTTATTTTGAGAGTTAAGAAATTTAAAAACAAAATGTCAAGTTTGTATTATTTGGGATTATTATTTCTCTGAATGTTTGAGATGAGGCTTGAAGATTAGTATTATATGCGTTATTCGGACTATTTGTCCCCACCTTGATTGTTATTGTACAACGTTTCGGCAATATGCCCTCCGACCTTCTTCAGGTATTTCTTGTCGGACTTGGGAACTCTTTTTGAACTCGGACTTGTCGTAATGAGCCATCAGAAGGCCGGAGCATTTGGCAATGTGTACAATATCAATGAAGATGACAATAGTCCGAATAACGCATTTGATTATTGTCCTCATCTCATTTATCTACACAATGTTTAGGCTGCTGTGCCACCGCCCTTTTCAGTATTCTTGTCAGACTCTGGAACTTTCTCAAACTTGGAGCCTTCACTGAAGAAGCCTGAGGACACATCGCGAAATGTTGTAGGATAACAATGAAGATGAGGTCAATAGTCCGAAAATCCAAAATTATCAAGCCTCATCTCAAAAATTCAGAGAATAAAATGTCAAGTGTTTTGGACTTTGGGATGAATATGTGACAACATATGGCTCTAAGTCATGTCCTTCTTGGTTGGCTGATAACTTTTCAGCTCCCCTGTATATGTACTGGCAATAATTCTACCTGAGACAAATAACTACCAAAGTTACTTTACATAATCTGACAAGTTTTTTTTTGTTTTTTTTTAGAATCTTCAATTCTTTCTCTTGATTTAATAAAAAAAAACAACAAAAAACATTTTTCCATTGAAAAAAAATACTCACACGTATATTTCAGTAATATCAATTTATTACTTTATTTCCCTACAAAATTATTTTATTCTCCCATTTAACTACACCTCCATGGATAGAAGAGTTGCTGAAAAGTTCTTGGCCTAAACAAGGAATGAACTGTACAGATTATTCCATATATTCATCCAAATTCTCAAATTTCGGACCATATGACCTTAAGGCACCCCTTTTTGATCTGATTAAAGAAGGACATGTTTTTCATTTACACCGTCAATATCCGGTTGTTTTAACAGACGATTTTTAGATTTAAAAAAAAAAATTATAAAACTAACCTCTAACCCTAACAAACAACTGTATATTGACGGTGTAAATAAAAAACATGTCCTTTCTTAATCCAGATCAAAAAGGGGTGCCTTAAGGTCATATGGTCCCAAATTTCTTTAACCTTTCAAATAGAAGGAAAAAAAAAACTCTTGGTTGGATTAAGAAATTTTGGCACTCCCCTTGTAGTATATGGCACATGGTCAATTTAATGAGGGGACTATGTGCATGAGCATGAGCAAGGTCAAAAATAGCCCTAGTCCTGTGATCACTGCTCCACAGGCTTGGGACTACTCTGACCCTCCCACTTGGTGCAATGGTGGAGGTGCTGCCATAAGGTAGGAATCCCCAGGACTAGGCTTGCCTTGTCTCATTTTATTCTCTGAGATCTAAATTTCTGATATAAAGAGTTGGTACTATTTACTTGATTCAGACTATTGTCCTCATCTTGCTTATTATACTCATAATGTTTTAGCTACCTTACCCTAATAGCTTTCTTCTGGCGTTTAACGTCGTAGTCAGTAACTTCAGGGGATTTTGATCCTTTTATTCAATCCATGGGGGCAGACTATTCTCATCCAGTGTCCATTGCTTGGAATATCTCATATCAGTTAATTTGTAGGGCCAGTTTAGCTCAGTCGGTAGAGCACTTGCCTAGGATTCACAAGGTTCCTCGTTTGATACCAGCCCTTACCAACTTAGCATATGAGTAGCACAGGGATCTGTGCGGTAAAGTGAGGAGCTGATGGTGATCCATCTCAGGTGCAAAAACAATCTCCTTGGTCTAGCATTAGTGAAAAGGGGATAGACACCCTCACTGTCTGGCTGATACCGACATTAGTCCACCCTGTTGACTTGACGTATTCTGCTCATGTAAGGTAAATTCCTTTTCATTTACAAGTACAAAATAAGAGGGCGCTTACCATAAATGGTTATCGATATAGAAAATGGAATCAGCAACTCAAGTTTAAATCTAAGACGAGGCGGTTTGCATTTTAATTCACACTAATACCCTTGGAAACTGCATGAATTCATCTCTTCTCCCCTAGCTATGGGTAAATAGTAAGCAGACTTGGTCTCTTTAACCTTGGTTAGGCAACAAGTCTAGGAGAAGAAAGACTCTGAATTCAAACTAGCTGTACTTCACTTAAAAATTGACCTTGTGTCCCATTTTGCTCGAAGCGGAGAGGGTTGGACAACACAAGGACAAAATAACAATTCATATAAGATATTCCAAGGAATTGACACAGAATGAGAATAATCTATCCAGTGGATTGAATAAAGGTTCCAGCTCAAAATTCCCTGTAGGTTACCAACTATGATGAAACACACCTGAAGAAGTTTGGAAGATGCAGCGGCTGAAACATCACGAGTATAACAACCACGTTGACAACAATAGTGTGAATCGAGCAAAGAATTTAAATATTCTCAGAGAGT
Source organism: Doryteuthis pealeii (assembly GCA_023376005.1). Taxonomy (NCBI): domain Eukaryota; kingdom Metazoa; phylum Mollusca; class Cephalopoda; order Myopsida; family Loliginidae; genus Doryteuthis; species Doryteuthis pealeii. Next base: position 74,466,748 of record CM042155.1, read on the forward strand.
TAAAAAAAAAAATAATAAAACAAAACAAAAAACCATAAAAGAGCTATAAATTAAATTGCATGCTGGGATACTTGTAAAAAAATAAATAAATAGGAAGCTAATATAAAGAATCATTTCATTTAAATAAAGGTTGGATAATGGCATCCAATATAAAAAAAATTAAGCTTCTATATAACAACACATTAAATTACCTGTAACAAAACATTATGGAATGATACAAAGCAAATGGAACAAAATCAACAAAAAAAAACCCAAACAACAATTCAATTGTTGAATAGCAACGATGTATAACGAGGCTCAAAAATTCTTGATTTAACTGTTGAAAAAAAACAGGGTACTTACAAGAGCTGGGTACTGCAGTCTGCTGTTGAGCGCTGTAAGATGTCACGTAGTTGGATGGGAACACACCGACTAGACCACTCAGTTCCCCTTTCCACCAGTCAGGGTCATCTTTATTGATTACGTTTATCATGTCATCCTTTTGGAAGGTAAGCTCATCAGTGTTTTGAGCCGAGTACGGATATAAACAGATAACTTGCTCCACTGAAACAAGAAGGAATAATGAAAGATGAGGAATCTTTTTTCATTTTAAAACCAAGACACAAAAATAATTATATCTTATTATAATGGAGATTGTGTGTTTTTCTGTCTGTAACCGAAACTATATTACTATTCATTCACAATTCCCTTTGTTATTTACGTCACATTCTCCATGATTTTATTTTTATTTAAATCTGAATTATTAATAAAATTTTTTTACATTATTAATACTGTTAACCATATCCACATACTAATAACATGCAATTATTTATATTACAACAAATAGCGGTTTACAGTGTGAACAGGAAGGCTAATTTGCATATTGATATTAAAAATGTGATTTTATTAAATATGTGCTTAGTATTATTGATTTCTAACTGTTTGGTTTTATTTTATTGAATATAAGCAAAAATCTCTTCAATAAATCTTAAATGAAATCCATTAACAAGAAAAAATAACTGTCATTTTATTCTTTACTTCCTCTTTTAACTAAATACTTAAATTAGGACAAATAACAATGAAAGACGAGAGTGATGGAAGTATAAATTTCAGTTGTTCTATTTTTCGATTATACCCCCCCCCCACTCTGTTTCAAATCTTTTTATCTGCATTCTTATTTAGTTTCATTAGCCTTTCTAATTTAATATAATATTTTATTACATTAAAACTTAAATACTTGCACCCGGAGGGTGCATATATTTGCTAGTCTTATTAAATATGATAAAATTAAAAAAAAAGAAGATTGAATAAGGTTTAAATAGATAATTTTAATAGGTAAGTACAATCTACAGCCTGTGCAATGGGGAGTTGTTACTGATGACTGCTATGTTGATAATCATGATGATGATTTGATTTCTTTATTTAATGGCATATCAACATTCATGGGTTATTTAATGACAAAGCCACCCTTGTAAAAAGAACAATAGTGGTGCTATTTAACCCATATTTGGAAGGATGAGGGGGATTCCTACCTTTCCCAAGAGGTATCCCAAATTGATTTTTTTGTCTTTTTAATACACCAAAAAACATAGAAGGGGGAAGAGAGGGTTTATACTTTTCCCAAGGGAATTAGTCCAAAAGTGAGTGTAATAGCGCAACCCGAGTTTGAACTCGCTTACTATGATGTCCCAGTCTAGCACGTTAACCAATAGGCCACAGGGACCCTCTCCCTGGCATTACTTTTGCTGCAGTAGTTGCAGGTTTATTTGTGAGAAGCACCTGATTATCTGCATAGTCTGCATCTGTAATAGTTTCTATAGGATATTGCCAGGTTCTTGCCTTTTTAAGCTACACTTAATGAGACTTTTCAGTGTTTTAACACCAGACTTTTAATTAGTATTGAATTAGTTACTGAGAGAAGCTAAGAATTCTGATCAATCATAATATTGTTTGATTTGTCAGAGCTGAAAATACTTTCTCATATATTCTAAGCAAATTTTCTTAGTTCAGGATAATGTTGAGAAGGTAATGATTGCTAGAAATTAACCCCTTATTTACCAGAATGCTCCAAACTACCCAACGATCAAAATAAGGAACCACCTGAAAATGCCCAAGATCGTCAGCTCTTATAAAATGGTTTAGAGTTAAAAAAGAGAAATGAATTAAATGAATACATTTCTATTCAGTAGTAAAAGATCAGTGATATGATACTAGCTTGTCAACCATTTGTGACATGGCTGTTGCGGATGGCAGTGGTAGATAAAGGGTTGATAATGACAGAAACATTTTGGATTTCATTTTCTTTCGCATTGTGATAGGAAAAAAAATAAAAATAAAAATAAATAAAATTAAATAAAATAAATAATAATTTCAATCTGAAATCTACACTACCTCTACTAAATTTAGCAAATATGTATTTTACCCAACCCCACTGTCACAAGCAGGATGTGACACAGGGTCAATTTTTTTTTCAAGCGGAGTACAGTTGCTTTGAAATTAAGAGTTTTTTCCTTCTCCTAGACTGGTTGCCTAACCAAGGCTAAAGAACCGAGTCTGCTCTAAGAGATGGATTCATCCTTTTCACAAGACAGTGTCAAGTGAAATGCAAACAGCCTTAAATTATATATATATATATTTTAAATCAGTTCTTTCAACTTAAGTTTGTATTGTAAATTATTTAAAAAATATAAATTTCGAAATGAGCTGATAAACAAAAGTAGACAACTTGTACTTACAGTATTGCTGAGTAGTTGCTGGTGCTGGTGTGCCTGTACGGCTTCCCTGGAATTAAAATATATACACATATATTTGCATATATTAGTACATAAAAAAAAATCAAGTCCTTGTGAAAAATACCAAAGTTTTTATTGCTAAGCTATCCAACCCCTCCACTATGGTCAGAAATAGGATGTAAGGTTCATTTTCTTTTAAGCAGAGTACAAGGGGTTTGAATTCAAAGTTATCCTTTTCCTAGACTGGTTATTATACCAAGGCTAAAGATCCTAGTTTTCTCTACTATACTAATAGCTAGAGGAGAGTGGGGAGGTGAATTCAGATCTTTCTCAGTGAAATATAAAGTCTTATCCAAGTACTGAGTTGGTTGGTTGGATTTTACGCCTCTGGTTATTTTATGCTGAAGATGTTTTTAAAACCATTTCTTTTATCTATTTAACCCATAGATGGGGCCCTATCACTCTGGATTAAAGTGGATCTGGGAGTAATGGCAATAAAGGGGTACTCCACACTCCCCAGAGCTGGATCCTAACTAATAGATGCAGTTTAATGTCATACACAGAACATTAAGACCCTCAGCCACCACCTTCTAGCACATATATGATAAGAAGGATTAGGGGTTTGCCATGAGAGCAATATGTTTGGGACAATCATATAGGTGCTAGGGTTTGACATGACCAGCTGATTGATCGTCGTCTAGCCCAAGTAAGGGCCAAAGTGGTGTGTTGCATGTTGATTGCTCAGCCACAAGGATTCTGTCTTTAAGCATCACGGGTCACAACCCATGGCCAACAGGTGGCTCCATTGTGTGTGTGTGTGTGTGTGTATGTCTTACTGTTACGTACTGAGTCTTTCACAGTACCAAATCGATATAATGTTGTATACCCTTCTTACTTATTACTCTGGTCGTATTTTCTTCTGGCCGGCTTTGGTTCTATCTTCTAACATCTTGCGTCTGGTCTCTTCTAAGGTCTGGACTTTCTTCTTTGGGGATTTCGGGTCTGGTTTCTGTTAGGAATCACTCCTTATCAGAAGCCCTGTGTCATTGTTAGTTTTTAGGTAATAAACACAAGACTTTGATTTACGTTGATGTTACTTTATTTCCAAATCCCCAACCAGACAATCTGCGCAAATGACAGGATACGCATAGAAATGCGACTTACACCTTTGAGCTCCTACCTGCTAACCCACTGAGTTACTTAGTATCCTTAAACCGGAACAGGGTCTTCTATGCTTTCCGTTTCTCACGATCCATCCCCGGAAGGCAAGGTGAGAGCGAGGTCAAGTGCTGTCACTCACCCTCAAGGCCATCAGCTGCACTAATCGCCATTATGATTTCTACACTACCTTAAAAAAGTATTAGGGATCCAATAATTATGTAACATTACTTCTCTACAGAGGTGCAGTTAATGTATTCTATAGCCCCAGTTGATAGGGCTAGGAACTGATTTTTAATAACTATTTTTAATACAAATAATTTACATAATAATAACAAAAAAAAAAAAGAAAAAAAAGACAGGCCAAACCTGGAATGATACCAAGACATTGTTGACAGATACGCACATGCAGAGAATCTGGAAGATATCACCAAGCATACAACAGAATGGACAAATCATAGCACAAGATAACAGCACTAGACTTAGCTTTCAGAAATCTTCTGACGAAGGGATCTTTATCCCGAAATATTAAGAATAAATCAAAGGTAAATAAAGAACATCATAATTATTTCATTTTTCTTTACACTTGCATTGTGATAGCCTTCAAAACCAACCACCAAGCCAATATAAACACAATGCTTCAAGCAAATTATAAAACTTTTAAAATAATTTGCAGTTATATGGTTTCAAGCAATCTAATCAAATACTAATAATTTGCACCCAATTCTATGGTTTCAAGTATTCTTAACAAATACTAATAATTTGCACCCAATTCTATGGTTTCAAGTATTCTTATCTAATACTAATAATTTGCACCCAATTCTATGGTTTCAAGTATTCTTATCTAATACTAATAATTTGCACCCAATTCTATGATTTCAAGTATTCTTATCTAATATTAATAATTTGCACCCAATTCTATGATTTCAAGTATTCTTATCTAATACTAATAATTTGCACCCAATTCTATGGTTTCAAGTATTCTTATCTAATATTAATAATTTGCACCAATTCTATGATTTCAAGTATTCTTATCTAATACTAATAATTTGCACCCAATTCTATGGTTTCAAGTATTCTTATCTAATACTAATAATTTGCACCCAATTCTATGGTTTCAAGTATTCTTATCTAATACTAATAATTTGCACCCAATTCTATGATTTCAAGTATTCTTATCTAATACTAGTAATTTTCAAAGGAAATTTTATATTAAAATTACAAACATTTTTTTTCGGAAATAACATCACTTTCTTAAATTCCTTGATTTGATAAAAAGGAAAGTTTTTATCAATTTGAATAATTTTAGCATTATTTACTACATAAATGGTAATTTCTATCTGTCTGTGTATAATTAGTGCCATAAACGCACCTGGCAAAGCTTGCTATTGAAAATCCAATATGGAATTGTGGATAACCTTAACTTTCCCAGGTATTACCTGGTACTGCAGCTAGTAATAATAATAATGTTGTTAATCTATATGAAATAATAATAGATGCAGCAATCAAGTGCATTTAACATGTATATGCTAAGATTATGCAAATAATTAATTTAAAAAAACTTGATAAATGATGATCCTTACCGCTACCTGTGGCAGTGGGCTAGATGACATGGCACTCTGGATATCAGGTGTTGAACGTGCACTCGAGGAACCAAGAAGTTTAACGTAATTCGCAGGAAACCAACCAATTTTTCGCTTTTGGCCTCGTGCCTGGAGATAACACAAAAATTTTCATTTAAAAAACGTGTCTTAGATCTTCAAAATTTTAAATTATCACCTTTAAATCTTATTCAGCATCCTCATCTTTGTTGTTTATCATAATCTTTCGGCTGCTCTACTTCCTGGTTTTCCTCAAGAATTTTAAACAGAACCCTTTATTTCTTCTCGGTTCTTGCTTTCTGTTGAATCTGGCATTTTTATTATTATGATAAAGACAACAGAGATGAGGATGCTGATTGGAAAGGGATCTTTATATAACAATTTATATATGAATATTATTGTAACTACCCACTTACCTTTGTGCTTGGGACTTGGTGTGTATCATGTTAATTATGAACAAGCAGGGATAGACACTCAGCCAACGTTCTCCCTATACAGGTGAACTGATTTAAGAAATTAATTTTTAGCACACCAGCTCTCTCCATGATGACTTCTGAATGTAAGTAATTGATTACTAGTACACATAATTTGTTGTTATTCAAAAATGAAACCTTTTCACACCTCAAGTAACATGAAAAATAGTAAGGAAAAAATTATGCAAAAGTTGAATCTAAAGGGTGTTGGAGTTTTGCTATATAAGGTGTGTGCCAGATGTCCACTTCTACTTATAGACTCGCCGATAACCACGTGACCAACCTATTGGCCAGTCACTGGCGGTGCTCTGCTGCTGATATTGTTATTTATACAGGCTGTTCGGATCTTAACTACACTCAATTGCTTTGAACCTTCGTGGACGAAGGAACATAGGATTATATCACTGGACCTTTGACACTACGTAGGATTCCATAAACTGACTTATTCACTTACAGGACTTATTCTATAGTGCAGGACTTATTCACTTACCAAAGGATTCTATATGCAGGACTTATTCACTTACCAAAGGATTCTATAAGGCAAAGGACTTATTCACTTACCAAAGGATTCTATACTGCAGGACTTATTCACTTACAAAGGATTATAGTGCAGGACTTATTCACTTACCAAAGGATTCTATACTGCAGGACTTATTCACTTACCAAAGGATTCTATACTGCAGGACTTATTCACTTAAAGGATTCTATACTGCAGGACTTATTCACTTACCAAAGGATTCTATACTGCAGGACTTATTCACTTACCAAAGGATTCTATACTGCAGGACTTATTCACTTACCAAAGGATTCTATACTGCAGGACTTATTCACTTACCAAAGGATTCTATACTGCAGGACTTATTCACTTACCAAAGGATTCTATACTGCAGGACTTATTCACTTACCAAAGGATTCACAAGGCAGCAGGACTTATTCACTACCAAAGGATTCTAGATTTCAGGACTTACTTTAAGTTCTTTTCAACTGGCCAAGAATCGCGGTCAGAAACTTAACTAAAGGTTAGTTATTAAAAATTTTTTTTTTTTAATAACCTTTAGCCCTTAAGATTCAACTTTAGCATAATTTTATCATTACTATTTTTTATGATACTTAGGAGATAAAATAAGTGGCATGCTACTCAAGTCCTCCATGTGGGGAAAAAAAACTGCACTCATTTCTTCCTGAATGTTTCAAAGATAGTGGGTGTGAGCACAGTAAGGTGGTGGGTAATGTGTTTCACTGGTGGAGACAGCTATGTAAGTGTATTTTTTTTATGATACTTGAGGCTTTTAATAAGCACTACATTTTAGACACAATTTTTTTTAAACACAAAGTCAGTTTCTTATGTGCAGTACAAAAAAAATACCCCCAAAGTATTATCACATAATTAGGATTAATTAAATAAATAAGTAAAAAGCTGATAATAAGAGATATTTCATGGGATCTATCCGATGAAGATTAAAAAGGGTTGATATTTAATGACCTCCTCCAAGGGGTAGTTTTGACAAGGGGACAATTTAACAAGAGAGACTAACTATTTAGGTATGGGCAAAGCCAATAACAGCTCCAGTCTGTGTGATCAGTGTCATGCTAGCTTTACACTATTCCATTCATTGGGGAGGTGCTGTCACAAGTTTAGAACCTCTGGAACTAGGTATATGTCATTTACATTTTGCTATTCCTTGTCACACAGACACTACACTTTTATCTCAGCCTTAGGCCCTGGATTTGGTTTTAATCATCATCAGGTTTTTATGAACACATTTTTTCTATCTAACCCATAGATGGTACCCTAACAGGTACCACCACTCCGGGTCAGAGTGGACCTGGGAGTAATTGTGATGAAAAGGTGCTCAACATTCCCTAGAACTCCAGAACTGGAACCTCACCATCAGAGAGAGTTTAACATCATACCCAGGACATGAAGACCTTCAGCCACTACATATGATAAAACAAGTTGAGGGTTACCATAAGGGCAATAGGATTGGGACAATCATATAGGTGCTAGGGCTTGATGTGACCAGCTGATTGATTGATTGGAGAGGGTCTCTCCAACTGGCCATCTAGCCTAAGTAAGGACCAAAGTGGAGTATTAGAGAGAGAGAGAGAGAGAGAGAGAGAGAGAGAGAGAGAAAGAGAAAGAAAGTTCTACTAAGTCATGTTCGACTCCCAGTGACTCTTTCCATACAGGTTCTCTTGTGAGAAAGTACTGAACTATTACCTTGCTCAGGTTTTTAATTCAGAGTTTTCTTTCTCCAAGACATTTTGCTTTACCAAGACTCAAGGGCCCCTTCTGGCCTATTTACCTAGAGCTGGGTCAAGCAGAGATGAGCCCATGCCTTTTTCAAAGGCATTAGCACAAAAGGAAATGCAGACAGATTTGTCCAGAATTTGAACCTAGCTCGCCAGATCCATTTTCTACAATAACTATTATAATACCAATGCACCACCTTTGATAATTAGCGACCGTTGTTCCCACTGACAAACTGTTTCCTTTTGGCATGTGACGGAGACAGTTCCAAGCTCAAGTCTGTTTTGGAATGACTGCTAACAAAACACAGCCAAACTTATATTAAGTTCATTGAAAGGATTGAAATCAGGATCTACCTGGTNGTATTAGAAATGTTATAAAGAAAATGTATAATGAAATGTATAAAGAAATAAGAAATATAAAAGGAAAATGTATAAAGAAATGAATATAAAGAAAAATGTATAAAGAAAAATGTATAAAGAAATGAATATAAAGAAATGTATAAAGAAAAAAATATAAGAAAAAATGTATAAAGAAATGAAATATAAAGAAATGAATATAAAGAAAATGTATAAGAAATGAATATAAGAAAAATGTATAAGAAATGAATATAAAGAAAATGTATAAAGATGAAATATAAAGAAAGTATAAAGAAATGTTAAAGAAATGAATATAAAGAAAAATGTATAAAGAAATAAAATAAAGAAAAATGTATAAGAATGAATATAGAAAAATGTATCAAGAAATGTATAAGAAATGTATAAAGAAATGAATATAAAGAAAATATATAAAGAAATGTATAAAGAAAAATGTATAAAGAAAATGAATATAAAGAAAATGTTAAAGAAATAAAATAAAGAAAAATGTAATAAAGAAATGAATATAAAGAAAAATGTATAAAGAAATAAAATAAAAGAAAATGTATAAAGAAGAATATAAAGAAAAATGTATAAAAAGAAATGAAAATAGAAATGTATAAGAAATGAATATAAAGAAAAATGTATAAAGAAAGTATAGAAAAATGTATAAAGAAATGAATTATAAAGAAAATGTTTAAAGAAATAAAATAAAGAAAAATGTTAAAGAAAGAATATAAAGAAAAATGTATAAAGAAATAAAATAAAGAAATGTATAAAGAAAATGTATAAAGAAATGATAAAGAAATGAATATAAAGAAATGTTTAAAGAATAGATAAAGAAAAATGTCTAAAGAAATGAATATAAAGAAAAATGTATAAAGAAATAAATATAAAGAAATGTATAAGAAAATGTATAAAGAATGAATAAAAGAAAAATGTATAAGAAAATGAATATAAAGAAAAATGTATAAGAAATGTATAGAAATGTATAAAGAAATGAATATAAAGAAAAATGTATTAAGAAAATTATGAATTCAGACAATTGTCAAAAATAATGGTATCTTCAAATTTAACATCACAGATTACATGACTAAAGAAAATCTATGTCTGTGTTTTGTTTTTATTTCTAGGTTTTCCAGAAGCCATTACAGGAACGAAAAGTGATTACTGAAGAAGAGGAACAAATTTTATTTGTGAATTGGAATGAACTTATTATTTGTAATACAAAATTACTCAAGTAAGTTAGTTTTTTTTTTTAAATTCATTTTCAGGTTTGGTTGGCTGGTTGGTTAGTTGGTTTTTACATGTCAACCATTGGGTTTTTTTATGCCAATACGTTTTTTTTTATTCATTTTACTGTGTATTCAAACTTTTTTAAAACTTTTTTTTTTAACCATCATTAATCATAAGTAATCTCCACCAGTTCACTCTACTTATCTTTGGTGATGACACTTCTTGTATCACTAAACATGTCTGAAAAATATATTGGGTAATCATAGAATACTTTATGATCTTCTTGGACAAAAATAAGTTTGTTTTATCAGTTCAGCATATACAAAATGTTGTGTGTTGCAATATTAACCTTCAGAGAAACTTTCAAAATAACTTTTGTTACGTAGTGCTTTTCTTTGACGGTACAATAATATATATGTTGCATACCTCTTTACCGGCACTATAATCTATAACGTTATATACTGTCTCTTTTACTTCTTATTCTTGTCGTATATTCTTCTGTCCGTATCTGGTATATCTTCTATCGTCTATCTTGGTCTGGTCTTTCTTATCTGGGGATTCCGGGTCTCTGGTTCTGTTGCTAGGGATTTCTTGTTATCAGAAGCTTGTGTTCATTGTTAGCTTTTAGTAATAGCAACAAGACTTCGATTTACGATGATGTACTTTATTCCAGATCCACCCAGACCAGACAACTGCGCAGTCAGCTCACATCTTGTAGCTTTGCTTCTAAGTTCTAAATTCTCACAACTGACTGACTGAGTTGCTACACCTTAAACCGGAAGGGGACTTTTCTATTGGCCTTCCGATTCCTCACGATCATACCCAGAACGCAAGGTCAGAGTAAAGTCAAACGCTGTCACTCACTCTCAAGGCATCAGCTGTACTGATCGCCATAAGGATTTCTATAACTCCTTAAAAAGATATTAGGAATCCATAAAATTATAAGTAACACTTGTCAACAGATTTGAAAAGTTTAATTTGATTAAGTTAAAACATTATTGTATTTGGATATAAATAAGACTATGTTTGGTTGGTTGGCATGAATTTTATGGCATCAACCCTGGTTATTCATTTGTATAACTTTCAAATTTTCACCAGAGCTTCCTTTGACCGGGTGTGCCTTAATATCACTGATGCAGACACCTGTTCACCTTGGATGACCCCTACCAAGAACTTTAAATCCCGACAGGTCATAGCTCTGACACTAACCACTTGTGGAACGCAATTCCCAGCCCACCAACGAAGACGAGTCACGGATATGTGTGGCCTGGTGTGAGGGGGAGGAGTGTGGCGAGTGACCAACGGAAATCGTCACCTCTTCGTTGCTTAAATGCTGGTGAAATTCCGCACGAAGCAGTGCAGAGAAACCCGGATGTAAAGTCTCGTCGTGAGAATGACGTGTGCTGATGAAATGTTGAACGTGCAATTACAGATAAGGAGCCCGGATGAAACACAGCCAATGGGATATTTAGGGACCTGCCATCCCAGATCGGGGAGAAAGGTCTGCAGTAGCATTTTGGCTGTCGAAACGAGTGGAAGAGAAGATATATTTGAATAGTGCTAGTTGAGAAGACTAGAATTGCTGGGAGAGCAAAGCAAGTACGAACGACTACGACTGTCTGATAATCTGAAGGTCCCTGGTTCATTCCTGGGTTTCAGCACCACTGATACACTGAAGGAAGTAGTTGCTAAAACCAGTTTACACACTCTAACCTGATAAGGAGGAGTTGGACTTTAGGGTCGATTGCTATGTGTCACGGCGAGGTTCTTTTTGTTGGAATCTATTAATTTTTTAATGAAAGAGGAAAAGTGTAATATTGTTTTCATTAGTCAAGGAAATGGTTTTGTTAAAATGAAAGTATTTACAGGGATTCGTTGGAGCCCTTATTCTCACGTAGTTGGCTATTCGGACGAAAGAAAAGAAACAAATACAAAATAGCAGACACTTGTATTATCAAAAGGTAGCAGAAATGTTGTTGCAAATTTTATTGGTATATTGCTACCAGACTTATCTGTGAGGTTAAATATGTTTGTTGGAGAAGTGGTGATAACAGGGGTATTCTGGTCGCTGGTTGGAATGTTGTTAAGACACTTTGCAGGTCGTTCTTGTTCCTCTCAGCTTTCTATCTCTCTCAACACAAATTTTTCTTTATTCTTACACATTTTCTTTATATTCATTTTTTATTCATTTTCTTTTGTCATGTAATGTGGGTGTGAGATTTGAAGATACCATTATTTTGACAATTGCTTGCAATTTATAAAGGTTATATGAAAAATAAATGAGGTCTACTACATCCTACATCTAATCCAACCCTCTGTTTTTTATTATTTTTGAAGTGTAGAAATTAACAGTTCATGACACTATTGAGACCTATTCTGTGTTTTACGGAGGGTTTGGTAAATATATATATATATAGGGGTTGGTATATATATATATATATATATATATATATATATGGAGATCCATGAGATTTCATTTTTATTCATAAAGGGGGGAGGGATCCATGAGATGGACCTTGAAATAGAAAGGGATTCGGCTCAAAAAGTTTTAAAATCTCTGGCGTATATTGTTAATGTTAGGGCACCTCATGTGGTGTAATGGTTAGCAATCTAGATTAGTAGACCATTGTTAGTGAGTTTGATTCTCATTGGGCGCCCCATGCTCCTGGCCTTGTGCCACATCTAAGCTAAGCTTAGTAAATAACTCTATGGAGTTAGCAGACCATTGTTAGTGAGTTTGATTCTCATTGGGCGCCCCATGCTCCTGGCCTTGTGCCACATCTAAGCTAAGCTTAGTAAATAACTCTATGGTCCAATGGTGGGCTAGGCTAGATTAGCAGACCATTGTTAGTGAGTTTGGTTCTCATTGGCGCCCCATGCTCCTGGCCTTGTGCCACATCTAAGCTAAGCTTAGTAAATAACTATGGTCCAATGGTGGGCTAGGCTAGATTAGCAGACCATTGTTAGTGAGTTTGATTCTCATTGGCGCGCTAAGCTTAGTAAATAACTCTATGGTCCCTAGGCTAGATTAGCTTGTCTACATCTAAGCTAAGCTTAGTAAATAACCTATGGTCCAATGGTGGGCCTAGATTAGCAGACCATTGTTAGTGAGTTTGATTCTCAATGCTTCTGGCCTTGTGCCACATCTAAGTTAAGCTTAGTAAATAGCTATATTGTTAATTTAATTCATCTATTTGTTCTTACTTACATCATATACAATAGACATGTCATGCATATAAGATTCCTCAGTGTCAAACAATTCTTGAATCGCAAGTTGCTGCAAATTTTCTTCCGCTTCAGACATTCCCTCAACTGTATAGTGATCATCTTTGTCTGTAAAAAAAAAACAAGAAAAGAGAAAAGAACATGGTAAGTAACATAATTTTAAAAATATCAAACAGACGAGAGATTCTTAAGCTATTTGTCTGAATTTTTCAGATAAGGTTCGATAATTTGTATTATTTGGATTTATTGGACTTTATTGTTATATACCCAACTAGCAGTGGCTACTCGGCGAAGCCCGGGTAGTGGAGATAAAAACATGGTTGAATAATCGTTTGCAGATCTATTCCTACTGAATACCAAGTTCGGTCCTCGAAGGATGACCCATAAAAATCAACACGTAAAAACGATCTTAATTTAATCCTGTCTGGTGGGAGGTCAGGAAATTTTCTTTACGTCAGATTTGAGGGGATGACATATCACTAACCAAATTTGGAGTGTTTCTTAGTTAGAACGATATCAATGTGTATGCAAGATTTTAAATCTCAGTGACCTCCCGTTTTGGAGTTATGCGTCGACATGTACATACCAAAATCTCTCCTTTATATATTAGATGTTTCAGGGAATGTGCCCCCTGGCCTTTTGTTATATACCCTATCTATAGAAGAAAATATTTTAAAAATATAACAAACACAGGATGTTATGATCAGGGGAAACAATTTTATGTGTCAATACTTAAGCATTGTACCATCTTCAGGACACTGTTGAGTAATGTTTATGTGAGGGACAAAATGAAAGATGTTAAGTGTATAGTGAATCTGAGAATATGATGTTATTAACCGTTAATTTTTATATGCGCATTTAATTAACGGTTAATGACATCATATTCACACATTCACTATACACTTAACATCTTTCATTTTGTCCCTCACATAAACATTACTTAACAGTGTCCTGAAGATGGTACAATATACCGAAATGCTTAAGTATTGACACATAAAATTGTTTCCCCTGATCATAACATTCTGTGTTTGTTATATTTTTAAAATATTTTCTTCTCATATTATCAGATTAATTTCCTCACCATATTTCCATACTCTATCTATGAACATTAATGAGTATGTCCAATCCTCATAAATACAGGAGTATTATGCTGACTGAGTAATCTTATACCACTAGCAGTGCTTTACCTTTTTCATGTTGCTGGTGAGTATTGTATATTGTTAATGTTATAAAGATTCCATTTCATTTCCAACCTCCGTTTGGTTATTTCTCATTTAGTAACTTTTGTTAGGTTACAACAGGGTAATTCCATGTCAAATCATCCAAGCCATGTCACCCACCCCCTTCAATTTTTCTGAAATTTTGTACAGGTGTGGATTACGTTAAAGTTAGACAATCCCCCAAGTTATTTTTTTGGTAATTTATGAGGAAGTGCGTCCCGGTCTCCTGCCTCAGAAATTGCTACCCGGTGACTATTAAAACAGCCTTGATAGTGGTTCAGAAAAGAACTGAAATATATACATATATATATATATATATATATAATCCAAATGTCTTCCTTACGACACAAGAGTTTTATTTAAAAAAACCTGTCACAGTTTGAGAGCTCAATGTGTGCTCTTAATGTTAGAGTCACAGAGCAAATATATAAGTAAAGAAATAACAAAAGATTTAGTATTATAGTCCCTGAAATAGACTATAAAGCTAAATCTCTAAGTCTTTTGTTATTTCTTTGCACATTCTTCCTGATGAGCCCATGCATTTGTAAACATCCTTTGTTTTTTCAATATATCATATTCACACTGTCGGATTAAGTTCCATTTTATTTCACATATATATATATATATATATACGCACAATCACACACACACACATATTGTGCAACACTTGATTACTTAGCTCACCAAATTCCTTTCCTAAAAAGATAACTATTAAGCCATGTATGCCTACTGTAGTGTAATGGTTAACAAGCTAGTCTGACAGACAGTTGCAAATGTTGGTCCTCACTGGGTGCCCCTATTCTGTGACAAAATTTTATAGGTTTACTTACCAAAATAAAGTATAAGTCATCTTATACAACAATTTCTGATAGTAACTAATAAAAATACAGAAGGCCTTATTATAAGGGATCAAATATTGCAGGTAGCGGCATATATATATACATATATGATAAAGAAGATAACTTACCGGGGAATAGAATATCGAGTTAATCACAACATCAACTGTCATTACAAATATTAACCGAATAAGTCAGGGATATAAAAAATATGAAGTGTTCAATACGAGCGGATTTAGTAGAAAGATAGTTAGTTATTATTTAGTATAGATAGATAACTTACTTAAGTTTCACAAAAAAAAAAGAAAAAAAGATTAACCCTGATGATCATTTTTGGTTTGTTTTGTTTTACGGCATAACAACCTCAGTGGGTCATTTAATGCCGATAAAGTTTTGAAATAAATCAATTCTTAATGGATAATACAATTTTTTTTATAAACACATTTTTCTATTTAACCCATAGATGGGACCCTAACAGGTACTACCACTCCAGGTCAGAGTGGACCAGGGAGCAATGGTGATGAAGGGGTGCTCCACATTCCCCAAACCTCCAAAACTGGAACCTCACCATCAGATAGAGTTTAACGTCATTCCCAGGACATGTAGACCCGCAGCCACCGCCTTCTAGCACCCATATGATAAAAAGGGGTTGGGGCTTGCCATAAGGGCAATAGGGTTGGGATGATCATTTTTGGGTGAATCTTAAGTAGGTTATCTATCTATACCTTTCTACTATATATATGTGTGTGTGTGTGTGTGTGTTTTTACTAGGGTGAGTCAAAAGTTTTGTAATATTCTGGTACATACTAGTTTGCAGCGCGTATATTATGTGACCAGAGCAGTTCAAGCTGTGGAAGGTACCCACTGTGGTTGGTAGTATTGTGGTGGTTGGTGCACTGACATGTTGTGCATTGCTTTACTCTATGTCTGATTTGTAAACCATACAGATGAACTTGTGCTTTATGAGTTTTTGATAAAGTAAATGTTTAGTCAGGGTTAATTTTTAAGATTAGTAATACTAGCAAAAAAATGCACCCTCTGGGCACTAATAGTTAAATTTTAATATAATTAAATATTATATTGAATTAGAAAGACTAAGAGATTAAATACGAACACAAAATAAGATTACACTTATTTTTACTTTATTCTAATTGATGTAGGTTGCCGAAACACTGCATCTTTCAAAGCCTCCATGCTT
Source organism: Doryteuthis pealeii (assembly GCA_023376005.1). Classification (NCBI taxonomy): domain Eukaryota; kingdom Metazoa; phylum Mollusca; class Cephalopoda; order Myopsida; family Loliginidae; genus Doryteuthis; species Doryteuthis pealeii. The sequence goes on from CM042155.1 coordinate 74,483,013, forward strand.
CTTGTAATCTGCCAATGCTATACCTGATACCCCCCCTCCACACACATATGCACGTGCACACATACATGTATATCATTAATGTATGCTATTCATTTTCCTGACAGAAATGTCTCAGATACTTGGTGTCAGCATTGCAACAGTTTCCCGCCATTTACAGAGTATTAGAAAGGTGAAAAAGCTTGATAAATGGGTTCCTCATGAGCTCAATGAGCACCAAAAACTTAGGCGGTTTGAAGTGTGCTCAATGCTCAGTTTGCGTAACACCAATGACCCCTTTCTTGACCGAATAGTCACTTATGATGAAAAGTGGATCCTTTATGACAACCGTCGTGGATTTTGCTCAACAACTGCCTGCAATTATTCATTGTCAAGACTGCATGTCCGTCCTCTACCTTCTTCATTTTCAAGACTCTCATTTCCACTGCGGAATTTCGGGAACCACCTTCGTTCAGTCCGATCACTTGTGGATTCATCTCCCCATGCTTTGTTGATATTGGCAGCAGTTTCGGAGGCATTGTGCCCAAGCTTGAACTCATGCAACATAAGAAGGCGAAGGTCATGTTTAGGCATGTTCATCTTTGAAGGCCCCTATTTTTCAAAAATACTTTCTATTTGAAAATAAATTTTTTTTGAGCACACATTAATTATTATATATGCAAAAATTCACCTGAAATAAACAACAAATTCTATGTTAAAATGACATTTCAAAACCGAGCACTTCAATCGGCCATTATTTTTCTAACAACCTAATAATATTCAGCTAAGAGCTGTGGCGAATTAATTAATATCATGCTTGATTTGGTTTGGTTTATTTGTTTAATGACATATCAACTCTCTTGGGTTATTTAATTCATATGTAAATGTTGGATTGTAATCATAAGTATATTTCAAATGTTCCATTGCACTTTTTGTCTATAGTTCAACAGTTATATGGTTCCAAGTATTCCTATCAAATACAAATAATTTGTAAACAATTGTATGCTCCGCTTAAGAAATTGACCTTGTGTCACATCCTTCTCGTGTGGAGGGGTTAGTAAATATATATATGGTTTCAAGCATTCCTATCTAATACCAATAATTTGCAAGCAATTATATGCTTTCAAGTAACTAATAATAATTAAACATTTATATAAATAAACAAACGATGAGTAATATTAAATAATTAATGGTATTTTTTACTTGTATGATAGAATATTTCAAAGTTCACTATCTATTCCCCCGTTGAGAATTTTGTATTATAAAGTGTGTGTCAAAAGTCTACTTCTACTTATAGACTCGTCGAAAACCATGTGACCAAGCTCTTGGCCAATCACTGGCAGTACTTTGCTGGTGATATTGTTATTTATACCGGCTGTTCTGGTCATAGCTACGCATAGCTGCTTTGAACCTTCGTGGACGACGGACCTCATAGGATTATATCACTGGACCTTTAACACTACGCTGGATAGGACTTATTCGCAGGATAGGATTTATTCACTTATCAAAGGATTCCATATCTCAGGACTTATTTACTTAAGTCCTTTTTCAACTGGCCAAGGATGGCATTCAAAAACTTATTCTATTCAAATAAAGTCCTATTACTCTGGGCAGCACAATTTTCGTTGAGTTAGATCTGACACTTGTTTTTGATTATTTTTTTTAACTCTGAATCAAAAAAATGACCCCAGTTTTTCTATATCACGTCAACTTTTTGAGCTACAGGATACCCTTAATTATTCTTAAAAACCATAAAAATACAGCATCGAACAAATTTGTGCTTATTCTATGGAATGTTTTTAAAAATTTACATATAACGGAAAAGTATGGAGAATAAATACATTGTGTGTTTGTCTATACAAGGTGTTTAAAAAAAGTATCGAGATTTTTCATACTTTTTGACACACCTTGTATTCTGAAAAAAATTAATGTTCCATTCATTGTTCATTTCTATCTTGGTAAATACAGCTTCAAACTCGATACTTTTATGACACACCTTATATATTATTCCATATATATATTGTCTATATAGTACTCCATATACATATATTGTCTATACATTATTATTAATATTTTCAATATACCAGTTCATTTAGTGTACAAATAGCCAAACAAGCCAATGTTGATCGTTTTGATTCTTATCTAATTTTTCAAAGGAAAAGAAAAAAGAGAGAAAAAAAAAGAAAAAAATCTCAAGAGATATGCTGAGAGAGAAAGAGAGTGTCTATTTTGGCTTCACTCCGACAATTTTTGTTTGCGGGGCTATTAATAAATAAACATTGGAGGTTCAAAGTGCAATTTACCTTTTAGAACCAAAGTTATTAATAGTGTTTTTTTTTTTTCATTTCACCATATAAGTTAAGAGAAAGGAAATGAATCCGACGGTACGAGTATAGATAATAATAATTATTGTAATCTGAATTCTTCTGCTCAATTATAATGAACATGCAAGCGCGTTGTGTAATGGTTAAAGTCATGGGAAATGGACTCGTCACCCGAGTTCAATTCCTGGATGTGGTAATTGCATTTCACTTAGCGCTAATACCCTTGGGAAAGGTATGAATCCTACTCTCCCTCCAGCTATGGATCAATAGTAGGGCAGGCTGGGCTCTTTAACCTTCGTTAGGCAACCGGTCTAGGAGAAGGAAAACTCTGAATTCAAACCTGTTGAACTCCACTTAATAAGAATTGACTTTGTGTCACATCCTGCTCGTGTGGAGGGGTTGGTAAATATATATAATGAACATGCAAGAGCAGCTTGTGGTGGGAGAGCCATTGTGAGCAGTTTTAAGTAGGCAAAGAGTTAAATGGTGCATTTAAAAAGAATTAAGTATTTTTGGTAATTTGTGAGGAAGTGGGACCCGGTCTCCTGCCTCAAAAATTGCTACCTGGTGACTATCAAAATAACAACCCTAGCTCGTCGTCAGTTCTTGTTTAGATATGAAGATGGATATATAGTTTTAAATAGACTGAGATAGATAGATAGATAAACAAACAAAATAATATAGATAGATAGATATGAACAAATGGAGATAGATATTTTCGACAAGTAAATATATTTTTTTGTCATAATTCTTGTTTATTTAAACTAAAAACAAGACATTAAACAAACATGAATAAAAAAAAATCTTAGTATTTAAATTAATATAGATAAATATGAACAAATTGAGATAGATAGATAGATAGATAGATATGAAGATGGATAGTTTTGAATAGACTGAGCTGGGTCGTTATTTTAATAGTCACTGGATAGCAATTTTTGAGGCAGGAGAACGGGACGCACTTCCTCATAAATTACCGTATTTTTTTGTAAATTTATTTGTAGATAAATTATCAAATTAAAAAAATGAAAACTTTTGAAAAGTGGAATTTCTATGGTTTTGGATAGTTACTATAATTATCTGCCAAAAATCAACAAAGGTTCCTTGCACATATTTGTCCACACAAGACCCCTATTTGATCTTGTCTTTTTAGGGGGGGTGGGGGGGTCAGTATTTCCACTGTTAGCTGAGGTAGTTTTGCATCCTCTCTTAGTAAGATCACTCCATAGCTTTGATGGTTGTCCCGTGGCTCCTCTGTGGGTAGAATTGTTGTTGTATAAAAGTAAAAGTAAGTAAAGTCGTCGGGGCGGCCTAATGTCGGTATCAGCCAATCAGCGAGGGAGTCTATCCCCTTTTCACTAGCGCTAGACCAAGGAGGTTGTTTTTTTTGGCATCTGAGGTGGAGCGCCACACCTACCATCAGCTCCTTACTTTACCGCACAGATCCCTGTGCTACTCATACGCTGAGTTGGCGAGGGCCGGTATCGAACTAAGAACCTTGCGGTTCCTAGCCGAACACTCTACCGACTGAGCTAACCCGGCCCTTATGGTTGATATAGCTGGTTCTTAGAGTCTTGCATACCCAACACCCAAATCAGGGCATCGCATTGTGGTTGGTTGATTGGCATTTTAGGGCACTTCACACTCTGTTGGGTTATTTTAAGCTGAAGAAATTTTGTTTTATTCATTCTTGACGGTTACTCAATCTGTTTTTTGGTAATTTATGAGGAAGTGCATCCTGGTCTCCTGCCTCAAAAATTGCTACCTGGTGACTATCAAATTAACAACCCCAGCTCGTCGTAATTCTTGTTTATTTATCATAATTTGTCATAATTCTTGTTTAGATATGAACATGGATATATAGTTTGGAATAGACTGAGAAAAATAGATAGATAGATAGATAGATAAACAAACAAAATAATATAGATAGATATGAACAAATGGAGATAGATAGATATTTTCGACAAGTGAATGTATTTGGGGGGGGTCGCATCTTTTTTTGTCGTAATTCTTGTTTATTTAAACTAAAAACAAGACATTAAACAAACATGAATAAAAAAAAAAATCTTAGTATTTAAAGTAATATAGATAAATATGAACAAATTGAGATAGATAGATAGATATGAAGATGGATAGTTTTGAATAGACTGAGCTGGGTCGTTATTTTAATAGTCACCGGGTAGCAATTTTTGAGGCAGGAGACCGGGACGCACTTCCTCATAAATTAGCTCTTTTTTTAAACTCACTTTTTTCTATTTAACCTATAAATGGGATCCTAACAGATACTACCACTCCCGGTCAGAGTGGACCTGGAAGTAATAGTGATCAAGGGGTACTCCACATTCCCCAGAATTCCATAAGCGTAACTCATCATCAGACAGAGTTTAACATCATACCTAGGGTAGCGAGATAGTGAAGGTCCTGAGTTTTGAGAGGACTACTATTAGAAAAGGAAGAAGAAATAAGAGGGAGTAAAGGTTTTAAAAAAAGTGATGAACATAAAATGGTTTGTCGTGAATTTGACTGGGATGTGACCCCCCGAATGGAGAATTGAAAGCCAACCGGAAGTTTTGGGTGTTGACCGGAACCGGAAGTCATGTGATCACGAGGAACAACGAAGAAAAATACCGGCCTCTTTTTGATTTCCGACAGCATAGGATACGGACGGGCCTCTGGTCCCTAGTGTGGGATTACAGTAATTTAACAGTGTCCTCTCTCTCTTTCTCTCTGCCTTTCATCCTCTCCGACACAACCCACGAGACGAGCCCGAAAATAAAAGCTAAGCAGCTTGTGACGATATATTTTCGCGTTGTACTTTTTTATCGACAAGATAACCCCACATGCCGAACACCTTTTTAGTGTTGTGAATTTGGAGGCACGTTGACAAGACCCGCTATACAACATATATCGCTATTAGAACGTTACACTAGGACATTAAGACCCACAGCCATCACCTTCTAGCATATGATAAAAAGGGTTGGGGCTTGCTATAAGGGCAGTAGGATTGAGACAATCATATAGGTCCTAGAGCTTGACTTGACCAGTGGAGGTGCCTCTCTGACCGCCCATCTAGCCCAAAGTAAGGGCTCTGGAGAAAATTCCAAGAGGTGTCTGCACCAGAAACCGGCAGTTACTTTAGGTCCTCTTGTTCCTGCATCTGCTGGATAATCTGCGGCAAACAAGAGTGTCTGTATGTTGGGTTTTGCACAGACCACTTGCATACTTCCTATTCCCATGATACTTCATCTTTTAACTTTTCATGTGAGGGACTCAGTAAATTCAATGGATGGAGCCGCCTTAACCCACCCTGGTTGCCTCAACACAAGACATGGTGAATTGGGTTGGGTAAACCACTTGTTTCTTTGATAATGTCAGTAGTTTTATTTAGTATTCTAAGATCATTTTAATAAAATTAATGTGAGAAACTTCTGTTAAAGAAAAAATAATAATATGGTAACAATGGTGTTGTGTGTTAACCTGTATTTTATTTTTGAATTTTCAAGATAAAATCTCTTTTTCAAAAGATCACTGGAACTGAAGTAGTCTAATTATGGCATTTCTTTTTAAATTAATTTTTTTTATATAACTGTATCCTCGTGTTGTATGTTCATGTAAACATGCAACACGAGAATACAATTATATAAAAAAATACCATCATTTTCAACAAAAAAAAATAAAATAAATAAATAAATAAAAATTTTATTTAACTAGAAATGCCATAACAAGACTACTACAGTTCCAGTGATCTTTTGAAAAAGAGATTTTATCTCGAAAATTCAAGAATAAAATACAGGTTAACACACAACACCATTGTTACTGTATTATTATTTTTTCTTTACACCTGCATTGTGATAGCCTTCTAAATCACCTCCAAACCAATATATAATAAATATATATATATATATATATATATATATATATATATATATATATATATATATAATAATATAATATATATATATATAAGAGAAAGAGACAGAGAGAGAGAGAGAAGAGAGGCCCAGTGTCTATTCAGATTTCATCTTTTTATCTTCAATTCGATAAAGACTTTTTGCAATGTGTTTTTGATTATCATACAAAAATGAAACAAGAAAAATAACAACAAAAACATCAAATGGCTTTTATATGTGTTTTATTATCTTCTGCTGTTGTTGTTTTATTGCCTGTCAAAAGCAAAGATGACAGCAGAGCATATAATACATAGTGACTGATCACATCACATCACATTTAAGACTTTCTTATTAGCTTTTACATACACAACGTTGGTTACACACTCAAAGCTGTTCACTTCTTACAGAAAAATAATAACAATTTAAAAAAAAAAAAAGAAGAAGAAGAATTAACAGTCTTTAAGATAAATCAAAATACACTAGACAAAAAGATAGATAGATAGATAGAGAGAGAGACATGAAAATATTCACAAAATCTATCATTTCAAATATGGGACTGATTTTCTTTGTATTGTGTATACAGGAACATTTTCTCAAATGTTGCATCAATGAAAATAGAATGAAAACACTGAAAAGATCAACATGACAGAGCAAATCCTCCAATTGTTTTTTTTTTTAAGTTACAAGTATAAAAATCAATTATTATTACTAACTAGAAATAGAAATCTAAACTTCTAGAAAGTTCTAAAAAGATATATAAGGCAGATTTAATATATTAATGTATATTAAAATCAGCCATTATTTTGTAAACAATAAATATAAGTAAAAATAGCTTACTATTGACTATAAAATAACCAACAAAAAAAAAGAAACAAAAACATAGCCTTCTTATTAAAAGCATAATTCTAAAAAGGCAACCCCCCCTAAAAAAAACAAAAAAACAAACTACTACATTGTTTAAAAAAATGTCCAAATAAAAACAATAAAACAAAACATAGCCTTCTTATTAAAAGCATCATTCTAAAAGGCAACCCCGCCCCCCAAAAAAAAGACATCATTGTTTAAAAAATAATGTCCAATTTTATATTTTAAAGTACAATAAAAACAGCCATTATTTTTCAAATGATAAACATAAATAAAAATACCTTTTCATTAATTATAGAATAATTAAATAACAAAACATATTCTATTTTACTAAAAATATAATTCTAAAAAGGCAGACACCTCTTCCCCATAAAAATCCAAACTATTACATTGTTGGAAAAAATATATAATCTTATACATTAAATTATGAAAAAAACAGCCATTATTTTTCAAAAAATAAATCAAATTACCTGATTATTAAGTATAAATTAAAAAAAAAATTTTTTTTAAATCCCTCCTATTAAAAATATATTTCTAAAAAATATATTACACTATTTAAAAATGTCTAATTTTACATTTTAAAGTGTAATAAAATCAAAGTTTAATTTTCAAACAAACAACTACAGATAAAACTCCAATATCTGTATTCATTATAAAATAATAATTAAAAAAAAATCTTTCTTATTAAAGATATAGTTCCTTAAATAACAGAAAGAAATGCATTAAGTGAGTTGAAAAATAATACTGGATTTTATTTAATGCCAAATAAAACTGGTCATTATTTTTCAAACAAAAAATACAAATAAAAATACATCAGTATTTACTTTAATCTCAAAAAAAAAAAAAAAAAAAAAAATCATTAAAAAATAATTTAAAAAGGCAGAAAAAAAAGACAAAACTATTATTTTCTTTTGAAAATAATGTCTGATTTTCAAACAACCAAATAGAAATAAAAATCTATCCTCACTATTTATCATAAAATAACTATAAAAAAAAAAAGAAAGTATTAAAAATATAGATCTACAAAGACAGAAAAAGAATCATAAATTCAACTGGGATGAAAAAAATGTACAATATGAAAATTCAAACATTTTTATGGAGAATATATTCAAAATTTTTATATCTTTACATTATATTTCATCCAGAAGGTTTTTTTTTTAAATGATACAAATTCTGTCCTGTGATGTATAATGAAAACTTATGTTAAAGAAAAATGATTTTCTTGAAAACTCAACGAACACTACAAATTGCCATTCAATGTGTTAGGATTTTAATTTCAGAAAGATCATGTAGCTGCAATGTCTGCCAAAAGTTCAAGAAAATATGGAGAATCAGAATCTTTTTTTTTAATGTGGAGTCAATTTTTACCAATTATTCTCTTCTCAAAAATGTAATTCAAATTTTTAAAATTTCATTCCTCATTATTTTTCTTGTTTTTGGAAAGAAAGAAAAACAGCTTTAATTTTTCGCTTACAAAAGAAAATAAATATTGGCAAAAAATGTTATCATTATCATTATTATTGCTTTACGGATAAAAGTCAACATTAAAACAGTCCATTCTAGATTATGATTTTTATTTTAATTTTAATTGACAAAAAGTTAAAGGATTTTCTTTTTTGGCAAAAACAAGAAAAAATTTGAAGACAAATTAAAAAAAAAAAAAAAAAAATTAATGATCCTTTTAAAAATAGAATTTTGGTAAAATATGCAGATTCTCCATATCTATTAAAAAATTTTTTTTTAAATTGAAAAAAAAAAAAAAAAAAAAAAAAAGTTGGCAAAATATTAATCATTCAGAGTTTTAAGAAAACCTATGTTTTGCAAAAAGGTTTATAATAATAAACAAGAAATTGAATAATAAAAACAGAAATAAAATCAACTGGGTAACTAAAGAAAGAAATAATAATCAAAACATTAAAATGACTTGAAATATCTTCTATCTTGGCTGGATGCTGGTATGAACAGAACACTGTCATATCAGCTTTTCTATAGCTAAATAAATACAACTCCTAACAGCGATCAAATTTTGGTCCTAACTAGATTGAACCTACAAGGAGAACTTGCTTCCTGTCAGTATAGCTCTGAGATCATTTTCAGTAATTCTTTTGTAGCCATCTTGTATTTGTGCTGGTTGGTTCAAAGCTCAGTTTAAGGGGGCCTTCTCCTCAGGCAGCACCTTCCCCCTCGTCTACAAGGGGTAAGAACTGGGTTTATTGTCAATCACATGAGATGCTCCTAAAAAAAAAGGGAATGCCAACAGAAATGGAGCTATTTTTGGTACCGCTCTATAAGGGAGACTTGCTTCCTACAGGATCCCCACACTAAACTGACCTTTTTATCACACCCCCCAACTCTGTGATGAAGTTTAATAGATAATGCCAGTATAGCTCAACATCAGCAGGACATACAAACTTCGTCACTATAACCAGACAAATGATCAAGAAGTTTTTTTTTGTTTTTTTAAGGCTTCAATTCACACTGATTTGGTTTTTTTTTTCAGTTTAAAAAAAGAAAAAATGGTTTGAAATAAAAACATCTTTGAGCTTCTAGAATTTACTCCATCATGTTTTCAATCAAAATAAGATTGAAATTATTCTCGCAAGAAATTATACAGTGTTTGACAAAAAAAAAAAAAAAAAAAAATGGTGAAAAAAACTGAACTATTTTTCATTATTGCCACAAATTTTAAAGAAATTTCAATGGCAAACATAGGAAGTGATTATTTTTCTCAGACAACTGCTTACTGGCCATTAGCAAACGACTAATCACAAATTAAAAAATTATGACTTTTTGCTACAACTTTGACAACAATAACCAGGGAAAATAATCACTTGTCTAATCCATTGGAGTTTCATTAAAATTTGTGGCAATAATAAAAATGTTTCAGTTTTTTCACTGTTGTTTTTCTTTTCTTTTTTGTCCAATATTGTATATGTGACATTTGTCATATAAAGTTGGGCTCAAAAAATATGAACAATATTCGATTTAAATGCATCAATTTGATATATTTATAGCATTGAAGGTATAAATAGTGATAAAAAGCAATATGAATGTACTTATAGAAGTTGTACAAATAAAAAAAATAAAAAAATTAGAAATTACCCAAGAGAATTACCCAATGCTTTAATATTTAGGAAGTGGGGGGAGAAAAAGACAACTTGGAGAGAGACTTGACTTTAAAAAAAATTAAACAAGACACACTAGAGATTTATTCCGAGTTGGAAATAAATTAGAACCAGTAACTGATAAGATAGTTGCATTTTTTTTTTTTTATATTTTGTAAAAATCCTTATAAATTTTAAATAGATGCAGATAAAAACATTGAACATGAAAACAAGCCGAGGAACCTACTTTTATATATTTACATCAAGAAGTCCAGATTAAAAGTGTGGTAAAGGTAACCCAAAGTCAAACATTTTCTGAACTTATTTTTCCGATGCAGGTATCATTGGGGAACGACAAAAAGTTTTGATCGATTGGATTTTACGGCATATATATATTTACCAACCCCTCTGCACGAAGCAGGATGTGACACAAGGTCAATTTCTTAAGCGGAGTTTAACAGGTTTGAATTCAGAGTTTTCCTTCTCCTAGACTGATTGCCTAACCATGGTAACCCGAAGTCAAACATTTTCTGAACTTATTTTTCCGATGCAGGTATCATTGGGGAACGACAAAAAGTTTTGATCGATTGGTTGGATTTTACGGCATATATATATTTACCAACCCCTCCGCACGAGCAGGATGTGACACAAGGTCAATTTCTTAAGCGGAGTTTAACAGGTTTGAATTCAGAGTTTTCCTTCTCCTAGACCGATTGCCTAACCATGGTTAAAGAGCCCAGTCTGCCCTACTATTTACCCATAGCTGGAGGGAGTGTAGAATTCATACCTTTCCCAAGGGTATTAGCACTAAGTGAAATGCAATTACCACATCCAGGATTTGAACTCGTGTTGACGAGTCCATTTCCTATGACTTTAACCATTACACCACGCGCTTCCTACATTTTACGGCATATAAACCATTGTTGGGTTATTTTATGCTGAAGACGTTTTGTTTTATTCTTTCTTGATGGGTATTCTTTTTTTTTTTAACTCAATTTTTTTAAGCACATTTTTTTTTCTATCTAACCCATAGATGGGACTCTAATAGGTACTACCACTCTGGGTCAGAGTGGACCTGGGAGTAAAGGTGATGAAGGGGTAACTCCAGACTCCTCATCAGAGCTCCAGAATTGGAACTTCACCATTAGATGTAGTTTAACGTCATACCCAGGACATGAAAAAAGTGTTTTGCTAAACAAACTAGGATTTGTATTTACCCAAAATATTTCTTGATCTTCTATCTTTTGAAAATATGTAGTTTCTTTTCACTACCTACTTGTAAACATCCGACATACAGCTGGCCATGCCAAACATTGATCTTACCTCATCAATCCCACCATTTATGAGGACAAAAAATATTTTTATAATTCATATTAAGTTCTGTATCTCATACTCATTAGCTAGAAATTTCTATTCTAAGTGGACCTAAATGACTTAGAAGATTTATCATGAATAGTTTATGTTGGCTGGTGGTTTTATGGCATATCAAGCCTTTTTGGGTCATTTAGTGCAAAATCAAGTCATTTTTATAAACAATGGACTCGTTTTGCTCACAGTACTTGCTCTTGCTTAAGTGATCACCCACTTAAGTATTGAACAGACACATCACTGCTTAACCTCGTTGAAATCTCAGTTTAGGTCAATATTCATGGAAAAATGGTTCCTGGGACATTCCATTCGGCCATGATCGCAGGCTATACGTACACAGGGAAATATACACCAACATAGTAATATGGATAAAGTAAGTAAAGTAAAGTTGTCAGGGAGGCCCAAAGTCAGTATCAGCCAGTCAGCAAAGGAGTCTATCTCCTTTTCTTTAGTGCTAGACCAAGGAGATTGTTTTGGCGTCCAAAGTGGAGTGCCACCCCTACTATCAGCCCTTCACTTTATTGCACAGATACCTGTGCTACTCATATGCTGAGTTGGCAAGGGCTGGTATCAAATCAGGAACCTTGTTGTTCCTAGTCGGACGCTCTACCGACTGAGCTAAACTAGCCCTTAAAAGTCTGATGCTCTACCGACTGAGCTATGAGACCAAGAGATCAGTTGTCCTTCAGAGACACCTAGTGGCTTTTATAAGCGAACTATACATCAGCATTCAACTGGGTTGCTAATTAAATCTGCTTCTGAGAATCCAGATTTAGTAAATGGTTTAAATAGCAATTTGGGCTATTCTACGATGTGGCATGGTCAAGTCTATTTGCAGGATCCTGCTTGGCTGGTGGTTTTAGTGTGGATGTTTTATTTCTAATAGTGCTACTAACTTGGGGGCTAAAAAAAAGTTTGGCTTCGGGTTGCGATTACTGCACTTTTAACCTGGACTCAAGAGAATTTATGCACGATAGAGAAAACAGAACATAGAATAATGGAAATGTACAAACTCATTAAAAAAAAAAACAAACTTGAATTGATAACAAAAAACAAACAAAAAAAACAAACAGGCATAGCTTAAGATAACTCACCTCTATACACATTTTTTCTTTTTCTTTTTAAATGCACAAGATGCTGATTGCAAATGAATATTAGACAACAAAATTATTTAATTTTTAATCACTTTTTTCATTTCTGTGATTCAATTTACTATTATTACATTACACAATGATACAAGTTTACATTTAAAAAGTAGGCAGACACTACTCCTTGTTTAAATTTGTGCATTAATAAAAAAAGAATTAAAAGGTCTACATTACATTGGGAGATGGTTGATAGAGAAACAAACCTAGTCACAAGAATATCTTAGATCAGGGATGGGGAACCTGTATCCTTCTAAATCAGAGGTGTCAAATGTATGGCCTGTGGGTTGGGTTTGGTTTGTGACTCAATTTTAGTTTAAAAATCTATTATGTTTTTAAATTTGAAATATTCTGTTGAATATATATTTAGAGGTTATAAAACATATATATATATATATGTAAGGCTAAACAAATCGAGAAAAATCAATCTCGATTTGATTTGTTTAGCCTTACATTTGAATAGGTATGCCCGCCTAATTCATTAATTATTAATTAATTAATTTTCAAAATTGGGTACGACTTCAATTAAGCACATATTCTCCCAATATATATATATATATATATATATATATATATATATATATTATACCAAAGTTCAAGTGAAGAAATTTCCCTAACAATGTAGTAGTTTTTCAATTGTCATAATTTGCAGAGCTCAATGTGTGCCCTTATTGTTAGAATCACAGAGCAAAATTATATTAGGAAAAAATAAAAAAAGAATATTCAGGTTGTTAGCATTATAGACTATTTCAGGAAACCTAGAGGAATTATCTAGTTGTTCCCATCATCAAATTCTTTTGGCATCTGATGATGGGAATGACTAGATAATTCCTCTAGATTCCCTGAACTAGTCTATAATGCTACCAAACAAAATATTCTTTGTCATTTTTTCCTTATATATATATATATGTGTTTTTAAGAATAATTGTCCTATCACCACATATTCTTTCATTTCTTTATAGTTAAGAATGCTGTCATAATATCATACCTCTTAGTCTATTTAATTTGGAGTACACTATGAATAAGGTTTTTCAGAATAATTATCCTTATCCAACCCACGAGATATAGTTTAGGTTTCACCCTTGCTCGAAAACCAAGATTTTGACACCCCCACCATTCTAAACCATCAAGAGTGGCCTTTCATAGCTTTGTTGAAAGGCCACATTTTTAAGGCTTTCTCACAAAAAGCAATCTTTTAAAAAATCCATCAAAGGTTACACAGTCTTTTATTTCTTTCAAGTAATATATATTAATTCAATTTGCTCTAAGTTATTAACTAAAACTAAAAGTTTAAGTTTTAATTTGTTTTGTTTTGTTTTCCGGCATTTCAACCTTGGGCCATTTAATGCCAACAAAGTTTTGAAATAAATTCATTCTTAATGGATACTCAATTATTTTTTTTATAAACACATTTTTCTATCTGATTCACAGATGGAACCCTAACACGTACTACCACTCCAGATCAGAGTGTACCAGGGTCAATGGTGATGAAGGGGTGCTCCACATTCCCCAGACCTCCAGAACTGGAACCTCACCATCAGATAGAGTTTAACGTCATTTCCAGGACATGAAGACCTTCAGCCACCGTCTAAAAAGGGTTGGAGCTGGCCATAAGGGCAATAGGGCTAGGACAAAGTTTTTTTTTTTTTTTTTAAAATGTGTTTGACTTAATTTCAACATGGCCTTTAAACATAAAAAAGGTTCCCCACCTCTGTCTAAGATATATGCCAAAAATTATTTATTTTTGCCTTTACAAATAATTCAAAACATTCATCTAAAGAATTGTTAGGTGTTAGTAGAAACAATGATGATTTTTGAAAAACTGAGAAAGGCAAAAAACGTTGTCAATGCTTGCAGGGATATTCGAAAGATTTTATTTGATCTGTAAGTCAAGGCAAAATGGTCTTGGAACAAAGATTAGACTCCACAACAATAATGTCAAATCTGTCCTAGAGCACGGGGCTCAGAATGCTGAATGGGTGCTTGAGGAAAAGCTGCTGCTGCTGCTGCGTCATCTGCCCTAACAAAGGAACTGCACCATAAAAACTGCTTGCAATAATGTTGCCCTTGAAATAAAACACTGGTAGCTCAAATGGCTAGGCCACACATTTGGAATGAACCAGAGGATGATACTGAGAGTAGCATTAAGATGGACACTACTTGGAAAGCAAAGGTTTTGAACCACCAAAGACCACTTCTTGTAAAACAGTTGCAGGTGAGCTGAGAGAGATGAATCTTACATGAGGCGAGAGAGAGTAGCAAAGAACAAGGATGAATAGTGTCCGATTCGTCTCAATCAGAAAGCAGAGGACTACTGAAAATTCTTCCCTGAAATATGATATACCAGTAAGATAGGTTATATAATAATATCTTCCATTTTAGAGTGAAATTCACTAACGCTTCAGCAAAGAGGGTGCAGAATATGAACATTCAAGATCTGTCTTGTGATATTGAGATTTTTTTATATCAATCTAGAAAAAATCCTCAAAACAAAGAATTCTCTACTGAAATAAAAATTGTTTTCAGTTTAGTAAATCTTCAGCTAATAGATAGTTACTTACATGGTCAACCCTTGTTGGGTTATTTAATGCCAGTGATTTTTTTTTTCAAGCAATGATATGTTTTCAAGTAACTATTCCTATTTGATAATCATTTGTAAACAATTCTATTCTTAATACAAATAATTTGTACAGTCATATGGTTTTAAGTATTAACTAATACAAATAATTTGCATAAAATCAAAGTTTCAAATATTCCTGACTAATACTAAGACTTCACACTATTATATTTTTATATGCAGTTATATTGTTTCAAGTGACTATTCTTATTTAATAATCATTTGTAAACAATTTTAGCTTCAAATTTTCACAGAATAATATGGTTTCAAATATTCCTAACTAATACTAAAAATTCACACAAAATGATATGGTTTCAAGTAAATAATAATAATAATTCTTTGTAAACAATTATAGCTTCAAGTAATTATTTTCAATACAAATAATTTGCAGTTATATGGTTTTAAGTATTCCTTACTAATACTAATAATTTGTACACATTGTTCAAGCATCACCACCAAATGTCGTTTAGTGTTCAGTCAATCAAGATAAGTAAAACAAAAAAAAAGAAAGATATTAAACAATGAGCCGTGTCCTTATACTTTTACCTATGTGTATAAAATTTTATAAGATTTTTTTTTTTTTTTTTAGCTAACATAGAACAAATACTTTTTGTCAAAAAAGGTAAATCAAGCATCACAAATTCCCTCATATTAGTAAGCTACACATGTCAAAGTTACGAGGTTTTTTGGTGCATATCGCATAAATGCATCCTGGCCCCCAGCCCTAAAAAAACACTAAGTGGTGCCTGCTGAAAATCTGACCCTTGCTACTAGCTGTTTGAAGGCGATATGAAAGTGATATTTTACCCACACCCAAGTCTTTTCTCGACAAGGAAATGTAAATATTTTAACCACCCCCCCACTTTAAAATATTTTTTAGCGGTTTGAAGGCGTTTTTATCGACAAATACCAAATTTTAGTGGTTTGAAAGCATTAAAAGTAAGCCACCCCCAGGTTTTTTTTATCAACAAGTAAATATAAATATTTTAGCCCCCACCCCCCAAAAAATATCTTTTTTTTTTTTGGTATTTTAATTTTTATTTTAATTCAAAACAACTGTCATGAATTTTTAAATGAATACGACCGAGTTTTAAAATAAAAACAAATAGATTATTCATAAGTAGCACAGGTTAATTTTCAGCAGGCACCGCTCAGTGTTTTTTTTTTTTAGGGCAGGAGGCCAGGACTCATTTATTGCAATATGCACTGTTATATTTAATCTTTAAAAAAAAAAAAAAAAAAAAAAAAAAAAAAAAAAAAGAGAGAAAAGTAATCTATCTTCACATGTGCAGTTAAACATCATGCCACAAATTGAAACAGTATTTAAAGTTTTTTTTTTTGTATTTGTTCAGTGAGAAAGAAAATTTCTGTTATACACTGACTCTTTCGGACCAGTTTGCCCATTTTTGTCATTATTCATAGTTTCAGTCATTATACCTTCCAGACTTCTTCAGGGTTGTACTGTATATGGTAACTCTCCCCCAGAAGGCTACTATGCGCATTTGCTGAAACATTGCGATCGAGACAACAAAAGACAAGGAAACAAGTCAAGAAGCACGGGTTTATAATAGTTAAGATCATCTTATCTCGGACAAAACAAAAAGGTCAGGTACCCAAATTTGTTAAATAAATTCAAAGAATTTTTTTTTTTTTTATGAGCCTTTTAAAATAAGGCAAATGTGAAATTTCTGTAAAAGAATCTAAAATACAAGAACAAATTCATTTCGAACCAAAACGCACAAATGAGAAAACTGTAGAAATACATGAATTAAAAAAAAACAAAAAAAAAAAAAAAAAACTGTCTATACAATGAAACAGGCTGCTTTACAGGCAGTGAAAACTGAACAGCTTGTCATTTATCAGACAATTTCACAAAACAAACACAAGTATTTAACTTTCGTACTATCAACAATTTCTTTTTTTTAATTGTTTTTTTTTTTTTTTTTTTTCAAATTAAACTTTTTATACAACTTTTTAAATGTTTTTTGTTCTCTAAGAAAGCAATGCAATCCTAATGAAATATGAACAAACTATTTATTTTCATTTTAATACTATAATATAGGGTGCGGCAAAAATACCTCCCACATTTTAAACTGTCACCCGTGTTGTGCAAATGAATTTAGGCAAGTGGTAATAGTAACTCCATCAAGCTAATGTCTTACGATTTTGTTTTCTTTTTCAGATATGATCATGACCTGGACCGATGCATACTGTGTGTTTGTTGTGAAGAATAATTAAAGTCCAATTACCGTCAAACTGGGAAGACAAGGCAGCAAGCGGTTGTAACTCAATACAATCCCGAAAGCTACAAAAAAAATGACTCCACAATGTCATTCAAATCAAGCAGTCAAGCAGCCAATCAGAACTCAAGGAATGGAATCACCCAAATCATCCAGATTCATGGATGGATCATTCTTGAGTCCTATTTATACCAACTGTCTTGGACACTGCTTGAGTTGTACTTAGCTGCTGTTATTCAAACCAACAGTAGGCTAACTGACTTCAATAGTTTAAAGGTTTTTTTTTTGTTTTTTTTTAAGGACTGATAAATTTATAATTGCTACACAGAGAGCTTTTCATTATTATTTCCTGTTATGTCAGAATGATGCTGTTCCGGATAGAATTTTCAATAGCAGTATTGATTTAACATAAAATGATCTGTGTAGCAATTAGATTTACCAGTCTTAAAAAAAAATTGTTTAAACATCAAATGCACAGTGTGCACCTGCCCAAACAATGATCATAACTTATTATATCTGGAAGAGGGGAAAAAAAAAGGAGGGGGAGTAAGACATTAGCTAGATGGAGCTACCATTACCACTTGCCTAAGTTTGCTTGCACTGCACAGGTAACAGTTTAAAATGTGTGGGGGGAGGGGTATTTCTACTGCATCTTGTAATATACTTGACAACATTGCCTGATCAGCACCCTGCCAACACATTATAAGAGGAGAGAGGTTATTTGCCTCATATCCCACTTGTATGGGCTGGGCACAAGGCCTCGTTTTAACGTGGGAGAGAGGATTAAAAAAAAAAATTAAAATATTGTCAGAAATTGTGATGCTAACAGCAATATTATATGAAAATTGGGGAAAAAAAATACAGCTTGAAGTAATATTAGTGTTCACATGGCCACTGAAAAAATCTAGAAAATCGAGGAATAGTTTTATAAACACTCCGAAAGAAGTTTCTTTTTCATCTGAATTTTATCAGAGGAGTTGGTTGGTTGGATTTTTACAGCATGTCAACAGAGGGTTTGTTTTGTTTTATGGCATATCAACCTCAGTGGGTCATTTAATGCCGACAAAATTTTGAAACAAATCAATTCTTAATGGATAATACAATTTTTTTATAAATACATTTTTCTATTTAACCCATAGATGGGATCCTAACAGGTACTACCACTCCAGGTCAGAGTGGACCAGAGAGCAACGGTGATGAAGGGGTGCTCCACATTCCCCAAACCTCCAAAACTGGAACCTCACCATCAGATAGAGTTTAACATCATTTCCAGAACATGTAGACCCTCAGCCACCGCCTTCTAGCACCCATATGATAAAAAGTGTTGGGGGTTGCTATAAGAGCAATAGGGTTGGGGCAATCATATAGGTGCTAGGGCTTGACATGACCAGCCGATTGATCGGAGGGGGGGGGGAGTTGGTAATCAGAATTTAATTTAATGTACAAAAGATAAGACATTGCTGTTCGTTGGTCTTTTTTGGATAGAGACATAAAGAATTGTTGTTTTCCCTTAACCTTTAGAGGAATTTGTAGGGGAACAAAGTGGAAAAGAAAGAAATGATTCATTTTTAACAGCATGCCAACCAGTCTCGGGTTATTTTATGTCTTAAGGTTAGGGAATCATGTTCATATTTACATTTTTTGCACCGTTGTTTCTTTTAAGATCTTTTTTTGCACAAGGTCCTATCGAATATAATTCTTTAAACAAATCTATTCAACCCATAGACGGAACCCTAACAGGTACTATCGCTCCATGTCAGAGTGGAGAAAGAAAAGAAAAACCATATATATATATATATATATATATATATATATATTGAAGTATGGATTCCACGTATGCTTCTTGTATATTTAAAAGACAATCGTATGACCTTTTTTGTTCATTTGATGAAAGAGTGAGGTTCACTCTGCAATATCATATTGACACACCTTCATTTTCTCTTGCTTCATCTTCCACAGCCTTTAATAGTAAGTAATTTTAATTCAATTTTCAACATTTCTTTCATTTATGTTAGTTTAATTCATTGGCTATCCAATTGTCTTTTATATACATACATATAAGCAATATTGTAAAAATTGAAAAAACACAAGTTTCATTAATGAATGATGCTTAATAAGCCCACGCTGCAGAGTTTCAGTCTGCAGCATAGGATTATTAAACATCATTCATTTAATGAAACTTGTGTTTTTTTCAATTTTTTATAATATTACATAGTCAGATTTACTTCCACTTTTTCTTCATATATATATATAACACTTTTTTAAAATCTCTTTTATTCTTTATTTTAGTTTATCTTTTTAAAATAATCTTTAACAACCGCAATTTTTTGTCTTTCTTGTTTCTGTTTAATTTTGACGTGATTTCTTGTCTTTTGTTCATTTAATTGAATTCCAATTTTCCAACTTTAGATTCCTCTGGTGATTGTCGGATGAAAGAAACTTCTTAGGAGACGATAAATGAATCTGTTTTTTTTTATTATTTTATTTTGTGCTTCACTACAATGTTGTACCTTTAAAACATTTAGAATTCAAATACAATATTCCATTAAAGCAATCGTAACAATTGTTATTTGATTATAAGTAAAACTAAGTAATTCCAAATTGAAAGCTTCAGTCATACGCTTGAAATGGAATTGACAATATATATTAATTTTTTTTGCTGTCAGAAAGACCCAATTAATTTTTGCCTACAATTTTCTTTAGTCAATATTTAATTACTACCCCTTTAGTTGGGGGTAGTATTCAACACAGGGACAGCTTAATGAGGGTGCAGATGTGTGGGCAAAGACAAAAATTACACCATCCCTGTGACCAAAGATGTCAGACTATTGCAATCAGATCCTTTTGGGGGTGCTGTCCAGAATTCCTGGGGTTGAAACACCCAGGACCATGCTCACCTTAGGTACACACGGGCAAGGACAAAATTGTCCTTTTCCTGTGTCGCAAAGGTGTCAGACTACTCTGACCCTAATCTTTGGTGCAATGGAGAGGTTCTGACCCCCGGGGTTTGGAAATATCCAGGACCTGGTACTCTGACCCTCATCTTTGGTGCAATGGAGAGGCTCTGACCCCGCGGTTTGGAAATATCCAGGACCTGGTACTCTGACCCTCATCTTTGGTGCAATGGAGAGGCTCTGACCCCCGGGGTTTGGAAATATTCCGGACCTGGCTAGCTTGGGTTCACTTTGCGTCTCACCCACAGATAAAAATATGACTGAAGGATGTGAAAAGATAACACACTCTAATCCCAGAGTCTACAACAACATCAATCAACAAAGTTTTTTTTTTTTTCATTTCAAGGAAAAGGTATTTTATTTTATTTTATTTTTTTCCTGGCAAAATATTCATCTCCTTATGAGAGATGTTTTATTAAGTAAAATTTGATATAGTAAACATTAAAGTTATAAGGCTATATCAGGGCAATTACTTACGTCCCCTCCCCCCGCTCATAATGCAACAATCATAAATATTAACTGAAAAGAGTTTCATGTGAAGTCATTTAACAACAACAATAGTATTAAGGATGAAAAAAAAAAATCCAAAAAACAAAACAAAAAAACAATAACAAAATAATGTCAGATATTAACCTTTTATGGTACATAGAGCAACTGAGTCGCCCAAATATACTTAATGTGTAAGCGCCAGACACGACATATTACTTTTAAATTTTGGATCTTAACCCTAACCCTAAGTAATCTTTCTTGCTATTTAATAATTATCACCCTTGAACAATTATAATGATTGTGGCAAGCCCAAACTCAGATCCTATAATATTAGCATTAAATTTCAAATTGGAGTGGAAATTGCTTTATTCTAAGTTAGAGCAATTTAACAATAATTGATTTTGCTACAATATGCCTTTTTTTTTGCAATGTTACAATAGTATGTATTAACAAAAATAAGATCATGATAATATGGATTCTAAATTTACTAGTCTTTATTAGGAGTAATTTTATGATCTAATTAATAGATTAAAAGTTATTGAAAAAATCAAAAAGTTCCAAAATAAATGTGAAAATAAACTCAATATGAAAGATAAAAACATATCTAGAATCTATTTACTCAATCTGTTATCCATAAGAAACAATACTTAAAGGTTTCTAACGAACAAATAACAGGAAAAGAATATGAGTATTTTAACAAGCTATAAATGAAGAATTCATTAAAACATAGCATTAAATGACGATAAACACAATATAAACCTGGTTACACAATTTAAGTCATATTCAATCTGACTGAAAAATTTATTTTATTCTCTAAATTAAAGCATTTTTAACATCATTGCTCTAACAAAAGCATTGCTATTATGTGCAGTTGTAATTTAAAATTTGTTTATTTTTTAAAAATATTTTGTTACCTTTTTTGTCGATTTGTTTCTTTTGTTTGGTTATTTTAAAAATTTTCATTTAAAATCTAGTGGCAACCCTTGTTTAAACTTGGATATACATCTAAGATCTTATTAATTTGGAAAAATGACCTTAAAGATAAGAACGTATGCAACTTACCTAAATTTAAAAAAAACAAAAAAACTTTACAACAGATTTTCACAAAAAAAAATACTTGTAAAATCTTAGGTATTCTAAATTTTATCATTAAAGAATGTGTATATCTGGCCGCACGGGTAAGAGACTTGGCGAACGAAAGTTAATTCGGGTCTCAAACCCGGCCAGGGGTAGCTGTTAAGGTAATAACCGCACTGATGAAGGTGATACCTCGAAACACGTGTCTGTGGATTACTTATTTATTATATATATATATTTTTTTTTTTTTTTCTAAATTTTATCATTAAAGAATGTGTATATATATATATATATATACACACACACACATATATATTGAATTTTTACTTAATAAAATGTTTTCAGTCGCATTTTGATGTATGTTCCGGATTCAATAGTTCTTATTTTCATAGATCTATATATATACTTTCTTGTAAACTATTTATCAAATATGAAGGGTAGATATTGAAATGTCACACTATATGGCAATGAATAAATACACAAATAAAATATCTGACAGAATGGACGCAAAACTATGACATGAAAACCAAATTTGATGGATTGTTTATATATTTATCATGTTTCACCTTTTATGGGATTCCTTATAATCACAAATTTCAAGTGTTTTTTTGTTCCCAAAGTTTTTAAAGTTTCATAATCATCAATGTTCCTAATTACATTGCCATGACAACCTTGTAAACATTTTTAGTGTTGCCCAGTATTTAATTTTTTTTTTCTTTCCCCAAATGATTCATTAACTGATGAAACCCATAGAGGGTGAAATGTCATTATGAATATAAATAAATAAATAAATATATATATATATATATATATATATATATATATCAGTAATTACAAGGCACAGAACGCTCTCGATCAGTATCGGAATTTTAAAAATTTTTTTCAAAAATACATATTTGTTGTTAAAAATAAAATAAATTTTATTTTTAAAATGTTTAAGCATTTAAATGCTTAAACATTTTAAAAATAAAATTTATTTTATTTTTAACAACAAATATGTATTTTTGAAAATTTTTAAAAAAAATTCCGGTACTGATCGAGAGCGTTCTGTGCCTTGTAATTACTGATATATTCATTTCGTTTTTCCGCTTACAATGTTGCTTTGAAAAAGACATATTCATATATATATATATATATATATAAATACTTGCTTTTCATGTCATATTCTAAAAAAGAAAATACAAGTTGAATGAATCAAAATGAGTTATAATTAATATGAAACTATTTCAATGTCTGAAATGTTAAAGAATCAAAGTAGGTCAACATAACAATAAAAGATTTCGGTGTTTTTCTTTTTAAATAACCAAATTACAATAGTTCAAAATATTCCTTCATATCAAAGAGGACTAAAAAACAAACAATAATTGCCCAAAGTTTGGACTATCTGCTTATCAATATTACAATGAGAAGATTTGTCATGTTTATGAGAAGAGTCAGGATACACAAATATGAAAAAGGAATTAAAATGTATTCCCATAATTTTGATTCATATGATGTCGTTAGAATTTTAATTAACCCTTTTGCAGGCAGAATAATATTTCTGTTGCCAATGATACACAAGCAGAGCAAATTTTGTTGTTGTTATTATTTCAGTAGCTCAATCTAAGGCATGTTCCTATTGGCTGTTTGTTGACCAATTCAATAGAAACATCCCTAGGAGGTCACCACTGTGGTGGTAGGATTGTGTAAAGGTTGTTTTTGCAAAATATCATAATTAAAAGTGAAAGTTTTATTGTTTTTATGACATTGTATGATGACGCACAATTGCTGATCAAATTATCATATTTTGTTTTTTTTTGTTTATTTTAACACATGATTAATTGACTTGTTTGAACGTATCTTCTATTTTGAAAATTTTCTGAAAATAATTTGCCAACTCTGCATGGATTAAAAAAAATTATCTGCCTGTGAAAGGGTTGAATTTTAAATTAATTCAACAGAAAATAAATTGGAGTTTTAAGATAAGGAATATATATATATATATATATATATATATATATATATATAAGTATAAAAATAATAATAAAAAAAACAACAAAAAACAAACAAGAATATTCAGAGGATGTATTTATTTATAATGAACTTATGCCAACATTTAACTTAGTTTTTTTGGTCAAACTATTCAGGGCAATGTTATGATATTTCATTCAAAGGTTACTGAAGATGGTTTGATAAAAAAACGAAATGTTAAATGTTGGCATACTATCATTTATAAATAAATAAATACATCCTCTTAATATCAGTTTTCCCCCATATTTTTATACTTACATACCATTTGATTTATTTTTTCTTATTATATATATATATATATATATATATATATATATATATATATGGGAGTAAATATGGAAATAAATCCGACAATATTAAGAAATTTGAAAAAACAAGTGTTCCAAAAATGAGATGAATTTATTTATCGACGCTTAAACGTTTCTTCACCCCTCAATGCATCCTGATGAAGGTTTAAAGAAACCGAAACGTTTAAGCGTCGATAAATAAATTCATCTCATTTTTGGAACACTTGTTTTTTCAAATTTCTTAATATATATATATATATATATATATATATATATATGTGTGTGCACATAAACATCTGAATCAATTATTAGGTGTAAGAAAACTTGTTTCTTAAAATCAAGAAAAATATTTTTCTTTCATTTAGACAAGACCATCAATTCAAAGAAATGCTTTTTTTCTTTTGGGAAAACAACAAATGAAGGTTATAGAATGGTAACTATCAGAAATCCTTAAAATGATGGATTTGTCTAATCTATGATTTTACAAGGCTATTTCAAATGATACAGATACAAAAATTAGCACAATGAGAATGAATGAATCAATCTTTCATAGTTAATCTTTCTAATATCTTCAGAATAAAATAGAATTAAATATTTAAAAAATTCTAAGAAATTCAGATAATTATTTAGATTTATTTTTTTTTAAAACAAATATTTCTTTTAAAAGAAAATATATCTAATATCGGTTATATTGCAATTAAAACTTAAAACATGTTTTAATATGATTAAATTATGAAGGAAAATATAATTTTTTTCTCCTTTAAAATACAAAACAACAACTGTTTTATCATACTAAAATTTTCAATGCTTACTCATCAAAGAAAAAAAAAAACTATTTATATCCTGCAAAGAGTATATAGATGTTTTATTTTGCATATAGAATCAATTGAGATCATTTATCTACAATGATTTTGCATTGTATAACTATAGGGGGGGGGGTACAAAAGTCATTATTCTAAAAAGTAACTTAAAAAACATTTATAGTCTCTTTTATTTGAGGAATATTATATTCCACAATTACACCACTATATATATATATATATCCAATAGTCAAATACAATTAAAAGATAAAATTCTTAACTTCAATTCAAAAGTGGTTTAATTCTTAAAATGGTTAAATGACTTTTGTGCCAACTGCAACTTCTATTCATAATAGCTGTTACATTTTATGCATGAAATCTATATACAAATGTAACAATTATTATGGGACAGCATTTATTTTCTAATATTGATGCACAGACATCTTTATTCATGTAAAAAAAAAAATTTTTTTAAATGAAATAAGGTAAAAAAAAAAAATAAAAAATAAAAAATAAAAAAATGAAATAAGGTAAAAAAATTTTTTAAATTAAATCAAACAGTGAGTAAAATATTAAAAAAGGTTGATGTTTAAATTTTTTTTCTAAATAAATCCAACAAAATCTTGTTTCTGCACGTCTATAATATAAGAGAGATTCTATGTGCAATAATAACTGATTGGGAATAAAAACTATCAGAAATCATTATATCAATTTAACAGATCTTTAATAAAATTTGAACAAAAGATAGAGTTCATAGATACCTTAAATGAAAATGATAGCTTATTAGATCATTATCAGATTTAGTAATTTAAACTTATTTTCAACACCAGTACGGTATAACCAATAAAAAAAGTAGCATTCATACACATAATCCAATTAATACAGAGTTTACAATTAATGATTTTTATGAATGAAAACCAATTTTCCAATCTGTATTGTGACATCTCACACTGACACTGATAATCTCAAAGTGTGTTCATTTCTTTCTTAAGTCTTTTTAATTTATCAACTAAAATGTTCAATGAATCATCTATTTTTATTAAACATAGTGAATTATATATTTTGTTTGATTAACACAACTGAAGAAATTCATTAAAAAAGATAAGTTTTTAAAAGATCTCTTGCCAAAACAAAAAAATAACATTTAAATTCATATACAAACTTAGAAATAACAAACCCTTTTAACTTGATACTAAATAAAATTTTGTTCTTTTAAAAACTTAGATAAAAACCAATATCTATATTTGTTCATTAGATTATATAAAAACAATTTAATTACTCAATACTTTTTCTCATACAGTGAAAACTACAGATAAAAATCCAGCTAGTAACATCCTGACAAAACAAAATATTCATTTTCTTTACTAAGTATATTCATTTTCTTTACTAAGTATCCTAGTAACTATTAAAAACTGTTTATTTGCAAAGTAAAATAATCAACCTCAAAGGAAAAAGATTTTCTGTAAGATCAGAGATTTCTGAGAGATAAATTTAATAATAATAGTATTATAGATACCAATCATAGTTGGAAACCTTGAAACAATCTCAATGAACCTGAAAAAGAGAGTGGAGGAACTAGAGATCCAAGGAAGAAGTGAGACTGTCTAGACCACAGCACTGCTGAGATTGACTAAAATACTTAGAAGAATTCTGAAGAGCTGAGGAGACTTGCTGTGACTTGGACTTCAGGGAAGATCACTAGTTACTACTAGTGTGAAAAACTTGTAAAAAGATGATGATAATAATAATTTGGATATCTAGTCTGTACTTATATTTGTATGATTTATTAAGAGAGAAAGGTAAGAAAAGGATAAATGAATGTGATATGTCCAGTTGGAAAGTTTTGGTTTCATTATCCATTCTACTTCTTTTTTGTTACAAAATACCAAAAATGAAATTATTTAAACTATAGCACAACTAATATAAAGGAATTACGGAATTAAGAAAATAAGAAACATAAATATAACTTTTTAATAAAATAATCTCTCAACCCTACGATGTTATTTAAGGTTGAAAATTTTCAGAATTGAAAAATAAAATATTACTTTCTCAGAATTAAGAAAATATCTTTATGAATCATAGTTGAATAAATGAGACCAATATCAAATAAATAATAGATTATATTTACGAACAATCTAATTTGTTAAGAATTAATCTGATATCTTAAAACAGCTTTTATCTATTGATGATAACATTGTGATCATTAAATAAATATTAATAATACTAATAAAAGAAATGAACTACAATTTTTGTAGAAATACATTTGATAATAAATTTCTATCAAAAGTTTAAAAATAAAGAGAAAAATAAAAACAAATAAAAAAAGAAAAGATAATTGATGTCTATAGAATTTAGTTTTTAATGTCAAGAAAGATAGACGTAATTTAGGATGTCTCTCTTCATCGCTAAGCCAGGTTTACGAGGAGACAATTCGGATTTACAGTTTTGGTAAGTATATAAGATGCACATTAAAAAACAAAAATAAAAAAAAACAAATAAACAAAAAAAATACTCTGCAAATATTATATGGAATACAATTTGACAATATTATAACTTGGGGAGTGGGGGGGGGATATCTACAGTTGCTCAAAATAGATAGGTAAGGGGTGGGGGGAACTTGGATGATTTGGAGTGAGCTGTAGATATTCATATCCCCTTATAAACCATGCATCTTATAGGTAGGTAAATGCAATTAACTATTATAACTAGTTGTTATTTGTGGCATTTGTAGGGTTATATTTAACAAAAAAAAAAAAATTCTTGAATATTTTTTAACCAAATATTCATGTTAACAAAATATACAAACTGAGAAATTACAAGGTCTGCTGAATTCCCCCATTTGAAAGCACTATAAGATACATTATGCCTTATCAATTATATATGTATGTATATATACACATATATATATATATATATGTCAGATCTATATTTTCAATTCAACAAACCATTGTAATATAACACAAATCAAAAAATATAACAATAACTGTCTTCTCAAAAATGACAATCTTCCTGAAAATTCTTACTTTTTAAGAATTGCTAGTCCGATTTTAACAATTTTTTCTTTTCTTTAGTTTTTAAATAGACTCTTACCAGAAAAATCTATCATTCTTGGCAAATTTTCCAACATTTCTTTTTAAAAAAGAACAAAAAAAAAAAAAAGAAGAAAAAAAAAAGATCTGCTGTTTGACATTCAAATTTTTAATTAAAAAAAAAATGTTTAAAAAAAATAAAAATAAAGCAGAAATAGAAGAGAAGAAGAAGAAGAAAAGAATATGCTGTTAGGTTATTAAGTAACGAAAGAAAAATGGCTCAGGAGAAAGACATGCATCAGTGAGTGCAATTTTTAAGAAAAAAAAAAAAAAAAAAGATTTTAAATAATCTAAACACAATGGTTTGTTTAATTTTTCTTTTTTTTTTCTTTCTTTACTTTACTTTTTTTTTTTTCATATAAACAATATGCAAGTATTTTTTTTTTTTTTTTTGGGCATGCGTGAAGCAAAGTTAAGATGGTTAAATTGTTGATATAAATTGGTTACTCCTGCATAGTGCTGCTGCCGACAGCAGCAACAGCAGCAGCAGCTAGGTGGTTGAAGGTCACTTCTCTCTGTGTCCAAACTGTCACTCAGGAGTTGAAGAACATCCTGTATCAAACAGAAAAAAAGCATTCATAGGCAAAAATGAAGATTATGCCAGAAAAGGAGATGGAATTACAACAGACTTTTAAAATTATTTCCAAATACTAAAAGAATGACATTTTGCCAAATAAACAAAATTTAGTCCTTTTTTTTTTTAAGGAAGAAATATAGACAATAAGAATGGCCAAGCACTTGTCAAAAAAAAAAAAAAAAAAAAAAAAAAAAATTGACACCCACCGACAAAAAAATCTATCCAATCACATAATACTTTAGTCAATTTTTGGTAATAAATGACTATTTGCTCGTAAATTCCTACCATAAAATAAACTGAACCCCCATTTTATGTCCATGTTTTTGCAATAAATGTTTTATTTTTCTTGTACCCGTTATTTTACAATACTAAATATATTTCCTTTATTTATCTTAATATTCACTTCAAAGTGTATATTCTAAAAGCTTTTATTTTGTGAGAATGCTTAGTTTTAAAGTGGGGGTTCGTTTTTACACTTCAACTTTTTACTCGTAAATTCCTAACCATAAAATGCCCAAGCCTAATTTTATGGCAGGAATTTAAGAGTAAAAAGTTGAATATTACTTTTTGTTGTTGTTATTTCTTTTCTTTTTGGCTTTGGTACTCTAAAATAAAAACGTCAGATTTTAATCATCGTCGATGAAAAAACAAAATTAGTCATAAAAGGAGGATCCAATTTATGCCTAAATTGTAAAACGAACCCCCACTTTAAAACTAAACATTCTCACAAAATAAAAACTTTTAGAATATGCACATTGAAATGAATATTAAAATAAATAAATAAAATATATTTTGCATTGATACATAACGGTTGCAAGAAAAATAAAACATTTAATACAAAACCATGGACATAAAATGGGGGTTCAGTTTATTTTATGGTAGGAATTTATGAGCAAATAGTCCTTTATTACCCAATTTTTATAAAATCAAAATCTTTAAACAGATGAATAGAAAAAAAAATAAATTACTTTCTTAAATTACTGGGTTGAGTCAAAAGTTTTGCAATATTTTGGTAACATGACGCACTATTTGGCAGCTCTGAATGTTTTTGCTGCGATCATGAAGGTGATACATCATAATGGATTGTGAGATGCCGTGCTCACCTGATACTCTCCGAGTGCTACTCACTGG
The DNA here is from genome assembly GCA_023376005.1 of Doryteuthis pealeii. Taxonomy (NCBI): domain Eukaryota; kingdom Metazoa; phylum Mollusca; class Cephalopoda; order Myopsida; family Loliginidae; genus Doryteuthis; species Doryteuthis pealeii. The sequence continues at coordinate 74,512,952 of CM042155.1, forward strand.
ATTTGCCTCTATGGCTTAGATTACAGCCTTGGAATCCACAGTTTTAGGTCTACCAGATTTTACCCGATTGTTGAGGTTCTTGTAACCCACGCAAATTTCTTGAACCAACTGATTACTGTACTGTGATCAACAGTGCTTTCACCTTTCAGGCAACTTAATGTTTTTAGTTGCTTCTTCTGCATTATGGTCCAGTTTGAATTAGATAACATTGCATGTTCATCTGTGCAGCTTTCAAATCACACAGGGAGAGAAGCAATACAGGTGTCAGAATACCAAATACCAAATACCAACAACAGCAGCAGTTACCTTCTACAGCTTTAACTCCTTCGGTCACTTGATATATGCGCCACAGACTAGCAAAACTTTTGACACACCCTAGTAATATTGATTTTGACAAAAAAAAAAAATTTGACCAATTATGATAAAATTTTAATGTATTTTCCTCCAATTCCTTTTTTTTTTTTCAATAAAATAAATTTTATAAAAATTGATTATACTGTCAATGAAGTAGATTTTATCAGTGGACATCAATTTTTTGACAAGTTTGTGGTCATTACTGCAAATAATAAATAATATTTAATAAACATTGATTTATTAATTCATTGTCATGTATGTGCTTAAATGATGGGCATTTAAGTCACATTGGAATATTTATAATTGCAATTAAATAAGGGAAAGTACTTTAATTAGCATTTAATAGTTATCTCCCTTGAATAATCAGGGTGAACAGGATATTACTATCAAGTTTCAAATTGGATTGGAAATTGCTTTATTCTCTAAGAGCATTTTAATATATAAATACCAACAAAAAAGCTTGTTATATTGAACCATTAAAAAAAAAACCAAAAAACCCTAACATATATTCAGAGGCGTACTTATTTATGAATAAATAAATAAGTAAAAAAGTAAAGTCGACAGGGCAGCCTAAAGTCGGTATCAGCCAGACAGCGAGGGAGTCTATTCCATTTTCAATAGCGCTAGACCAAGGAGATTGTTTTGGGAGTCTGATGTGGAGCGCCACACCTACCATCAGCTCCTCACTTTACCGCAGAGATCCCTGTGCTATTCATACGCTGAGTTGGCGAGGGCCGGTATCGAACCAGGAACCTTGTGGTTCCTAGTTTGAGGCTCTACCGACTGAGCTAAACTGACCCTGCTAATGTTGAGCATTTTAGTTTTTATATATATATATATATTGCAGAGATGTGATAGGTATGCGTCCTGCGTTCCTGACGCACAAAAACCATATCCATGTGTCCCAGTGTTTTTTTTTTTCTTCCCTCACCAATTCAAGCTAACTGTAAATACTTTTCAATAGTTTCTTAGAAATGAATTATACAGGATAGGCTACAAGGTAAGAGTTAGATGGCTTTCGTTGGGATCCATTAGTTTTCCCAGGGACTCATTCAAAGCAAATATGTCCATTCTAGGATGCACTAAATCAAAAAGCTATCAGCATCACTGTATTGAATATATTCAACAATCAACTGGGCAATATTAAAGAGTTATAACATAAAGGTACTTAAAAAAAAAAAAAAAGGAAGTTATTTTCAAGTGAACCGAAATGAAAATGTGATAAATTTATTTGGTTATCATTAGCAGTATTCCCTTTTTTTTTTTCTCAAAATGGCGTGACGTCATGAGAGTATTCGAAAATTTCTTTTTTAAAATCAAAATATATAACATATAAAAGTGTACTCTAGAGAAATTATTCAAAATTATAATTCTTTTAAAGCAAACATTACATATATTCTAAAATAAAATAAAATTAACATCTACCGGTGTGGTTTGTAAACAAAATGAAGTTTAGGAAAAGTATGTGATAGGACGTTATACCAAAACAGAGAAAGTGAGTATGATAAATTATAAAATAAAAATAAAATTAAAATAAAATTGACATTTGTTTAGTTATCATTATCATTGTTTCTTTTTTAAAAAGTTATGATGACTAAAGAATATTCGAAAAAAAAATTTCAAAAGAAAAATGTTAATCATAACCAAATAAATTTGTTACATATTTGTTTTAGTTTTCTTGAAAAAAAAAAACTTTTTTTTTTGAGAATTGCTCCTTAATATTGCCCTGATTATAGTTAATATATCAAATGTAGGCAGAACTATTCATTCACTCATAAATAAGTACATCCTCTGAATATTTGTTTTTTTTTCATATTTCTATACCTACATACTGTCAAATGTATTTCCATTTATATAAATATATATATATCTATCTATACTCAAAGATCATAGATTCTAATCTTCCTAGCTTTTATAGGGACTTTAAAAAATGATTTAATTCACATATTAAAAGTTATTAAAAAATCCATAAAGTCCCAAAATAAACGAGTATAAAAACTCAGTCTGAAAGATAAAAACATATTTAGCATCTATTTACTGTTATCTATAAGAAACAATACTTAAAAGGTTTCTAACGAACAAATAACAGGAAAAGAATATGGTCTTGTGTAATTTAACAAGTTATAATTGAGGAACTTGTTAAAAACGAAATAGCACAAAGTGACTATAAATACAATATAAATTTGGTCACAAAAGTAATTTAGGTATTTAATTTAAAGAACATGGGTAATAATAATTATAAAAAACGGATGCACTACGAGATCATCTATATACAGTGAGAAGAAAAGCGTCACAGATAGGAGTTTGGCGGCACTAAGAAAGAGTAAACACTACATAAAAAGCAGACTGGTAGAATGTATCTTTTAACAAACACAACAGAAATAACTATCAGTTGATAAAGGGAAATGAAAAACAAAAATAAAAGACAAACAAACAAACACAAAAGAAAAAAAACATGCATGATAGTAAGGAAACAAATAAAAAGAGGAATCATTATTTTGGTAACTAAACGACATACTTAAAAAATGTTGTTTAAAAAAATGTTGTTTAAAAATTTAAAAAAAAAAAATGGATGTTTTGAATAAAACGATTCCTGTTTAAGTCATCAATTATGATACAACTACATTAGATTCAGATCTTTTTGGAGTTGGATAAAAATCATTTACGTTTTTTTTAGTGACAATGTTTGAACATGAAAATCTTGTTTAACAAAGCAATGAAGTTGCATACGTTCACCTGTTGAAATCTTTTGTCCCATATTTCAGCTTGAAAATCTTTTTTTTTATTTACAACATAAACTGGACCCAATATTTTAGGATCAGTGAGATGATATCAAATAAGTAATATAGGGACCATCCACAGTGTTTTTTGTTTGTTTGGAACGGAATGATGGGATAGATTTGAATAAAAATGGTTGCACCAAGGATTGAAGTTTGAGTGAGCTTTGTGCGTGATGTTTTTTGGGAGTTTTTTTGTGTGAATTTTGTGAGATGAAGTACAAGGGATAAAAGGTTAGAAGATTTCAGATAACAAAACGTTTTGCTGATTCAATTTTAATTTTACTATCAAAATCAGTGGGAGAAGGGAAAAATTATGCTATTATTTTATATATATATATATATATATATATATATATATATTTCTTTGGTGGGGTACCAAGTTCTTTGGTATTAGGATGATTCTAAACTGGTCCTTTCCTCCAACTGTTGGGTGTTGCAAGGTTCAGGCCTGATTTGAGAGCTCATTTCTACTTTTTATAAACAGAGCAAAGTAATTTGTAAAGAAAAAAGGCTTAAAGACCGGGTATTCAGCGAGTGGAAATGGACCATAATCACTGAATACCCGGTCTTTAAGCCTTTTTTCTTTTTATATATATATATATATATATATATATATATATATATTGCTATATTTATAAGTAAACAATGCTCAATATCATTGATAGAGCATATATATCTAAGTTAGGGTAGTGCAGACGAAGTCAACAGTACTTCATAACTGTCAGTTTCTTGCCTTGCATTTTTCAAACTAAGTGCACAGTTTGAAAAATGCATAGATATACTGATAGATACAAAGCATGCTACACTAACTTATATATATATTAAATATGAACATACCCCCATTAAATCAATGTGTACTAGTAATACCTGTGGAAATTACACTTTATATATCTTTTCTTTTTCTTAGTTTGATACAGAAATTTATAAAGAAAACTTTATCAAATTAATAAAAAAAAAGTACCTTTTGAATTATATAGACTTGTATAACATTTTTTGTTTGTTTGTTTGTTTCGTTTTATGGCATATCAACCTCATTGGGTCATTTAATGCCGATAAAGTTTTGAAATAAATCAATTCTTAATGGATAATACAATTTTTTATAAATACATTTTTCGATTTAACCCATAGATGGGACCCTAACAGATACTACCACTTCAGGTCAGACCAGGGAGCAATGGTGATGAAGGTGTGCTCCACATTCCCCAAACCTCCAAAACTGGAACCTCACCATCAGAGTTTAACGTCATTCCCAGGACATGTAGAACCGCAGCCACCGCCTTCTAGCACCCATATGATAAAAAAGGGTTGGGGCTTGCAATAATGGCAATAGGGTTGGGAAAATCATATAGGTGATAGGGCTTGACGTGACCAGTTGATTGATCTGAGGGGGCCTCTCCGACTGCCCGTCTAGCCCAAGATTGGGCCAAAGTGGAGTATTGCATGTCATGAACTGCTCATCCACCTATAACATTTTTTGAGTAAATTATTTTATAGATTATCATTATTTATTCATTATTACTTATTACTGACTTCCATATAAATAAATAAATAAATAAGAGCCAGTTCAGATTTAATGTTCTGTTTATTTTCATCCGTTACTGAATAAGTACAAAACATTTTTGTTAAAACTGAATGATATATTGACTTTTAGAAAATTCTATTATTTAAGAAATATCGCAGTATTTATCAAAAAAAAAAAAAAAAAATCTTCCCATGATTTTTTTTATCAAAATAGGTGTACTTACTGTCTTTCCTTTACTTATTTCTATCTGTTACTTCTATTTCTTTCTCTATCTTCCCTTCGTTTCTTTAATTCCTTTCATTTCACTGAAGCAGATGATAAGCGTCTGATGTATAGTGTTATCACATACTTTCTCTTTTTTTTTTTTTTCACTCTGGCATGTAATATATTCTTTTGCTTCCCTTTCTTTTCTCATAATCCAAACGGAAGGGTCCATTATTTATTTGAGGTAATAACAGGGTCATAGTCAAACATGTTCATTTCCCATTTTATTAATATTATAGCTTTTTGTTTTTTTAGAGAGAGATAGATAGATAGATAGATAGATAGAGAGAGAGAGAGAGAGATAGATAGATATAGATAGATAGATAGATAGAGAGAGATAGATAGAGAGATAGAGAGATAGGTATATTTTTGAGACAAATTTTAATTTTTTGTGATGGTTCAAGATTAACTTGTTAGCATTTAAAAAAATCCAATTTAATTTCTCTACTTTCCATTTTATCCTCAGACACTTTTTAAGCGTCTTGGCATAGTTCCATGGGACAATGGCCCACTGGATAAAAGTGTTGGTCAAAGTAGATCTAGTTATATGTTTATAGTAAGTTCAATCCCTGGACCAAGTAGTTTGTCAAAACCAAATACTTTGGTTCAGAGGTAGAGACAGGCAAACAATATCTCGACAAATTCACTGATACAAAATATCCTCTGAGTATCGACAGCAGAACAAGAAAAATATATCCTTATGGATTGAATAAAAAGTTCAATTTGAAATTCCCAGAAGACTAAACAGTACAAATGGCTGAGGCATTAAGACTATAACAAACACCAAGATGGAGAAACAATTCTGAATACATTAACATGTAATTCCTTAACAGAAATTCAAACAACAGATATCTATTTCCTTGAATTTTGAATTTGGTTAACAGAATGAGAACAGTCTACCACTGTGGATTGAATAAAGGGTTAGGTTCGAGGTTCTTTGAAGGCTCCCGATTACAACATGAAGGTTCCCAAGTTCGAAGAGAAGATTCCAGAGTCTGACAAGAAATACCTGAAGAGGGCGGGAGGGCACATCGGCCGAAACGTTGTGAAGATAACAATAAAGATGAGGACAATAGTCCGAATAATCCAAATAATCCAACAATAATCTAATTTCTCAGTTGTCTAAGAGTGATTCACACACTTTGATGTGAATTCAGCCTTTTCAAAAGATTGCATAATTTTGATTTCTTTAACACTTAACATCCCGTTGAGAATTTTTAAAGTCCAGAGCATTTTTATAACAATATATCAAAAAATGACCTATGCATCTAAAGTTACCTGTTATTTCCTTTAAATCAAAGACTTCTAAATATATTTAATATTACATCTAAACAACGGCTATTGTTTGGGACGGGTTGGGAAAATGAATGAGACTTCTGGCGGGTGGAATGAGGTGGTATAGGATGTTAACAGTTAAGTGACAGTGATGCTGATAGCTTTTTAAATTAGTGTGTCCTGGGATGCATGAATTTGATTTGAATGAGTCCCGGGAAATGTGATGGGTCCCAACTTAAGTTTCTTAATAAATTGTAGAGTTTTTATCTATGAACAACTAAAGCTGTCTAACAGCATTGATCCCAGAGGGCTATCTCCCCAGGCAACACCTGCCCCCTTGATTTAAAGGGGTAGGGCTGGATTTATTGCCCAGTGCCTGAGGCACCCCCCTTGAGGGGGAATGCCGACAGGATCAAAGTATTTTTTTGCACCCGCCACCCACGAATCACGACTTGTGAGTGGTCCCACATTAATAGGGCCTTGTGTCTAACCCGTACACGTGGGGTATGTGGTAAATACCACTAAAGCTGTCTAACCCCTACCTTGTACCCCATATAGTGTAATTCGTTTCCAAGAAAATACTGAAATGTATTTACAGTTAGATAGAAATGGTGGGGGAAGAAAAAAAAACAAAAAAAACACTGGGATGCATGGATACAATTTTTCTGCATTTTCTCGATTTGTTTTTGTATTTTGAGCACACAAATACAAACCACTTTTCAAAATTGGAACAAAAACCTATTTTACTGTTTCACTAACTGTAGTACCTGTTGTTGCAACACTATTTTCCAAGATACAGTTTCAATTTACAATCATACAAAACACAACCCTGATTGGTTTTAGTTTCCTACTGTTGTATACTGGATCATACAATATTCAGTATACTAGTACATCCAAATACTGGATCATACAATATTCAGTATACTAGTACATCCAAATACTGGATCATACAATATTCAGTATACTAGTACATTCAACTAGAGTTTGCACCAGACATAGAGTAACTCGCAACAGACTGCTAAAACATTGAGCTAGACGGTTAATAATGGTTCCGTAATCTTCACAGTCTCGGTAATCACCCAGAGGTTCTAAAACAGCAGTGTATAAATAGTCCTGGACCAGCTCATTCACTCTCTACAAAAGGTAAGCTAGGCTAGTCCACAACATATATCCACCATAGGACCCGGTTGATGATATATGAAAACGGAGACAGTTACCATATATGTGTAGGTATTTATGCTTTTGTTTTCCATATAATTATCACAAAACAATGTTTTTAATTTCTGATTTCATGTCTGTATAGGCAGCATAATTTTTCCAAAGGAATGAAAGAGCATAAACATCAACATAAATTGTAAATTGCAGGAGGTGCACTTAGTGTAATGTTTATCATAGAAGGAAATGAAATTGATGACCCGAGTTCAAATCCTGAACAAAACTGTTTCTTTCATGTTGTACTATATGTCCTCCCTCAAGCTATAGGTGAATAGTAGGGCAGACTGAGTCCTTTAGCCTTGACAAGGTAACCAGACTGGAGAGGGATAAGTGAATTCACACCAGGTGCAGAGGGGTTGGGTAAATATATACATTGCAAATTGCGGTCCTTCATTATAAATAACTTTTTGGTTTTGGTTTGTTTTGTTTTACGGCATATCAACCTCAGTGGGTCATTTAATGCCAATAAAGTTTTGAAATAAATCAATTCTTAATGGATAATACAATTTTTTTATAAATACATTTTTCTATTTAACCCATAGATGGGACCCTAACAGGTACTACCACTCCGGGTCAAAGTGGACCAGGGAGCAATGGTGATGAAGGGGTGCTCCACATTCCCCAAACCTCCAAAATTGGAACCTCACCATCAGATAGAGTTTAACGTCATTCCCAGGACATGTAGACCCGCAGCCACCGCCTTCTAGCACCCATATGATAAAAAGGGGTTGGGGCTTGCCATAAGAGCAATAGGGTTAGGAAAAATCATATAGGTGCTAGGGCTTGACGTAACTTTTTGGTGTTCTCATAAAAGTTATACATACAACTATTGCCTATGTATAAAGAGAGCCAAAGAGCTTGAAATAGAAAAGCTTAAAAGCCACTTCTTCACTACAGATTTCACTTCTTCGTTACTGGAATAATGTTTGCCTCTCTTCAGCTCCATGAAAGAGGGTTTGAAAGGCAAACATTATTCCAGTGACGAGGAAGTGAAATCTTTAGTGAAGAAGTGCCTTAAAGAACAGTCAACAGAATTTTACGGGACAATGATACATGCTCTCATTCGAAGGTGGAACATTGCTATTGAGAGAAACGATGACTATGTGGAGAAGCAGGGATGTGATCCACAGAGGATCAGCTTCATTTATATATAATTTATTGATTTAATATAAAAGCAAGATAAGCATTACTTTCCTGAATGAGATTTTAAAGGATGAAGCATGTGCTTTTAATAAAATACATTCAAATAACTTTTTCATTGTAAAACCGACTTGTATTTAAACTATACAATGAAATTGAGACCCTATATATATATATATATATATATATATATATATATATATATATATATATTACTGCTCTATATTTTTGATATATTGAGTACTTTTGTATTATTCCCTGATACCACTGCAGCAGAAAAGTTAAAGCAGCAATTGGATACTATATATATATATATATATATATATATATATATATATATACAATTCCTCTACACAAGTAGGATGTGACACATGATCAATTTCTTAAGTGGAATTTAACAGGGTTGAATTAAGAGTGTCCTTTCTAGACTGTTTGCCCCCCTAAGTTTAGAGCCCAGTTCGCCCAACTATTTACCTATAGCTGGGAGGAGAATAGTAGGATTCATACCTTTCCCAAAGGTATTAGTGCTATGTGAAATGCAAAGAAACTCATCTAGGATTTGAACTCAGTATACATGATGTATGTTGGCAAAAAAAAAAAGTGTTTTGATCATAAAATATACATTTTTCTTTATTGTTCTGGACAAAGATAATCTTGAAGTGACTCAAGAGACATCTAACTTCTAAGGTTGGCTGAGTTAGAAAATCCAACCTTGGATAATGAGTGTACAAGGAAAAAAAGAAAAAAAAAAAAAAAAAAAGAAAAAAAAAAAGGTAATTTATGAGGAAGTGCGTCCCGGTCCCCTGCCTCCAAAATTCCTGCCCGGTGAATTTTAAAATAACGACCGCAAGCTTCTGCAAGTTTCATTGTGTTAAATATAGGGGGGAGGTAAATTTCACGGGGTAAAATAGGTGTTACCTATTGTTTATCTATCTATCTATCTCAGTCTATTCAAAATTATCCATCTTCATATCTATCTATCTATTAAATACTAAGATTTTCTTTTATTATGATGAATAAACAAGAATTACGACAAATTATGATAAATAAACACGAATTACGACAAATTTCTATAAATAAACAAGAATTAAGACAAAAGAGAACCCCCCCAATACATTTAACGCCCTAAGTTGGTTGTTTTCTTTCAAGTAACACCGATGTGGCGCCGAAGCTTGGGGTCGTTATTTTAAAATTCACAGGGCAGCAATTTCGGAGGCAGTGGACCGGGACACACTTCCTTATAAATTACCAAAAAAAACAAAAAGAAAAAACAAGGAAACAAAACAAACAACACAAAGTAAAGACACTGCAGATATAAAGAGTAAGAATCATATATTAGATATAAATTTGTCTACAGAGGACCAGCACAAATACCATAATGACCATGATGTAAAGGTTCAGATCCCTAGTTTCTTTGAGACATATGAGACTAATTTCTTCTAATCTGTGCAGAAACATCAATCTAATTTGTCCAGGATTTATTGTGAGGTCACAAAGCTTATTACAGGAAAAAAATATTTTCAAAAGAAAATAGACTGAATAAGGGTACAGGATTATCCTAAATTTAGAAGGCATATATATATATATATATTTAAAAATTTGTTTTGGGATGAAACAAAGAAATCACAGTGCTCAACCACAAATTTGTAGGGGCTTTATTTATTTGTTGAGTTTTTTAAATATAAAAGTTTTTCATAACCCAGGTTTCAGGTTATTTCACCATCGTCAGGCTGCTCAATCTCCTGGTGTTTATTTGAAGAGATTTTGTGTTAACAACCTGACATAACCTGAAACCTGGGTAGTTGCTTATGAAAAACTTTTATATTTAAAAAATTCAACAAATATATTATATATATATATATATATATATATAAAAGGAAGTGGTTGAGTATAACACAAGAGAACAAGGTTATTTCTTTTTGTCTGATATTAAGGTTGCCTGTGCAGTGCACATGTGTAGTATACATGACAGTCTATGGTTTCTAAATTTTGCAATATTTTCTTTTTTTGAGTAATTTTCAATATTGATGTGTATGTTATATATACTAGCAAATATATGCACCCTCCGGGTGCAAGTATTTAAGTTTTGATATAATAAAATATCATGTTAAATTAGAAAGGCTAATGAAACTGACTAAGAATGCAGATAAAAAGATTCGAAACAGAGGGGGTATAATCGAAAAATAGAACAACTTTGAAACTAACTATTCCATCATTTTCCATTACTCCCCTCTTTCATTGGTAAATTTTCCTAATTTAACTATTTAGTTAAAATAGGAAGTAAATGATAATATTACAGTTATTTCTTCTTGTTAATGGATTTCTTTTAAGATTTATCCTCAAGATTTTTGCTCATATTCATTAAGATAAAACCAAACAATTTGAAATCTATAATACTAAGTACATATTTATTAAAATAAAAATTTTAATATCAATATGCAAATAAGCCTTCCCGTTCACACTGTAAACTGCTATTTTGTTGTATATATAAATACAATTGCATATTATTAGTATGTAGATATGGTCAACAGTCTTAATGATGTAAAACAATTTTATTGATAATTGAGGTTTAAATGAAAATAAAATCATTGAGAATGTGATGTCAATAACTAAGGGAATTGTAACTTGAGTAGTAATATAGTTTCGGTTACAGACAGAAAAACATACAATCTCCATTATAATAAGATATATAAAAAAAAGGAATTAATGCAAATGTTACAGACAGAACAGTGCCAAACATTTACTATAGAAATGCATTGCAAATGAGGAAGAAAGGGATTGTCAGTGGTCAGGAATTAAAATAAAAACAAAGCACTGTTTACTAAGAAAACTGTCTACTTTCAGTATATTTGAAAAGTATTTTTTTTAAATTTAATTTTATATTTGTTTATTATAAAAGTTTAAGTTAGTCAATTCACCTATACGAGGAGATAAACAAATAGAGATCTAAACAGAGGAGATTCTATTTACTATTCAATATGTGCATAGCAATAAAATCTAAATCTAACTCAGCCAACCAGTTCATCATTTGTATTTTATTTTCTTTCTGAAAATAAGATTGTTTTATACACTGAAAAATGATTTTAAAAAAAAAGTGTCTTATACACTGAAAAAATATGACTATTATCAAACATATTCCATTGTTTGTGTGTATGCAAGGGTGTAAAATGTGTAATTGCTATAATTGGGGAGAAAAAAAAATCTATCCAATTATTTAAACTATGAATAACATTCTGAGATAAACTGTCAATTCATATTTCTATTTTAAAATTTGGAGAATAAATAATAATACAAAAAACTGACAAAAATAATTTGAATATAACCTTACAATAACACATTTTAAAAAAAGATGTTAAGTGATACTTCAGTGGCTCATGTCAATTTTGTTTAAAACAAATGTGTAAAATGCCAGTTAGCACCATTTTTTAATAATGCCTTGAGACAATGAAAACTAACCATGTCTAAATTCCACTAAAACAAACTGTACCCTTTTTTTGAAAATTGCTGGAGACAACTGAAATTATGTGAAACTCTGAATTTTTTTAGATGATCTCTATATTCATTTGATCAGGAATTATGTTCCTTTTTTTTATGTTGGAAAAGGTATGATCCCCATCAGCTATTAAAGTGTACTCTTACTTAAAAAAAAATAAAAATAAATAAATAAATAAAATTACAAAAGAATTAAAAAAGAAAAAGAAAAACAAAGTCCAACTTGCCTTTCCTTTTTTTTTTTTAGACATTATTTACAACATATTTCTAAAGTAACATTCACTAGAATGTATTTCTATACTAACATTATTTGCAATATATCTTTTTTATTTTAACACCATCTGGAATGAATTTTTATATTAACATTATCTACAATGTACTTTTATAGTAACAATGTTTTCTATACTAACATTATTTGCAAATATTTTTTTATTTTAACACCATCTGGAATGTATTTTATATTAACATTATCTACAATGTATTTTATATTAACATTAAACATTATCTACAATGTATTTCTATATTAATATTATCTACAATGTACTTTTATAGTAACAATGTTATCTATACTAACATTATCTGCAATGTATTTTTTAGTAACATTATTTGTAAAGACTAAGTTCAATAGCCTCAACACTTTATGGAAAGAATATGTTTTGTTAAACATTCATTTTTTAAAATTTTTAGTGATAATTGCAGAGCCTCAAGTAAAAACTGATCATAGTAAAATAAAAAAAGGAAAATAACCTCATTTCAACTTTAAATTAACACTGAATAATTTACACCAACTATTTCCACACACAAATTTTGTATCTTGTGTATGGTGTGACTCACTAATATTAGACTAAAATTTAGGTCTCAGAAATGATCTGCAATGGGTTAATTGATTTAATTCTTTGTTTTTAATGGCATATCAATCTCCATGTGTTATTTAATGCCAAAGTCATCCTTATAGAAGAACAGTAGGGGATATTAGTCCAAAAGTGAATGTAATAGCATGAATGGAATCAAACTCACATATTGCAGTGTTGCAGTTGTGTGTAGTTTGCTAATCATGCACTTTCAATCTTAACTCTTAACATCCTGTTGAGAATTTTCCAAGTCCAGAGCCCTGTTCCTATAAGGCTAAAAATGGCCTTTTCATTTAAAGTTACCTGTTATTTTCCTTAAATCAAAGACTTCTAAATGTTTAGTATTACATTTAAACAAAGGCTATCATTTGGGGCAGATTAGGAAAATGAATGTGACTTCTGGCCGGTCGGAATGAGGCGGTATAGGATGTTAAGAGTTAAGAAACCCATGTAATGGTTGAACTTGTATTGCTTGGTTTATAAATTTGTTGTTTTTTAAAAAATTATATATTTATTTATATATATATATATATATATATATATATATATATATATATATATATATATACGCACACACACTTGGATGCTGATAGGTATGCTTGTGCATCCCTGACACATAAAAATCTAAAAGGACACAGTAAAATCATATCCATGCGTTCCATACATTTCAATTCAAAGGTACAAGGTAGGGGCGAGATGGCTTTAGTTGGGACCCACCAAATTTCCCAGGAAAGCATTCAAATCAAATATCTGCATCCTAGGACACACTATTCAAAAATCTATTAGCATCTATATATCTATATATCTATATATATATATATAACTTTCAAAGAAAGAAAAACAAGAAACTGTCAGCCGTTATATTTTATTTCAATCAGACCAAAAATGAATTTTCAGCCTCATCAGACGGGTTTTATGGGTTTTACAAATTTAAAAAAAAAAAAAAAAAAAAAAAAAAATCTTTTTTGAAAGTAAATGTTGCTTTGTATATAATTCAATTTATTGAAAATCTTCTTTGAAAGTTAAATGTTGCTTTGTATATAATTCAATTTATTGAAAAATCTTTTTTGAAAGTTAAATGTGCTTTGTATATAATTTATTTATTGAAATCTTTTTGAAGTTAAATGTTGCTTGTATATAATTTAATTTATTGAAAAATCTTTCTTTGAAAGTTTAATATGTATCTGTATATAATCTAATTTATTGATTATTATACATTGAGCTCTTTTTAGAGATTTATAAAAATTCTTAAATGAGTATATAAGTTTGCACCTACAAGAGCACACTGTATGGTTGTACAGTGAGATTTGATGATCCAAATAGAATCACCCTTACTTACTAGTCATTTGGATTACCTTACATTACACACACACACTATTTTATGTTATTAACTCAAAGATGAAAATAATTATTGCTAACTAAAATGTTGAATGTTTTCTATTTGTTTCTTTTTTTAAAAAGTAAAAATATTTAAATCAAAATTGAGAAGTAAACATTGAACGCAATATATAGATGGAAGTCATAGTTTTAAAATCTATTACTTGAAAGTAATCAATTTATAAATGTATTGATTGAAATGCAAGCATAGAAACAAGGTCTTCAAAAATCTATCTTAATAATAAACTAAATGTTATTAAGGGGATGGAAACAACCTTATGTTAGCTCTACATAATTCTTAAAACAGATGCTTAGACTTACCTGCCCAAGACTATCTTGGTATCGTGTTCCTTTCAGGCACATGAATTTCTCTCCATAGATATCCTCAATCTCATACATTACCAGCTATTATATGAACAAACTTTATTTTTCTTTTTAGATCATTCTTTTTTCCTTTTTCTTTTTTTTTTCTTTCTTTTCTAGTTGCTTCTATTATTAAAAAGCTTATTTACAAAAATCCACAGGAGACGATCTTAGATACACTCCAAAAAAGCGTGGAAAAAACATGCATAAGTCTGTCTTTCTTTCTTTCTTTTTTTTTTAAATACAAAACAATACAAAAACAAAAAATAATGAAAGAAATTCAAAAAATGAAAATACACTACAGGGTAAGTAAAACACAAATGTATTTGTATAAAGAATATAGGCAAAAAATATGTTAGTAAAAAAGGGTCTCTATAAACACTGAGATAAGGACAAACAAAATGATAATTATAAGCTGAAATAATAAATATGTAATGTCAGTAAATTCTGAATACTTATTCTCAATTTTGATAATCTATAGAAATATAAAAATCATAACACTGTTTTGACTGACCATTTTACAAGGGAGATAACTGCTTTAAAACTCTTAACATCCTATACCACCTCATTCCACCTGTCCGAAAGTCATTCATTTTCTTAATCTAGCCCAAATGATAGCTTTGTTTAAATGTAATATTAAACATATTTAGAAGTCTTTAATTTATGGAAAAAAACAGCTAACTTTTAATGAAACAGTCATTTTTAGCCATTTTTGATAAATCGTTATAGGAATTGGGCTCTGGACTTAGAAAAATCTCAACAGGATGTTAAGAGTTAAGATATTTTTTTAAACCTTAATAATTTCAACATCTTTTTTAATTAGAACTTTTGTCATTCCAATTTTTTTCAGCTTTTCTTTCCAGTTTCAGTGATTATTCTAAAATAAATTGAAGGTAAAATTTCCAGTATTGCAGAATAGGAAACTTCTGAAAATGATTAAACTTTTTAATACACTAAACCAGGGTATTATTTGGATTATTCTGACTATTGTCCTCATCTTTATTGTTATCTGTACAATATTGTACAGATAACAATAAAGATGAGGACAATAGTCTGAATAATCCAAATAATAACTCATTATCAAGCCTCATCTCAAAATTTCAGAGAAAATACTAAATCAGGGGTCTCAAACTGAAGGAGTCACAAGGGCCATTTATATGTCTTGGGGGAAGAGTCACAGCAGGACAAAAGTGAAACAAGGGAGGGGTGTTAACCATTATAATGCTAATCTTCAATACAGATTATGGGCTGCTAGTTTTTCCTTATCAAAATGAATACATTAATAATAGAAGTGAGAGAGTAGTATCATAGGAAGCGCGTGGGGTAATGGTTAAGTCATAGGAAATGGATTCGTCACCCCGAGTTCAAATCCTGGACGTGGTAAATTGCATTTCACTTAGCGCTAATACCCTTGGAAGGTATGAATTCTACTCTGCCTCCAGCTATGGTAAATAGTAGGGCAGATTGGGAATCTTTAACCTTGGTTAGCAATCAGTCTAGGAGATGGAAAACTCTGAATTCAAAACCTGTTGAACTCCACTTAAGAAATTGACCCTTGTGTCACATCCCCATGCTAATATATATATATATATATTTAGCAACCCCTCTGCACGAGCAGGATGTGACACAAGGTCAATTTCTTAAGCGGAGTTAAACAGGTTTGAATTCAAACTGTTTAACTCCGCTTTACGTCTTTATCAAATCAATAATGACTGAAAAACTATAAATGTACACATGGTATTGTGTAACTAGCAAAATGTGAAACCTACACACTTTATAGGTCTAGCTATTCTATTAGAAATGCCTACAGAGATGCTGATAGGTACATGTGTCTGCATCCCTGACACACAAAAATCTAAAATGACAACAGTAAAATCATATCCATGTGTCCCAGTATTTTTTTTTTTTCTTCTCTCACCATTTCAAGCTAACTGTAAATACATTTCAATAGTTTCTTTAGAAACTGAATTACACAGAATAGGTTATAAGGTAGGAGTTAGACAGTTTTAGTTGTTTTCCCAGATTATAAATAAAAAACCCACAACCTATTAAGAAACTTTAGTTGGAACCCATAAATTTTCCCAGGGACTCATTCAAAGTAAATATGTGTGTCCCAGGATGCACTAAATCAAAAAGCTATCAGAATCTCTGGCCTTGTATATTTTTTTTGGCAAGTCATGAAATAAACTTATTTCATTCAGACATATATTTTATCAAAGATTTTAAATAGACTGCCTAGGTATTCTATAAGATACCTAGTATTTTTTGGTAAAGTATGAAATAATAAACCACAGGGCATTCAATATTTTAATAATGGCTGGAAATCAGATAAATATAAACTTTTAGGAGGAGCAATGTACATGTTAGAAGTTTGCATACATTTTGTAAAAGAATACTAGTTAGTAGGATAGTGGAATAAGAAATGTAGTTTCCTGGTACAGAATAAATATAATAACAATTATGTATAATTAACAATGACATTTTATTGCCTGAGCGAACTAAATAGAAAGAATACAAAGGGAGTGAATGTTGGTGTGTATGTAGAAATGTCCTTATCATACATGTGTATGTATGAACTCCTTAAGAGAAATGAAAATTTGTGAGAGATTCACATATTTGAGAAGTTTTTTAGTTGTTGGTATTATCAAATGTACCTGTTAGGGCATTCGTAAGCTGAGTATTATTCTGAGAGTATTGTGTCATGTTCAATACAAAATGAGGTTCAATGGGAACAAAAACACCCTTCAGGAAGGAACGAGACACGTCCAGTTTCTCAGGCATCAGAGCAAAGAGGATGAGATTTTTGTGTCTTTTTCTTTTATACAGCTTTGGCAATGCCAACAAGCTGGTCATTAGCAGAAATTCTTAAGTAGACTTAATCTAACAAACTAACTAAAAATATAATTAGTTCTTTGTTTAATGGCATATCAACCTCCGTAGGTTATTTAGTGCCAAAGCTATCATTGTAGAGGAACAGTAGCGATACTATTTAATCCACAGCTGGGGGAATGAGGGGGTTCATATCCTTTCCCAAGGGTATTATTCTGAAAGTGAACGTTATAGTGTGACTGGAGTTTGAACTCGCTTACTAAAATGTCGCAGTTCAGCACGTTAGCCACTACGCCACAGGGACTCCCCCTAAAAATATAATGAAAAACAGAGATAAGAAAATTTTATCAGTGAAGTTATATCTGAAACCTAAACTATTCTCATGAACATTTTATTATTTTTTAAAATTTTATCTATAGAAGGAGTCAGGGTTAACAATATTGCATAAAAATGTTGATTCCTTACATGTCTTTATATTAAAATATGGAAGCGCGTGGTGTAATGGTTAGAGCCATGGGAAATGGACTTGTCACCCCGAGTTCAAATCCTGGACATGGAAATTGCATTTTCACTTAGTGCTAATACCCTTGGGAAAGGTATGAATCCTACTCTCCCTGCAGCTATGTGTAAATAGTAAGGAAGACTGGGCTCTTTAACCTTGGTTAAACAACCGGTCTAGAAGAAAAACTCTGAATTCAAACCAGTTAAACTTCACGTAATAAATTTATCTTGTGTCACATCCTGCTCGTGTGGAGGGGTTGGTAAATATATATATTAAAGGATTTGTGAATCATAAAATGGAAAAGTCTGTGTTATGAGACAGCATTGAATGGAGAGGGCAATGCACTTACAATGTACATGTGCAAACCAAATAAAAATTGGCCAATAGCGACAAAGTATTTTCTTTGTTGCACATTCACATAATGCCTAAAAAACTCACAATCTACAGACTGCCTAGGGAAATGTGTATATGATAGCTAGACATTCTATAAAATGCCAGAGTTTCACATTATGTTGGAAACAATAGCATAATTAAAGGCTTCAAAGGATAAAACAAAAGAATCACGTATTGAAATAAATGTTTAAATTATAATTTTCCATTAAAGATTTATGAAGATTTGGTACAGAGTAAATGAAAATGAAATTGATAAAAATTTCCTCAAAAGAAAATATATCAATATATCAGAAGTATTTGAAAAATATTATATATATATATATATATATATATTAAAAAAAAATATACTTCTGACACATTGATATATTTTCTTTTGAGGAAGATATATATATATAAATAAAACCTAAAAACATAATTATGAACAGTCCATTACTTGAAGTTTCATGTGGTGTGTACAATCATCAGACAGAAATTTGATAAAAGTAGCTAATCAAATATATTCATAGTGGTGTATAGTCACATATGGTAAGATGTAAGTACACATGACACTCACACAATGATTTTATGTATATATATATATTTTAAACAGACTGAATAAGAAGGATTACCACTCACTTTTTCTCATCTTTCTGTGATATATAATTTCTTATCTTATGCCCTGAAGATGATCTATTTAATAGATCGAAACACTGCAGCGTCGGCCAATAAACTCACCACTTAACCCATTTAAACCTGTGTTTTTTCAATTTTCTTGATATATTACATACCGTCGGATTTATTTCCTCTCTTCACATATATATATATATATATATATATATATATATTTGTAGAATTTTTTAAATATAAAAGTTTTTCATAAGCAACTACCCAGGTTTCAGGTTATTTCACCATCGTCAGGCTGCTAAATCTCCTGGTGTTTATTTGAAGATATTTGTGCTGTTATGTTTATGGACCGCAAAATTACGTCGGTTGATTATTGCGGACGCTCTTATGTATTCAATAAAACACCAGAGATTTAGCAACCTGACGATGGTGAAATAACCTGAAACCTGGGTAGTTGCTTATGAAAAACTTTTATATTTAATAAATTCAACAAATAAATAAAGCTCCTACAAATTTGTGGTTGAGCACTGTGATTTCTTTGTTTCATCCCAAAACAAATTTTAAAATCTCTCTCTCTTATATATATATATATATATATACACACACACACACACACACATATAATATATGCATACACATTTTTCTCTCTTCATGTCATGTGAACTAACATCTTGCTACATGACTATACACCACATGTTATAAATATGGTTGATTAGCCACTTTTCTCACATTTATGCCTGATGATTGTGCATACTAAATAAAACTCAAATAACAGACTTCTAGAGTTCATAATTATATGTTTTATACCTGCTCTGCGAAAAATAGCACCAAGCACTTTTTTATGCAAACTTTTCTTATTTGCAACTCTCTCTCTCTCTCTCTCTCTCTCTCTCTCTCTCGTCATTTCATCAATATTTTTTTTATGAAAGTATAGAACTACACAAAAAAAATGGAAAGTTTACCAGACTCCCAAAAAGGAGAGATTGGTTTAGACAGTCTATACAAAATTGAAAAAAGATAATATATAGAAAATAAATAAATATATAAAATAAATTAAAAAAAACAACAAAAAAAACAATACAATCCAGAACATTGTTTTAAAGAATGCCACAAATAACACTAAAAAAGTTATAATAAAATAGGGAACTGGTAAGAGAGAGAGAAAAAAAAAAGATGAATTCATTCAATAATGCAAAGTAAATGCAGGCAAAAAAAAGTTTCATAAACATTTTTCTGAACTTAAGATGAACAAAAAATGGTAAAGTCACTTCAGATAAAATTATCACAAATTGAAACTTTGGAATTATTGTATTTCCAAATGTTGAGAATGTTCCAGAAACAAAGATCCACTCCAATTTAGACTTATTTCGGAAATTAATTAAACAAACATGAAAAAAAGTAAACTTTACTCTGTAGGACGCAGGGTAAATTTTCAAGACTTGCTTGGGGGGAGGGGGAAACATAGTATCTTCAACACCAGGAAATACAGTACTTAAATTACTACAATTTAAAAAAAAACAAAACATTTAATACATTTTTCTCTTATATCTAAACTGCATTTAACATAAGTCAATCCATAAAATTGAGAATCCCAAAGAATATATATATATATATATATATATATATATTATATATATATAACTGATCCAAAATCCAACCTCATATATGAAAATATAACATCAAATTTAAAATATTAACCTGACCCCAGAGATTAAGTAACCCTTTTAAGAATAAACAATTATATCAATTAAATCCTGAATTATAGAAGTTTTTACACAAAAAAATGTTTAAAATTATTTTTGCATCAACCATTGCTTTGATAACAAACATTTGGAGAAAAAAAAACAACAAAAAAAAAACGATATTATATGAACCGATTAAAAAATAAATTTAAAAATAATTGTATTGAGAATAAAATAAAAATTCACCTTTTTAGAAAAGAAATCTATAATTTTAAATTTTGAACCTTAAGTAAAACATTTGTACAACTTGATAAGATTAAATCAATGATATGAGAAAATAAAAAAGTGACATTCTCAATACATTTTGCATATGGCTCGTTTAAAGCAGATACTTTAGGTGAAATTACTGATCAATGAAAAAGAAACTTGTTTTTGTAAACTCTAATTGTACAGGGTGATCCGAAAGTCTTGCCACCCCATACCAAAATATCAATTCTAATTAATCAACTATAATTATTATGACAGTCTCTAACAGCTTCAACACTTATTGTATAAGTCTTTTTTTTTTACAAAACACACAAGACACTGATAAGAATTTCAATAAATTTTATAGAGATAATTTTATCTGACAGATCCCAAAAATGTCCTTGTAAACAGATTCTTTTTATAGATTCTAAACTTAATATCATTTTTTTTTAAAAACCCAAAAAACTGTAGCTATTTTTAACATGACCAAATAGCTTATTCCAAAAATATATTAATCTTTTTAAGAAAAAACAATTTAATCATTTAGTAGAAAATACATCAAATCATTTAGAAGATTTAATTTTTGAGATCTTATTCTTACTGGTTGAAAGATTACCAGTTCAAGGTGAGATAATGAAAACAAATCAGGTGCCATATTTAGAAATTCCATTATTCTAAATGACTTGATTAAATCCTCCCTCATTCTTTGTTGTATCCGAGATATAGGGTAACAGAAATGATAATAAAAACAGGGAAATTGTTAACAATAACAATACTTGTTTTATTTATTCTCACTGACAGGGAAATACAGTGGATGGTTTTGGATTAGAGTTCTGCTTGATGAGGATAAAAGTGTATGACCTGCTCGGTTCTGATCTGCTGTGCAGTCTTTTCTCCTCCTCTTTAGAGAGTCCGGTTCGAATCATTAGGGGGAGATAACTCTCCCTAACATTCTTCTTTCTAGTAAAGACTCCAATCTGGTTTTTATAACCGTGTTCTTTTGATCCATTACTCTGATTAAATTTTATTGTATACTCTCCAGTTTTTACAACATAAAAAAAATAACTTATTTTTAGTGAAAAACAAACTTCAAAATTTCTTTCAACTTGGAACAAAAAACAGAACCATTTAAATTTTCTTACCCCCCACCCACAAAAAAACAAAAAACAAAGTATTCTAAACAAATATGAAAAATTGTTAATTCAAATAACCTATTTCTTGTTTATTAAAAACAAACAAATCCTATAGAAAACAATACTAAAAAATATGGAGGCTTATTTTCCTCCAAAATGATTCACATGAAAAAATATATTTGCAAATATATTGTATTTATTTGCGTCTAACACGAACCTCTAACTTTGGACTACAAAATCCTGGAAAAAAATATGTATAATACACACAGACATTTTAGAATTTGTAACAGCTAAATTTAACCTAAATTTAGCATTTCTTCAACTTTTCATCGGTTTGTATTGACTAAAAATAAGAATTTGTATAATTCAACTTATGTCTTAAAACACAAAATTTAGAGCAAACACAGACATGTTCACACAAAAATGCAACAAGCTTGCAGCGAAAATAAGCTCACATTAGGAGAAACAAAATTATAAACAAACACACATTCCAGTGGATATTTCTCTGTAATGGTGTAGAACAAATTAGTTTAGACTATAGATATAAGGTATTTTCAGTCATCCCATCCTGAATATGGTGAGGTATGTGTTCAGAAAAAAAGTTGAGTATATAGTTTTTGAGTATAATATACACCCCTAAATTTTGGGCTGAAAAATCTGGATTAAAGAACATTAATGAAGTCCTCAAATTCAAACTGAATATTCTTCAATAAGCTTGATAATATTATTTTAACTAGTAGAAAACATGGGTAATTTATAGCATTCATAAAGAACACTGGAAAAAAAAAAAAAAAAAAGAACTTTCTCAATATTCAAAATTTTATTTAGTCAATTAACCATTCTTGATAATAATAGATCCTATCTTTCTGTACAGATAATACACTGAATAGACCAGATGTTGTGCGGACAATATCAAAACACACAAATAATAGATTCAAGTTAAGAAAATAAAAAATGTTAATAACTCCTATAAAATACTTTTTTCTCTTTATTGAATGGCATATCAATCCCTCATGGGTTATTTAAAGCTGAAATTGATCCATTTGTAAATGTTTGTTTGTAATCATAACTGTTTAAATTTTCAACGTGCATTAATTTTTTTTACATCACACATTTTTTTGTGAATCATAATCCTTAGTTTGCACACTTTTATATGGTTTCAAAAGCATTCCTACTAAAATCAAATAATTTGCACAGAGTTATATGGTTCAAGTTTTCTTATCTAATAATTCATACAGCATTATATAGTTTCAAGTAACTATTTCTATTCAATAATAATTTGTTTTCACACATTTATATAGTTTTAAGCATTCCTATCAAATACTAATAATTTATAATAATCTTTGTTTGTAACACTTTTATTGGTTTCAAGCATTCCTACCAAAATCAAATAATTTGCACAGAGTTATATGGTTTCAAGTGTTCTTATCTAATAGTAATAATTCATACAGCATTCAATATTTGTTTTCACACATTCTTATAGTTTTAAGCATTCCTATTTAATACTAATGATTTATAATATTCATTTGTTTGTACACATTTATATGGTATTTAAGCATTCATATCTAATACTAATAATTTTCAAACAGTTCTATTTGACCCATAGATAGGACCCTAACAGTAACTACCACTCCGAGTCAGAGTGGACCAGAGAACAAGGTGAGAAAAAAAATATTCACAATTATTTTCAGTAATTTATTCCCCTCGAAAATTAATGAATGAACAATACAGGCTTTTCCACATATTCATCCAAATTCACAAAATTTCTTTAACCTTTCAAAAAGAAGGAAAAATAATTCTTGGTTGGATTAAGAACTCCACCCGCCTCCCTGTATTTGGCACAAGGTCAATTTAATGAGAGGACTATGCATCACAGTGTTCCAGAACTGGTGCCTCACCACCAGATGCAGTTTAGTGCCCCTTTTTTTGGGGGAAATCATAGCCTTTTATTGAGGATGCAGTTGGTGTAGTTTATACTCTGCTGACAGGGCAGCTCCAAGTTATAAAAGTTTATTAAGCTTAAGCACAAGGCTATAAATACGACACACTTATGAAGATTGAACTCCCTACTAAAAAGACCAGCTTGCTAACCATTAGACCATACCGAGACACCTTCTGTCTTCTCAAAGTTATGGACAGAAACTATCCAACTATGTGATATACTCCAAACATTGTGTCATCCGTTTCCACATATTTCCACAGCCTCAGTGACTGAACAGAGAATAAACAAAAGAAGCTCCTATATTTGAGGTTAGGGAAGTGCGTGGTGTAATGGTTAAAGTCATGGGAAATGGACTCGTCGCCCAGAGTTCAAATCCTGGACGTGGTAATTGCATTTCACTTAGCGCTAATACCCTTGGGAAAGGTATGAATCCTACTCTCCCCCAGCTATGGATAAATAGTAGGGCAGACTGGGCTCTTTAACCTTGGTTAGGCAACCGGTCTAGGAGAAGGAAAACTCTGAATTCAAACCTGTTGAACTCTGCTTAAGAAACTGACCTTGTGTCGCATCCTGCTCGTGCGGAGGGGTTGGTAAATATATATATTTGAGGTGAGTTGGATTTTTGTTTTCCCTCAACCATTAGACAATTGATTCATTACTATCATTGACATAGCAGTTGTCGGTGACAATGCTACCCTAAAAACTTGAACATTTTGAAATTTCCAAAAACTAAATCGCTAGAAACATGCTCCAGAGATGAATTAGTGGTCAGAGAGAATTTGGTGGCTATAAGTCTAGCAGTCCTTATGTGGTTAGACAGACCCAAGGACAAAAAAGTATATTGGGTTGGTCATACTAAGATCTGTTATAAATAAAGTGTTTTAAAGATTTTTCTAATGATAAAAAAATCTTTTGAATGAGACTAAAAGTAGTTTGCATGCAGATAATTAGAAAAAAGTCAATTTAATTTTGGTTAAATAAAAAAAAAAAAAAAAAAAAAAATGAGGGGCTGCTGAAAAGTTCTTTGTCCAGCCAAGTAGGAATATCTTTCTCATTTCTTAAATAGATATTCATTGAATATTTTTACTTTTTGAGAGTTAAGAAATTTAAAAAACAAAATGTCAAGTTTGTATTATTTGGATTATTATTTCTCTGAATGTTTGAGATGAGGCTTGAAGATTAATATTATCTGCGTTATTCGGACTATTGTCTCCATCTTCATTGTTATTTGTACAATGTTTCGGACGATATGCCCTCCGGCCTTCTTCAGGTATTTCTTGTCGGACTCGGGAACCTTCTTTTCGAACTCAGGAAACATACAAATAACAATGAAGATGGGGACAATAGTCCAAATAACGCATTTGGATTATTGTCCTCATCTTCATTGTTATCTACACAATGTTTAGGCTGCTGTGCCCACCGGCCCTTTTCAGGTATTTCTTGTGAGACTCTGGAACTTTCTCAAACTTGGGAGCCTTCACTGAAGAAGGCCTGAGGACACATTGGCCGAAATGTTGTAGGGATAACAATGAAGATGAGGTCAATAGTCCGAATAATCCAAATTATCAAGCCTCATCTCAAAAATTCAGAGAAATAAAATGTCAAGTGTTTTGAACTTTGGGATGAATATGTGAACAACATATGGCTCTAAGTCATGTCCTTCTTGGTTGGGCTGATAACTTTTCAGCGCCCCTTTGTATATGTACTGGCAATAATTCTGCCTGAGACAAATAACTACCAAAGTTACTTACATAATCTGACAAGTTTTTTTTTTTTTGTTTTTATAGAATCTTAACAATTCTATTCTCTTGATTTAATAAAAAAAAACAAAAAACAATTTTTCCATTGAAAAAAAATACTCACACGTATATTCAGTAATATCAATTTATTACTTTATTTCCCTACAAAATTAATTTTATTCTCCCCATTTAACTACACCTCCTATGGGATAGAAGAATTTGCTGAAAAGTTCTTGGCCTAAACAAAGGAATGAACTGTACAGATTATTCCATATATTCATCCAAATTCTCAAATTTCGGACCATATGACCTTAAGGCACCCCTTTTTGATCTGGATTAAGAAAGGACATGTTTTTCATTTACACCGTCAATATCCGGTTGTTTTAACAGACGATTTTTAGATTTAAAAAAAAAATGATAAAACTAACCTAACCCTAACCCTAAACAACTGTATATTGACGGTGTAAATGAAAAACATGTCCTTTCTTAATCCAGATCAAAAAGGGGTGCCTTAAGGTCATATGGTCCCAAATTTCTTTAACCTTTCAAATAGAAGGAAAAAAAAAAACTCTTGGTTGGATTAAGAAATTTTTGGCACTCCCCTTGTAGTATATGGCACATGGTCAATTTAATGAGGGGACTATGTGCATGAGCATGAGCAAGGTCAAAAATAGCCCTAGTCCTGTGATCACTGCTCCACAGGCTTGGGACTACTCTGACCCTCCCACTTGGTGCAATGGTGGAGGTGCTGCCATAAGGTAGGAATCCCCAGGACTAGGCTTGCCTTGTCTCATTTTATTCTCTGAGATCTAAATTTCTGATATAAAGAGTTGGTACTATTTACTTGATTCAGACTATTGTCCTCATCTTGCTTATTATACTCATAATGTTTTAGCTATCTTACCCTAATAGCTTTCTTCTGGCATTTAATGTCGTAGTCAGTAACTTCAGGGGATTTTGATCCTTTTATTCAATCCATGGGGGGGCAGACTATTCTCATCCAGTGTCCATTGCTTGGAATATATCATATCAGTTAATTCATAGGGCCGGTTTAGCTCAGTCGGTAGAGCACTTGCCTAGGAATCACAAGGTTCCTCGTTTGATACCAGCCCTTATCAACTTAGCATATGAGTAGCACAGGGATCTGTGCGGTAAAGTGAGGAGCTGATGGTGCTCCATCTCAGGTGCAAAAACAATCTCCTTGGTCTAGCATTAGTGAAAAGGGGATATACACCCTTGCTGTCTGGCTGATACCGACATTAGTCCACCCCGTCGACTTGACGTATTCTGCTCATGTAAGGTAAATTCCTTTTCATTTACAAGTACAAAATAAGAGGGCGCTTACCATAAATGGTTATCGATATAGAAAACGGAATCAGCAACTCAAGTTCAAATCTAAGACGAGGCGGTTTGCATTTTAATTCACACTAATACCCTTGGAAACTGCATGAATTCATCTCTTCTCCCCCTAAGCTATGGGTAAATAGTAAGCAGACTTGGTCTCTTTAACCTTGGTTAGGCAACAAGTCTAGGAGAAGAAAGACTCTGAATTCAAACCAGCTGTACTTCACTTAAAAATTGACCTTATGTCCCATTCTGCTTGAAGCGGAGAGGGTTGGACAACACAAGGACAAAATAACAATTCATATAAGATATTCCAAGGGATTGACACAGAATGAGAATAATCTATCGTGTGGATTGAATAAAGGTTCCAGCTCAAAATTCCCTGTAGGTTACCAACTATGATGAAACACACCTGAAGAAGTTTGGAAGATGCAGCGGCTGAAACATCACGAGTATAACAACCACGTTGACAACAATAGTGTGAATCGAGCAAAGAATTTAAATATTCTCAGAGAGTTAAAAAAAAAAATAAAACAAAACAAAAAACCATAAGAGCTATAAATTAAATTGCATGCTGGGATACTTGTAAAAAATAAATAAATAGGAAGCTAATATAAAGAATCATTTCATTTAAATAAAGGTTGGATAATGGCATCCAATATAAAAAAAATTAAGCTTCTATATAACAACACATTAAATTACCTGTAACAAAACATTATGGAATGATACAAAGCAAAAACAAAATCAACAAAAAAAAAAAAAACCCAAACAAAATTCAATTGTTGAATAGCAACGATGTATAACGAGGCTCAAAAATTCTTGATTTAACTGTTGAAGAAAAACAGGGTACTTACAAGAGCTGGGTACTGCAGTCTGCTGTTGAGCGCTGTAAGATGTCACGTAGTTGGATGGGAACACACCGACTAGACCACTCAGTTCCCCTTTCCACCAGTCAGGGTCATCTTTATTGATTACGTTTATCATGTCATCCTTTTGGAAGGTAAGCTCATCAGTGTTTTGAGCCGAGTACGGATATAAACAGATAACTTGCTCCACTGAAACAAGAGGGAATAATGAAAGATGAGGAATCTTTTTTCATTTTAAAACAAGAGACAAAAATATTCATATCCTATTATAATGGAGATTGTGGTTTTGTCTGTCTGTAACCGAAACTATAATACTACACAAGTCACAATTCCCTTTGTTATTTACACACATTCTTCATGATTTTATTTTTTATTTAAACCTCAATTATTAGTAAAATTGTTTTACATCATTAAGACTGTTAACAATATCTACATACTAAAAACATGCAATTATATTTATATATTCAACGAAATAGCGGTTTACAGTGTGAATGGGAAGGTTAATTTGCATATTGATCTTTAAAAATTTGATTTTAATAAATATATGCTTAGTATTATTGATTTCTAATTGTTTGGTCTTATCTTAATAAATATGAGCAAAAATCTCGGGGATAAATCTTAACAGAAATCTATTAACATAAAGAAATAACTGTAATTTTATTCTTTTTTCCTATTTTAACTAAATAGTTAAATTAGGGAAATTTGCCACTGAAAGACGGGAGTAAGGGAAAATGGTGGAACAGTTAGTTTCAAAGTTGTTCTATTTTCCGATTATACCCCCTCTGTTCCAAATATTTTTATCTGAATTCTTATTCAGTCTCATTAGCCTTTCTAATTTAACATGATATTTTATTATATTAAAACTTAAATACTTGCACCCGGAGGGTGCATATATTTGCTAGTCTTATTAAATATGATAAAATTGAAAAAGAAAAGATTGAATAAGGTTTAAATAGATAATTTTAATAGGTAAGTACAATCTATAGAATGTGCAATAGGGAGTTGTTACTGATGACTGCTATGTTGATAATCATGATGATGATTTGATTTCTTTATTTAATGGCATATCAACATTCATGGGTTATTTAATGACAAAGCCACCCTTGTAAAAGAACAATAGTGGTGCTATTTAACCCATAGTTGGAAGGATGAGGGGGATTCCTACCTTTCCCAAGAGGTATCCCAAATTGATTTTTTTGTCTTTTTAATACACCAAAAAACATAGAAGGGGGAAGAGAGGGTTCATACTTTTCCCAAGGGAATTAGTCCAAAAGTGAGTGTAATAGCGCAACCTGAGTTTGAACTCGCTTACTATGATGTCCCGGTCTAGCATGTTAACCAATAGGCCACAGGGACTCTCTCCCTGGCATTACTTTTGCTGCAGTAGTTGCAGGTTTATTTGTGAGAAGCACCTGATTATCTGCATAGTCTGCATCTGTAATAGTTTCTATAGGATATTGCCAGGTTCTTGCCTTTTTAAGCTACACTTAATGAGACTTTTGTTTCACTTCACTTAATGAGACTTTTTAGTGTTTTTGACACCAGACTTTTAATTAGTATTGAATTAGTTACTGAGAGAAGCTAAGAATTCTGATCAATCATAATATTGTTTGATTTGTCAGAGCTGAAAATGCTTTCTCATATATTCTAAGCAAATTTTCTTAGTTCAGGATAATGTTGAGAAGGTAATGATTGCTAGAAATTAACCTCTTATCTACCAGAATGCTACAAACTACCCGACGATCAAAATAAGGACCCACCTGAAAATGCCCAAGATTGTCAGCTCTTATAAAATGGTTTAGAGTTAAAAAAGAGAAATGAATTAAATGAATACATTTCTATTCAGTAGTAAAAGATCAGTGATATGATACTAGCTTGTCAACCATTTGTGACATGGCTGTTGCGGATGGCAGTGGTAGATAAAGGGTTGATAATGACAGAAACATTTTGGATTTCATTTTCTTTCGCATTGTGATAGGAAAAAAAATAAAAATAAAATTAAATAAAATAAATAATAATTTCAATCTGAAATCTACACTACCT
Organism: Doryteuthis pealeii; assembly: GCA_023376005.1. Taxonomy (NCBI): domain Eukaryota; kingdom Metazoa; phylum Mollusca; class Cephalopoda; order Myopsida; family Loliginidae; genus Doryteuthis; species Doryteuthis pealeii. The sequence continues at coordinate 74,542,907 of CM042155.1, forward strand.
CTACTAAATTTAGCAAATATGTATTTTACCTAACCCCACTGTCACAAGCAGGATGTGATACAGGGTCAATTTTTTTTAAAGCGGAGTACAGTTGCTTTGAAATTAAGAGTTTTTCCTTCTCCTAGACTGGTTGCCTAACCAAGGCTAAAGAACCGAGTCTGCTCTAAGAGATGGATTCATCCTTTTCACAAGACTGTCAAGTGAAATGCAAACCGCCTTGTCCAAGATTTGAACTCAGGTTACAGATTCCATTTCCAATGGAAATAAATATTACACACATCCACAAATATAAATATCACAATTTCAAAAAAGAGATTTAGAAAAATGTTCACCTTATAATTTCTCAATAAATCCTTGTATGCTATAAATACATTTGTATTTATATAAATCATATATATATATTTTAAATCAGTTCTTTCAACTTAAGTTTGTATTGTAAATTATTTAAAAAATATAAATTTCGAAATGAGCTGATAAACAAAAGTAGACAACTTGTACTTACAGTATTGCTGAGTAGTTGCTGGTGCTGGTGTGCCTGTACGGCTTCCCTGGAATTAAAATATATACACATATATTTGCATATATTAGTACATAAAAAAAATCAAGTCCTTGTGAAAAATACCAAAGTTTTTATTGCTAAGCTATCCAACCCCTTCACTGTGGTCAGAAATATGATGTAAGGTTAATTTTTTTTTTTAAGCAGAGTACAATGGGTTTGAATTCAAAGTTATCCTTTTCCTAGACTGGTTATTATACCAAGGCTAAAGATCCTAGTTTTCTCTACTATACTAATAGCTAGAGGAGAGGGGGGAGGTGAATTCATATCTTTCTCAGTGAAATATAAACAGTCTTATCCAAGTACTGAGTTGGTTGGATTTCACGCCTCGGGTTATTTTATGCTGAAGATGTTTTTAAAACCATTTCTTTTATCTATTTAACCCATAGATGGGGCTCTACCACTCTGGATTAAAGTGGATCTGGGAGTAATGGCAATAAAGGGGTACTCCACACTCCCCAGAGCTCCAGAACTGGAACCTAACAAATAGATGCAGTTTAATGTCATACACAGGACACTAAGACCCTCAGCCACCACCTTCTAGCACATATATGATAAAAAGGGTTAGGGGTTTGCCATGAGAGCAATATGTTTGGGACAATCATATAGGTGCTAGGGTTTGACATGACCAGCTGATTGATCATCGTCTAGCCCAAGTAAGGGCCAAAGTGGTGTGTTGCATGTCATTGATTGCTCAGCCACAAGGATTCTGTCTTTAAGCATCACGGGTCACAACCCATGGACAACAGGTGGCTCCATTGTGTGTGTGTGTATGTCTTACTGTTACGTACTGAGTCTTTCACAGTACCAAATCGATATAATGTTGTATACCCTTCTTACTTATTACTCTGGTCGTATTTTCTTCTGACCGGCTTTGGTTCTATCTTCTAACATCTTGCGTCTGGTCTCTTCTAAGGTCTGGACTTTCTTCTTTGGGGATTTCGGGTCTGGTTTCTGTTAGGAATCACTCCTTATCAGAAGCCCTGTGACATTGTTAGTTTTTAGGTAATAAACACAAGACTTCGATTTACGTTGATGTTACTTTATTTCCAAATCCCCAACCAGACAATCTGCGCAAATGACAGGATACGCATAGAAATGCGACTTACACCTTCGAGCTCCTACCTGCTAACCCACTGAGTTACTTAGTATCCTTAAACCGGAACAGGGTCTTCTATGCTTTCCGTTTCTCACGATCCATCCCCGGAAGGCAAGGTGAGAGCGAGGTCAAGCGCTGTCACTCACCGTCAAGGCCATCAGCTGCACTAATCGCCATTATGATTTCTACACTACCTTAAAAAAGTATTAGGGATCCAATAATTATGTAACATTACTTCTCTACAGAGGTGCAGTTAGTGTATTCTATAGCCCCAGTTGATAGGGCTAGGAACTGATTTTTAATAACTATTTTTAATACAAATAATTTACACAATAATAATAACAAAAAAAAAAAAAAGAAAAAAAGACAGGCCAAACCTGGAATGATACCAAGACATTGTTGACAGATAAACACACGCACATGCAGAGAATCTGGAAGATATCACCAAGCATACAACAGAATGGACAAATCATAGCACAAGATAACAGCACTAGACTTAGCTTTCAGAAATCTTCTGACGAAGGGATCTTTATACCGAAATATTAAGAATAAATCCAAGGTAAATAAAGAACATCATAATTATTTCATTTTTCTTTACACTTGCATTGTGATAGCCTTCAAAACCAACCACCAAGCCAATATAAACACAATGCTTCAAGCAAATTATAAAACTTTTAAAATAATTTGCAGTTATATGGTTTCAAGCAATCTTATCAAATACTAATAATTTGCACCCAATTCTATGGTTTCAAGTATTCTTAACAAATACTAATAATTTGCACCAATTCTATGGTTTCAAGTATTCTTATCTAATACTAATAATTTGCACCCAATTCTATGGTTTCAAGTATTCTTATCTAAGCACCCAATTCTATGATTTCAAGTATTCTTATCTAATACTAATAATTTGCACCCAATTCTATGGTTTCAAGTATTCTTATCTAATATTAATAATTTGCACCCAATTCTATGGTTTCAAGTATTCTTATCTAATATTAATAATTTGCACCCAATTCTATGGTTTCAAGTATTCTTATCTAATACTAATAATTTGCACCCAATTCTATGATTTCAGGTATTCTTATCTAATACTAATAATTTGCACCAAATTCTATGGTTTCAAGTATTCTTATCTAATATTAATAATTTGCACCCAATTCTATGGTTTCAAGTATTCTTATCTAATACTAATAATTTGCACCCAATTCTATGGTTTCAAGTATTCTTATCTAATACTAAATAATTTGCACCCAATTCTATGATTTCAAGTATCTCTAATCATTCTATGATTTCAAGTATTCTTATCTAATACAAGTAATTTTCAAAGGAAATTTTATATTAAAATTACAAACATTTTTTCAGAAATAACATCACTTTCTTAAATTCCTTAATTTGATAAAAAGGCAAGTTTTTATCAATTTGAATAATTTTAGCATTATTACATAAATGGTAATTTCTATCTGTCTGTGTATAATCAGTGCCATAAACGCACCTAGCAAAGCTTGCTATTCAAAATCCAATATGGAATTGTGGATAACCTAAACTTTCCTGGGTATTACCTGGTACTGCAGCTAATAATAATAATAATGTTGTTTATCTATATAAAATAATAATATATGCAGCAATCAAGTGCATTTAACATGTATATGCTAAGATTATGCAAATAATTAATTTAAAAAAACTTAATAAATGATGATCCTTACCGCTACCTGTGGCAGTGGGCTAGATGACATGGCACTCTGGATATCAGGTGTTGAACGTGCACTCGAGGAACCAAGAAGTTTAACGTAATTCGCAGGAAACCAACCAATTTTTCGCTTTTGGCCTCGTGCCTGGAGATAACACAAAAAATTTCATTTCAAAAACATGTCTTAGATCTTCAAAATTTAAAATTATCACCTTCAAATCTTATTCAGCATCCTCATCTTTGTTGTTTATCATAATCTTTCGGCTGCTCTACTTCCTGGTTTTCCACAAGAATTTTAAACAGAACCCTTTATTTCTTCTCGGTTCTTGCTTTCTGTTGCATCTGGCATTTTTATTATTGTGATAAAGACAACAGAGATGAGGATGCTGATTGGAAAGGGATCTTTAAATAACAATTTATATATGAATATTATTGTAACTACCCACTTACCTTTGTGCTTGGGACTTGGTGTGCATCATGTTAATTATGAGCAAGCAGGGATAGGCACTCAGCCAACGTTCTCCCTATACAGGTGAACTGATTTAAGAAATTAATTTTTAGCACACCAGCTCTCTCCATGATGACTTCTGAATGTAAGTAATTGATTACTAGTACACATAATTTGTTGTTATTCAAAAATGAAACCTTTTCACACCTCAAGTAACATGAAAAATAGTAAGGAAAAAATTATGCAAAAGTTGAATCTAAAGGGTGTTGGAGTTTTGCTATATAAGGTGTGTGCCAGATGTCCACTTCTACTTATAGACTCGCCGATAACCATGTGACCAACCTATTGGCCAGTCACTGGCGGTGCTCTGCTGCTGATATTGTTATTTATACAGGCTGTTCGGATCTTAACTACACTCAATTGCTTTGAACCTTCGTGGACGAAGGAACATAGGATTATATCACTGGACCTTTGACACTACGTAGGATTCCATAAACTCAGGACTTATTCACTTACCAAAGGATTCTATACAGCAGGACTTATTCACTTACCAAAGGATTATATAGTGCAGGACTTATTCACTTACCAAAGGATTCTATACTTATTCACTTACCAAAGGATTCTGCAGGACTTATTCACTTACCAAAGGATTCTATAGTGCAGGACTTATTCACTTACCAAAGGATTCTATACAGCAGGACTTATTCACTTATACAGCAAGGATTCTAGATTTCAGGACTTACTTTAAGTTCTTTTCAACTGGCCAAGAATCGCGGTCAGAAACTTAACTAAAGGTTAGTTATTAAAAAAATTTTTTTTTAATAACCTTTAGCCCTTAAGATTCAACTTTAGCATAATTTTATCATTACTATTTTTTATGATACTTATGAGATAAAATAAGTGGCATGCTACTGAAGTCCTCCATGTGGGGGGAAAAAAAACTGCACTCATTTCTTCCTGAATGTTTCAAAGATAGTAGGTGTGAGCACAGTAAGGTGGTGGGTTATGTGTTTCACTGGTGGAGACAGCTATGTAAGTGTATTTTTTTATGATACTTGAGGCTTTTAATAAGCACTACTTTTTAGACACAATATGTTTTTTAAACACAAAGTCAGTTTCTTATGTGCATTACAAAAAAAATACCCCCAAAGTATTATCACATAATTAGGATTAATTAAATAAGTAAGTAAAAAGCTGATATTAAGAGATATTTCATGGGATCTATCCAATGAAGATTAAAAAGGGTTTATATTTAATGACCCCCTCCAAGGGGTAGTTTTGACATGGGGACAATTTAACAAGAGAGACCATCTATTTAGGTATGGGCAAAGCCAATAACAGCTCCAGTCTGTGTGATCAGTGTCATGCTAGCTTTACACTATTCCATTCGTTGGGGAGGTGCTGTCACAAGTTTAGAACCTCTGGAACTAGGTATATGTCATTTACATTTTGCTATTCCTTGTCACACAGACACTACACTTTTATCTCAGCCTTAGGCCCTGGATTTGGTTTTAATCATCATCAGGTTTTTATGAACACATTTTTTCTATTTAACCCATAGATGGTACCCTAACAGGTACCACCACTCCGGGTCAGAGTGGACCTGGGAGTAATTGTGATGAAAAGGTGCTCAACATTCCCTAGAACTTCAGAACTGGAACCTCACCATCAGAGAGAGTTTAACATCATACCCAGGACATGAAGACCTTCAGCCACCACCTAATAGCACATATGATAAAACAAGTTGGGGGTTACCATAAGGGCAATAGGATTGGGACAATCATATAGGTGCTAGGGCTTGATGTGACCAGCTGATTGATTGATTGGGGCCTCTTGAACTGGCCATCTAGCCTAAGTAAGGACCAAAGTGGAGTGTTGGAGAGAGAGAGAGAGAGAGAAAGTTCTACTGAGTCATGTTCGACTCCGAGTGACTCTTTCCATACAGGTTCTCTTGTGAGAAAGTACTGAACTATTACCTTGCTCAGGTTTTTAATTCAGAGTTTTCTTTCTCCAAGACATTTTGCTTTACCAAGACTCAAGAGCCCCATCTGGCCTATTTACCTAGAGCTGGGTCAAGAAGAGATGAGCCCATGCCTTTTTCAAAGGCATTAGCACAAAAGGAAATGCAGACAGATTTGTCCAGAATTTGAACCTAGCTCACCAGATCCATTTTCTACAATAACTATTATAATACCAATGCACCACCTTTGATAATTAGCGACCGTTGTTCCCAGTGACAAACTGTTTTCTTTTGGCATGTGACGGAGACAGTTCCAAGCTCAAGTCTGTTTTGGAATGACTGCTAACAAAACACAGGCCACAACTTATATAAGTGTCATGAACAGAATTGGAAATCCCAAGGGGGATGTGAACCCTCAACAATAAGGGAGAGGGGTAAGGAAGGAAAAATAGAAACTTACCTGCAGTTCCCCTTCCCACCAACCACTTGGGCTCTTTTTGCGCACTTGGATTAACTGGCCTGGTTGCAGAGACAGTTGCTCTGGGCCAGTTGCTGTATAGCTAGCAATCACAGAAGCTATTTCTGAAAAATAATAAAATTAAAAGTTTTATCATGGAGTTCATTTTCTCACACAAAACTCTTTACAAAATATACCTTGTTTTGTTAATCTCTAAATAGTGAGTTTGATCCTTGCTGAACACCCCATACTTGTGTCACATCCTACCTGTGGCAAACTCTGAGGAAGCTCTGGGTCAGAGTGGAAATTGGAGTAATTGTGATGAAGGGGTATTCCACACTGCCCAGAGCCTCACCACCAGATGCAGTTTAGTGTCATACTCAGAACCCACCCTTGGTAAAGGGTCTTAGACTTCTGCAGGGGATCAAGTTAGGATATTTTAAGCCCTACCAACAGGGCAGTTAAACTTTTGAGTTAATTCCTTTTTAATCAGTAAAATTATCAACATGATCTATTTTAAAATCATTTAAATTCTGAAATGTATTAAGGGTAGAAAATACAATATATTTAGCAATTTCTATAGTAAATAACAGTAACTTATCTTTAAGAGGGGACCACATGTATATAGTAAATAACAGTGACTTCTCTTTAAGAGGGGACCACATGTATATAGTAAATAAAGTGACTTCTTTTATATATAGTAAAATAACAGTGACTTCTCTTTAAGAGGGGACAACATGTATATAGTAAATAACAGTGACTTCTCTTTAAGAGGGGACAACATGTATATAGTAAATAACAGTGACTTCTCTTTAAGAGGGGACTACATGTATATAGTAAATAACAGTAACTTTATCTTTAAGAAGGGACATGTATACTAGAGCCTTAATTTCAGACTTGGACTGACATTCATGATTAAATTTTTTTTTTTGGGGGGGGGGTAGATGACCAATGGAGCAAGGAGGGGGCATAGGTCTGGAAATTCTGAATTAAATTTACAAACAGAAAATACTAAGAATGTTTACAAAATGATAAGGAAAGTGAAAGTGAAACTTACCAGGTTTTTTGGATACTTTTTGTCCAGTCTAAAAAAGAGAAAGAATGTTTACAAATGAAAATAAATCAGAATTGTCATTTCACATATCAAATGCTACAGTGTGAGAATGTAAAAATGAATACAAAACTATTGGTGTCTTGGAGGAAAATTATCTTCATAGATTTGAGCTTCTTTTTATAAAGAAAGCTAAAATCTTTTCATTCATTTCTGAATTAACTAAAAGACTTAATTCTTTGTTGGGGAGTTGATTGAAGAGGAAGGGATATTTTTAACAGCTTTTATAGTTGGCAGGGCTGAAATCTTTTTGTATTTTAAAAAGATTTAAAACTTAAATGAAAATGTGTCTCAAAGATAAAAAAAAAGCTTCCAATTTAGATTTGAGGGTCTGATATGCTGGAATGAAGAGACCACTACAAAGAGGGATGCTACATCTTTTACAAACACAAATTTCTCTTCAACAAGAAAAAATTTCCAGATTTGAATGAGAATATTAAACCAATTTGTTTAAAGAAAAAAAAAAATCATCAAAATATGAAACAAAATTAAAGTGGAATATAAATTACTTTGAAACATTTTAAAACAAAGATTTTTTTTTTAATCGATTTCCGGTAAATTTGAAGAACATGATTAGCAATTGTGATCTTTTTTAAAAATTGTGATGAGAAAGAAAATCTTATATCAAAATAAAAAGCAGAGAAAACAAAATAATAAATATAATCTTTTCTACCTTGTTCTTCCATTTAAATTAGCATGTTTTCTACCTTGTTCCTGGATGCAATTATTTCATTTTTGTGTGAATTATTTAAATTTTGTATAAACAATGATAAATATGTAGAAAAAATGTCAAGCTGAAGTGACAGAGCAAGTTAGAAAAACAAAAAAGAAGATTTAATTGATGCATTTAAGAAAATGACCCAAAACAATTTTCATTGCAATATAAGAATTAAGATGAACTCTTTCTTTCCTAATGTGCTGGGTGAAGCTGATGAATTTTGATAAGTTCATGAATATTGGGCTTAAACATTTGAAAATATATCAACATGAGCATGTTCTCCAGGATTTTTGTGGAATCAATTTCTTCTAATTACTAAGAAATCTTAGTAGTTTCCATAGACTCCTTGTAGACCCCTGAATACTTACAGACCCGCTGAGTTGTTATGTAGACCCTTAAGAAACCCCGCCGTAGGGTGTCACATGACTGTCCCAGGAACCTATTCTAGAGATCTTTTTGTCAATGGTCTTTGATCAGAACTGTTGTCTCTTACCCTGCTAAGGAACAATAAAGCCACATGTCCATCTTATCTACCATTAACAAGTAAACCTTTTTTCTATGTTGTACCCCCTTTTACATACTGCTTGTTCATGCAACAATATATGTATAATTCTAGCTATTGGGACACTTTTGTGTATTCTTTCTTTGTAATACCACTTCCATGTATATTCTGCATATAGAATATCAAATGTTCTTGGATGTGTAATTGAGCTTATCTTTTTTTCTTCTGTTGTGTTGGGTGTTAGTATATCACAGATGAACTAAAGCTAATAAATGTCCTCGGAGAACAGGGAGTTGAATAAATATCTTTCCTATCACCGAGCAATCTAGAATAAAAAGTTAACTTGAGATAACTTTTTAGATCATATTAGCTCAGTCAGCAGAGCATCTGCCTAAGAATCGCAAGGTTCTAGGTTCAATACGGGTCCCTGCCAACACAGTACCTGAGTAGCGCAGCCTGGGTACTGTGATCTGTGCGGTAAAGTGGTGAGTTAACAGTAGGTGAGGCACTCCACTTCAGAAATAAAGAAAAAACACAATCTTTGTCTAGAGTTAGCCAAAAGGGGATAGACTCCCTTGTTGTACAGCTCATACTGACAATTTGGCCTCTCTGCCAAATTTATTTTACTATAACTCAGATATTGTTTTTCATGTGCAGCAAATTAAAGTCTAGAAAAAATTCTTAAAACTTGACTTTAAGATGTTCTTCCTAATTGCACATAGATAGAATTGCAGGTAGAATAAAGATAAGTCTGTGATGCCTTAGGCATCCCAAAAGGAAAATCTAAACAGGACTGGAAAGATTCTAGAACTACATGTATATGTAAGGGACCACGACACTAAACTCTACTTTGTATCAGGATCTGTCTGCATGTGAATCTATTTAAAATTGTTGACAAACGTCAGCATCTTAAATTTAAACTACGTAACAGTGTCCCCGTGTAAGTATGTGTGTATTTTTATTTAATTTTGATTAATGGAAAAAGTACCCTATTTAATTGAAGTAACGGTATCTCCTTTATACTATGTGATGAGTTTATGTGTGTGTGAATTTTATTTAGTATTTTATTTAGTTTTGATTAAATATTTATAATATATATATATTTTTTAAATACAATATTTACAATAGATAGATATTATCTATTGTAAATATTGTATTAAAAAAAAATGTGTAAATATATATACACATTCACTATCACCAGAGCTTGCTTTTTGAGCAAAAATAATGAAGATTTGATTTATATTCGTGAAGATAATTAAAAAAATAAAATTTAAATGATAACAGCATGGAATATTTTTTTTTTTACATTTAATATTTTAAATAGTAGACATTAATTTTACTTTTCAGAGTAGCTGGATCAACGCAAGGTATTTTTTACATAGGGATCTTAATGGGGCATCCTGTGAGAATCCAACTTGTGATTAAACAATAATGGATCTGCGAGACTACCTTTTTTTACCACACTCTACACAGGTGATGCTGGGTAGCCACTTCTAGTAAACCAATAAGGCAAAATTCTTATCTTTATGTTATGAGTGAGCAACAATCAGAAACTGTTTAAAAAACAATCTCTTGCTTTTCCCACCATATCAGGAGAGGATGTTGATGGTATGGCAGTAAAGGTTGAACCTTCCTGTCAATAGCACAATTTTCTTTTCATTGGCTAACAGAAACTGTTAAAAGCTGTTTAATAAGAATCCCTTGCTACAAATGATATATGAATTAAATCACACACACACACACACAAAAAAAGGAGACTGTTTTTTATTTTATTATATTTCCTACAATATCATGATGGTATGGCAGTAGTTATTGAACCTTTCTATCAATAACCTATAATTCTATTTTCATTGTTACTGATAACAACTAAGCAGCAATCTGGAAAAATGGTGTATGAGATAAAAATAAGTGGCATGCTACTGAAGTCCCCCATGTGGGGGAAAAAAAAAACTGCACTCATTTCTTACTGAATGTTTCAAAGATAGTGAGTGTGAGCACAGTAAGGTGGTGGGTAATGTGTTTCACTGGTGGAGACAGCTATGTAAGTGGAAAATCATGTTCAACACAGCTATCAACACGTGAAATAAAGATCGCCTGAAATTAGGCCAATGAAAGATGGTTACATGAGCAACATTTTCTGGACAACAATGCTGTCATTGCTACTGTGAAGAAGTGGATCGCCTCTGCTAGTGCAGATACTTTTTTTTTTTTTTTTTTAAAAAGCATGGCATGCAGGCTCTTGTTTCGCTGCTAGCAATAATGCATAGCCAATGTGGGTGACTATGTGGACAAAAATAGTGCTTTGTAGCTGAAAACTTTCTCTATCCAGAAGTGATGGTGTGCTCTTTTGTATTGTAGTTTCCATGTAAATAACCAGAATGCATTACTTTTCGAGCACACCTACATATAATTGATAAAACAAGAATTGATGACAGTTTCAAATTCGTTACAGTAGCAGGTATTTATCTAATACAGCACTCTATACTTTAAAAAAGTTTAACACCTAAAAAATTACAATACAATGCTAACCAATACAGTAATTTTAAGTGTGATCCATAATTTTATTTTATTATGTTTCCTATGTCACAGGTGCATGCTGATGGCATGGTAGTAGAAGGTGAACCTTCCTGTCAATAACCATAATCTTGTGGGGATTTAATTTTTTTTTTTTTTTAGGTGTTAAGTTTGATGAAAATGACATAGCCTATATATTTAACTAATGCTAATAACTAAAAGAAAGTGTTGAAAAAATATAATGTACTTTTCACCAAATTTATATAAGAAGCATAGGTGGAGCCTCTACTTCAATATATATATATATATATATATATATATATATATTTGGGAGAATATGTGCTTAATTGAAGTCGTACCTAATTTTGAAAATTAATTAATTAATAATTAATTTTCAAAATTAGGTACTACTTCAATTAAGCACATATTCTCCCAAAAATTGTTGGCTAAATAAAGCCATATCTAAACACATTGTTTGTTTACTTCTCATATATATATATATATATATATATATATATATATATATATATATATATATATATATATATATATATAATACACACACACACACATAAAGCATGGCCCATTTACCAAAACTTTTTTTTCGTTCACCAATAATTGGAAAAAAAAAATCTAAAAAATAATTTGGCCTTGGGTTACTCTTACTGTACTTTTAACCTGGACTAATATTAAGTCAATGTAAAGTAATGGGATACTAGACGTTATATTGCAAAAAAAGTACTCTTGAAAGGGTATCAATTTAGGGCTCAATCAATTAGAGTTGTTCCCCCATATCTTATTGAACGATTAACACATTCACGCAATTGCAAAACTAAAGGGGGGGGGATATGTATTGTTTCATGTGATATTTGAAAGAAAGAAAAATTTTAAAAAATCAAAATCAAAATATGACTTAATTTAAAAAACGGACTCATATGTACTTATTCTAAATTATTGAAACGAGAATTTATTAGGGTTACCACTCAGCTTGTTTATAATTTTGATTATTTATATAATTTCAGTAATCTAGTGAGAATATTCTAGTATTTAAAATAAAGTTAAAATATACAGAAAGATTATTACTTTAACCCCACATCTACCCCATCCCCGAAATACCCTGTATCTGAGTTTAAAAATTCTACTAAAAAAAAAAAAAAAAAAAAATGGAGCATAAAACATTTAAACTTGTTAATTGATTAGATGTTTTGTTCTATGGCATACCAACCCTTTTTGGGTCATTTAATGCTGAATAAAGTCATTTTGATATTTGGTTTCTTACAGTACTTGCTTTTGCTTAAATGGTTACCCATCTAAGTACTGAACAGGCTATCTTTGGTGATCTAGCAGGAACCAATGATTTCGGTGTGACTTGACTGTAATCCATTTAAACTTGGCTCTAGGTTTGCAGATATCTTTGTTGAAAGCAATACCATCATTGCATTAAAATAAAGGCTGTGAACGAGTGATAAATTTAGCCTTTTATCATCAGTATCTGATATGATCTCCCTCGGGCCCAAAATATTGGGCTTACTATGTATAGTAAAATAGCTTAAAATATTGTACTATATAAGTACAGAGTAGAACAGTGCTTAGTTTAAAATATCAGGCTCACAGTGTATTATAGTTAAATAGCACTCAGCCTAAAATAAGTAAGGTAAGGTAAGTAAGGTCGTCAGGGCGGCCTAAAGTCGGTATCAGCCAATCAGCGAGGGAGTCTATCCCCTTTTCAATAGCGCTAGACCAAGGAGATCTTTTTGGTGTCTGAGGTAGAGCGCCACACCTACCATCAGCTCCTTACTTTACCGCACAGATCCCTGTGCTACTCATACGCTGAGTTGGTGAGGACCGGTATCGAACTAGGAACCTTGTGGTTTTAGCCGAACGCTCTACCGACTAAGCTAACCCGGCCCTGAAATAAAGGGTGTAAATGCTTTTGAACTTGAGTCTTTGTAATCAACCATGGTAATCCCTTTCCTGCAACAGTCTTTCTGCCACCACAGTAATCTCTTTCCTGTAAGTCTTTCTCCCTGCAACAATAACACAGTAGTCTTCCTTTGGACCGAAATTGCCACTGCTCAAATGATCCAACAAGCTCCTTTTATCCTATCATCTCTCGTGGGTATAATTTGCATAGGTGCCCCACACTCACGCCACAAACGAGGCCCCATCCTATAAAGCCGCCCGTCAATGTCAGCTATGTTACTTTAGTTTGGTTCAGGCAAAACCCAATAAGCCAAACAGATGCGTTTTGCTGGAGGTACGTCAGCACATATTGATTCAAAGGTTTAAATAAGACTTTCTTTCATATTAAATGACAAAATACTGATTAAAACTGTACTGAAACGTTTCAAGAAAATAATTTTTACAAACACAAAATCCTTTCTTAAAGATCTTCTACATGAAAACAGAAATAAAATTAAAAATAAGCCTGAAATATTGGGATTGTGCTGTATAGTAGAATAATACTTAGTCTAAAATATCAGACTTATAGTGTAGAGTAATATAGTACTCAGCCCAAATATAGGGCATATGGGTTCAAAGTTTTAAATAAAACCAAAACTTTCTTTCACATTAACTGGCAAAAGACTGATCAAAACAGGACTGAAAAGTTTCAAGAAAATAATGTTTACATTTTTACAAACACAAAATCCTGTTTCTAGATGAAAACAGAAATAAGATTCAATCTCTAAGAAAGAAACCTTTTTCCACCAAATCTATAATAAAAACTAAAGAGTTTCTAATGCAATAATTAGAATAATCCATTGAGATATCTTATTATAATGGAGATTGTGGGTTTGTATGTCTGTAACCGAAACTATATTACCATTCAAGTCACATTCTACATGATTTTATTTTTATTTAAACCTCAATTATTAATAAAATTGTTTTACATCATTAAGACTGTTGACCATATCTACATACTAATAACATGCAATTGTATTTATATATACAACAAAATAGCGGTTTACAGTGTGAATTGGAAGGCTAATTTGCATATTGATCTTAAAAATTTGATTCTAATAAATATATGCTTAGTATTATTGATTTCTAATTGTTTGGTTTTATCTTATTGAATATGAGCAAAAATCTCGGGGATAAATCTTAAAATAAATCCATTAACAAGAAGAAACAACTGTAATTTTATTCTTTACTTCCTATTTTAACTAAATAGTTAAATTAGGAAAATTTACCAATGAAAGACGGGAGTAAGGGAAAATGATGGAAGAGTTAGTTTCAAAGTTGTTCTATTTTTCAATCATACCCCCTCTGTTCCAAATATTTTTATCTGAATTCTTATTCAGTTTCATAAGCCTTTCTAATTTAACATGATATTTTATTATATTAAAACTTAAATACTTGCACCCGGAGGGTGCATATATTTGCTAGTTTAGATAATTATATACTTAAAAAAACAAAAAAAACATACAGTGTCTTTCTATCAATTGGTTGACAATAAGCAAATGAATACATGCAGAGAATATTCATGCTATGGCTAAATAAGGTTGGCAAGCTTAAACAATTTTTAAATACTTTTTTTTTTTTATGATGGCCATTCCAAATAAATAATTGGCAGCAGCAACAGCAGTACAAAAAAAAATAAAAATGTCTAAATGTTTAAATTTATCATGCGTTCTTTGATGGAAAAAGAAAAGAATCCAAACTATTTTATAATAGACTATTTTGTATTACTACCTGTCCCATAATAGTTGTGACATTTGTATATAGATTTCATACATTAACTGTATCACCTATTATGGGACAGAACTTGTATAAAATTGAATAAATAAAATAAAGAAATACTTCCTCTGTCCCATAATGGTTGTTACATTTGCATATAGATTTCACACATTAACTGTATTACCTATTATGGGACAGAACTTTTATAAAATTGAATAAATAAAATAAAATAATGAAATACTTCCTTTGTCCCATAATGGTTGTTACATTTGTATATAGATTTCACACACTAACTGTATCACCTATTACGGGACAGAACTTGTATAAAATTGAATAAATAAAATAAAGAAATACTTCCTCTGTCCCATAATGGTTGTTACATATGCATATATATTTCATACACTAACTGTATCACCTATTACGGGACAGAACTTGAATAAATAAAATAAAATAAAATAATGAAATACTTCCTTTGTCCCATAATGGTTGTTACATTTGGATATAGATTTCATACACTAAATATAACAACTATTTTGGGACTGATAGAACACTTTTTTTTTTTTAGTGTCCATATTATTTGATTTAAAAAAAAAATCTTTTTTTTTTTAAGTCTCTAAGATTATTTTAAATAATAAAAATTGGATGATAATATCTTAAAGACATTTTGAGTTTGATTTTCTTAAACTTTCTTTGGACTTTATATTAAAAAGTTTTTTTTGTTTTTTTAAAAGCCAAATTCGTCATTTCCCATATCATTTACTAACTGACTATATTTCCAAGATGAAGTTTAATATAATTTTTCCTACAATGAAAATGGAAAGGTATCTAAACGATTTTATAACAAATTCTGTATTGTATTACTACCTCTTTCCCTTAATAATTGGTACATTTGCATATGAATTTTATACACTAAATAAGGCATGGGTAACTTTATTTGAGAAGCTGGCCACACGAGATATGGCTCATCATCAGAAAATTCAAATAAAGAAATTCAATGTAATATTTTATTGAATGTAACTCAACCATTTTCAATACAGAAGGCTATATATGTAAGCATCTGCCTTAAAAATAGGGAAAAGTGTTTTTTTCTTCTTTAGTAAAAAAAAAGAAAGATCTTTTCTATAACAAATTCAAGTCTTGGTAAGATTATTTACCGCACACCCTACGTATGTTGGTCAGGTACAAGGCCCTATTAATGTGGGATCACCCACGAACCGAAGCTCATGGGATGGCAGGCACCAAAAATGTGCAGATCCCACTGGCATTCCCCCCCAAGGCAAAATACCCTGCCCCTTTAAATCAAGGAGGCAGGTGTTGCTTGGGGGGATTGCCCCTTGGGATCCTGCCGTTAATTACATTACTGGTCCAGTGGCCAAAGCAACTGGACACAGGCCCCAAAAGCAGGTAAGTATTGAAGTCTTGGTATAATATTATCACTGATATCAATGTGATAAACACATGATATAATATGATATCCTATGACATTATGGAACAATTAAAAGATAAAAATGAATACTTGAAAAATCAATACATTCAATATGAATATAATCCAAGTATGAAAGTGTTGTAAAGGGAAGTAACCGGATAATCCCTCACGTATGCAAATGAGTACGTATAAAAGAACAACAGAAAGATTAGCTCAGTGTGATGTGAGGTGATCTCCACCCATGAAGGTTGTTTTCGTATTCTTGGATGTAAACCCACGTGCTACAACTCTTCAGAAGATAAGTAATCTTTACCAATCCTCTTTTACGCTCAGAGACTTTTTACCTTGCCGGCTGAGAGCCATTTTTGTTATTTGTATTCATTGTAATAATAAACTATTATTACAACCACTAGCAATCTTCTCGTTAATGTATTTCTAATACATAACAGAAAGAAAAAATTGAATATTTTCATAATCCATGAATCAGAATTTTATAAAAACTGTTTTCTTTAAATCATAGATTCATATTTTAATAAACGTTATTTTCTTTGTGAAATTAGGCAAGCCATTCAAAAAAAGCACCCTGGGCTGCATTTGACCTGCAGGTCAAAGTTTGTCCATGACCTCACTAAATGTAACAACTATCATAGGACAGAGATAGAATTTCTTTTTAAATATATGATAAACTGTGTATATCATAAACTTATCTTTATCATAACTTTGCTTAATTCAAGATATGATAATGAAATTTATAAATAACACTTTCATCCATATTATTTGCAATATATTTTCTTTAAAAAATTGTTTCTAGAATTATTCTATGCTGGATGCCCCTAGGGTTTTCATTGTAACAAGTGGTCCATAATGATATTAATGCTTCTATTTAGGAAAGAGTGAAAGATTCTAATTAGAATTTCATAGTTATTTCTATTATATTGAGAATTTGGACAGATAAAAAAAATGACATTCAGTACAAACACAGACCACACAAAATTATCATTCAGTTGTAAATCAGACTTGAAATTGCTGTCTTCTCTAAGAGCATTTTACGTATATTGCTCTAATAACGATCATGCTATGATGTGCCGTTTTTGCTGGTTTACAGTTACACATATACAAACATAATAAGAATTTGTATATACTCAAGTAATGAATGACTTTAACAAATGACCTTTAATCTTTAGCCACAAAAAGGTGGGTTTTTATATCATTAATTGCCTGTAATGAATAATGGTTATGCTTAGACAGTTCAAAAACATATCTTGTGTAATAATTGACTCCTTGTTTTTTGAGTAGAAAAATTGGTCTTAAAATGTCATTCATTAAAAGAGTATATAAAAACTGACCTAAGATAATACGTTAAAGACACATTTTGAGTTCAATTTCCCTAGATATTTACATCAGACTTTATATTAGAAAAAAACATTTTTTTTTTTTAAAAGCCAAAGTTATCCTTTCTTATAATAATTTACTAGCCGAGTGTTTTAGCTACTATTCTGGAAAATGTTTATAGAAATATAAGAGTAAATAAACGAAGATCAAATTTAGGTAAGACGTTTAATGTAGTAGTAGTAGTAGTAATAGTAATAATAATATAAAAAATGGTTTTAGTAGAACTAATAGTATAGTAAGGTAAGGTACACACAGACAGCATGCCATCAAGCTGTTGAGGTTGTGATTGTTGTGTCGTCTGCTCGTAAGATAATTCATTTTGGTCATCAGTTATATTGGCTGTTTGTTCCTCCTCAGGAGGGTTCACAGCCAACTCTGGTGTATAGGAGGTTGAGGCAGCAACAGGTTCAAGGTTACTTCCATACTCTTCCTATATAGTCACAAAAACAGCAAACTCATCAATCAGGAAAAGGAAATTTAAAAAAAAAGAAAAAGAAAAAAAAATTTTTTTTTCATAAACTAGAGAAGCAGAAAATTAGCGAGAGTGACAGCAAGAGCGAGATTGATGAAGTTGTAGTGTGAGGCTGGCAGGGAAGATGAACTATAAAAATGGCAGAGTAATGTTGACTAATAACGGGTCATTTGACATGTTTTGCAGGTAAGAAAAAACAGGAATGGTAGATATGAAATTTAAGGAAATGAAATAAGAGTTTTAGTTTCTAAAAGCAGAATCTGGTGAAGTATTTTTCTGAATTTTTGAGATGAGGCTTGATAATTAGTATTATTTGGATTATTTGGACTATTGTCCTCATCTTTATTGTTATCCACAGTATTTTTCTGAATTTTTGAGATGAGGCTTGATAATTAGTATTATTTGGATTATTTGGACTATTGTCCTCATCTTTATTGTTATCCACAGTATTTTTCTGAATTTTTGAGATGAGGCTTGATAATTAGTATTATTTGGACTATTGTCCTCATCTTTATTGTTATCCACAGTATTTTTCTGAATTTTTGAGATGAGGCTTGATAATTCGTATTATTTGGACTATTGTCCTCATCTTTATTGTTATCTACACTATTTTTCTGAATTTTTGAGATGAGGTTTGATAATTAGTATTATTTGGATTATTTGGACTATCATTCTCATCTTTATTGTTATCTACACTATTTTTCTGAATTTTTGAGATGAGGTTTGATAATTAGTATTATTTGGACTATTGTCCTCATCTTTATTGTTATCTACACTATTTCTTTAAATTTTTGAGATGAGGCTTGATAATTAGTATTATTTGGATTATTCAGACTATTGTCCTCATCTTTATTGTTATCCACACTATTTCTCTGAATTTTTGAGATAATTAGTATTATTTGGATTATTCAGACAATAAAGATCAGGACAATAGTCTGAATAATCCAAATAATACTGAATCTGGGGAAGTTTTAAATGTATTTATTTATTTTATTTTAACCCTTTGTGTCTGTTACACTGGTGGTACTTTTATACCCCAACCCCAAAACCATGGCAATGGTTTACTGGTGTGGAGATCATACTAAAACAACAGAGGGTAAATTTAGGTTCAGGTTCAAATGGTTAAGAACAACTTTTATTTTTGGCAGGATTTAGAAGAATATATATAATATATTATATATATATATATATATTATATAAAGTGTTGTTATGGGTCCAATTGGAGAAAATTAAATATTTTATAAATAAAGAAGATCTGCAAAATGGATTATGTTTTTTTAAAAGATTTTTTTATTTCACTTCAGCAACATGGGTTTCAGAAATTCTGATATCTTCTTCAGGCTTCGATTAATCATATTCTGTGCCTGTATATAATTATATATATATATATATATATATATATATATATATATATATATATATATATTGACTCTCTCACTGTCCAGCTGATACCGACAGTAAGACACTCTTTTTACTAGGATCCCAGAAATTTATATTTTGCCCCACCATTTTGTCTAGTACCTAAGCTGATCACCAGATGGCAGAATAGTTGAAAGTGACAAAAAAAAAAAAATCAGATTAAAATAAAGTAACCTTAAATTTAATAATTTCTGTTTATATATCTATTGTATTAAATTCAGAATTTTTTCATCATAAATAAGATTTAATTAAAATTGCAGCACATAAGATATGTATACCGATCATCAATTCCTTATTTGAATCTTTTATCTATTCAATACTAAGTGTTCAGATGCTTGAAAATCTTTCAATAAAAAGGCACAAAATCTACACTGTCAGTTAGAATACTGTCCTAGAACAAAATAAAATTAGGTACATCTGAATGCACAGAGTACTGCTAATCAGAAATAACCTTTTCACAAATATTTTGTATTGTTTAGCATACAGAAGACCTATTTCTACACCTATGATTTGTCAGAGGTTCTGTTTACAAATATAAATACTATGTCAAAACGATCTCTGATTTTCTGACACACATGTATACTAATTATCTTTCCCTTATCCCTAAATGACAACTCTTAAATACTGAAACTTGGATCTTAATAGTTTTCTCCTACTATTATGTACTTTTCTCGCATGGTGTAATGGTTAAAGTCATGGGAAATGAACTCGTCGCCCCGAGTTCAAATCCTGGACTTGGTAATTGCATTTCACTTAGCGCTAATACCCTTGGGAAAGGTATGAATTCTACTCTCCCTCCAGCTATGGATAAATAGTAGGGCAGGCTGGGCTCTTTAACCTTGGTTAGGCAACAAGTCTAGAAGGAAAACTGTGAATTCAAACCTGTTAAACTCTGCTTAAGAAACTGACCTTGTGTCACATCCTGCTCATGCAGAGGGGTTGGTAAATATATATTAT
Source organism: Doryteuthis pealeii (assembly GCA_023376005.1). Classification (NCBI taxonomy): domain Eukaryota; kingdom Metazoa; phylum Mollusca; class Cephalopoda; order Myopsida; family Loliginidae; genus Doryteuthis; species Doryteuthis pealeii. Next base: position 74,563,303 of record CM042155.1, read on the forward strand.
GTACTTTTCTCCTCCTCCTCTTATGGAATAAATGTAAAATCATCAGAGTGGCCTATTGTCAGTATTAGCCAGACTATCCCCTTTCCACTAGAGCTAGACCAAGGAGATTGTTTTTGGCATCTGAGGTGGAGCGCCACACCTACTATCAGTTCCTCACTTTACCACATAGATCCCGTGCTACTCATACACTGAGTTGGCAAGGGCCAATATCAAACCCGGAACCTTGTGGTTCCTAGTTGAATGCTCTACTGACTGAGCTAAACTGGACCTTTCTTATGGAATAATAAAAATAAAACCAAGTGAAAAATAACTGGTATACATGCATGTCAAAAAGTCAGAGATCATGTTGATATAGTGATCACATTTAAACAGGACCCCACTTGTCATATAGGTTTCAAAATTCTAAAATCGGTATTTTTCAAAACCATTAATTAGCCTGGGTAAAGGTAGGTCTTATGTATGTTAAACAAGAAAAAATATTTTTGAAAATATTTTTCAGAGCTTGTTCAGATGTACAGAAAATTATTTTACAAAGTTCTATTTCAAGAAGTAAACATTTGTTTTATTTTTCCTGGATATGATTCATGGAACCTATGGGGGAGGGTGTTCAATTTCATGTCTACCATACGAATTATAGGTAAAGCAAGTGTTTGAAAGCATAAATACACAAGAATGTAGAGAAAGCAGATATTTTAGACATTTTATTGAAAGGTTAAACTAATACGAGTTACTTCCCCTTAGTTTTTTCTTCAGCCATTTGTAAATTTGAATTGTGATTTCAATTTATCAATCATTTTCTGGTAAATAATTTCATTTAATCTTTTAAGAGTTGTGATTAAAAAGAAAATGTAATACCTTTATTTGGAAAATAATAATGTTAATCTTGTGATAGATCAGTCTGGTTTATTTGTTTAACGGCATATCAACCTCTTTTGAGATATCTAATGCCAAATTATACTCCATTTGTAAATGTTTTATTATAATAACTATTTCTATTTTTCAATGTTTCATTGCAATCCTTTTTTAAATTGCACTTTTTAATTAAAAAAATAAATAATACAAATAATTTGAAAATAATAATATAGTTTCAAGTAGTTAATAATAATATAATAATAATAATAATAATTTGTAAACAATAAAAGTTTTAAGCAACTATTCTTAATACAAATAATTTGAACACTGTTATATGGTTTAAAGAATTCCTAATAATTTAAAGTCCCATGGTGTCAAATATTCCCATCTAATACTAATAATTTGAAGACAGTTATATGGCCTCAAGTATTCCTATCTAATACTAATAATTTGCACACAATTACATGGTTTCATGTATTGCAAGCATTATAATATGGTTTCAAATATTCTTGTCTAGTACTAATAATTTCTTAAAAGATCTATTTAACACATATATGGGAGCCTAATAGATACTACCACTCCAAGTCAGAGTAGACCTGTAAGTAATGGCAACAAAGGAAAGGATTCATACTTCCTAGAGCCTCACCATTGAATGCAGTTTAATGTCATACCCAGGACACCCTAATAACTGTAAATGTAAAAGTATTTGATAAGCTTAAAAATAATTATAAATTTCATTTTACCTTTTGAAATATAATAATTTGATGGATTTTGGATGGAATCATTTTGATAGCATATATCATAATATATATATATATATATATATATATTATATCATGATATATCATTCATCTGTTATAAATAAACAAATGGTCTTTGAAATACATTTTTAAAAAAACTGAAGAGTTCAGAAACCATTTTACTTTAATAGAAACGTGGAAAAAAGGAAGAAGAGGTGAAAAAAAGAGAATGGGGGGTATTGTGTGATAAGTGCAAGAATATAGGAGGCTACTATAAAAGCAGATAATGGAAGCAGGATTTGTGGGGTAGGGAAAAGCATCCAAGCCACTAGAAGCTGTCATGTCAAGCAAATAAAGAAAAGTACTAAAGAGCACTGAATGGCAATGATAATTAAAAATAAAGCATTAATACAATATAATGACAAAAAAGCATGAAATAAAAACAACCCAAATATCAAGAGACAATATAAGGGAATACAACAACAACAAAAATAAATTAAAAATAAATAAAATTAATTTAATAATTAGGACATTTCATGCATATCTAATAAAAAATCTATAAAATTTTAAAAAACAAAACAATATGAACAAGTACAATAATGATTTTAAAATTAATTTTTCTAAAGAGCATTTTTTTATATTAATAAGAATTGGAAAAAAGATTATACTGAAAGATTAAATGTTAACTCCAAAATGAACAAAATGAGAGGGGGTGTTGAAATTTACTTAAGAAAAAAAAATCTATACTCTATAATTGTATAATGGTAAATATTTTATGTGACTGTTATATAAAAGAAAATCTTTAGAGTACATTTATATTCAAAATGTATATAAAACAGCCCTTACAATTACAATTACTTAAATTTTATATAAAACAGCCCTTTATATTAAAATTCATATAAAACCCTTTAATCTTAAAATGTCTATAAAAGGAGACCTTTAATCTTAAATTTGATTTCAAACAAAATAAAACATCTATTTAGTCTAAATATTTATATAAAACAGCCCCTTAATTCTAAAATTTATATCAACAGCACTTTAGTCTTAAAATTTACATAAAACTGAGTTGACAGATTTAAGAGACAACTACAATAAGACATTTTTAAGAATGTATTTTTCACTATATATAAGTAATTAAGTAAGTAGTTATATCTTAAATAAAATATGTTCCAAATACTGTAATCTTTAAATTGACTACTTTCCATTGAATTCTATATTTTTATTATAATGGCTACTTTATTTATACAAAATATTTAATTACTTTTTTTAAACATAAATTTGGTATTATAGTTTCTAAATAACTATATAATGTACTATTCATTATGATGACCCACACTTTTTTTAATGAAGGTGGTTTTTTTTTTACCTGATCACAAAGATTCTGAATTTGAAAATAATTATAAAAGTGATAATATTATCTTGAAATTTTATTAGTTGAAGCATTGTCAACCATTATTATAAAAATAGAAAAAAAACAAAAAAACAACTGGTATTAATGAATATATAAGTATGAGTTTATAGCTGATAAAAAAAAAAAAAAACACTTCATACACCCAAATATATGTTGATTCTAACTCACAAGTATCTCTGGTTTCCAGTCAAGCCAGAGGTCCAGTGAACTTTTGCCACTGGGCCTACAGAGTAAATTAATATTGTTGATCCCAGAGGGCCATCCCCCCATGCAACACCTGCCCCCTTGATTTAAAGGGGCAGGGCTGGGTTTATTGCCTGGTGCCTTGAGGGGGAATGCTGATGGGATCAACGCATATTTTTGCACCTGCCACACCATGAGTTTCGGTTGTGGGTGGTCCCACATTAATAGGGCCTTATGCCTAACCCGTACACGTGGGGTACGTAGTAAATAAAACTCACAAGTATCAACTATTATTGTTTCTATTATAATTTAATGATATCATTCTACTAAGGTTTCTTTGTTGAATGGCATATCGACCTTTGTGGGTTATTCAATGCCAAAGTGAACATTGTAGAAGAACAGAGTGGTACTATTTAACCCATACTGAGGGGATAACAAGGTTCATACCTTTCCCAAGGGTATTAGTCCCAAACTAAACATAATAGCATGACTAGAGTTTGAACTTGCTTACTATGATGTCGTAGTCAAGCATTTTAGCCATTTTATGTTGTAGATCAAGTACCTGCTGTTATAAAGATGAACACAAAATCAGGGTGAAGTAATGTATTAAATATACATTGAAAACTGAACCTCCACATTGCTTTGATTTTAAAGATACATTTTTTTCTTAGAAAGAAAAAAGATTCTGAAAGAAATTAAGGTTCATTTTCAAACAGACAAGATCAAACAACATAAGAAAAAATAATTTTATGAGGAAATGACAATGGTTCACTAAACCAAATTCTAAACTTTTTTCTTTTTCTAATTACATAATTAATTGTGTTGAACTAATTATCACAAAAAAAAAAAGAAAAAAAAAAAATCATCAATAGAAAATATCAGTAAAAAAGCTACTAAAATATTTCAATGTTAATATTCCAGAGCCCCATTCCTATAAGGATATATAAAAAAATTGGCTAAAAATGACCTTTTCATTTAAAGTCACCTGTTATTTCCCTTAAATCAAAGACTTCTAAATCTGTTTAATATTACATTTAAACAAAGGCTATTATTTGGAGTGGATTAGGAAAATGAATGGGACTTCCGGTCGGGTGGAATGAGGTGGTATAGGACTTTAAGAGTTAATAATTTAAAATTGTATAAAGTTGCTCTGTAGGTTATTTACACATAAAATTAGCATTGTGAATATTGTAACTAATATGAAAAATGAATTTCAAAACAATATACTAAAAACTAATAATCACAATAAGTTTTATATAAAATAAATTTTCAAGATCTAAAAAAAGAAGAATTTGGAGAAAATAATAAGATGAATTTAAATTATTCTAGAATTTTATTGTATATTCAAATTCTTAAATATTGGCAGAGGATTTTACAATAATATTTATAGTAACTTTTAACGTAATTTAAAAAAAAATTATAAAATTAAAGAAAAGATTAAGATAAAAGCAATGAATATGAAAGCGAACAATGTAAAATGAATAAATTTTTACATGTTTGAAAGAACACTATATATAATTGTACCTCTTCAATCTAGCACTTAGGTCTGGCAATTCTCAAGTCTGAAGCCAATTTTTGAATTGGTTTGGTTTCTTTGTTTAACAGCATATCAACCTTTGTGGGTTATTCAATGCCAAAACTATATATATATATATATATGTGTGTGTGTGTGTGTATTTGGGCAGCATTCTTTCATTTATACATGTAGAATTAAACAAAAGACACATCTCCTGTTTAACAATTTTATTTTTTATCTTTTCTAGTTTTCTGGACAACTTTTTAATATTTGGGTGGAATTCATGGATAAGTTCACCAAAGTTCAGGTCCCGAGTACTTTCAGCACTTTGAAATGCCATCATCAGGGGTGATGTGTTCCAGTTTTTTTTTTTAATTCTCATCAATTCTTCTCCTTCCAGCCTCCACATTAATATAATTTAAAAAAAAACCTGGAACACATCACACCTGATGATGGCACTTCGAAGTACCGAAAGTACTCAGGACCTGAACTTTGGTGGACTTAACCACGAATTCCACCCAAATATTAAAAAGTTGTCCAGAAAACTCGAAAAGATCAAAAATAAAATTGTTAAACAGGAGATGTGTCTTTTGTTTAATTCTCTCTCTCTCTCATATATATATATATATATATATATATGAAATAAGCTGGAAAGACTATGGGAACGGGCATATGTTTACATTGGGGTTCTCTTAGAGTTTGATTTCTTTTTGCCAGCATTTTCTGTTCCTGCAAATTAAAGAGGTACAACCAGTATTTTCTAAAAGAAAACTTCATAACAATGCCAAAAAAGTTTTTTCTCAGTGTACACTAAAATATAAATTATACACACACACACACACATAAATGGTGGTAACCCTTGTTGGTTATATTAGAAGCATGGAAAAGTAAAAATGAATAAAAAATTCAAAATAATGATTAGTATCTTATTTATAATATTTCAGATAGACCTGTCTTTTTTTTTTTTTTTTTTAATTCAAAAAAGTAAGATACAAATCATTATTTTGAATTTTTATCATTTTTACTTTTCCAAGCTTCTAATATAACCAACGAGGGCTCTCACCATCTATCATATATATCCTTAAAGAAGCAGAACTCTTTAACAATGTCTACATTATATATATATATATACACACATGAGTAAAGAAATAACAAAAGACTTAGAGATTTAGCATTATAGTCTATTTCAGGGAGCTTAGACAAATAGTCTAAATCTCCCGACTCATCAGATGCGACTCTGATGAGTCGGGAGATTTAGACTATTTGTCTAAGCTCCCTGAAATAGACTATAATGTTAAATCTCTAAGTCTTTTGTTATTTCTTTACTTATATATTTGCTCTGTGACTCTAACATTAAGAGCACACATTGAGCTCTCAAACTGCGACTTGGTTTTGTTTAAATAAAACTATTGTGTCGTAAGGAAGATTTCTTCTCTGGGCTTTTGGATTATATGTATATATATATATAACATATATATATGTATGTGTGTGTGTGTGTGTGAGTATATAAAATGGAAATAAACCCAACAGTTTAAGGTAAAGATAAAAACAAACAATTTATACTATTGTTTTTCTCTATCTTTATATATATTACTTTAATGCTATGTAAGACAAACTGAAGCTATTTTCATGAAATCATATCATTTTAGATGTTTGATTTTGATGCGCAAAAAGCTTAGCAACTAACTAAATTTCCTGATCATGAGGTAGAACGTCTTTGAAAAATTAATGTCAATTTTTATAAATATGATTATAAATAAAAAGAATGTAACAAATTATTTGTATATGAAAGAATGAATTGATGTTAATTTCATACCTGAACTTCCATTTGCTTGACATAGTTAGCAGGAAATATTCCTGACTGAGATCCTATTTCACCAGTCCACCAATCGCCTTCCATCGCAGTAACAGTTATTATGTCACCTTGATTAAAGGTTAGATCGCTAGGTTCATCGGATGCATAATCAAACATTGCTACATACTGAACTGTAAGAAAAGAAAAGAAAAAAAAAGAGAGAGAAATAGTTAGCATCCAAAAAGGTTTGATCTTTATGGCATACAAAATGGCAGTAACAATTTTGATTTCTATAAAAGTGTTTCTCACTGAGAAGATAAAGCGAAAATTCTTTCAAGCTGTAGTAATATCATTACTACTGTATGGCTGCACCACTTGGACTCAAATGTAGCAACCTAAAACAAATACGAAAAAAATACCAAACAACAAATCTAAAACAGATATTCTACCAAATAAACCCAGAAAAACTATTCGGATACATAAAAGGCACACATCTATAACAAAACTAAAAATCTTCAAAAAAAAAAAAAAAAAAAAAAAAAATGAAACACAAAATATATGTTAAAATCATCTAAAAGTTTCATTAACAAAAATATGTCAAAAAAAAAACCTTTAGAAAATTAACATTATCACCAATTCATTTAAAAATGTAGTCGGCATTAAATGACCCATTGAGGTTGATATGCCGTAAATCAAATCAAATGAAGTCCCTAGAGAAAAAGCTAGATGGGAGTTGCATAAGGATGATGCATGATGTCTTGAACAAATCAAGAATTGCCCACATCACACAAATCATCCAAATAAGATAAACAACACACATTGGAGAAGGAAGGATAAACTTGTAAGTGACATTCTCCTCTGGACAACCACACATGAACACACCAGTGTAGGCTGGCCAGCAAAAACCTACATCAAACAGCTCTGTATGGATTTTGGATGCTGCGCAGAAGACCTTCCAGGGGCGAGGACCGATAGGGACAGTTGAAAAGATAGAGAGTTATGGATATCCATGTTATCGAACTGTTGATGATGATGATATAATTTCATATATGTATTTTTAAATAAAAGAAATTAATGATTATTTCCTAAGTATTTAGTTTGGTTTGGTTTGTTTTGTTTTATGGCATATCAACCTCAGTGGGTCATTTAATGCCAATAAAGTTTTGAAATAAATCAATTCTTAATGGATAATACAATTTTTTTATAAATACATGTTTTTCTATTTAACCCATAGATGAGACCCTAACAGGTACTACCACTCCGGGTCAGAGTGGACCAGGGAACAATGGTGATGAATGGGTGCTCCACATTCCCCAAACCTCCAAAACTGGAACCTCACCATCAGATAGAGTTTAATGTCATTCCCAAGACATGTAGACCCGCAGCCACCGCCTTCTAGCACCCATATGATAAAAAGGGATTGGGGCTTGCCATAAGGGCCCAAGTATTTAATGATGTAGAGAACAGTGCTGAATATTGCAGCATACTATGTAATACAGTTGAAGATTTGAATAAAGTCTCAAGTTAGTTATTGGCATTTCACTCTCGGAAGACTATAATATAGTTTTTGTGCCCCTGAAGTTACAGTGCCTCCTGTAGCGTAATTATTAGGATATACCAGAATTTGAGATTAAAAATAAAGCTGTGTTCGGATTTCTAGAGAAAGAGAGGAAAAAGAAATAAGAGTAAACAAAGGTTAAAATTTGGAAGAGTAAACACACAACGGGGTGCCAGTAACTGAGGAATGACCCTGGAAGAGGATTTGAAAGTAAAAACGGAAGTTCCGGGTGTTGACTGGAAGCAGTAGTGATAGTGTTGTAGATGGAATCACCCAAATACATGAATGGAATATTCTTGAGTCCCATAAGTACCGTCTATCTTTGGGCACTAGTTCAGTTGTGCTTAGCCAGTTGTTGTTGTCCAAACCAACAGTATACTGACTGACTTCAACAGTTGTACTAATTAAATTATCATAATGTGGTATATCTACAGGTTCAGCTAGTAATGTATAAATATGCATAAGCAATGGCAATATTATAGAATCGAACATGCACATGTATGAAGGTTATATTATAAATGGTCACTTACAGAACCAACACACGAAGCAGCATGATCTTTTTGTTTCAGGTTAACTTTTAATATCCTGTTGAGAATTTTCTAAGTCCATAGTATTCCTCTAAGGATATATTAAAAAAATGGTTAAAAATGACCTTTGCATCTAAAAGTATGAAGACCTACGTGAACAATGCGCCAGAAACGGATGGATCACGGATGTATTTCCCATTGAGGTCGGATGTCGGGGGTTTATTGCCAACTCAACCTCGGCATTTTTGTCTAAACTTGGACTTTCTCTACCAGACAAGAGGAAATACTTAAATAAGATCCAGGAGAAAGCTCTAACCGCATCAGCGTGGATATGGCAGTCCTATTTTGTGACATCAAACCGACAAAGTCTGGTGGTATCGTGAGATACTGCTGGGGCGCTCTGGGTTAGTGGTAATGATGCTTCGGCCCTGAAACCATACCTGAACCCAGAGTCATCATCTGATGAAGGCTTTGTTGGTTGCAATGCTACTGTGTAAATAGCAGTCATTGTATGAAGATTATTTTTTTTTTTTTACCTGTTATTTCCCTTAAATCAAAGACTTCTAAATATGTTTAATATTATAATTTAAACAACGGCTATCGTTTGGGGTGAATAAGGAAAACGAATGAGACTTCCATCTGGGTGGAATGAGGTGGTATAGGACATTAAAAGTTAATGCAAATCATTACACCAATTAACATCTTAAGGAAAAGATTACTTTAATCTTTCTTAAAATGCTTACCTGCTGAATTAGTTTTTTTCTCAGCTGGGTTAGCTGCTGGAGTTTCTTCAGTAATATTTCCTTCAGAGGTTAGCTCAGTCTGCTGACTAAAAAATAAAAGTAAAAAAAAAAAAGGTTAATAATAAAACATTAAAATATAATCACATTTATTTTTAAATATGAGACATTAAATACTTTAATCATATTAGTAGTAGTAGTAGTAATATTATCTCAATTTTTTTTATCTGATGAAGCATTGGTTGGTTGGTTGATTTTATGTCTTGTCAGTTCCCATTGGTTTATTTAACACCAAAGTCAGTCTCTTTTTACAATTCTTGCAAATACACCTGCCCCAGCTGAATCACTGCTGTATAACCTAAAGAAGGCAACAGGCATTGTGTTGTATACTCTTTCCTTTCTTACTTCTATTCTTCTAGCGTCTCTTCTAGCGTCTGGACTTCGCACTGGGGACTTCGTGTCTGGTCTTCCATTGGGGATTTCTCTTTCCCTTTGTCATTGGTAGTTTTTAGATAATAACACAAGACTTCGATTTACTTAGATCATATTTTATTTCAAAATCCCCACCAGACTACCTGCGCAGATTGAGTTGGCAACGTGCATAACACAACTGACCACCGTCGTGGTTTTGGCCGATCTGACTAAAATCTCTTTCTAATCTAAACCGGAAGAGGGTCTTCTCATGGTATCCACTGGAAGGAGGATCAGGACTGAGGTCAAGCCTTGTCATTCAATCCTTCAAGACCGCCGGCTGAACTTATAACAGCCATTTTGGTTTCTACACTACTGTACATAAGTATTAGAAATCTAATAATTATGTAACAATTGTCCTCTATGTAAACTCAGATAAAGTACAGTTCATGAGTTTTAAACAAGATGAAGCCATCTTCACACTGGATGACAAAACTCTGAAATTAGTAGACAAATTCACATACTTAGGTAGCAATATCTCATCTACAGAAAGTGATGTCAATAGATGCATAGTAAAGGCATAGACTGCTATTGACAGATTATCGATCACATGGAAATATGATCACTCTGATAAGATGTGAGAATTCTTCCAAGCTGGAGCTATATCAATGCTACTGTATGGCTGCACAACTTAGACTTCAATGAAACGCTTTGAGAAAAAGCTAATGGGAACTACACAAGGATGCTGTGTGCTGTCTTGAACAAATCTTGGAAGCAGCACCTCACAAGAAAGCAGCTGTACAGCCACTTACCCCCAACACAAAAAAAAAACCCCAAAAAACATCCAAGTAAGACAAACAAGACAAGCTGGACACTGCTCAAGAAACTAAGGACAAACTCATAAGTCATGCTCTTCTGTGGACAACTACATATGGACACACCAGTGGTGACCAACCAACAAAAACTGACATTCATCAGCTATGTTCCGATACTGGATGCTGTGCAGAGGACTTGCCAGGAGCAATGACCAATAGAGACGGGTGATGAGAGTTATCGGAATTTGTTCCATCAGCACGACTTGATGATAATGATGATATGGTTTTAAGTAACTAACTAGATTTAATAATTATCATTTGTTCATACAGTTATATGGTTTAGAGTATTCCTCTTCAGTAAATAATAATTAGGGGCATTTTTGTTTCCCTCATTAACAACAACAAAAAAATCAATACTAAGTCTCTGTTGATCAATAGAATCTATGGTATTTGTAGAGGTAACATTCATACAAGTACCTCCACTACCCGCAATAACAGTGTTTCTGAATTGTTCGCAATGCCATGTAAAGATTTATGGAGTGATTCTCTGAATGTTTGAGATGAGGCTTGAAGATTAGTATTATCTGCGTTATTCGGACTATTGTCCCCATCTTCATTGTTATTTGTACAACATTTCGGCCGATATACCCTCCGGCCTTCTTCGGGTATTTCTTGTCGGACTCGGAACCTCTCAGACTCAGGAACCTTCTTTTCGAACTCAGGAACTTTCTTGTCGTATTCGGGAGCCATCATGGAACTTTGAACCTAACCCTTTATTTATTCCACGGGGGTATCCTGTTCTCATTCCGCTAACCATAGCTGGGGTAGGAGTTGTGTTAATTACGAATACAACAAGAAAGTTCCCGAGTTCGAAAAGAAGGTTCCTGAGTCCGACAAGAAATACCTGAAGAAGGCAGGAGGGTATATCGGCCGAAACGTTGTACAAATAACAATGAAGATGGGGACAATAGTCCGAATAACGCAGATAATACTATTTATGGAGTGATTATCAACAAGCTAAGTATGTTGTGAGAATCCAGACCTGGCAGGTTGTTCAGAAAAAAACCTGCCTTGTTTTTGACGGAAAATAAAAAATAAAAGTGAAAGGGAAGAGATTAAATATTTTTTTGTCATATCCCAGCCTGTTAGGATAAACAAATAATAAAATAAAACAGTAAAATCTATTTTTAACACAATATTTATTTTATTCTCACCAACCATGGTACGAGAGGATGCAAAAAGGTTTAGATATTAACAGACCCATGTGTGCGTGTTTTATACAACCATCTTGTTTTTCTTCTCTCTCTGCTGCTCCTCTTTTACAAAAGAATGATATAGTTTCTTAAGGAAGAGTTATCTCCCCCTAACAGTTTTCATACAAACATCTCAAATTCATGCTCATATATAATATCTATAGTCACGCTTTATTTTTTACAGACAAAAAAAAATTTAACAAAACAACAGAAATTGTGTTCAATAACATGAAGAGATTTGGTTTAAGAAGTGCAAAGAAATTACAATCATGTACAGATAACGTTTTTTTTTAAATCATGCAAATAGATTTATAATATCACACAAGAAATAATGTGCATGGATAGGCTCAATTTATTTTTCATTATCATTAATAATTTTGATTAGTATTATCATTCAGCTTTCAAATACCAGACAAAGGATAATACGCGTCAAAATTACAATGAAAAACAAAAAAATAACTTTTTCGTCTGCTACTAAAGGAAATTGTTCTCTTACCATCACATCATGTTTTTAAGTTAGGCACATTTAAATGGAGGTGCTCATATGTAATGGTTATCATCATAGGAAATAGACATGATGACTAGAGTCCTGAACAAGGTTGTTTGTATTTCCCATAGTGTTAATACCATTGGGAAAGGTATGAATACAACTACTCTCTCTGCAGTTATTGGTAAATAGTAGGGCAGACTGTGTTTTTTGACCTAGGTATGGCAAATGTCTAAGAAGGAAAACTCTGAATTTAAACCTGTTAAAAATTGATCTTTTGCTATACCATGCTCGTGCAGAGGAGTTGGGTAAATAGATATGCACATTTAAATGTTATATACACAATATTACTCTGCATACCATATTAAATGGTATAGCATCACATTGGAAAGCAAACTCAGTAAATACTTTATTACTTCATATTCAGATTATTGTTATCTAATAATTTTTGTAGAAAAACTCTATTGAAAATTTAGCCCTCCCTTTTAAACAGAACAAATATCGATGTATATTTTTTGAGTATTCAAACTTATTCAAATAAGTTGAGTATTCAAACGCAGTAAATACTTTATTACTTCATTATATTACATAAACACCCTGGAATCACAAAGTTCCAGGTTTAATACCACTCTTCACTAACTCATAGCATGAGTACAACAGCTTGAATGACAAGTTCTTTTCTTCTTGCTAATTAAGCCTTGTGTAATAAGAATGAAAGTGAACTCTGTGGGAGAATGAAAGTGAACTCTGTGAGGTGGTGGGGCAGTCAAGTCCAACGCATATGCTCTCCCAACTGCCAAAGTCTTCAGTCTGCAACAATCTCTCACAAAAGTACTACTCTCTTCCTGACAGAAGATCCAAATACAGTTTTCTGTTCCACTCATCTCGACAACAAAATCCGACTACGCTTGTCTCCCCCAGTCTGGGAGGGCAGGCCCATAAATACACAGTAACTGTGTACATCCGGGCTACTGACTCTGTATTGCTCGTGCAGAACTTCGACATTCACCAGCACTTCAAGTACGCGTCAATCTTCACGACAAGACTGTTTACATCCGGGTTACTCTGCACTGCCCATGCGGAATTTCAACAGTGTTTCTATGACAAGGAGGTGGTGAGTTCAATTTCCGCAGTCACTCGCCACCCCATCTCCCTCGCACAGGCCAAACATATCCGGATGCGCTGTTCGTGGGGGTTGGGAATCTGCTCTCCACACCTTGGTCTGGTATTCAAGTTCGAGTTGGATCATGTCAAATTTTAATTAAGTTCTTGCACAATTCCCAGTGGATCACCTTTCCCATCCACTCATACTTAGGCTTGTATTCCTTTTGTGCCTGTTTGCTGCATCCACTTATGTTTCATTACTGTTGCTATATCACCTACACTTGCTATTCTTGTGCAAATTATCAATTTTTTTCTTTGACATAATTAGCTCTAATGATATTATTTTGTGCTGCTATAAAAAGAGGTTCAGTTTCTCTCTTCATGGTTCCCTTTGTAGCCATATCCAGAACATCTCATGTGCAATTTCCTTAGTCGCTTGAAGTAACCATACAGTTGTTTTTCTTCCTGATATAATGAATATGTAAATACCTTGGTACCCCCTCACTATAATCTGATTGAACAGTGTCATGTATAAATAGTCGACACTGTGTTGGTCCTATACCTAATGCCTACAAGCTAAACTTACTCGCTAGATGACACCACGATTGCTCGGCAGACGGATTGCTATTCGACATACTAATTACTACTGCGATAATATACTAAATACCAACTTCAGAATATATCCCTTAACCCGGATATATCACTTCCCATTTTTGTTTTCTAGATTGCTGAATAGCAAGTAACATGACTTACACAGTAAATGGGGTTCTATTCAAAGAAAATCGGGTGATTAGTATTAAGGTTCATCCTAAGTAATTGAATGAATATCAAAATTCTACGGGTGAATAGTATCAAAGTGGGGGAGAGGGTGCTAAAATACATTTTAGACCTTTGCAAAAAAAAGTTAAGTATCTAACTATGTTAGGCTATCATAGTCACCTAGCATGATTGGATACTATATATATATATATATATATATATATATACACTATAGTGTGGGATGGTCACTGTTTCAGCTTTTGCTGAACGGTGTACCAAAGGCAGTATTATGGGTAGAGTGCTCAATATAAAATAGAGCTGTTATATAATATAATAAATAAATATATAAAGGTTTTACATATCTATTTATTTGGTGACAAAGGAACATTCACTGAATGTTCCTTTGTCACCAAATAAATAGATATGTAAAACCTTTATATATTTATTATATCATATTATATTATATTATATATATATATATATATATATATATATATATATATAAGTTAAAAGAAAGGAAATGAATCTGACAATATGAGTAAGAAAAGGTGGAATGAAAACATCACACAATGCTGTTAAAGAAGAAAACAATTTATGATATAATCATAGCTGATACTGATCAATATTTCGATTTTACAAAAATCATCATCAGAGCTCAAGTTCAGTATCAGCTATGATTATATCATAAATTGTTTTCTTCTTTAACAGCATTGTGTGATGTTTTCATTCCACCTTTTCTTACTCATATATATATATATATATATATATATATATATATATATATTAAAATCCTGATGTATAGGCAATATTTTGACAACAGATTTGTGATCAGCATCCACCATTTAGTCTACAACACATTTTTCACTCCAATAGCAAAATCTTTGTAAACCAGTGTTCATAATAATAATTGACAGAGATTCATCTAAAATAAATTAAAAACAATTCAATTTTATTTTGTCTGACAATTTTTCACATGGTGTACAAGGATAAAAACAACAAGTGTAGGGAGAAGAAAGTAAGAAGATTCACTTTTGACCCTTTGACCTTTCTTGTGGTGATAAATAATAAATTGGCTGAATCTTTTATTTGACATGAACTGTAAATAATTTTTGAAAAGATTTAAACCATTGTATCCAATAGCAGAAGGAGAGAGAGAGAGAGAGACATACAGTGTCAGAGAGAAAAAGAATTACTTAATAATCTGTAGTGCCTCCGTTCACTTTCCAAATATGACATGATGTCTATAAAGAGCTGGACTTGGTCCAAGGAAATCCATTTGTTAAGTAATAGATTGGCTAAATCTTTTATTCAGCATAAAGTTTGGTTTGTTTTGTTTTATGGCATATCAACCTCGGTGGGTCATTTAATGCCGACAAAGTTGTGAAATAAATTCATTCTTAATGGATAATACAATTTTGTTTATCAACTCATGTTTTTCTATTTAATCCATAGATGGGACCCTAACAGGTACTACCACTCCGGGTCAGAGTGGACCAGGGAGCAATGGTGATGAAGGGGTGTTCCACATTCCCCAAACCTCCAAAACTGGAACCTCACCATCAGATAGAGTTTAATGTCATTCTCAGGACATGTAGACCCTCACCATAATAGCAATAGGGTTGGGAAAATCATATAGGTGCTAGGGCTTGACGTGACTAGCTGATTGATCGGAGGGAGCCTCTCCGATCGCCCGTCTAGCCCAAGATAGGGCCAAAGTGGAGTATTGCAAGTCATGAACTGCTCATCCACCTGGGCTCTATCCTTAAGCATCACGGGTCGCCACCCACGGCCAACAGGTGGCCCCATTGGGGGACTCTTACCCCTCTGCAGAGGTGCAGTCGGTGCATTCTAACGCCTCAGCCGACAGGGCGGTCAGCATGAAGTGTAGATAATTTAGAAAAGATTTAGACTTATGTATGCAAAAGCAGAAACTGTTAATGTCTAGTTGAGGTCAACTTGGTTTTCATTGGAGGAGTTGAAGTTAGAAAAAGAGAGGGAATGAAGGAATTACTTAATAACATGTAGTGCCTCCCTGAACTTGAATAATGGCATCTTTGAATATGATGTAGAACTAGACTCGTTCCAAGGCAGTCAATTTGTTAAATAACAGATGGGCTGATCTTGCTACACGCCTGGATACCAACCCAGGTATTTCTATGTTCCCTTGTTAATGTTCTAGATGGCCATTGAGTAAGAAGCTTCCTCCGCCCTTTAGCAGGTTTTGATTTTCATCCTGCTGGGTGTCTAGTCACCCTCCTGACCAGGCAAGCTTGATGGGGGTACCAGTTTAGTCGCTGATGATCCGACTATAAAGCAGGTAGCATGGGGTTACATAGTACCCATAGCGCTTATACAATACAATAGAATGGCTGAATAAATAATACAACAGTACCCATAGCACTTATACATAGTACCCATATATAATACCATACAATAGTACCCATATATAACACCATACAATAGTACCCATAGTGATTATTCATCCTGCTGGGTATCTAGTCACCCTCCTGACAAGGCAAGCTTGGTGGGGGTACTAGTTTAGTCGCTGATGATCCGACTATGAAGCAGGTAGCATGGGGTTACATAGTACCCATAGCGCTTATACAATACAATAGAATGGCTGAATAAATAATACAACAGTACCCATAGCGTTTATACATAGTACCCATATATAACACCACAATGGAGCCGGGTTAGCTCAGTCGGTAGAGCGTTCGGCTAGAAACCACAACGTTCCTAGTTCGATACCGGTCCCCAACTCAGCGTATGAGTAGCACAGGGATCTGTGCGGTAAAGTAAGGAGCTGATGGTAGGTGTGGCGCTCCACCTCAGATGCTAAAACAATCTCCCTGGTCTAGCGCTATTGAAAAGGGGATAGACTCCCTCGCTGACACCGACTTTAGGCCGCCCTGTTGACTTTACTTACTTACTTATATAACACCATACAACAGTACCCATAGTGATTATACAATACAATAGATTGGCTGAATCTTTTATTTGGCAGGAAGTGTAGACAATTTAGAAATGATTTAAATCAATGTACTCTAAATCAGAAACCGTTAATGTCTAGTAAAGGTCAACACTGTGTAGTAACCTTTACGAGCAGTTGAAAGCGATGTCCTCATTGGAGGATTGTTAAGTGATTATAATTGTAGAGGTTAGAAATCAGATTTTAACTTTGAATCAGTTAGTCCAGAGCTACTACAGGTAACAGATCATTAGCTTGTTTCCATCAATGGTCCAGGGTGTTCCCGTTTGTCGTACGAAACGGTTATGTATTTGAGATGTCTGAAATGAATAGAGTATGTGTGCACACAGAAAAAAGATTTTATATTTGTTATTTGTCCCAGTGAAGAGTAGCAAAGATGAAACAGCAAGAGAGAAATACTAAAGAAAAGATTGCAAGATGACTATGGCTCAAATATTCACACATTTTTTTACAAGGAAATAAAAGCTAGAATTACAAATGCTGATGGGCAGTCTCAACTCGCTACAAAGGTGCAGCACAATCACAGTCATGGTGAGGCTGTGGTCCTATGCCCTCAAATATTCAAGATAAAAACCACATACAGAGAGGATCAAAATGATCCAGCCCTGACTCCAAGGACAAAAGTATGTTAGGAACAGATAGAGAGGAGAGTCATGCTCAACACTGAAACAGAAAAGTACTACAATAATAATAACATTAAACAACAATGGAAAAAAATACCTTTTCAATGTTGCCTTGTCAAAAAGAAAACTGAAAAATATTTAGACTTAAAATAAAATAAAAATAAAAGCACCCAGATTTACAAACAAATAAAAAAAAAAATATATATATATATATTGCTAGCAGAAATAAAAAGTAGCAGACAAGGTGTTATATATGCAAAAGAAATATAAAGACAAAATATAACCAACTGAAGGAAAAAGCAAGAGAACTAAAAGATATAAAATTATAGTAAAGTCTAAGTTTAATATTCCTTTTAATTAATTATAGTATTTTCTTGTCTTTTTATATTTTTTAAAATGAGACATTATTGTAATTCATTTGGTCCAATATCCTCATCCTTGTTGCCTTGAATCAACATTTTGGCCTGTGTACTCTTCAGCCTTCATCTGATGTATAATATTTAGTTTGGCGACATTTAAATAAAAAATATTACAGATAAGGAGTAGAACAACATACTTTTAGGTTCGTTTAACCCTTTATCTACCAGAGCAGATGCCAGGTTAGCTCAGTCGGTAGAGCGTTCGGCTAGAAACCACAAGGTTCCTAGTTCGATACAGGCCCTCGCCAACTCAGCATATGAGTAGCACAGGGATCTGTGCGGTAAAATAAGAAGCTGATGGTAGGTGTGGCGCTCCGTCTCAGACACAAAAAAAATCTCCTTGGTCTAATGCTAGTGAAAAGGGGATAGACTCCCTTGCTGATTGGCTAATATTGACTTTATGCCACCCCAACGACTTTTATAGGGGATGCAGTTGGTGACACACTTGACGGAGGCTGGTGAAGAGACTAGCCAAAGATGATCATATTGGTTCAAACATTCAAGTATTTTTTGTATTATTGGCATAAATATAAATAATTGATATTTAAATATAGAAACTTTTAATGACATGGATAGAGAATAAACAAGATGATGTTATCGATATCATTTTAAAAACTGAATCCAGCAAACTGTATATCTAGCCAAGGAATAATAAGAAAAAATTAAATTCTTATAGCGTTTTCGCTTTCTAACCTAAATCAAGTGTTTGGTTTGTTTTGTTTTGTTTTACGGCATATCAACCTCAGTGGGTCATTTAATGCCGATAAAGTTTTGAAATAAATCAATTCTTAATGGATAATACAATTTTTTTTATTAACACATTTTTCTATTTAACCCATAGATGGGACCCTAACAGGTACTACCACTCCGGGTCAGAGTGGACCAGGGAGCAATGGTGATGAAGGGGTGCTCCACATTCCCCAAGCCTCCAAAACTGGAACCTCACCATCAGATAGAGTTTAACGTCATTCCCAGGACATGTAGACCTGCAGCCACCACCTTCTAGCACCCATATGATAAAAAGGCATTGGGGCTTGCCATAAGGGCAATAGGGTTGGGAAAATCATATAGGTGCTAGGGCTTGACGTGACAAGCCGATTGATCGGAGGGGGCCTCTCCGGGATCTGTGCGGTAAAGTAAGGAGTTGATTGTAGGTGTGGCGCTCCACCTCAGATGCTAAAAACAATCTCCTTGGTCTAGCGCTATTGAAAAGGGGATAGACTCCCTCGCTGACTGGCTGATACCAACTTTAGGCCGCCCCGTAGACTTTACTTTACTTAAACAATTATAGCTTCAAGTAATTATTTTTAATATAAATAATTTACATACAGTTACATGGTATCAATTATCTCCATCTATCTATGCAGTTTAGTTTCATACTCAGGACATTCATACAGTTTAGTGCTATACTTGAGACACCGATATAGTTTACTGTTATACTCAGGACATTCATACAGTTTAGTGCTATACTTGGGACACCGATGTAGTTTAGTGTTATACTCAGGACATTCATAGTTTAGTGCTATACTTGGGACATTCATAGTTTAGTGCTATACTTGGGACACCGATATAGTTTAGTGTCATACTCAGGACATTTATACAGTTTAGTGTCATACTCAGGACATTCATACAGTTTAGTGCTATACTTGGGACACCGATATAGTTTAGTGTTATACTCAGAACATGGATGCAATTCAGTGCCATACCCAGGACACAGATAAAAATTTCATGTTATACTTGGGGTAAAATGCAATTCTTTATTCATTTTTCTTGTTTATAACAATTTTATTTTGCGATTGGCATACTAGTTTTCCAGAAAAGAATTACCTTTAAAAAAATCTTACTAGTAAAATTTAACGTTAAAGCGAAACTGGCAACTACTTTTTTCTCTCACTATATTGTTTTGCTGACTTCATTTATTTATTTTTATTGCAAAAATTATTTTTTTTAAACATTTAACTTTGATAATTGAAATAGATTTCAGAAATCATGCCATATCCCCCCTTTTTTTATTTGAAAACATTCTATAGTAAAATATAAAATAGATTTCCTAAGTGTCATATCTGTTGTATTTCCTTTTTTTCCCCATTTATTTTGTAAACAAATAGATTGCACATTTATTTTCTAAAAAAATAATCAATTGAATGACTCTATCATATTTTTGTTCAATCTTTTCCTCTTACCATAGTATAAATGTTGATAAAATTTAATTTTATTAATATCTGATTGTTTTGTTTTATGGCATATCAACCTCAGTGGGTCATTTAATGCCAATAAAGTTTTGAAATAAATCAATTCTTAATGGATAATACAATTTTTTTATAAATACATTTTTCTATTTAACCCATAGATGGACCCTAATGGGTACTACCACTCCAGGTCAGAGTGGACCAGGGAGCAATGGTGATAAAGGGGTGCTCCACATTCCCCAAACCTCCAAAACTGGAACCTCACCATCAGATAGAGTTTAATGTCATTCTCAGGACATGTAGACCCTCAGTCACCACCTTCTAGCACCCATATGATAAAAAGGGGTTGGGGCTTGCAATAAGGGCAATAGGGTTGGGAAAATCATATAGGTGCTAGGGCTTGACGTGACCAGCCGATTGATCAGAGGGGGCCTCTCCGACCGCCCGTCTAGCCCATTAATATCTGAAAGTTATTTTCAACCAGGTTTTCTTGAAAGTGTCATATCTGTTGTATTTCCTTTTTTCTTGAATATGGTCGCTCTGTAGTAATAGCACTACACTGAACATCTTGTATCCCCCCTTTTTTATTTGAAAACATTCTATGGTAAAATATAAAATAGATTTCCTAAGTGTCATATCTGTTGTATTTCCTTTTTTTCTTGAATATGGTCGCTCTGTAGTAATAGAACTACACTGAATGTCTTGTTTCGTAAAATATTTTGGTGCGGTTTTCCAGTGTGCAGATGAAACAAAAAAAAATCAAAAGATTGTTTTTTCAGTTAAACCACCCATCTCTATCACTAACCATTACATAGTTCAATATGTGGTTGAGAGTAGAGGAAAATGTGGATATAACAACACAAATGACTATGTTCAATTGATATTTCGTTTCATTATTGGTTGTGGCTTTCTTGGAAGTTTATTAATTTAAGTGCAATTTGTATATTCTGTTTTATAGTGAAAAGGCAAAACAGAATGTACAAGCACTTAAATCAATAAACTTCTAAGGAAGCCTCAACCAATAATGAGATGAAATATCAATTGAACATAGTCGTTTTGTGTTGTTATATCCACATCTTCCTCTACTCTCAACCACATTTTGTCGGATTTATTCAATCTTTCACTCCACATAGTTCAATGTATAATTAAAACATGATTCTAATTAAATTCTGAATAAGTTTTAAAGAAATTGTTTAAAAAAAAAAAAAAAAAGAAAAGTTTAATAAACATACTGAATAGTAAAATCATGCTTTGAAGTATAATAAAAAGAAATAAAAAAATTAAAAAAAATAAAACGTTGTACATACCTTGGTTTAGCAACATTTGTACCAATCAATTTCACATACGACTTGGGAAACCAACCTTCCTGCAATAAGCAATGTTTTAAAGAACAAATTATAAATACATTCTGTGAGTAATTATCATTCCAACAGTTGATCACATTAATGGTAATTACAAAAACAAAAGAACTAATAATCATTTGTAAACAATTAGAGCTTCAAGTAACTATTTTTAATACAAATTTGCACTCAGTTATATGGTTTCAAGTATTCCTATCGATCCAAGCAGTTTAGTATCATAATCAGGACATGGATGCAGTTTACTGTTATATCTTGGATATGGGTGCAGTTTAGTGTCATACCCAGGACACAGACTCAATTTAGTGTTGTATCCAAGAGAAGGACACAGTTTAGTGTCGTATCCAAGAGACGGACACGGTTTAGTGTTGTATCCAAGAGACGGACACAGTTTAGTGTTGTTTCCAAGAGACGGACACAGTTTAGTGTCGTATCCAAGAGACGGATACAGTTTAGTGTCGTTTCCAAGAGATGGACACAGTTTAGTGTCGTATCCAAGAGACGGACACAGTTTAGTGTCGTATCCAAGAGACGGACACAGTTTAGTGTTGTATCCAAGAGACGGACACAGTTTAGTGTTGTATCCAAGAGACGGACACAGTTTAGTGTCGTTTCCAAGAGATGGACACAGTTTGGTGTCGTATCCAAGAGACGGACACAGTTTGGTGTCGTATCCAAGAGACGGACACAGTTTAGTGTCGTATCCAAGAGACGGACAGTTTAGTGTCGTATCCAAGAGACGGATAGTTTAGTGTCGTATCCAAGAAACGGACACAGTTTAGTGTCATATCAAAGAGACGGACACAGTTTAGTGTCGTATCAAAGAGACGGACACAGTTTAGTGTCGTATCCAAGAGACGAATACAGTTTAGTTTCATATCCAGGACATGGATACAGTTTAGTGTCTGAACAAATTTTGGAATGAAAAATTCAAGTAAATTTTAAAACATATATATACTTGAAACATCTTCTAAAATGGATAAATTATTAGTTAATAAGAGAAGATAACAGAAAAATTGCTATTTTTAGATGATAACACAAGACAATTTCATAGAAAAGACTTAAGAAAATTTCAAAACAATTTTTCAATAGCATTTCATATAAAAAAAAAAAAATACAATGCAAACTTGTTACGTGTGTGTGTGTGTGTGTAATAGAACATTTTTAATAAAGTAACAATAAAAATAATTGTGTGCACGTGAATTTTTAAAAAGTAGAGTCTAACAGGTTTGAATAGAGAGTTTTCCTTCTCCTAGACTGGTTGCCATACCAATGTTAAAGAGCCCAGTCTGTCCTACTATTTACCGATAGCTGAAGGGAGAATAGTTAGATTCATATCTTTCCCAAGGGTATTAGCACCATGCAAATGAAAATAGTCTCATCCAGGATTTAAACTAGTGTTGCTGAGTCCGTTTCCTATGATGATAACTATTATGCCACGATATAAGTGCCTCCATTGTTTTTAATCAAGTAGCAATAAAAATAATTACATATATATATATATATATATATATATGAAAGTAAGTAAACAAACAATGTATTTATTTTTAATATGGCCTTTTTAGCCGACAATTTTTGGAGGATAAGTGCTTAATAAAAGTCATATCTAATTTTGAGAATTAATTAGTTAATAATTATTGAATTTAGAATCCCCGCCTGTCAGCTTGGCAGTCGAGGTTTCGAGTCACACACGGAGCAGTCTCCCATGTCTATAACCTTGCTGATGAGACCTAATAGGTCGAAATGTACATACAGAGATTGACATTTTCTCGATTTGTTTAGCCTCACATTTGAACATATATGCCCGCCTAAATTCATTAATTATTAACTAATTAATTTTCAAAATTAGGTATGACTTCAATTAAGCACATATCCTCCAATATATATATATATATATATATATATATATATATATATATCTTCACTTCCTCTCTCTATACCACAACATCCAAACCCTGTCCTTTTTCCTTTCATCTCATCTGATCACTCAGTACTACTCCTCCCCTTCATCTTCTACATGCCACAAAAATTACCAGTATAAAAGTAGATAGTAAAACACATTTTGTCTTCAGAATAAATTTTGACAAAGATTTGCAAAATACCGAGGCGAAATATCAATTGAATTTAGTTGTGTTGTTCTACCTACTTTTTCCTCTATTTTCAACCACATTTTGTTGGATTTACCAAATCCTTCACTCCTCATATGTGTGTTTGTGTGTGTGAGAGAAAGTTTTTAATAGAGTATGAAGAAAAACAAACCCTTCCGTTCAGTTCGCCTGACCACCACATGTCTTGTTGTTCTTTCACAATGATAGTGTCACCTTTATTAAATGTCAAATGATTTTCTTTCTTTGCTTTCCAAGGATATAATGCCACAGCCTGTAAACCTTCGGGGGCAGCCATACCCTGGAAATAAAACACAAAAATAAGATCAGCAAATAAATTCGGAAAAATAAGTAAATGTATATATGAAATTATATGTTACTTGTATGTTTACAAGTCTACAAAAAAACAAAACAAAGATGACTAAACATAGGCTGAAAAACAAAAGTAGCTAAATTCATTAGGAAAAATTTAAATTAGATCCTAATTCTTTTTAGCTTTTATACTACTCTGTTGGTCAGCAATTGAGTACTTTTGATTTATCAAGCAATTTATAGGTTTGGTTTGGTTTGGTTTCTTTGTTTAAAGGTTTATCAACCTTCATGGGTTATTTAGTGCTAGCGCAGGTGTAAATGCGAGAAGCACTAGATAATCTGCATAGTCTGCATTTTTGTTTAATGGTATGTCAACCTTCATGGGTTATTTAGTGCTAGCGCGGGTGTATTTGCGAGAAGCACTAGATGATCTGCATAGTCTGCATCTTTGTTTAATGGTATGACAACCTTCATGGGTTATTTAGTGCTAGCGCGGGTGTATTTGCGAGAAGCACTAGATCATCTGGATAGTCTCTCATCTATGTTTAAAGGTACATCAATCTTCATGGGTTATTTAGTGTTAGCGCAGGTGTATTTGCGAGAAGCACTAGATCATCTGACTTTTTGTCTTAAGTACATAATCTAGTCATATTATAAATACATATGGTGCTAATGTATATCCTTGTAGGACTCCAGCAACAATGTCAAAGAAATTTGTGTCACCATCTGTGTGTGTGGGGGATACACATTGTGTTTCATATATGTTAATTATTATTAATAGAATTCACTTTATAAACACCTTGTATTCAATATATTTCAGATTTTAAAAAATACTGACAGGAAAAAATATCAAAAATAAAACTCATTAATGAAATATCACATAAAAACTAAAATATCATATGCAAACATAAAATGTCCCCTCCCCCTCCAAAAAAAAATCACATATAAATTAAATGAAATAATTTGACAGGAAATCCCATCTATGGGTTAAATAGAAAACATGAGTTCATAAACGAAATTGTATTATCCATTAAAAATGAATTTATTTTAAAACTTTGTCGGCATTAAACATTTTTGAATACCAAATTACCAATAGAAGTATTCGGCATAAAATAACCCAAGGGGTTGACATGCCGTAAAACCCAACCAACCAATTGACAGGAAATAAAATGTTGTTGAACGTATCTGTTTGACACATGAAAAAAACAAAAAGAACAATAGATGGTTATCATACCTGCCCAGGAGTAGGAGAACCAGTTACAGCTCGAGACTGTACAGCAGTAAAAGACGAATCCTCAGAGGCTGACAAAGTACTAACTGGCTGCTGACCACTGAATAGAAAGAAAGAAAGAAAGAAAAGAAAGAAAAAAAGGTAAGTATATTAAAATCTTAATAGTTTGATATTGTTCCGGTCAAATTTTAAAGTATTGAACAGGCTCGTTGCCTTTTAACTTCAGTGATTTTTTAAACACACAAATAAAATGACATCATTCCAGCTTGCTATGGAATGCTATTAACGTTGAAGAGCATGTAAATTATTTTTTCAGATGAAACATTAAACATCAATTACATTGACCTGAAGATGGTTGTAAAGACTGAACGTTAACAAATATTATATAAAGAACACATCCTTTGAATATTTTTTAAAAATATTTTATATTTACACACATATACATACACACACATTATATATATATATATATATATATATATATATATATATATATAATGTGTGTGTATGTATGTGTGTGTAAATATAAAATATTTTTTTAAAATATATGGAGGCGCGTGGGCTAGTGGTTAGAGTCATGGAAAATGGACTCATCGATTTGAGTTCAATTCCTAGACAAAGCTGTTGGCATTTCACATAGCGCTAATAGCCTTGGGAAAGGTATGAATCCATATATTCTCCCTCCAGCTATGGGTTAAATAAATAGTAGGGCAGACTGGGCCCTTCAGTCTTGGGTAGGTAACCAGTCTAGGAGAGGGATAACTCTGAATTTAAAATTCCTGAGGTCAGTCGTTGATTGGGTTTTTGGCAACCCTTG
The DNA here is from genome assembly GCA_023376005.1 of Doryteuthis pealeii. Taxonomy (NCBI): domain Eukaryota; kingdom Metazoa; phylum Mollusca; class Cephalopoda; order Myopsida; family Loliginidae; genus Doryteuthis; species Doryteuthis pealeii. Next base: position 74,589,497 of record CM042155.1, read on the forward strand.
ATACACCAATTCTTTCCTATCGACTGTGCCAAAAAGTATGGATGGTCCAACACAAGTCTTCACCACTATAATCAAATCACTGTGTGGATGTTCATTGTATGAACACTTATACGTCGAAATCGACGGGAGAGTCCATCATATATATACATATATAAGAGAGAGAGAAAGGGGAGACTGAGAGAGAGAGACTATTGTCCTGTTGTTCTGGCTGATTATCAAGAGGCAATGAATGAAAGATTAAAAAAGCAAGTTGAGATGAAAAGGCAAAGAAGATGGGGTTAAGATTAGTTTAATGGGAACATAATGGGTAGATTAATTGAATAATAAAATTAATTCAGAGTGGTTCCCCTTTTTTAAGGTTGGAGTTATAGGAAATAACCAGTACAAGAATTTACAAGAAAAAAATATTGCAAAATTTCTTACTCACTCTAGTACATGAAGTGATTTTGATATTAAAACTTACTTTGCAAATAAATCAGTTTCTTCAACATCACAAACATATTCAACATAATCTTTTGGGAACCATCCAGTTCTTCCGTCGTTTTCACCACTAATCCAGCCAGGCTCAGCACTATTCTGATCACTTGATACCTGAAAAAGATGCGGGGGTTTAAGATTATGAAAATCAAAACACTGAAATTAAATCAATTTCTACTAGCTGAAAACTTGCCCTAGAGGTGGGAGTTTAAGCCGATTCTTGCAAAAGACTTAAACAAGGTATTAAAGCCCCAGTAAAAGATTATAAATTTAAACTGTGTGTTTATTGAGTCCATATATTTGAAAATCATCACAAACATGATATTCTGAATCACATTTAAATATCTAGGAGGATTTCCCGAATAAAAAAATTTCAGGAATCCATGGATTTTTTCCCCTAAAATTTAAATAACACTATACACCAAGATTTCAGAAAAAATGTATTAGTTTTCCCTTGAAGCATTTATTCTGTATATGGTTTAGATATCATATTCACCCATAGCTACAACACATTTCAATCAAATGATATAATGGTTATGGAGCTAGGTTAGCAGACCCTTGTTGATTCTCACTGGATGCCCTATATTCCTGGCCTTGGGCCAAACTAAGCTTAACAACAGTTTCCAAGTTCTTTTACAGCCACCTTTCATAGTGAAATGTTTATGGAGCTAGACTAGCAGTCCATTTTTATTGAGTTTGATTCTCACTGGGTGCCCTGTACTTCTGCCTTGTGTCAAACTAAGTCAAGCTTAATAAATGACTAAAACACATTTCATTCATCATTTGATTATTATAATTCTGTAGTATTATTTGTATTATTCGGACTATTATTCTCATCTTTATTGTTATCTGTACAACGTTTCGGCCAATGTGCCCTCCGGCCTTCTTCAGTTATTTCTTGTTGGACTCGGGAACCTTCTCGTCCGAAACGTTGTACAGATAACAATGAAGATGAGGACAATAGTCTGAATAATACAAATAATACTAATTATCAGGCCTCATCTAAAAAATTCAGAGAAATATAATTCTGTACTTTAAAATTGTGCCTGAGTGTATTTGATAGTCTATGTTTTTTTGTTTTTTTTTAGACAATCAGCTTTCTTCATTTTGTGTATAAAATCAGATTTTTTTTTCTTTTGTTTCGCTTATATTCTTTCTTTTAATAAACAAATCATACCAAATTGTTTCTAGTATTAACTAGAAAGTCTGTACTGTAAAGTTTTTATTACATTTTATCTTTTAATATAAATGCATTGAATTTGAACTTAGTTTAACTCAGTCAATAGAGTATCTGCCTAGGAACCACAAAGGTCCAAGTTTGATACCAGCCCTTGCCAACTCAGCGCATGAGTAGCACAGCTTGGATCAGTGCAGTAAAGTGGGAGCTGACAGTAGGTGTGATGCTCCACCTCAGATGGAAAAACAATCTCCTAGGTTGAGTGCCAGTGAAAGGGGGATAGACTCCCTCACTGTCCGGCTGATACCAACAATGGGCGACTTTACATACTTTAGTTACTAATAGAAAATTTTTGCCCTTTAAATATCAGTAAAATAACTGTTTAAACAGGCTTTTTTCTGTATCAGACTGCTAGAAGCAAAACCTTATTTATAAGGTGATCCTTGTCTGGACAGATTATACTACTTTCATCATTTTGGAACAAATGAAACACCTTTAAAAGAAAGGATATTTCTCAAAACTCTTTATACCAAAGTTCATCTAGGATGTAAGTAAGTTAAGTCGTCGAGGTGGCATAAAGTCAGTATCAGCCAGACAGCGAGGGAGTCTATCCCCTTTTCACTAGCGCTAGACCAAGGAGATTGTTTTGAGCATCTGAGGTGGAGCGCCACACCTACCATCAGCTCCACACGTTACCGCACAATCCCTGTGCTACTCAAATTCGCTGAGTTGGCAGTTACCTAACTTGCTTAAATGACTTAAAACCATTTTAAATTCTGCTAAACTGAGCCTTAATAAAGGCATAAAATACATTTGACAAAAAAAATTTTTTAAAATTATAATATACTGAAATCATAATGTACTCACAATAATAATGTCACCAGGATTCAAGGAAAGTTCATCATGATTTCTTGCTTCAAATTGGTAAAGAGCTCTGTACTGTTGTTTTGTGGCTAGAATGACAAAAAAAAAAAATCAAATATTTTAAAATGCATTTAATACTGGCAAAATAAATAACCAACATGCAACACAATAAACAGATATTTAAAAAAAATTAATTCAATGAACTCGTGATTCAACAATAATGGATCTGCAAGACTAACTTTTTTTACCCCCCCCCTCTACCCAGGCGATGCCGGGTAGCTGCTTCTAGTTAAGAAAATAAAGAAAAAACTCATGTAAACTTTTACTCTGGATTTGAATGAATAATATTTGATCAACTCAATCATGTGAATGGGAAATGGATGATGACATTTTTTGGAATACGTTTTTTTTTTCTATAAAATTATAATTATATAGTAAAAAAAATTGTGTTTAAAAAAATTTTTTTTAAAAATATAATTTTAAATTCATTTAAAAAAATTGTGTTTCAAAAAAATTTTTTTAAATATATAAATTTTAAATTCATTTTAAATTATATTTAATTATTTCAATTATTAATTTAATTAAATCATATTTAAATTTTGAATTATAGATTTATATAAAAAATTAAAAGAAAATTATAATTATAATTAAATTATAAATTGAATAAGATTTTAAAATATAAATTTTAAATTCATTTTTAAAAATTTGTGTTTAAAAAATTTTTTTTTAAAATATATAAATTTAAATTCATTTTAAATTATATTTAATTAATTATTTCAATTATTAATTTAATTAATTCATATTTAAATTTTGAATTATAGATTTATATAAAAAATTAAAAGAAAAATTATAATTATAATTAAATTATGAATAAGATTTAATCAACTCAATAAATATGTGAATGAGAAATGACATTTTTTTTTTGGAATACATACATTGACTAGAGAGAGTAGTAGTGGTGGTTGTGGCGGCTGTGGTATCAGTTGCCCAAGTATCCTGAGTGTTATTTTGATTATCTGTTGCTTGATTGTTACCGAAAGCATCCCAGCCTCCCTCAGCTGTCACATTGTTATTGTCCACAACTGGTGCCTGTTCATTATCAGGCATTGAACTGAAGTCGGCATTGAACCAACCTTCTTGTTTAGTTTCACCAATTTCTGAAATTAAAAAAATCATACATATAACCAATACTTATAACTAAAACATACAACAGTATTTTCTTTGTTAAAAAAGATCATCATGTAAACAAGCTTGTGTGTAACTATGTACCTACCTATTATTTGCGTGTGTCACACTTACAATTGTAGATGTACATGCACAAGGTTCATTTAGTAGAATGGAATCAGTGACCTGAGTTCAAGTCCTGGATGAGGCTGTTTACATTTCACTTCATTCGAATGCCCTTCAGAAAAGCATGACTATATCTGTTTTCCCCCTAACTATGGGAAAATAGAAGAACACACTGGGTTCTTTAGCATTAGTTAGACAACCAGTCTAGGAGAAGGAAAACTGAATTCAAATTAGCCTTAGTATTGTTGTGATGTTAGTCCCAACAGTAAAAAGAAGTCAAGTCGAGATGGGGTAAAATAAGACAAGTGTATTTACAATTAATGGTACATGTACGACTAGCTTGTCGTTAACGGGAACAGTCCTCCCTTTACACTCGGTGTCTCACTATTTATAGTGAGAACCGGTGCATGTTCTCCACTGTAGGAACGGCCGGTACAACAGTATGCTTAAAAATTGACCTTGTGTCAAATCCTGCCCATAGTGGACGGGTTGGATAAATACATATGTACACTGAACTCTAAGAGTATTATTTTGATTTTTTGGACTGTTGTCCTCATCTTTATTGTGAAATATACATGCACAACATTTTGACCGATATACCCTCTGGTCTACTTCAGGTGTTCCTTGTAATCCATTGGGGCAGATTGCTCTCACTCCACTACAAGTGTCAAGACTTTCTCTATCCAAGAATAGCAATGATTCAACTTGAAAAATTATTTTGAATAGTTGGACTGTTGTGCAAACAAAGCATTGAAAAAATTATGATGATCTTATTTAAATAATGATTGTTTTTGCATGCCTATCAATTTGAGAAGAGTCACAATCATTTAAAAAATGTTGTGTGTGTATATTTCAAAATAAAGACGAGGATAACAGTCTGAAAAATCAAAATAATACATATCAAGCCTTATCTAAGAAATTCAGACAAATAAAGTTTGGTTTGGTTTGTTTTGTTTTACGGCATATCAACCTCGGTGGGTCATTTAATGCCGAGAAAGTTGTGAAATAAATTTATTCTTAATGCATAATACAATTTTGTTTATTAACTCATGTTTTTCTATTCAAACCATAGATGGGACCCTAACAGGTACTACCATTCCGGGTCAGAATGGACCAGGGAGCAATGGTGATGAAGCTCCATGCTCCACATTCCCCAAACCTCCAAAACTGGAACCTCACCATCAGATAGAGTTTAACGTCATTCTCAGGACATGTAGACCCTCAGTCACCGCCTTCTAGCACCCATATGCTAAAAAGGGGTTGGGGCTTGCCATAAGGGCAATAGGGTTGGGAAAATCATATAAGTGCTAGGGCTTGACGTGAGCAGCCGATTGATTGAAGGGGGCCTCTCCGACCACCCGTCTAACCCAAGATAGGGCCAAAGTGAAGTATTGCAAGTCATGAACTGCTCATCCACCTGGGCTTTATCCTTAAGCATCATGGGTCGCCACCCACGGCCAACAGGTGGCCCCATTGGGGGAGTTTTACCCCTCTGCAGAGGTGCATTCTAACGCCTCAGCTGACAGGGCGGTCAGACAAATAAAGGCTAAGAGGGTAGGAAGATACATGTCTTCGTACTGGGGCTGGATATAAGTATTTGGTTGGTTGCTTTATTTTACGGCATATTAACTCTTTTCGGGTCATTTAATGCCAAATCAAGCCATTTTTGATAAACAAAGGATCAGATGGTTTACAATATCTGCAGTTGTTTAAGAAGTCACCCAATTAAGTATTGAACAGACTCATCGCTACTTAACTTCGGTGATCTAGTGGGAACCAGTGCTTTTAACATGACTTGATTGTGATATACAAGTTTTTTCCTGGTTGATCAACACAGTTGTGTCTATGTGTAGGAGTCCCTTGAAGAATGTCACTTAAAAAATTTAGTTTTTCATTAATCAAGATATTTAAAACAAAAAAAGGCCTCACCTTGAATAGATTCCTCCACACTGCTTCTGCAATTAATGATAAAAAAAAAAAACAGATTAACTTTAGAAATAAGAAACTAAATATAATTTACATGAATTTTGACATTTCTAATAAAAAAAAGATCAGATCATATATCAAAAAAGATCTTAATAACGGTGTAGGGGATTATCTTTCCTTGGCCTGGAGGAGTTATCTGCCCGGCTTGTTGTCGCTTGTTCCCACCAGGGGACGTATGATATTTAAGCGGCTGATTCGAATTTCTCTTCCTCTCTCTTTCCTCGCTACGAGACCACATGGGTTAGACACGGTCTACCCCTTTCTCGGTGGGGCTCCGGCCCCCCTCCTTGTAAGTCATTTCTATCTATGGACGCTCCAGTCCTTTTATATATGTAGGTTTATCTACTCTTGTATTTGTATCTTATGTATCCATGTACTCTTCTATTATGTATCCTTTGTATTCATGTGCTGTTATCTATTAAATGTATTGTCCCTCAACCCTTGTCGGAGTTGTATGTTCTTCATATATTCACTTTGAATCTTACAACTGATACAGCACTACATCATGTAGGTGCGTGGTATAATGGTTACAGTTGTAGGAAATGAACTTGTCAACCAGAGTTCAAATCCTGGACAAGGCTGTTTGCATTTTCACATAGTGCTAATACACTTGGGAAAGGTATGCATCCATCTACTCTCCCTCCAGCTATGGGTAAATAAGGCAGACTGGGCAGTTTAACCTTGGTTAGGTAACCAGTCTAGGAGAAGGAAATTGAAACATGTTAAACTCCGCTTAAAAATTGACCTTGTGTCTCATCCTCCTCATATTGAGGGGTTGGTAAATGCATATATACAGGACTACATCTGTTCCATAATAGTTGTTACATTTAGTATATATATATATATATATATTTTTACCAACTCCTCCGCACGAGCAGGATATGACACAAGGTCAATTTCTTAAGTGGAGTTCAACAGGTTTGAATTCAGAGTTTTCCTTCTCCTAGACTGGTTATCTAGCCATGGTTAAAGAACCCAGTCTGCCCTGCTATTTGCCCATAGCTGGAAGGAGAGTAGGATTCATACCTTTCCCAAGGGTATTAGCGCTAAGTGAAATGCAATTACCACGTCCAAGATTTGAACTCGGGGCGACGAGTCCATTTCCCATGACTTTAACCATTACACCAGGCGCTTCCTTTTACATTTAGTGTATATGTCAGGGGTTCTCAACCTGCAGCCCATAAAAACTCATTGATGCGGCCCTTAACCCAACTTTCAAAATTTTCTCTTTGCCTTTTGATATTAACTGTGAAGTATCACCATGACAACTAGATGGAACTCATTGATCTTCAGAGTTTAGAAGATTTGAAGTTTAAGTTTCTTGCTTGTCACATCTTTGATTTTAATAAAAACCACATACTTCCATCTGAAAAATTCCCCAAGTAATTATGTGCACATACAAATATGTATCAGTGTTGTTCTTCATACCAACACAGAAGAACTTAAAGCAGCTCGGGGTTGCAACAATAACAGATGAGAATGGCAAGATGGTCGCAACAAAAAAGACAGTAAGACCGTGACAACAGAAGCAGGGCACGGGATGATCATCTAAGTAAGGGCTATGCGATAATAGTAGTATTTTAAAAAATTTATACCTAATTTGATAGAAATTTTTAGTATCAAATATATAATTGTATTTTTTAAAAAATACCTTTGAATTTATATTCATTATTTTAAAAATACCTTTGAATTTATATTCATTATTTTAAAAATACCATTGAATTTATATTCATTATTTTAAATATACCTTTGAATTTATATTCATTATTTCAAAATTTGATAGAAATTTTTAGTATCAAATATATAATTGTATTTAAAAAAAAAATACCTTTGAATTCCCTCTTTTAATTTATCTGGTCGTTGTTGTTTTGCTAGATTTTTCTTCTGTTGGAGTTTCTTCATCAAATCACTTTGTAATTCTGTCACTTGTCGATTGAGACCCTGCAGAAAAAGGAAAAAAAAAATTTTTACATTAAACATTTATTTTTACTGAAGTCAAGTGGTCTAGGAGCAATCCCTCGTCTCAAGCTCCATTGGTGGGGGGGGAGCTCCATTTTGTTTCGAAACAAGACATTGAAGGCAAAATCCCGCCTGTCGTAGATGTCAAGTCGGTTGGCCCGTTCGCACATGCCGCCGTGTATGCAACGACAACAAGCCACGCCCAATGGAGACGGCGAACTGCCCCGCCGAACTCAACAGCCGCCGCTACTAGCTATGGGAGGCTCCAGCAGAACGAAAAGAGACGCCTTTTGTAATACCGTGGCGACACTGGTCGCAGTTCTGGCTTAAAGGCTTTCAGCCATTATCGCGCGGAGGCAGCTTGGAAACGCCGCTCGTTCGAGTGAGCACGTGAACCGTTGCTCCAATCCCGTGGTTCCTCTCGTACTGGACGGGATAGCTGTGGCCACGGCCGACATAACACACGTGCCGATCGGTAGGATAAAACTAACCTGTCTCACGACAGTCTAATCCCAAGACAATGGATAAATAATTGCTTACTGTAGAATGAAAATCATACAATTTGTGAGCCATTTTTGATCACTCTTTAGATCACCAAGGTAGAGTGTACCCCCCCCCATTCCCAATAAATGTCAGAGCGCATCACAATGAAATAAGATTTATTTTTATTTCAAAAAAGAAATAATCTGTAAATACTTACATTAAGTTCTGCTGTTGCGTTTTCAATGTCCAAAAGTTTCAGTTTAGCTTCTTTTTCCATTTCATCTAATTCTCGTTTCAGTTTCTCAATTGCATTCTTTTTCATTTCAACTCCATGTGATAAACTTCTGTGCATAGCAGCTAAAATAAAGTAGAACATTATATATATAAATCATTATTACTATTAACAATGCTTTAACAATTGTTCTTTTTTTAAATCGTTTAAAAAACAAATAAAAAAACTATAAAGAATATTTCTTTGAATTTTTTTTAGATGAGGCTTGATAATTTGTTTATTTGGATTATTGTCCTTATCTTTATTGTGTTATATACTCTCTT